>JAYGXS010000009.1:10386071-10412574 GCA_036362985.1 Ligula intestinalis
TCTCTCTCTCTCTCTCTCTCTCTCTCTCTCTCTCTCTCTCTCTCTCTCTTTACACCAAGTCAGCTGTTAGACACTGCTGCCCGCGTCAAATGCTCCATCAAATGTACTGAACTTTTTTGAGCCGGGAATAGGTTATGCATGTCACCTCACAACGACCTAGAAAAACAACTGTCCCGCGCTGGAATCAGGTAGTGCCGATGACGACGTTCGCGTCTCCTGCCTGTTTGTGTAATGATTTACAATCGAACGTGACGAGGCCAGCGAAGAAGGAGACACGTTGAAAGTTTAATTTAGGGTCCACTAAAGCTTATTTAACTAACCGACTATTGAGGCGGTTCTTCTTATTTTTCTTCTTCCTCTTCCTCTTCTTCTTCTTCTTCTTCTCAAAATAACCGACTATTCTTCTCCTATAGTCAACATGGCCCGGTAGCGCTCATTTGAACACAATCGTCGACTATATCATCCCTAAAGAGATTATGTAGAGGTGACTTCTATACCACAAACGTCGACTATACTAACTTTATATGATCTCTATGTCAACTCTATAACATCTCTGTAGAGTTGATATAGAGTTGACGGTTTTGCCCATTTGGGCACAATTGGGCCTTCTTTTCCGTTGGTTATATTTCTCATTTTAATTATAGCGTGCAAATAGTTGGTTATTTAAATAATTGGTCCTATTGGTTTCTTCTTTTATACGCTTTTCTTTTTAATTTATTATTTCTTTCTCCTGATATGCCCCACCCATTTAACCCCTATTACCGCATGTCCCGTTTTACAAAAGCTTTGAGTTCTCGCATGCTGCCGAAGACAGGATTGTTTTAGCAGATAATCTTTTGGCCCGACCCTTCGCATCACATTACCGAAAGACGAATTAGCTAGAGATCCTTCTGTTGCTCAACGCGTCCCCCCCATTAACCCCTCATCCTTTTCATTCCCCCCCTCCACAGGGAATGGTTCTTCCAACTGTCCGATCAGCTCCTCAACCCCATGTACTGTCTCTTCGAGTACGCCAGTGACAACAACTTTTCTCTGCAGATCAACCCCGCCTCCTCCGTTAATCCGGAACATCTGCAGTACTTCCGGTAAGCGTAATTCGAAACTGCCTGCATTTTTTGCCCAAAACGCACTTTCCTCGGCAGGGGGTAATTGTGCTCATTTATCACCATGGCTTCCTTCACGCCAACCAGTCCGTCATAGCCGCACCGCAGGCATTCTTTCTGGCTCTCCGGACATGCTATTCTGGTCTGAAACAGTCAAATGGCTCGGGACGGGCGTTGATAGTACCGTTGGCCACCACCGCACCCACGATTGTCTCTCGATTGTCTCTCGACTGTCTTTTGCGATTCTCGCATCATTGCTCCTGTTTTAGCTATGAACAGCCTTGCAGGCAGTTGCTATCTGGGATGCACATAGAAATCTTGGCCGGAGTATCGGAAAGAGGTCCTTAGTGTACCCTTTTTTACGATTTTTGCCGTAATGTTTGTAAACTGTAGTGAAATATCTGGTCGAAGTATTTCACCCTGACATGAAGTGTTACACGAAAGTCTAAAGTATGTTTTACAAAAAAATACTTCAGTTAGGTTGTAATATGGCT
Source organism: Ligula intestinalis (assembly GCA_036362985.1). Lineage (NCBI taxonomy): Eukaryota > Metazoa > Platyhelminthes > Cestoda > Diphyllobothriidea > Diphyllobothriidae > Ligula > Ligula intestinalis. The sequence goes on from JAYGXS010000009.1 coordinate 10,387,669, forward strand.
TATTGTGTACCATGATCGTCAAATATTTCAGTCACGTTAGTATGCCGGCTTTCAACCCAACCCTTTCTACAGAGAGTACACTAAACGGTGACCACCTAAGTAGTATTTTTATCTGAGTCTTAATGTCCTTATAGATTCAATTTTATGTAAAAAATGCACAAAAACTTTTTCATACCCAACGGGTAGGATATTACGCCCTCTTAAAGTTTTGTATGGGTAATCATTCGTCCCCAGAAAGCCTTTTCAATTTCCGACTAGTTTTCGACCTGAGTTGCATTCGAATTCCCAAACGGAATGCTGTACAGATCCAGTTTTAAGCTAATTGCATGTTTATCTACATTATTATTAGAACGATTTCTCGCAGTGCTCATGCAATTTTGCAATCAATGTAGACGCAGTTTTACACTGTATAAAAAGCATCCACAAATGGACATATAAGATGGTTTAAGAGGAGACACTTAAAAAATCGCGTTATTAGAAGCTTTAAAAACCAAACGGTACCTCAGGTATAACATTTGAAAAAAAGACAACTTCCCACCAAACGACTGCCAGAAAGAACATTACTTTCGCGCATTTTTTCCCATAAATTATATTTGCATCTGTAACGACATCGAAACTCTGTAGAAAAAGCGAATACTACTGAAGTATTATTTATATCTCGTGGAATTTAAAGTCAATCAGACGGGGGAAGCTCGTTTGAAAATTGGTATCCTGAAGTGACTGAACTACCCTGCGATTAAACTGTACCATAAGTAGTATTAGAGCCTCACTTAAATGGTATTTTCAAATCCAAAATCCATTTCATAATTTAGGTTAACATTTAATGAGACAGTACCCATCGACTGCAACTACTATCGACACGCCAGCCACCTTCCTTCACTCTATCCCAGTAAAAAACAATCAACGGACCGTTGTGTACTCGCTTGTATCCAAGTTACATGGGCACTCTTCTCTCCACTAAAATTTCCTTCGCAGGGCGAGTCCATCGTCAAAAAGCGTGCTTCGTGCCTCTTAATGCAGCTTCCACCCCCCCCCCCTCCACAACAGGTCTCTCACGCGTCTGCTGACAAAAGTCAGCGAAAAAAGGTTCATGTTTTTTAGTTCTCTCTCTCTCTCTCCGGTAGCAATGTGATTCTGACGCTCAGTTGCAGGCCTCTTCAATGTTCCTTCTCCACCCTGATAGAGTCATTGCTGACGAAAAGACTGGCTGTGCACCCTACCCTAGACGGAGACAAAAATAGAGTCCTTTCTCTTTTTTATGCCTTTGACGGGGAGGGGGGTAAGCATCTTCCAGTCAAAATTCGTAAGGGCATAAAACGCGACGCGCGACGGTCTGTGCCTGTGGTGGAGTTTATTTTCGTCGGACGTGGTTAACGGAGCTGCTCGTACAGGCTGTCTTGAGCTGCTTTCCATTGGCTCCTAATTGTATGCTTCTGAATAGTCGCTCATGCATCCAAGCCAGGCCACGGCTTCGATTTCGAACACGTGCAAATAGTGGGTCAGTAAGACAACCGAATCTCACGCCTGCTGCAAGAGGCATGACACTCGTACGCAGGTTCAGTTAACAGGCGTATCGATCTTCATGAAGCCTATCTCGCGTTGCGCGAAAAAATCGATAGCAGAGCTGAAGGTCAGTTCCGGCAGATTTGAGTTAAATACACAGTGAGCTGTACATTTTATTATTCCTTGACAATGGTCTCGAGTGAGAGTCCGAAACGTTGGGCAAATAAAATAACTGGTCCCAGAGAACGTCTTTCCGCCTTCCAATTGTATGCTTTTATTGAGAGTTGCAGCCTCCGGAAAAACCACTGCCCGCTTTTATGAGGGTTATTTTTACTACTGCAAATTCCATTTATGTTATGGTTCAGTCTCTGCGGGGGCAGACCACGTTGAAGTTTGCGGTGATGATCGAATTTCTCCTAAGGTCGACTACCGGTGAACGAACTTGGGTAACATCATCGAGGTAGGAAACTTGTTAGGTTGGGCCTCTAACCGAGCCGCACCCCCTCCCGCAATTCTCACATGTAGCCTCATAAAATCAACAAAGCACGGATCTGGACTTGTAGCTAGCATCTATTTTGGTAGTGCAATGAAGCAGGCTGAAAGCAAGTGCAGTGGTTTGCGCCTGAATTAGAGTAGACTTGCGCTGCTTTTTCTGCACTCTCCTGCCCTTTTACAACCGGGCACGTTATCATGACCACGTCAAGAAGACCGCAGGCGAGAAAGAACGTAGGTTGCTAGCGCAGCCGGAACCGTCACTGAGCGTGCCGCCACACTTTGCTCGAACTCCGTGAAGTATGAGTTAAATAAATAAACACACGACACGACAGTTCCCCCGCCGATTTCGACGATGGGCAGCCGCGTGCTCCAACAAGCCACAACAAACGCTGAAGCGAACCGAGGCAGACATTCAGGCAAACTGTAAGACGTCTACAGCAAACTGAAGCAACGCAGCGTACTACCGCGAATGAGAACAAGAGTTAAAGCAGACTCGCGGGGAATCTACCCACTCGCTCGCCACTCCCACCTCTGTTTCCGGTGTAAAGACAAAGTAAATAAGACCGGGGCAGGAGGGAGGGTGTAGGTGGCTGGCGCGATATTCACTCAAATCTCGCACACTTGACGCAGCCAACTCGCTAAGTAGGCTCCCGCGTGAGCGGGAGCGCCATAAAGAGCACATTAAGAAGAAGGCATTGCAGCCTGACTCTCAGTCCTCCACCTATTCGCATACGCACACATAAACACACGCGTACTAGAGGAGCAGTAACGTAGGTGGCCCGAGTTATCCCGTCTGTTGGCAAACCCTCCAAGCCACGGCTTTTAGCGCTCTTTGATAGATTCAAGCGCATTCATATTTATTATAGTGAGTAGAGCAGCGCGCTGAGGGGTGACCTCACTTTCACCCCCATTGTCTAGCGACCGCCTAGCTGCTCGGACACCTGAGATGGGGCCTGCAACCCAGTGGGAGCGCGAACGCATGCACTGACAAGGAATCAGAAACGAGATCAAGTGCCAGCGCCTACCAGGCCGCAGGGACCGTTGTTTGCCGAAGTCTGGCATTGCATATACATACAGACGTTGGACTCCGCGGAGTCTGAGTTAAATACACACACACAATACACAACGGGGTTAACCGCGCGTTCTTCCTTTTTAGGGACGCGTAAAATTTAATCACCGTAGGACAAATAGCGTTGCTCTAAATTACAGCATTGTATCTATTCCCGTATTCTAACCGTACCGCGAACGATAACCCAACCCCTCCCCCCCCTCGGAATTTCCTTCAAAACCACCTGTACTGCGGAGCAATGCATTCATCTGTCAGTCAAGTGCTCAGTGATTCGGTTTGCAGGATTAAAGCCTGTCAAAGGCGTGTTGTGGGTCCGAATTGCCCTCCTCTGGTGTTAACCTTTGTGTTTCGTGTGTTAATGTTTCCGATATAGGCAAACTTGACTGCAACAGTGGTGGATAGGGTGTTCTTGTTGTGGATATTGATCGCAGGTGCCGAAGTGTGTGTATGTTTACTACGAAGTTAGTGTACCCGAAACAAAATAGTCTGCGCCTCACCGCATGTCCACTTCTGTTGTGTTCACTGCAGAAAAGTGGCGAAGAGAAAGTAGTTTATCCTGACCTTGGCGATGCTTTTGTGATACGTCGAGGGGAGAGAAGTAGAGTTCTCTGCCGTTTGGCTACTAATCCAGGGTTGTTCGTCGGCAGCAGTTTGAGGCTGGACAGGGTTGAGCAGGTGCAGCAACCCCGCTTGCCGCAGCCAACGGTTCTGACATTAGTTCGTTATGCCGTGGTGGAGTTTTTGACCGTGCGCGTGCCACACGTACACTCAAAGATTTCCCCTGATGTGTAGAGACCGACTATAATTGGCTGGCATTTTTATAGTAGCTCAATATAATTTTACTTATTCCACTATACCCTAGTGAAGTCCTTCTTTCAGATTTAAAGTCGGAAGGTTGAGGGAGGGTGGAGGGTGGTGAGGTCTGCGAGCTAAAATTCTGCTGGCAATGCTATATACGCACATTCTGCGGGGCTTTGCCGGTTTATTCCTCCATTGTACAGTTGGACACTGTTGGCGTTCTTCAAGTGCTGTACGACTTCCCCTCGTCTTGGCACTTGCTGGAGCAACGTGGTTTTTTGTCCAGAATTTAGAGGCCAGCCTAAATGGTTTGACTACTCAGGGCCTTGTCGCTGGATATCTGCTGTATGATCTTCCAGCAGAGGCTTTTGTTGGTTTGCTCTTGAAGAGGCCTGCTATTGACCACTTCAGAGACTGGAGGTGAATAAATGGCGACATTACTTAAACAGCATTACTAAACCGTGGTGATGGTTTTGGGGCCATAGACCACTTTTTAGGCTACTATGAAGTTTGTCCTATCAGTGTTGTCTGTGTTTCTCCGGGGCTACCTGCGGATTGCGAGTCAGCCAGTAATTCCGCCTGTTTCGTGGCCTCTTCCGCCACGATGGCCTCGCTTAAAAGTTCGGAGGTGGGGGTTATTAGGGCGGCCTAACAACAGCCTTCGCAAGCAGTAGCTTGCAAAGCATAGCCGCGTCCACAGTAGGCTATCGATCGGCCTATCGGTCAATCGATAATTTGAATTTCTAGCTACATTCATTCACTGAGCCAACAGCCAATAGGACTGGCCACTATCTCAGCAGAGAATCTTATTGGCTCAAGGGACATCGTTGACCTACGTTTGTTTCCCTAAATTTGTTGTACATAGAACCCTCGAAGACTTCCGCCTCTGCACACTTCCTGTTGTGTTCTCTCTTTGGGGGCTTACATGAAGCGTAGTTAGACGGCAAATATTTTCGCCTGGGCTCCGTTACAACAATGTGGCGACGGACTGCGTGGAGATATCTGGGCCTGGGGCTTCGTTATAACAGGGCGAGGTACATATTCGCGTATCATAATCCGAAACTTAACGCTTATCTTATCCTCACCCTAAAAATAACCCAAACTCCAAACTTAACAGTGGCTAGTAGTCTAGGCAGATAGTATTGCCGACAGCGTCAAGGAATGAGACGTTGGCGATCAGTGAAGGCGCCGAGCGAACGAGCGTGGACTGCTGATCAAAAGTTCGTGCGTTCGGTCCACCAGCGTTGAACCACTTCGGCTTAGGTATGACTGACTGATGATGGCTGATTAGCCGAAAATAGCCATTCCCGTGTGTCCTCGGCAAAGGCGGTTCCTATTCCCGTATCCTGTCAGTGCGTATTCTGCTGCAATCCTGCCTGCATTTGCCGTGTTCAGGTTGTAGATCGCTTTTTCACCAGACTCTCACTCTATCTCGCTCTAATTGAATTTGCATTGCCAGATGGTAATGCGCCACGGGTTTCCTTTTTTGGTGAGTCAACAGTTTAGCCTCCTGTTGGGCAGGCAGCCAGGTCGGTAGTGCGTTAAACAAGAGGGGCGCTGTTTTTGGTAGTCCAAAAGGCGCCTGTGTGTTCTGTGCGCAGGTCTTCAGCAAGATAAGGCTGTTTTGGCGGTACAGATTCCGCTAGGTGAAGTGCACCCCCACAACTGGCGTGCTGGTGCTTTGACGCGGAGAGCGAGGGAGAACGGTCGACTGACTCTCTTTTTACACAGGCATGCTGCGGTCCTCTCATAGTCGCTCATGACGTGAGAACTTGGTGTCTTCAGGGTTAGCCGCTGATGGTCATGTACAGTTCCCTCTCCAGAGGTTAAAACTGCATTTTTGTGAGCCAATAGTTGCTTCCATAAAGGCATTCTCTTGGAATTCTGGTGCCTAATGCCACAGGCCTCTCTCGTGGTCTTTTTTGGGACTACGTTAAATCATGTGCAAGTTTGGTTTTGTCGTTTGGCTGATTGCCTGCGTCGTTTTTTTCCTAATACAAGTTTGGGATAAGTCCTTTTAAATTGACCCAATTGTGGAATTTTTTTGGCCTTGGCGTTAGTACAGCCAACGCTCTACCAATTGAACTACGAAGGCACGCCTAGAGCCGTGAATTTAAACACACTTGGGTCTATTTACCCGCCCAGCCTACTATACGCATGGAATCCACCAATAAGGATACGGTAAACTGGCTGTGTAGACAGGATTTCCCAAGTAGAGATTCTAATACTTAACTGTATTTTCCCCTCTCCCCCCCCCACGTTCAGGTTTGTCGGTCGCTTCATCGCCCTGGCACTGTACCACGGCAAGTTTATCGATAACGGATTCACCCTACCCTTCTACAAGCGCCTCCTCAACAAGCCACTCTGCTTAAAGGATCTCCAGAGCGTGGACGAGGAGTACTACAATTCCCTGCTCTACATTCAGTGAGTTGTCATTACCTGTCTTGAGTGTCACTTTGCCATAGTTGTATGCTTAACGACCTCGGGCTGGATTGGAGCTCGCAGAAGTAAAAGTTCGGCTTCACTACTACTACTTCTACTACTACTACTAATGCTACTACTACTACTACTACTACCACTGCGCTAGGGGGTTCCGACTCATAACCTTGACTCTGATGAACGTTACCAACAAAGGCAAAGGAGCCTGAAAGGACAGTTTCTGGCTTATTAGCCATCAGCAGCCAGACACACCCAACCGCAGATGGTCCACGAACCGAGGCTTGAACTCGAGACCTGTTGGTCAGAAGTACAGCGCTCTAACCACTTAGCCACAGGCTCGTTCTCTTGCTGGTTTAGATCAGGAGATGAACGTTCACCGATCACTTAAAAGAACTCACTCGTCCGGCTCTGCGTTGGGGCTCACTCTCGAGCCCTGTCAGCAGCCACACAGCGGCTGGCCCACTAGCCGTCATGCTGACGAGTGTGCGATCCGCTAGCGATCGGAGAACGTTTGTCAAGGAACCTTAAGTCTCTCACATTTGATCTAAGGGCAACTTAGCTCACTTTGTAGCGAAACCCAAGGTTTCCGGCCGTGGTCTAAGAGCTTAGTTGATTAAGGCGTCGGCTGTACTCATGCCTTTTCCTTGCTGTCGTTTCCTGGAACCCCGTCAAGTTCGTTGACCTTTTCAAGCCCTTTTCGCTAGACTCGGTGCTTGGCTGACTACGCCTCCCCCTGGTGTGAACAAAATCGAGTTTGCGCATGCATACACACACTCTGTCACAGCGTGTTTGCTTCCTGTCTTAGTGCTACTAATTTTTGCGACGCACATCAGTGAATCATAGGAGACGCCTGTTGGCTCGTTTCAGTCCCATGTGCCATCGCTCTTTTTCGACCTTCGATGTCTCGCATTCATTCATTCATTCACTACTCTGTACTCACAAGGGACAGCGCTCTCAATGTATTGCAGTAGTTTCAGTTAATAGGCGAGACCCTGGCCGCTGTGATCTTCGGGTCCGGTCCCGTAAGACGCAGTTAGCTTTGCGCCGAACTCCAGGAAGAGTACTTATTACCGTAGCCGTAAAAAACATTACTGACAAAGACGGGGGAGATTTGAAGGGTCAAGGGAGGGTTGATGCACGAAAGTCACACCTCAGCATTTTGGAAGTGCCATGGTGGAAGTAGACTCTAACCTGTTGCGCTACCCCTCCGGAAATCTAAAGCTGGTAAAGGAAGCGGCCGAATGTGATTTTCATGGACGGACATGCACCGATGACAACCGGGGGCTAACATCTAACTTGTTTCGCGGAGAGATGAGGAAATAAGCGTCCCCCCACGCGGCACAGGTAACTTTGCGCTTAACTTCAGCACGGGTAACTATTACCGTAGCCGTAAAAAAAGCATTACCGACAAAGACGAGGGTGACTGCAGGGGTCATTCCAGACTTATTAGCCGCCGGCCACCCTCAACTGCAGGTGGTGCAGCACTGAACGACCTGCTAATTAAAAGTCCAAGGCTCTATTGCGTTGCTGGCTTGTTTTCTTGTCGACTTTGATCGGTCTTTTTACCAACCGGCGAGCGCCCACCCACCAATGGTAGCCCTAAACTGAATTCTAATCTCCCGGGAATTTAAGGTAAGGCGGCTATTTGCCGTAAGGGGTCGGGGGTCGTATTGCCATGTCCTGCCAACATCCCGCGGAAAAGGAAAAAAATAACAGTTCAAATGCGCAGTTGGCCAACCTATCGCGTGCCTTCTGTCTACACTGATAGTTACTAGCAATGCAGCTTGGCCGTGCCTCTCAGCTTGACTCCTTGCGTTGGAGGGGGACTCGGTTGGTAAATCGGTTTTGTCTATTCATACCACGTGTTTCGCACTTTATGGTCATCTGGTATTCTATTTTGTCTCCCGACTCATTTTGCCTATCAATCTAACGGCAAAATCGAGGTTGTTGGAGACCTCCGATTTAGAGATCTTCTGTCTCCTCCCTTATGGAAGACAGCCGTGGGGTGCCTACTTTTTCGTGGAATAGAACCCATCAGAGAGGGATTGTCAAACCACACTGACACTTCGAGGTCAGACCACCCCTTCTGAGGACGTCACTCGACATGTGCCCTTCTGGCTGGCTAGAAGGACTGTGTCTGCTCGCAACTCAGTGCCTGCACGGGTGTCTGCGTACTTTTGGCTGCACAAAAAACGGCTGTCTGGCATGGTGTGCAAATGTGCTCTACTGTGGCGCACATCACTTTCCCTCGCATATGCACGCACTGAGGAACCTAGGATGTGCCGTGCAGAGTGTTGTGTGGGCGCTAGCGCTAGCTGTCGATCGAAACCGCCGACGACGATGAGGAGGAGGCCATATTACGAACTGTTTGCCTTTAGTGGAGCCATGAACGCCTGCGTAAGGGAGACCGCAATGGTCATTTCTGCCTTGTTAGCCGTGCAATGTGTTGTAACGGTAGCCAAGGTCGAGGTGTCACCGCCTAAGTTCGTCTTGTGTGAGCCCCCAAGGAAGGACACGACAAGAAATGGGTGAAAGCAGAAGTCTTTGAGTGTAAAATCTACAACAAATTTATGGCAACGTGTAAACCATGTCAATTGAGCCAATCAGCTTCTCTTCTGGTGTAGGTAGTGGAAGGATTTGCTGGTGACTCACGGCTGACTGCAACTTGAATTTCAAGTTATCGATTGATCGACTGCAAGTCTGTGTTCGCCTCGTGTAGGCCAATCGATAGCTTGCCGTGAGTGCGGCTAGCGCTTGCAAGCTAACTGCTTGCTAAGGCGTTGCGCTCCCTAATCAATCTCCGCTGATACATCCCTGGGATTGGGTATAACTGGCTTGTGATGACTAATGAGCCAGAAACGATCATTCCGGTCTCCCTAGTCTTTGTCAGTTCCACTTCAACTTCATGATTGTTTTGAAAGATCGTCAGGTTACTCATTGTAGGAAAAATGAGCTATGAGTCCCAGCCAGGCAGGCTCAACTTTCCGGCGTGTCAGGAGCTGCTCGTCCGAGGGGTCACTGCTGCTAGTCACTTTATGGATAGTCAAACTTTTTTTTCGGCTGCGAAACGTCCCCCGGTTCATGTCTACAGAATCTCTAACCGACTGTACATGTTTTCAGAAAAGCGTAGAGTTGTGATGCAGCAAACTGAAGCGTGTGATTTCATCTTTATATAAGTCTTGGCAGGCCACAAGCTCCTGCCCCTCCGTGGACGGCTGAGTACTCATGCAAGCTGCCTTCCGATTACATGTTTGACTAGCCGTTTTCCTTCGAGAGTGTACTATGTACTAGACAGAGCAAAGTAGTGGGAAGCCATTTTAGTAGAGGGATGCGCTCCCCCTAAATATCGCTTTGTTTTTGACAATTCTTACTCAACCTATTTCTGAGACCTTCATGTTGGAGGCTGACACCACTGTCACTACTGTGCAGGGTGCGGTGAGTCTATCGAGTATATCTTGTCACGAGTATTAAGCGTGTGTTCATCCACATAGAAGATCTGTTGAGGCAAACTGTATTGTAATCAGCTTCAGCGTCCTACAGGACCTGCTCTGTCAACTTAGTCTATCCCCCCTCCCCTAGTTCTATTTTTTGGGCTAATACTGTGTCTGGTTTGTTTGTTTGTTTGCTTGCTTGCTTGCTTAAGTGAATGGCTGCTTATGCCGCCTGCCTCGGAGGACCGCTGAGGTGCGAATTTAATCCCGACCTTCCTACAATAGTCTCCTTTCCGGCCACAGCTGGTCCATAACAGCTCACGTACTTCTATTCAGTTTGGGTCTAGAACGTTTTTTCGGAAGTATTTAACGCATTTCCGATGCGCCTGCACATCTGGTAGTTAACGTCTGCGAAGACATTTTCACCTAATGTATTGTTTTTTGTAGTATGCCCTTTTTATTGGTAATGCTGACCCTCTAAACGATGACCATGTGGAGGAATGAGGGTAACATGGTTTTGGAACTCGCTTAACTGTCTGCGCTGTGCTGCACTGATCGCCAGCATCCGATAACACTCCTCCTGATTAGTGCAACCAGCTTGACTCGCGAACGATCCTTTGGCATTGCTGTCAGTCGTCTGGTTGATTCCTCCGAGCGATCGACCTGTCAGTTGACAGCCACATAGCTGCGGCATAAATAAGGACCTTTAGCAGCCTATGACCTGTTAGCGCTGTGTGGGCTATTATCTGTCGAGCAGACTGTGCAAGGCAAAGGAAAAGACGGCTCTTCATTCGGTGGATTTATGGTTTTATTCATCATGTCATGTGTCTGCTTGCTTGATGGTTTCTGCACACACATACATACATTTGATTAATGCCTGACGTTTCTCTCTTGCCCTCCCTGCAGAGAGAACTCCGTCGATGAAGCTGACCTCGAACTGTACTTCGAAGCGGACTACGAGCTGCTGGGCGAAACAAAGACCTGTGAGCTGATACCGGGTGGGAAAAACATCAAGGTGACCGATGCAAACAAGGAAGAGTACATAACGTGAGTATGTGTCTGTGATCAAGTTTGCCTAATCTTGGGTCTTCACCTTTGCCTAATTAGGATCACTGCTGTTGCTATTGCTCTTCCCCGCCTCGTTACTTACTTTTATTTTGTCCAATTTGCTCCTTTTCGTAGGTCAATGATTAATTGGCGTTTCAATCGGGGCACGGAGGAACAAATGGAGGCATTCCTCACCGGCTTTGCCGACGTATTCCCCCTACAGTGGCTGCAGTATTTTGATGAACGTGAACTCGAGGTGAGCGATTGGCGGCTGCATGTCTGTCTTCTACTTGTTAAACGCTTCGTACTGGCTGTCTGGGATGCATGCATGCGTGTGAATAGGGGTGTCAGCCACCGTCGTCGAACTTATGCTCTCCGTCCCTCAGTGGCCCTGCCCCCAAAAGCTGAAAGTGGGGCCCGTACGAATGCCTTATACGGGCGGAAGGTTTGGTCGTCTAACTGTATGGTACAAAGGCTGTATGCATGACGGCCTGGATTTTGTTTTGCTTGTAGACTCAGGAAATTTCTCCTACCTCAGTGCCGATAATCCGAAGTTTAAAATCGAACCACATCATGACAAAATTTTATAACTTTGCCGTAGCTCAGGCTTTTCATTCGCCCCCTATGGCATCGTCTCATCTCTGTGTGTGAATCAAGCCAACTTGCCTTCCGAACTTATGTGCAATCGTGACAATCGTGGACATTGAGTTGTGGCTCAATGGATAAGGTCGCACTCTTAAATCGCCACTTGCCCGTCAGTCTGAAGTGAAATCTTTTTGCTATCCTGGCGTGTCCACAGTTGGTGGGTGGTGAACTTGTTGCCGTCTTGAAGTGAGTTTGTTGTTGCTGCAGAATAGTTAGCAATTGTTCTGTGGAGATGGACACAGTGACTTCTGAATCTGCGTCGCCAATCGTTGTAACGGTAGTCAAAGCCGAGATGTCAGCGCCTAATTATGCCTCGTGTGAGTCCCCCAAGGGAGGACACGACAAGAAGAGGGCAAAATCAGAAGTCATTGAGTGTAACTAGTACAGCACATTTAGGGCAACAAAAGAATGTAAAACTATGTCCATCCTGGCTTGGCTGCCGGCACGATTGGCTGTGAGTAAACTTCTGACATTCAGTTTAAAATTTGAATTATTGATTGATTTTACTGCGAGTTGCGTTCATAGTGTGTAAGCCGATCGATAGCCTGCTGCGTGCTATCTGCCTGTTAGGCGTCTCCTAGCAGAACTGACCATCATTAAAAGCTAGCTGCGAACAGAGCGTACTCACGTTTGTCAATTGAACTGTGCTGGATTGCGTTGCAGTGATACCTCTAGGTGTGTGGCTGGGCACTCATCTGGTTATCCATTAAAGTGTCAGAAGAAGCCAACGCGGTATAGCCGCGTGTAAACGTTGTTCGGCACCTGCTAAAACCTCTGTCCTCGCCATAGTCTCGCAAGTATTACGTCTCAAGTGGAACCAGGGACTGCAAACCTGCGAATCTTCCTTCTCGAGCAGGTCCGGCTGAAGTTGGTTCAAGTTGAGCCAACGTGAACAACTGAGACCACTCGCCAGCAAAACCTGTCGTGCATGCGCTGTTTACAGATGATTGCCGAAGTGGTCGTCTAAACAGAGCCGGCTGCTGCCGCTGCTTACAAGGTCGAGCGCAGCACCGGGTGTGGAGGCAGACCACCTCTCCACCGGCATTGTATAGACCAGATTCCCCTCCCTCCCCCATCCGTAGCGTTAAGGCGACTACGATTAGTCAGGAGCAATAATCACCCTCCCCCAGCATACACAAGCCACAACCCTGCTGATTGTCAAGGTTGCGCCCGAAAATGGATGATGTTTTTGTGTCAGACGTAAACACGCATGCGAGGAACAGCCCAGCAGCACCCGATCTAATCCTGCCAGCCGTTTTCATTCTTGTCAATTTTCGACAATCAGAAGTGGGAGAGAAAGGGTTAGACAGATTCTGGACGGTGGTAGAGGCTTGATCCCCCCCCCCGAGACCTGAAATCGGTCTCTTTGTGAAGGCCGTGAGCAGCCCGTTTAGGTTGATTATCCAATCGGCTTAAAAAGAACGATTCGGGCCACTTTTCGCAGGCATCGACCAATCAGATTTTCCTATTCTTTTTTACTCTGAAAACCAGTCTGCCATCCTTTATAGATTGCTTTTAGCACCTACGCGGTATTTGCCAGTGTTGTAGGTCCATCTATCCGGTCGCATATTTAGGGCTTTCGACCGACATTTCTCGAAAATAGCTCTCTCATAGTCCAGCGCTGATTGAAGCTGTCTGATTGTGAATTGCACGGCGCCCGGCATTCCTATTTTCATGACACCTGTTTTTTTCGTTGTCAGTGGTCAAGGACATCATCACTTCAGTCCAGTTTTCAACCCCCTTTCCCTTCTCCATTTTGAGTACTGGTGGATCAGGGGGAGGGATTGTGTGACCTTTGTGATCACTTGACAGATTAATTTTCTGCACTTCGGATTGGCCTTGTGACTATGTCAAATTAAAGCAGAGTTGCCCTGTCGCAAGGGTCCTGCCGTTCGCATTCAGTTGCGTTTGAGCTAGCTGTTCAGTTCCATGTAGAAGCCTCTTTTGTTTTGTGGTGTCAACAATCTGTCATCTTCAGGACTGTCTCTTAAAAGGTATTTGCACATGTAATTTACCTTACTGCCCTGCAGGCTTTGTGCTGACTCCTAATATTCTGTGCTCTTGACCCCTCCACCTCCGTAGATGGTGCTCTGTGGTATGCAGAAGATCGACTTGGACGATTGGCAACAAAACACCAACTACAAGGAATACACTGCAAGCAGTAGGCAAATCGTCTGGTTCTGGAAGGTAAATTGCCCTTGTCTCGACTTGCTGCAAAATGAGTACTGCCTGTATGTACCCCCCTCCCTCCACGATTAACTTTAAAGGCTTCTCAGCTATGGCTGGCGAGCAGTATACAGTAGTCGCCGATTATTAAGCCCACCTCGAGCCCAGACCAAATTGGACTTAATAAGCGGCGCGCGCACTAACCTGAGAATCCTAGTTCTTGGTTAGCAAAGGCAGGATATGCACTATGCATTACATACGTACTGTATTATGTGTAGAGTTTGTTTATGTACAAGAAAATAATGCTGTTTGTCTGTATTTTATGTAATAACAGAAACAAAAAATGATTTGCGACACGTTTAAAAAAATCAGTCTACTGTCAGCTGTTTTGGAGGAAACTTCACTCGCAAGTGCTCTTTGATGTTCTCATCCAGGCACCAGAAATCGTCGAATTTTTGTAAAATCTGATTCCTTTAGACCGCGTCGCAGGGTGTAGAGTGTAGCTCTTATCTGTGCAGCAGTGGAAACTGGCTCTTCGTCCTCATCATCCTCATCATTATCAACAACTTTCTCATTTGCTTCTCCTCCATTCTTCAATTCTTCCTTCTGAATGATTTCCTTAAGCAAGTTCTGCGCAAAATCTTCCTCGCTTGTTTCATCAGTGACTTCAACATCTGCATCGATGTCCACCCACTTAAGAAAATCTTTCTCCTTGATTCCTGGCAGAGGAGGCACCACATCGGCAGCACCAACATCAGGGACAGGGTTTTAAAACTGCCTTTTCCCCAGCAGTTTTCTATTGTGCTCTTCTTCACCTGCTTCCATGCGTCTCCCAACATGTCCAGTGCTTGGAGCAAATCGATCTTCTTTACAACCTCAGGGCCAGTTGCTTGCTCGTTTTCATCTATTTCGTCAACAATAGCCTGGCCAAAATTATGTAACCATTTGCGCACGCAGAGAGATGAGAATCTCACTCTATCCTGTTGGCAAACTGGGCTTTGTAGCTGGTGACTGGGCTTATAAGCCGGTGGATTTTGTTGTGTAAAATTCCGTCCCAAGCTGATTTGGGCTTAATAAGCGGCTGGGCCTATTGACTGTGGGTTTAATTACCGGCGACTACTGTACTGACCCCAGGTATACTTTTTTGTCAGAAGGAGAAAAAGGGCGTTCACCGGGAGAGGCTTTGTTTGGTATCTGACGTTTCGGATAGTTGTCCCGTCCATCCGTCTTCAGACGCAGATGGCCAACGCACAGGGGGCCAAACAAACGCTGGCGCCCCACTTACAGACATGGCCAACGCGGACGCTGACAGCGAGAAGATAGGTAGACGAGACAACTATCCGAAACATCAAACAAAACCTCCTCTCCCGATGAACACTTGCTTCTGCTTCTGAATTACTACCCGGAAATCTAATTTTCGGCAACAGTAGTTTCAGTAGTGCACCTCATGTACCCCTAGTCCCAGCATTTTGTCCTAGGGAAACGGTGGTTTGAGCATTTTTATAGGTGGGGAATTAGGATAGGCAGTGGAATATACTTTAGTAACTGTTATATGCCTTTTTTTTTATTTTATTTAGAAATGTTGCTGATTTATATGCGTTAATTTTCCTAATCTGTATTATCGGTTAACGTATTGCGGGAAAACCTGATTATCAAAATGCAGGTTTCTTGAAATTCCTTGAAAGTAGAGATGGCGGTTAGGCGGTCGTCTACTTCAAGTTACATGAGGTCCAATTAACCGTTTTGGAGTAAGATTACTGTAGTCCGTGGCAACAAGCGCCGCGCACACTTTTAATTTATGTGCGGAACAACTTACTCCCAGCGGCCGCTGTAAACAAGTTCAACTACATTTTCCCACTTTACCCTTCCTTCTACAAATTTCCTTCACCCCCAAAACCTCTATAACCACCGTTTCTGTAGGACAAAGTGCTGGGATTAGAAACATATGAGGTGCACTACTTAAACTACCTTTACCTAATTTTCAATACACTTGTTTGTACCTCAACCATGTAGGTTGTTTGAAGGTATGTGTGTGTGTTTCTGTAGGCAGACTTTTCTCCAGGTCGGACGTCCATAGACAGTACCTAACGATAATGTTGGAGAGTTTGGTATGTCTGCATTAGACTCCCCTCATCGAGGTCTAGTGATGATTCCACTCGTCTTCTTATTCAGATCCCCTCTGTCAGTCACACCCCTACCCCCCCCCCATCGACTCTGTTTTTTCTTCGAGTTTACCGCGGTGGCGTCTAACATTTTTTGCTCCAGACCTAAACGGCGACCAGACAGGTGGTATTTGACAGATGGAGAAATGTTACCCGAAATGTTTTTTTTCGCAGCTCAAAGCGATTTCTTTGGTAAATTTCTAATATTTATCATCGTGCAGTACAAGGTATTTTTAGTCACACGTCAAAATGCCGGCTTTTAAAGGCGAGCTTTTTTTGCCGGTTGTCGGCATGGACCACGCTATCAAAGAATGACTACTTGCAAAGTATGTATTTCCCCCCTATTGATTTCCGATACCTCATAAATTCATATGCATTGTGTAGCAAACAAGCAAGCAAGCTGGCACGCACGCAAACACAAAAATTATTTCGCGTTCTCATCTAAGCGGAGAGCACGTCTTGTTCACAATTTTGACCTCGAAGTAGGCATTTAATTCGGTTTAAAAATCTTTCTCTTATCATGAGATTTTGAGCTTTATGTGATGAAATCTCCATTCACCATTCCTGTACTGAACGCCTACTTATCGATTGCATTCGTTAGTACTAGGGTAGCACAGCTATTCATTGCGCCATATTCGTGTCGAATTCATTTATAGAAGGGCGTTTCCACGCAAAACAAAGAATAGTGCAGCCTAAATTACCCCCCCCCCTTCCCTTCTTGGTTTCCCCTTGTTGTTGGCATCGTTGGCGAA
This sequence comes from Ligula intestinalis, assembly GCA_036362985.1. Classification (NCBI taxonomy): domain Eukaryota; kingdom Metazoa; phylum Platyhelminthes; class Cestoda; order Diphyllobothriidea; family Diphyllobothriidae; genus Ligula; species Ligula intestinalis. The sequence goes on from JAYGXS010000009.1 coordinate 10,404,176, forward strand.
TGTCTTTTTTCTCTCCTCGTGTCCCTGCTATCAATAGCCCTTTTTGCCACAGTACGGGTGTGTTTATCGCAGGGGGTTAAGTGAGTCTAACCGTGCAACTGCGATCTTCAGACCATGGTTACTTAGTGCTGAGGAGAGAAGTCTTTAAAGGCCGGAGTAGATGGAAGAGTTTATTGTGTACACAACGGAAGAGGAGAATAGATTGACTTGGGAGAGATACGTCCGATCAGTAGGTTGACCAGGCCCAAGTGAGGTCTTAGAGTAGTCGGGCCAGAGGACAGATAGAGGGAGATCTTTCATTGGAGATTGCGGGCAGAGAGGCAACTTGCGTCGGGCACGCGTGCAAGCTCCTCATTCGTCGTCTCATAGATGCGAGAACCATGATTGGCTGATCGAGACGTCGAGAAAGCGCATCGGTGAGCGTTTGGGAAAGTGCACTTCGACGCGAGCTAGTCAGGCAGGCACGACCCGCTACATGTTTGCTGAATTCCGCCAGTATGGGAGGCGGCAGTCGAAAGTTTGAACTCTTTTCTGTCTGTGTGGGAGCTCACTGAAAACCATTTTGATAGGCAGAGCCTCTGAATACCTTAATTGCAGATAAATTCTTGAAAAGCATGCATATGTTACAGAGCGACCTTGGTGTCTACCAAATGTGTAGCCAGCAAGTAGAGTTTCATCAAGTCTTCTCTTAAATATCTCAATGCTTTCAACGAGAACAACACAAGAAAGTTGGCTGTTGCAGTCTTCAATTACCCGATGCTAAAAGAAGTTGACCCGCACTTCAAGTTTTGCGTAATTATTTCTTCGGTTTTTATCCACGACTTGTTGTTTTGCCCACAAAAATCGAAGAAGATAGTTTATTCTAGTCCTCAATCACCCGAGGCGAGAAAAAAGTTGGCACGCACCTCAATTTTGACGTAATTTTTCTTCGCTTTGTATTGATCACTTGTAGTCTTTGCCAATTTAAAAAAAATCAGCCACCTGAGCAGCAAAGTCCAATCCTCTAACGAGTCTGAGGACCACGATCATTGAGAAGAAGATGACTCGATCGCTGGGGCAGTATGTTTATTCGCCTGATGAGGCCTACATTTTCGCAAGAGTTGACAGTCGGGTGAGCCGAGAATTACTTGGGTCATGGTTCACTGGCCCCCAATCCATATTCGGTGCTGAGACTGAAGTTGGTCAAAACAAGTCACCGCTCGGGGACCAGACATGCCACCGCATTATCCGATGCCAACACCGCAGGGCCAGATGGTCATTGCTGATGTAACGTATCAGCACACACTTCAAGCATTTATCGATTTTTTTCTGCACGTTTTAATTTTACGGCAGACTCGTCTGCGCAAACTACCTGTAGCTGCTGCTGATGTTCTGTGATTATGTCTCTGAAGATGAATCTGTGACGGATGTCGAAACTCCAGGCGAATAAACATATTGTCCCAGCGATCGAGTCGTCGTCTTTATCTAAGTTACCTCCTGGGACTCGCATGTTCGCTTGTATTGACCGAGATCATATCGCCCCCAGTATTGCAAGGCCGCCCGATTATTTCAGAGGCACAAATTTCCACTCAATCTCACTGCCACGTTTGCCTGTTTTTCGGCTCATGATAGTAGTGTAACGTGAGGAGCGTCCGTTCACTCGCTACACTCGTCAACTTGCCACCGTTTTCTCGCGCGCCTTTAACTGTCACGCCGTGCGCGTGATCTTGTGAGAGTCAGCGCTGCAATGCGGGTGGGTGGAATCGCCTCACCTGCCGACGACTGTGAAAGCATGTGCACCTAATTAGTCCGCCAACGCAGGTCTGGAGGTGACTGCGTAGGGCTCCGCTGTATGTTGGCGCCAGATTGATACAGCTTGATGGACAGACACGTTTGGATGGCTTTGCGCGCCGAGACCTCCGAGCGTTCCCCTAACCCGCCTTAGTTTATGCTCTCCATGGTTTATCTGCCGGAGGAAACCGGGTCCAGATGGGTGCTCACGCTTGCTGAGACTCCGTCAGTCGAACATCTCGCAATTTGGAAACAATTGGTTAGGCGGCTTGGACTGTCTTTAGTCTGCATTTGAGTGTTCAGCGTTTACCGTCTCTGGGACAGGTTGCGCGACTTTTTTCGTTTAGTTTTTTTACGTTAGAATGTTCTGACGAAAACACAGAATACAAGGAGATGTACAGCCTCCAGTTGGGAGGTTGTCGTTTGTCTTGAACATGACCTCGGTTCCTGGTTACTCGTTGAACCTAAAGCGCTACCCCATCTGCGTTGAGGGGTAGGGCTATCGCAGTGGCTTTAATTGATAGGTAAACCTTTCTTGCTGCGATCTGCAGGCCCGATCGCGTCGAGGAAGAGAAACGGGGAAGGCGCAAAATGGTACCAAATAGCGTGTTCTTTACAAAGGTAGTGGAGAATAAGTTAGAAGTTGGCTGTCGGACGAGCCTGCGTCCACGGTGCAGTCGCCCAAGTGTTTGAGCATGGGACTCCTCACAGCGTCCTCACTGAACAGTCTTTGTTTAAGTCAGTTTTAAGGGTGATTTTCCAAGACGGATTGTGATAGGTCTACACGTGAGTACTTGCTAGCAACCGCGAGAAGCAAGAGGTTGCGCGTCTTACTCGGAATTGGGTCACCGCAGGTCCTTCAAAGTCACTGGGAGTCGTGTTTGTCAATCTCCTCTGATGACCGGACGGAAGACGACAGTCCGTTTCACGTTGTGGTGTTTTCTGACTTCAGTTTAGTGACGGGAAGTAAAGTGATTATTCATTAGTGGGACACCTCTGCAGCTCCGTCATTCCTCGCGCTGGAGGACGACAGCAGATGCCGCACTTACTACTTAATTTTTAGGTGTCCTTCACCCGCCCAGACGGAGTTGAATCCCCTGCTTGTTTCTTCCCTTCAGTTTGTTCTCTTTTTTGTCTCTTTTTCCCCACCAGTTTGTCCGAAGTCTACCTTCGGAGAAGCATGTTCGACTGCTGCAATTCGTAACAGGCACATGCCGCCTGCCCGTTGGGGGCTTTAAGGAGTTAATGGGTATGTTTGCTTCATCTGTTTTTGCAGTCTTCTGTTTATCTCCTCATCCTTTCTTCCTCCCGCTTCTCTCTTTCTCCACCCACCTGCATCTTGAAACCACAAGTTTGAAAATTGCACTGCCTATTTAGGTCTTATCCCTGCATAGAATCATTTCACGTCATCCGCCTTCCCCCTACTCCTCTGCACTTTATCTTCCTTCCCCCCTCTCTCTTTCTTACCCCAACCATCGTCGTTGCTCCGGTCTGGTCTCTGGGCTTCCAGCCGATTGATCTAGGGTGCACTTCATCAGACTTTATTTGTTAACGTTTTCTGTGCATCATGCTAATGTTATATCAGCCGAGTGTAAGACCTTACTATATCGGTGGTTACGGACACCCTGCTACACGTCCGAGGGCGAGGGGAATGTTGCGATACACAAGTGGGCTTAAACCAGACGGCTGTCCGTGCTTTGGCGTTTTCCAGACTCGTATGACTATATTCCTTTGATTATCCCCTAGAGAGGAAGAAGGGGCAAATTTCTGGGACCAAGTTGTATTTTAGCTGAAGTTTCAAAAGCCTTCTCCCTTCCATCATCAGAGCGTGGTGACTGTTCTTTTGCTGGTGTACAGTAAGTACAATCGCTACAATCGATTGACACGCGGGCATCAGGGATGATGAAAAGAATACTATATCTGGACTTCGAATTTTTATACATATTAATTCGTAGGACTATTTAAGTATGGTCAGGAAGCTGGCACGTGTCATTGTATCTGCCTATGAGCAAAAAAGATCCGATTTTAGTTGTTCTCTGTGTGCGTTCTTTTGTGTTTTTCCGCGCATTACACCAGTATGATCAGGTAGGAGTCAGATTCTGATGTGAACTCACTTCAACTGCATCCCGTGTCTATATGTCGTCGTCCTCCCCCCGACACTGAACTCTGGGAGTCGATTTAGATCGGTATCCAGCCCTTTGGTTAGGATTTAATTGACACACTTTACTGTCGTCTTGGATTGCCAAGAGGCAAGGAGTGTTCCCATGGCGGTTTACGCCTAGACCTCCAGGTGACTGCATTCGCTGGTGAAAGCCTTCTTGGTGATTTGAGGTCTGCAAAATGTCCCATTAAAATGGGGGAATGTCATTTTATTCGGAGAGTTTTGGCAGATTTGAATAACTTACTGTAAAAACCTGGGCGACCTCGGTGTGATGTAGAACCCACGCAAACAGCAAGGAGAAGACTTCAGTACAGCCAACACTCTAGCCAACTGAGCTACGAGACCGCCACTGGGAGCCGTGAGTTGGATCCCACTTGGGCCAATTTAACCGCCCAACCTACCAGTAATATTTGTCTGGTAGTCATCTTGTGCATTCTGGATTGTTTGACTGCTTAGGAAATCCTGCTTGGGCACTTATCTTACTTTATTAGAATTGTTCGATTCCATACGGTGCAGTAGGCTGGACGGTAAATTGACGCAAGTTTGATAAGCTCCGGGTGGGTGCATCGTAGCTAATTCGGCTAGAGCGTTGGTTGTACTGAAGCCTTCTTCTTGCTGGCGTGGGTTCGAATCCTGCCGAGCTTTTCACAATTGGGTAAAATGAAATTCGTTTTAAGCGAGCGTACCTTTTAAACTGTTCTTCGTCAGCCCCATTATGTTGACAGGCGACAGGGTCGTACACTGATTGTTTGGATAGGAACCAATGACAGACAGGAGTTTTCACATTCTGACGTTAAGGGGGGGAATTGATGGGTATACAATAGAACCTCAGTTAACGAGTTTAATCCGGCCAGGCACTGAGTTCGTCATGTGAAGCACTTGCCTTACGAGCCGTAGCCAATCAAACTACATCAGTTCACTGATTGGCTGCAGGCGACCAAGGGCTCACCGCGCTCTGGTAAGCAAGACTCCACGCGCGCATGACACAGGCACACGCGCGCGCACTGACAGCTCGTTAACGGAGCAGAAGCTCGTGCATTGAAACTAAGTTTCTGCTAGTGGCTCGTTCGTTATCTGACATGCTCGTAGCTGGGGCTGCTCATCACTCGAGGTTTCACTGTATTTGCTTACTGGCGGTCTCCTGCTTCCCCCCCCCCCCCTTCCTCCTAATCCTGCTTGCCCTTCCTCCTCTTCGAACTTCGTCTCCCTTCTAAATCTTTACCATTGAAACCGCAGGTGGGAATAGCGAGCCGACTGTTTCAGGCCTCCTAGTAAACTTTCATCCGATTGATCTCTCGGATACATGTTTTCCTAACTTCTCTTTCCTCACCTGTCCGTCTGTTGTCTCTCTATCTCTCTCCGACTAACAGGCAGCAATGGACCACAGCCTTTCACCATTAAACGAAGCGGCAAGGAGACATCGCTACCGCTGAGCCACACCTGTTTCAATCGTCTTGATCTGCCACCCTATAAGTCCTATGACCAGCTCGTGGAGAAGGTCACTCTGGCCATTGACGAGACAGAGGGCTTTGGCCTCCAGTAGGAGGGGGAGGACGGTGCTGATGGCCCCCTCCCCTTCCACACACGTTCCGAACGTCTTTCGGGTCCGTGACGACAGGCAGATGGCGAGAGAGAAAGAAGAGATCTGTTATATCATCCACTACCCGCTGCTGCTGCTACAGCATCAGTTTTCTGGCTCTGTGCGGTCTGCATGTCGCTGTTTCTCCTGCCTCGCGTGACCCTACCTCGACGACGACGCACGTTCATTGCCTTTACTGTATTCAGTCCGTCTGAGCATCCTTCTGCCGCTTCGCCTTGCTCCCGCCCCCTAGGCGCAGGTCAACTTTCTTTTCTTCTGCGACTACATCATGCTCTCTCTCTCTCTCCCACGTGTGTGTGTATGTGTGGCTTACACACGTTTACGCGCCTTTTCAAATTATTCAGTTTCACACGCAGAGCAGACTCCTCCATAGTCCGCGCTCAATAATGGCTCCTCATGCTGACGGTGCTGCCATCTTTCCGCTGTCGATCTGCTCTAATTTCTGTGACTTTTACGTTGAATGTTCTGCCTGCTCTCTCCCCCCCCCCCCCTCCAACACTTTTCTGACCTGACGGCGGGACAGACAAGGGAAGTATTCCGAATTACACCCCCCCCCCCCTCCTGCGTTCAGCACCTCTCTTTCACTACTTTTCACGCTGACTTTTGCCCTACCTCCCTCCCCCCCGCGCGTCCCACCGCCACTCGTTCAACGAGTCATTTGGTTGTTTGTTTGTGTGTCTGCGTGTGGTGTGCGTGCGTGCGTGAGTGTGTGCGTCTGAGTATGATTTCACAGATTTTGGCTCTCGTGGCCGACTACTTTTGTCTGGACAGCGAGTATGCTCTCTCTCTTATGTTGATGTTTTTAAAAAGCGTCTTTTTTTCTTGCTCTTTTCCCGCATCTTCTCGATGGGTGGGCGCGTAGAAAACGAGAGATTGGGGTGGTGGGGGAGCGATCGAGAGTATAAACTGGGGCTTTTCGGGATCCGTAGTCGTCATTACGGAGGCTGGTCTCGTTCTGTGTGGTCCGAGGCAACAACTGTTCCTGGCCTTGATCGACAACTAGTGCTAGCGCCCGCGAAGGTGTGCGCATATGCGAGGGAAAGTGGTGTGTGCCACGGTGGAGAACACCATGTCAGACGGTCGTTTTTTGCGCAACCGAAAGTACGCAGGCACTCCTGCATGTACTGAGTTGCGATCAGACACAGCCCTTCTAGCCAGTCAGAAGGCCACATGTCGGGTGACGTCCTCAGAAGTGGTCTGTGTAGTAACGGTGGCCAAGGTCGAGATGTCCCCGCCTAACCATGTCTTGTGTGAGTCTCCCAAGGGAGAACACGACAAGAAAAGGGCGAAAGCCGAAGTCTTTGAGTATAATGGGTAAAACATATTAAGGACAACAAACGCGTGTACCACTATGTCCATCAAGCCAATCAGCTGCTCTCCTGGCGTAGGCGCCGGCACGATTGGCTTTGACTCATTGACTGAATGTAGCCTGAAATTTCAGTTATTGATTGATTGTCTGGCACGATGTGGCCGATCGAAACCCTGCACTGAGCCTGGCTGCTTGTATGCTAGCCGTTAGGTCTCTCCTAACAGTCTGACCTAGAAAAGTGTCAAAGTGCTTTAGCAACCCGCTGATGAGTACTATTCGACGAAAAGATAGGCACCCCACGGATGTCTTCCATAAGGGAGGAGGCAGAAGATCCCTAAATCGGACGTATCCAACAACCTCGATTTTGCCGTTGGATTGATAGGCAAAATGAGTCGGGAGACAAAATAGAATGCCAGATGACCATAAAGTGCGAAACGCGTGGTATGAATAGACAAAACCGATTTACCAACCGAGTCCCCCTCCAACGCAAGGAGTCAAGCTGAGAGGCACAGCCAAGCTGCATTGCTAGTAACTATCAGTGTAGACAGAAGGCACGCGATAGGTTGGCCAACTGCGCATTTGAACTGTTTTTCTCCTTTTCCGGAGGATGTTGGCAGGACATGGCAATGCAACTCCTTACGGCAGGCAGCCACCTTACGCTAAATTCCCGGGAGATTAGAGTTCAGTTTAGGGCTACTATTTGTAGGTGGGCGCTCGCCCACCGACGAGACAACGAACCGGTAACGCAAATGAGCCTTGGACTTTAATCTGCAGGTCGCAGGTTCGAGTCTCGGGTGCTGTACCACCTACGGTTGAGTGTGGCTGGTGGCTAATAAGTTTGGAATGACCCTTCCAGTCTTCCCCGTCTTTTTCGTTGATGTTCTTTATGGCTACGGTAGTAGGTACCTGTTATGTATTCAAAACAGAAGGCATTTTGTAGGCAGAATGTTGTATAGGCAAAACAGAAAGTTTTCCTTGTTCTGAAGGACAAGGAAACGGTTTCGTGTCTGAGTCATGTTAACCAGGGGTCTTTATGGCGGGGCTTAAACGTCATTGACTGAAAGGTAGCCAGTCAGAGTAAAGAGGGTGGTAACGCGCGTCGACGATCATAAACGCCTTGTGCGAACTGCATTAGGATGCCCTGACATCACATGCGGGCATACACACCAGTACCCGTCATGAAGTTTAGTGCAATGTTACCTGTGCCACGTGAGAGAATGCTTATGCCGTCATCTCTCCGCAAACCAAATTCCCTGTTTGTCCCCGGTTGTCAGCGGTGCACGTCTGTCCATTAAAATCGCATTCTGCCGCTGCCTTTACCAGCTTTAGGTTGCTGGAGGGGTAGCGCAACAGTTGAGAGGCCACTTCCAATATGCTGAAGTGTGACTTCCGTGCATTAACCCTCCCTTGATCATTTTAATCTCCCCCGTCTTTGTAAGTAATGTTTTATTATGGTTAGGGTAATAAGTACCCTTCCTGGAGTTGAGCGCCAAGCTACCTGCACCGAAAACTAAATTAAACGTCTGTCCCGGTTGTCATCATGAACTCCCTCTCTTTGT
>JAYGXS010000009.1:10429113-10495545 GCA_036362985.1 Ligula intestinalis
CAGTCGCCTGAGAGCAATGGGTGGGGTGGGTTGGAACGAAAAGTCAACAGACCACAGGAGCAGTCGTAGTGACAGTCAGATTATTTACACCGCCTGCGGTTTCACCCTAATTTGCCGGTGCACCAACTTAAGAGAGGACTGCCTCGTAGGTCATCTATCAAACACGGAGTTCGCGTACATTTCTAGCCTCCCACTGCCACTCCAGTGCCGGCTCGCACTTTTGAAGGGTAGACGCAATTTTTTTCTCTCCTGCAGAGGTGTGACGTATTTTGGTGCTCCTATCGCCACGTCCGCAGGGGAGTTAAGTAAATTATACCATAATAACTGCGATCGTCAGACCATGGCTACTTAGTAGAGGAAAGGTTGGTGGAGTCCAGCGTAGTAGTAACAGTATTTTGTGTACATAGAGGAACGGGGAACAATAGGAGGTAATTTCACTTTGGAGTACACGACCAGCCAGGAGGGTCAGCCAGTGCAAGTGCTGGTTTAACAGCAGTCAGGCCAATGAACAGGGAAAGCATTCACGCGTGCAGGCTTGTTATTCGTCGCCGTGCCAAGGACCAGCTTTGCAGCATCTGTGATCGGCTGTTCGCAGACGTCGTGAGCCGCAGTCGTGAGATGCTAGCGGAGTTCACTTCGACGCGAGCTAGTCACTACACTCCTTTAAGGGGTCGAGTTTAAGATATTAGTCGTGTTTTAGTGTTACCAAGAGCCGCGATTTACCTGTCTCAGGTGGCAATGGCCGCTGGCGCTGGCAGTGCTGATCTCACCTGCGTCGCCAATTGTTTAAATGCTACCAGACAGGGATCTCACCGTCCAGTTAAACTCTGTTTTAATCCCAAAGGGAGAAAGCAGAAACAAAGACACAAAAGTGGAAGTCACCAGAATGTGGACTTTATTGTGCACAGGACCCTGTGTTGCTGTTACAGGCAGCAGTGACCGCTGGCGAAGTCAGGGCTGATGCTGACTGCTTCCAGCTACCCCAGAGTGTGTGAAAGTCTCTTTGTGAGATTTAATAGTTGCTTTAAAGTGACTGCGAAACGAGTTCAAGTGTTGAATGATTGGTGTGTTAGGTCGCTCGAGGGGTGCTGAGTATTGAGGTCCCTACTGTTTGGCCGCAGGGTGGCGCGTTCAAGTGGCTCTTGAGAAAGTGTGACTAGTTGGCTACGCACATGTGGCCGCCAGTGTGCGCACATGTGTGTGCGAGTGAATATCGGTTTAGCGGTTTCAGGTCAAGAAGTGCGAACAGCCGCCTGCGAACGCGTACAGCCTTGAGGCAGTTCGCATTGTACAAGGCAGCATTCTTGGCTCTCCGCCACAGGCGCGCCTTGTTAGGACAGCTTGCAAGCGAATCGTTTAGGCTGTCTCCTAACAAGTCTGACTGAGACAAGCAGAGGTAACTGTTTTGTTCACAGATAAGCTACATCAGTCTATACTGCTAACAGGAAGACGTAGGTGATTTGTTTGTCGCAACCGCAACGAACCGCTGTTATTCTGGTAAGGTTTTGGTTAGTCGCATGAGACTCCCACACGCATTGCCTGAAGGGATGGGGACGCACCAGCCGAATTCACCTAAATGCGTGCTACAACCGTGCTTGCACGTACATGAACGAAGGAGGACGTCTAAGTCCTCATTGAAGAGTTTTGCAAGAACGGCCGCGCTGAGAAATAATTGCATCATAACATTTGTCTTCATGGGGAGCGATTCAGAATATCAGGTGTTCACCATGTAAGTCACAACTGTTAGCGTGTCAAGGCAGATCAACAACTCATCAGCCTGTTACTAGGGTGGCAGCAAATCGCGTGATTGGTCGCACTCTCCTCCCTCCCCCTTTATCACGTGACAGTGGCAAGCTCGGATCAAGTCACCGTGGTTGACTTGATGCTAAGTCAGCCTCCGGCGGGTGTGTCTGCGCATATGGCCAGTGCCAGGAGCCAATTTGGTCTTAGAAACGTCATGTGCGTCAGGACCACTTGTAGGTCAGTTCGGAAGACAGTGGCTTTCAGGCTATGAGTTCACATAGCAGGCACTCCCATCTTACCTCACTGGACATCTTTTTCAACTGTGATTGACTGCGGGGGTCGGAGTCGATAGAGATGGAACCGAACAGACCCGCTATGCCAGTGTCTCGGTAACTTGTTTTCTGACCCTGTGCAAGTTGGAACCAAGAATTCTTGACCTTTTACTGTCGACAAGTAACTTGGAGAAACATTATAGGCAAAAACGTAAAAAAGTGGTGCTTAACAATACTACGGACGATTCGAAACTGAGATCTTGCGAATACAAGCGAGCATGCGAGTCCCAAGACGTAATTGAGAAGAAGACGACTCGATCACTGGGACAAAAGGTTCATTCGCGTGACGTTTCGAGATCCGTCGCGGATTCATCCTCAGAGACATAGCCAGAAAGCAGTAGCAGATACCGTAGCAGACCCGTATCTGCGACTGCTTTCTGCTTATGTCTCTGAGGATGAATCCGCAACGGATCCTGAAACGACAGGCGAAGAAAAGTATTGTCCCAGCGATCGAGTCGTCTCCTTTTTACCTTACACAATGTTCTCTATCCAGCCCAAAGTGCGGAGTGGATTTCTGTGTTTAAATTTAGTCCTTTCGAGGCTGGGTCGAAGTTGTTTGTATGCCTCCCTTCTCCTCCCCCAAGAGAACCTCCAAACTTACCACGTAATAAGTGCACTGGACCAAAGCCGAGGCCGGATCAGTGCACCACAGGCGTAATTCGGACTGTGCTCCCATAACAAATACCGAACGTGAGGGGGGATCCTGATGGCACGCATAAGAGCAGCTTCGGTCGCGCCAGCCACCTGCGCCAGATCCCACCTCCGGTCTTCCTGAAACCGGCCATAGGTGGCCGAAGGACGAGAGAGAGTGCGTTAGATGCAGCGAAAGCCCATTATCACTTAGAACTAATTCACACGCAAATCACGGTGGTTGCCTGCATCTGGCTCAAGCACTCGGTGGACATCTTCGGTCGAACGACCCTCGCCTATAGAAAATTGAAAACAGGACTGCCTCCCACGTAGTAAAGGTGTTATTACGCAACAGTTCCGGGAAGTGCAAGTATTCCCGCATCCTTACCCTAACCCAGGCCTTACCCGTAACTCTAATCTTAATCTCAACCTCCTCCTCCTAACCTTATCCGAATCTTACATTCCCTGGAATGTAACGCAAAGTCACTTGCATTATGGGCGGTTCCTGTCTGGTCAGGCGAAAAGGAGCGGCCTATAGACATGCTCTATCGTTTTTAAGCAGCAGGTTTTTGTGTATAGGGTGCGCACTGCCAACCACGTATACTGCACATTCTACTGCAGTTGGTTGGTCACGTGACAAAGGATTAATTCTGCGCTTTCTTATTCCTGTACGCACAATGTCTGACTTGTGTTGAAATGAGAAGTCGCGGTAGCGAAGACTGCTAACACCTCGACTCTATCCCGTGCTTTCGCCGCATGAAATTGAAAGCGTGCACCGCCTAGCGTGACTTGGCGCACAGGTCTGACGTCAGCCAATCCGCTCACGCCAACAGAGGCACTTCAGTCAATGCTTGTCACCAGTTGGTTACCCACTCTCAGACATAAAGCAAATTTAATTATCTCTGACTCCAAGAGTCGGCATTGGAGGACATTTTTATTATGACCTTGCCGTTCAACTCGATGGTCGTCCATCCAAAAAAGCACCTCGCTCGAATCGCTAAAACCAGATCTTAACCGCAAGGACGGAAGAGGGGAAGCGTGTGGGCGTATTGTAATAGTGTATTCAAGGCGAAGCAGGAACCTGTGGGAATTTTGAAGGTCGACTAACATCAGGCCAATCAGATAGTGTCCTTGAATGCTTAGCACATCGGTTGAAGTTCTAACTCACCGGACGGGTTGAATAGAGGTCAAATTCGGTTGGGATTTGACGCGACATGAAAACGCGTACGGCATGCGAGCAAATCGATGGAGCGGCTCCTCGTTATAATTTTCTGCACCGATTGTATACCACAGAGGGATCTGAGCAGTTAAACCAGTTTGATTTGGCTATTGCACAAATGCTTCACACGCTGCCAACTGTGATCGGCGCCCTTAAAAGATACGAAAGAGTGCCTTTCATCGACAATTCTAGACACCGGATTGAAGTGGGCATTTCATTATCATTTCAATTTGAGCAAGAGAAAAAAATAGACCGCCGTGTTTTCTGCTGCATTAGGAACTATCCGATGAAAGCCATTTCTGTGTGCTGTTTTATAAGAAAGTAGCAGAAATTAAGTGCTGAAAGCAAAAGTTGGAACATATTTTCGCAACGCCTCAAATCTGCGGTCATGGCAAAAGTGCAAACAATTATTAAAGTTGTTTTGAACAAGGCAAAGGCAGCGAGACTCGCAGAATTTAAGGACATCATAGCATTTCGTGACCTCCTGCCCAACTGCCTACGGTCACTACCCAGTAATAGAAAAAAAACTGTCCAATTAAATTCTGACCTAGAGGGCTGAAACTTGATAGGCAAATAAAGTGCGAGCTGTGGGTCGGAGATGCGGGTGCTCGTGGTGAAGGCGGAAGAGCTGGGGGGGGAAGGAGAGCAGTTATCGAAGCAAGTCAGTTCAGGTCACGGTGAAAACCTGTCAAACGTGATTAAGAGTACAAAGGGTCGGGCAACAGTTGATCGTGTGGGAAAGGAGGAGGGCGTGAGACGACGGTGCAGAGAATGGATTAACGTCCTTTATCGATCCTTACCACGGCAATGCAAGGCTGATCACATGATCCAGCTGCTTAAAGAGGTCTAGTTTTCTTCTGCGTAGTGCAGCGGCCTCTGCAAAGCGCATACAATGCCCAAACGTTGCCCGAAGTACGAACTTAAATGCAGTCATTGGGTCCATCGTATGACCAGTGTCCACCAGACGCTTGGTGATTGATCTCTTCAGCATCTTCTTTACCGCCCTAAATGGCCACTTCGGCATATGTTCAATTGACCGAGTTGCCAACTGCCTTTGCGCGTGTCAAATGTACAGTTGGAGCTGAAACCCGTGCAAAATGCCGAAAATGGCTAAACCGGTATTAACACATGTACGACAATCTTGAAACAGCAGTTTAAAATACGTCTATGCTGGAGGTTATGCAGGCTGTAAATTGCAGCCAACAATGTTTTATTCTGAAGTTGAGCCTGGTTCATCTATTTATTGGAATAAGACCGCAATACACAGAAATAAGAATGTTACATTTTCGGATCTGTCCCACCGCGACTAAGTCAGGTACCATTTTTGTCCAGCATCTCGACAAACTTTTAAACTTTTCTTCCACCTGAGGAAACTGTTCAAAAAATTTTGAAGCAAAAGTAATTTAAGTATTGGACCTCATATACCCCTAGCCCCAGCATTCTCTCTTACGGGGCCGGTGGTTTTGTGCTTTTAATCAGAGCGGCATCGATGACGCGGTGCGGATTTATGCGGAAATACTGCACGCTTCAATGTACTTTAATAACAACTAAATGCGTTTTAGCTAATAATCGTACCGGTCCCTGAACCATCACAAATGTACGCCTGAATGTTTATTCAAATGCCTCTTATTTATTGAATGTTGTTTTTGTTTACTGTTTCGATCTATGCGCTCTAATTCGTCGCTATATAGCGGCCACGCTAAAACAGATGCAACTAAATTTTACCACTTTATACTTACTTCTATAAATATCCTTCGCTGTCTCCCCTGTTTCCCCCACCCACATAACCCCTATTAACACCGGGTCCACTACTTAAACTACTTTAGCTAATTTGGACGTCACTGCTTGTGTCATCAAAGATGAAAAGAGATAGGAGGAAAGCCAAGCCCGGGACTTTTGGATTCCATCGTCGTGACGAAGAAGGGACAACAACCAATCAGTTGTGTCGGGTTTTCCCCGCTACTGAGGGCGGAGGGGCATAGCGCCGCGCCGTGGGAGAATAATGCGTGATGGACCTATGGTCGATTCCTATGCCGCTATATGGTAACCAGGTCTCAAACCGCTCGTCAACTAACCTGCCTTTGACCCGCTTGATGGTTTTCTTTCCCGCCTGTGGGTTCTAGGCAGCAGAGTGGGATAACCACTTACTCGTCAGCACTTATGTCTTCATGAGTTCAGCATGCTGGCTGCCCAGCCCGCTTAATTGACGACTTAGTCGTGGTATGAACTCTGCAAAGAAGGCCTGGAACTCCGTTCGGTTGGTCTTCGCTCCACAGTAACTGTTTACGTAAAGTTGGAATCGCTAGAGGGTTTTAAGCGAAAACTGGATCGATATAGCAGTGCACGATGGATCGGAACTGACAATTTGCAATAACATTAATGCTACTTCCAATTTTTCAGTAGTATTAGTTTTATATATTCACGTTTGCTATTTATAACGCCCTCCCACGCATAGCCTCACGCGAAGGTCTCCGCGGTCTACCCTACTTGGCTATCTGCGTACCGTGATTACCCGCTGGCGATCTTATCAGCCAGACCTGCCGGTCTAAACAGTCACCCTTGGTTCGACCCAAAGCGGACTGTCGATGATCTGGACGGATGCCTCTGTTTTTCCAGTTCCGTGGCGGACTCTGCAATCAGCAAGGAAGAATCAGGACATGGCTTCCACACGGTGATGATCCTGGGAACCTTTGCAATGCCCCCCCCCCCAGTGGGAACCCCCTTTTTTCTCCTAAATCCCACGCATTACTCCCACAAGGGCGACAGTTTTTCTCCTAAAAATCCCTGAGGAGTTTTTTCACTGTCTGCTCCTATTTTCATCCTATGACTCAGGACAACTGGCCTCGCCAACAGTGTAAGCAACAATTTTTTTGCTACCACTGCACATATGTATAAAAAGGGCACTCAAAGGAATTTTTCCTACATACCCTCAATATACTGATACTGATACTGAAAGTAAGCGCTACTGTCAGTGAGTTCTGCCACCACAGAACCATTACCAATAAAGAGTATTTAAATGTTTTTATGGGTGACATTTTGTCCTCTGCATACATATTCAAAGGCAGTGCTTATACAAACCTCGAAGTTGGTCCGCCTAGGCGTCAGTGTTCCTGTGTTTTCTTTCACAATGGCTGCAGTGACTTTTGGAACCGCACTACGAATGCCGATTGAATTCGTGTGCAGCCGTTATCATTTCAGTTGGCGTCTACCATACACGCATCCAGGTATGGTGTGTTTGCATTTGAAGAGCAATTGATTGGACTATTTGTTCTTGAAAAAATGGCTAAATGGTCGCAGACCAAATCTACTGAACATACCCGAGCACTGATGAAGCTGGATGCGTCGTTCTACACGCGCGAATTCCGAAAAAGATGCCCGCCTTCTCGGGTGCCAAGTTCTTGGGCCTAGAGAACAACCGTATATCCAGGCGAAAGAGCTGAGAGTAACTTCCCTCACCCTTCCTGTGGCCTACCAATTTCGCAGTACACAGATCTGCTATGTATGCCCGTCCGTCGTGTCGGGACATCATGACGCGAGGCACGCGAGGCGCGCGTCAAGCGCTGCTGTAGGTCACGGACACGTGGTCACACCTTTCTTTGTTCTGACTGACCAGCCTTCGATCCTGGCTAGCGGCTCACTCCTGCCCTTATTCTGATTAGCCAGCGTCCAGCCAATTACATTTACCTCACCCCATATACACAGCGGTGTCAGCATGACTCGTTACTTGAACTGTGCCCTCGTCCCCGGAGCACGTCCTGCCTCAGACAGTCCTCTGTTCTGCCTACATGACATTCTGCCTAAAAGCAGTCTTCTGTTTTACCTACATTACATTCGTCCTGCCTACAAACTGCCTTCCGTTCTCAATACCTAAAAAGATCCAAGAACTTACTAGCAGAATCTACACAAAGGGTACCTGAGCAGCAGAAGATCGTTGTAGCTGTTCCCACTCATGCTAATCAGCGTGGTTCTTGACTTATCGCACGGGGTTAAGAAAGTGAAACTGCAGCAATTACGATATTCAGGCTCCGCTTCCTTAAGGAAAGAAAAGCCACGCGAGGCCAGAGTGGTAGGAACTGTTTGTTCTGTATAGAAGGACCGAATAATAGTTAAGAGGAATTTTACTGGCAGACGAATGCACGGATGCAAACCAGCTGGCGGCGTCCAAAAAGAAGTGACAGTGGGAATCATCACGGCGTCTGGAGCGGCCTTGACAGGTGATTGGTCAGACTGATCGGCTAGACGGACTGGCGGCGGTGAGCCTTGGCACATGCTTGCATGCGCGGAGTGACTCAGCACGGGCTCATGTCGCCTTCGCTTGCCAAGCACTGCGTACACGCAAGTAACAATCAATATCCCTACCCAAATGGATATTCCACTCTTCAATGATTGGCTGTAGCCGGATGAATCTCAAGCGGATGCACTTCGGCTGATACTTGCTTAGTGAGGTTGCTTGATGCAACCACTTTGGGTGCTGTGTGTAAAATATTTGTCTTTGCCTCCCCTACCTTTCCATTTTGGGACTTTTCGGGATAAACATGCCAGAAACCGAATTGCGCACTTTTATAACCTTAAGTGTACCTGCGTCGAAACTGGTTATATCCCCCAGTTGTATTTTAGGAAAGGGAGGCAGACAGAGTAGCAGACAATATTCTACTGTAACAGTACCTATTAGTACATCAACTCTGTCTTCTGTGTGTGCGGCAGCTCATCCTGTGTCCGTCAGCAGTAGTCTTTTTTCTGCGGTGTCTCGGCAGCTGTTTCGTGTCAGTTGCAGCAGAATCTCATGTCCCCAACAGCAGAGTGTTGCCTCCTCTCGGTGACATCGTTTAAAGGACCAACGGCCTTTGTTCCCAACTGGTCCCTCTGCGAGTGGCCCATGCCAGCAATCATCGTGCAGCGAGCTCAGTGTGCGCGCACATTTGTATGCGTCCTTTCATGGCCCCTTGTTGTGCGCGACTTCAGAAACCGGCCGGCTGCTGTCCTTGCGTCCTCGCGTGTCCGCCCTTGAAAGTCGCGCGTCTTGGCCCTTTTAACATGCGCCCGCTGGCCAGTGACTTCCTATGTTCTCGTGCTCTCAGAAGGGCCGAGTGATAACTCGCGTGCTGGGCCGTCCTAACAATCCCGGTCATCAAAACGGACACAGTAACCCTACTCGCGCCGGCAAAGTGCGAGAGAGAGAGAGAGAGAGCAAGAGGAGGATATAATTAGCCCGTAACCGATGACCAAGGCTGATGCAACGTGTAAATTATTTGTCTTAGCAAAGGCTTGTCCATTTAACTGTCTCTCCTACCTTCCCACTTGGGCACTTTCAGGCCAAACATGCCTGAACCCGAATTCTGTGAAGATGCAGCCGAAAGAACTGACACAGCATTGGCAATGTGTGAGAAAGAGAGCGAGGGAAAGGGATAATTAGCCCGACGATGACAACCAAGGCTGATGCAACGGTCAGATACCTAATTACCACGGATGTATATGGCCAGATAGGGAATGACAAGGGCCACCACGACACCTCGCAGTAGCAGAGACCGTACTGATAACTCTATTAATAACGGCACACAAGGACAGTCTTGTGACTTGCTCGCGCCGAAGCGAACTCTCTTGAAGTCCCGCAGCCGTTGATTTCAATGTCTGGGAACAGCCAATTACAGTTGCCGCAAAGTTGATTTCTGGCCTAGCGACGAATAGCAAGCCTGCACGCGTGAATTGTTCTCTCCGCCCACTAGCCTGATTGCTGTCAAACTGGCACTGGAACCCGTCTGGCCTCCTGGCTACTCGTATGCTCCCAAGTCAATCTTCTTCCATCTATTCTTCGTTCCTCTGTGTAAACAATAAAATATTCCTTCTATTCTGGCCTCCAGCGACCTCTTCTCTACTAAGGAACTATGGTCTGAAGATCGCAGTTGCAAGGGTTAAACTTACTTTACCCTTTGCGGTAGTAGCGCTCAGGTATGGCATGATGTGACGGTCCTGAGATCAATCTTCGCTGCCTCAGTTTTCCCTTCGGCTGGCAGACCTTGTGTGGCTAGTCTGTCACACGCTCTTGCCGACTGACGTGGGAGCCGCATGTATTTTCCTCTTGCCTGTCTCTCGGTCCGGTCGATGTCTCACCCCTTGGCCACTGCCTCGCGAGCTCAGTGTGCACCTTTTCCTGAATGGCTGCAGCATGTCTCGGGATCCTGAAGCCGCGCGCACAGGCACAGGACACACACAACTGCACAACTGTGTGCAACACCTCGAATGCTGAGTCCTTTTGCTATCTCCTTCTTACAGTATGTCGTCCGACCTTATGGGTCTTACCTGACTTCTGACTTGGGTTAGCCCTCTGTCGTCGACGATCACTCCTTTCGACCATTCAATTTATCTCTGTCATGGAAACTGTATTCTTTGAATCCCCAGAATAATTCGAACATGGTTCACTAAATCACCTTTTCTTTTTGGTAAACAAATACTGGCTTACCTAATTTGACTTTTATCGGCTGTTTTCTTTCTGTTTTTTCAAGTATTACATATTGTGCGAAGGTACTGTCTCCTACTCTACAGTATCTGGCCGCTCACTGTTAGTCAGGTGGCATGCAAAGACCATGCTAGCCTCCAGACAAGCAGTGAGGGGTTGGGAGCTTTTGTGCCAGTCTAATCCAATAGCTCATGAAATATAGATTGAAATTCGGAAATACTTTTTTTGATTAGAAAGGAATATCTGTTATGTTGCGTACCATACAATATAATTCCGAGGTAGCTGAGTGACGGAAGGTTGCCTACAAACGTCATACCCGATACAAAATGGCTGCGTAAGTAGTCCAAAGTTGTCTATTGACTTTCGATGCCCCTACAAATCGCAATATCTTTTATAGCAAACTTGCCCAAAATATTCTTCCTTGTACACATTTGGTAACGAATAACATCTTCTGCAGATCTTATATTTGTAGAAATTGTACCTTTAGGCTTTCTCTATAATACTGAGAAGACGTTGTAGTTACTGGCTCAACGCGAAGTGCATTATGAACACCTGTTGTGACTAGCTCAAGTCAAAATACACTTTCGGAAGTGCTCGCTGTTTTCGTTCTCTGTGACAACCAACCACAGACCGACTCACAGAGAACCTCATTTAACGACTGCCGAACAAACCTGACTTCAGATGCCGTCCGCCAGCTTGCGGTTGTGTGGGCGTCTGATAGTCATTTTCCTACTGCCTCTTCTCCAATTCATTCTGTAAAGAATATATTCTTCCCACTACTCTGGCCTTCCCAAGACTTCGATTATCTCCTAAGGAACCAAGCCTGGAAGATTGCAGCTGTTAGGGTTAACATTCTTAGTCTTAATACAACATGATAACGTCATACAGCGCTCATAAAAATTTGCAATGGATGCGGATCATGTAGCGGTATCAAAGGGTGATATATAATACTATAGGAATGGATATCTTCTAAATAGAAAGTTCTGACACTGGAGGACACGCTTTCTTACCCAATGAAATTTGAATAAGATATAGTCGTTTTTATGAAGTGAGTACAATTAACCACAGCATAGTTGCTATAAAATATATGCTTGCATTTGTAAGGGCATTAAGAAGCAAAGAACGATTGCGCACGACCGATGTTGGCTTTTGCAAACGGCCGGCAAAGAATCTAATCAAAAAGCGGCAGCTTGTCCTGACTTGATTATCTATCGATTTTTCTGCACGTTAATCAATAGGAAAATGCCACTTTTAGTAATGACCGCAAACATTCCAGAATGTTTGCCAACATTTCTGGAGATAGGCCACTGTAATTTCTCTCCTACAGCATGAAGTATTTGTCGATTTTCAGGATCAGAAAGGCAGTGACAAGTCGTTTATGATGAGGTTTTTCACCACCTTCATCTGTTCGCCTAAAAAAGGTTTCAACGCCGCAACAGCTAGACGTGACAGCGGCACTCTGTAAGCAGAGTACCCTAGACCCTGCTAAGTATCGGTTCGCCAACTTAAGACAGGGCAAGTTGGACGCACCGTTCCGGGTGAATTTTTGGTTTTGACATATAGACATTGCTGAAAAAGATATGGGAGGCCCGAATAACCATTGCTGGCTCCTTAGCTGCCACCAGCCCGTCATATTCAATCGCAAGTCGTGAACCCTCCGAGGCTCGAACATGCGACCGGTGACTCAGAAGTCTTACTCTCTAAACAATGAACTACGAGTTCGTTGTCTTGTCACTTTGGACCGGGAGGTGTTGCCATCCGTTGGTGAACGTTCACCGTATCATTCTCGAACCCTGACAGCAGCCGCAAAGCGGCTAGTAGTCTCGGCAAATAGCATTGCCGGCAACGCTCCTTCGCCTACACAACTAGCTCCTGTTTTGCTGCTGGCGGTACTCGAGAGTGAGCCACAAAGCAGAGCGGGACGCGTGAGTTCCTTTAGCGATCGATGAAGGTTCATCTATCGCTGGTGGGATAAGTAAGTTAAACCCTAGCAACTGCGATTTTCAGGATTGGTTCCTCAGGAAAAGAGAAGTCATGGGAGGCCAGAGTGGAAGGAGGAGTCTACTCTGTACAGAATGAAGCAAAGAATAGGCAGGGAAAATTTTACTTTCAGACGAGTCAGCTACCGCCAACCAAACCTCCACTTCGGAAGCGAGTGGACCGCGGAAACCGCCATTGCGTCTGGAGCGGCCTTTGTGTGAGTCAGCCTTGACAGACAAAAACACACTCGTTTTACCCAACGTTACTTTGCGTTAAAACAAAGGAACTTTATTGTAGGTTAAAATGGAGTTGTGAAAGGAACAATGCCCAATAATGCAGTTGTAACAATTTTTTACATGGTCATATGCTCTTGTGAATGAATGAATGCCCTCAAAAGGCTTGTTTTCAGTTTGACGCGCTTAAGGGCATTGTCCTGCACAGTCAATTATGGGACCTGCGACATTCACAGCATATGTCCTATCCTTTCGATGAAACTTATGAATTGCAAAAATTTCCAGCAGACGCTGACCCAGGGGCTTTGAATAATTTGGTGGGACCTTATAGATCACTGGAAAAGCTTCGATGGGGTCCACCCGATGTCCGGAATCGAGTAACAAAGCTTTCCGAATTATCTAAAAGTCCCTGGGTTAGGATTTAACGTGATCGTCACCTATCTAGGAACTCACCACCTTGTCAGGCAGATGTAATTAAACTTTCCGCCAAGGGCGGGTAACCATGTAGTGCACAATAACCCAGAGTAGTCACTGAAGACAGTGCAACTTTCATGATGAAATTTAATGTGGTATTTTAGAATTTATTAAGTAACACTATTGTGATTCATTGAGTTGATTTAATTCTGCGAAAGCTTTTTAGTTAGGAAAATCACTATGGTAGTTAGGTTTATTAAGAAAAATAGATATTACTTTCCGCGGAAGTGGAAGTAGTCCCATATCGAAGGAATTTCCTAGGCTATTACGCATAACAGAACCAATATTTTCATTAATGTGCATTACACTATGAAGGAACTGCAAAATAAGTAAAAAAGCATAAAACATATATATTCCAGAACCGGAAAACGTTGACCGAAATCGTTCAGATGCAAGTGAGTTCAGGTTGAAAGAATCGCATTTATTTTCGGAAACAAGGAATAATTCCAGTTTTAAAATTTATTTTCTTTGCTGTTCTGTGAAGTTTTGTGCTACAAATGCAGTAATAAATTTGTATGACAAAGTTGTTTTACCGTACCGATAATTATGAGCGTGAGCTTGATATAGAAACGGGAACGAGCAACATAGTTCACTTTTTGTTGTTGGGCTGTGGCGTTAAGATGTCAAGTCATTTCCTACGCGAAGCTGATTTTATCTGCTTACGAAAGTTGGCAGCCGAAGGGCTGCCGTGAAATTCATTGGCTTATATGTTTGATATAAGCAAGGCCACCGTATCCACAATTATTGACTATAAAACAGTGTCCAGAGGGAATAATCTTGGACGAAAACGGTCTACAACAAAACAGGATGACGATTTTATTCGTCGAGCACTAAAAAGTACCATTATGTGCCCTCTATGGCTATACACAATGAACATTGGTCAATGTTCTCTCAGACCCTTGTTAGGAACAGAATGCGGCAATTTCGCCTTCAGCAGTGGGTGGCGACAGATAAGCCATTGTTAAGTAGGAAACTTATTAAGAAACGTTTCATATTTGTGCAGGAATACGTTAGTCACAGACTTTGATTTTGGAAAAGCATTCTTTTCATTGTGATGATGTACACTTCTTAGACAAGTCGACAAAATCAGCACATGCGGTCATATGAGGAAAGAACTTTCCCAATGAACAGACTGCTTCAACACCAACCTTCAAGAACTGCCGACACCTCATGATGTAAATGGCGATCAAGTTCCGTGAGCGACCAATCTGGCGGTCGACGAACGATACCATTAATAATTACGTATATGTCAACATTTTAAAAGATTTATTTGGTTATAATGACATTCACAGGCGTCGAAGGGATAATATCATACAACAAGACAATGCCCCTGCTCACAGATCAAAGGAGTTATGACTATAATTTATCTTACGACTATAATATAATTTTTAAGACTACAGCCAGCCTTTCTTCATGCGGCCTGCGAACAATTTTTATCCCGCCTAATAGTCCCCACCTCAATCCAATTGAAAATCTTTGCACTTTAATCAAGCGCAACTGGCCCAGGCCTCCGACATACTTTTCAATGGAAAATAAATTGGAGTTTTTTCTTAATATTTATATAGACCAAACCACCATTGGCAGCATTGTTGTCTCAATGCCCACCCGAATTACTGCTGTTATAAACGCTCAAGGACACTCAACAAAATATTAGTCTGTTAAATATCTATTTCTTATCCTCATTTTGTCTTTTTATCCTATTTCCTAACACTTTTATCATTTTCATATCGACTTTTTACCCCTGATCTGTCCTACAGAAGTTTTTTTGGATTTCATACATCGAAGTACGCTTCCTTTTATGGATTTATTTTTCCTTTCACGCAGTAGAACTTGTGGGTCCGTTAGGTAAACGCTTTGCGAACTACAAGGGTTTTCATGCAGACTTGACTGTGTTGCGCGATTTTTGGCGACTACTGTAGATTCTCTATCTGCACTTCTCTTGAGTGTCTGGTGTTCACCAATCGGTATCTGTCAAGGCGTAGCAATTCTGGCACTCCACTGTCGGCGGTGTTGTTTGGAGGTGTAACTCCGTGGCTGAGGCTTCCACTATCGCGGAGCGATCTTTGGAAAGCTTTCAAAAGTACGTTTACAAGCACCGACAGACTTTCACATTTACGACTTTCACATGTTTGCCATTTGCTGATTCCAACTGCGTTCTTATCAAGAAAGTGTGGCTGGTATCGATTTTTCACAGCTCCTTCCACTACCTTATTTTGACTGAACGAGAGTTAGCTGGCGAGGAGCTGCCTACCGAAGAATGCGGCACTGCGTGACCGTGCCGTGCGTTGATTGGCTGCTTCGTATAGGCTACTTTTTATTATTATTATTATATCATTATCAAGTTGGTTTGGCAGATTTGATTAATTTAGTTGACCCAATTGTGAAACAACTCGCGGCATTCGAAGCCGCATAGGAGGGAGGCCTTTTACGCAAGCCAACGCTCTACCTACTTGAGCTACGAATGTCGCGCTTCACACCGTGAGTTTTATCACACTTGGATCGATATTACCCGCCCAACTTTGCCGCTCATATGGAATCCACCAATACGGGACAGCAAGTTGACTGCGCAAGCAGGATTTCCTAAGCAATCATCTAGAATCCACCAGAATGACTACTAGGCTGACTTAATTATTAAGTTGGCTTGGCAGATTTGGTTAATTTTTTTGACCTTTAGCGCGACATTCGTAGTTCAAGAAGGTAGAGCGTTAGCTTGCGTAAAAGTCGTCCTTCCTATGCGGGTTCGAATCCTGCCGAATGCCGCGAGTTTTTTTACAATTGGGTCAACTCAATATTATATCATTGTAAATTAACTGTTATTCTTTTTTGCTTATTGCATTTAGAAATGTTGGTGAATGATAGTTTATAGTACCTTTTCCCAGGTGTAAATCTGAAGATTGCATATACGCAGAATTTTATGGAACTATACAATTTCACGAGCGCTCATCAGCTGCGTCCTCTCGCATGCATGAAGTGAGTAACGAATGAAAGAATACAACAATTGAAAACATGCAAAAGAGGTCAAAGAGACAGGTCAGGCGGGTCAATACGTAATTTGGGCTAATTGGTTAAAGCGAAAATGCGGGCAGGGGGGGGTGTGAACCAGGGAGCCACATGTTACCAAGGCAAAGCAAGATTAACAACATGCTCCAGCTGTTTACGTAGGTCGGGTTTTGACCATCGTATAGAGGCTGCCTCCAGGTAGCAAAATGTACGAGTTGTTCGAGCCGAATAAGTACTTGTACACACCCGATTTTATCAACGACTACGCATCTTTCTTACCTATATTATTATTATTTAATTATCACTATTTTTATTAAGGAAGCAATACTGAAACTGGTAATAATAAAACCCACATTTTTCGTCACTCGACAGGCGAAATGCACCTACAAAATGAACTACTGCTGTATACGCACTCCCAGGAATTTTGAGGCTAGCCAACAGGAGAGACCACCTGGACACCAGGGGAGAAGACAGAATTGTCCGTATTCTATTGTGCAACCAGGATTGCTCGGTGATACTGGGATATTGGTGACTTCCTGATGTGATCTGATCTCGCAACTTCTGATGTGGCCTGCTGCCCCTCCCGACGTGTCCCTGCGATATTGGTGACTTTCCCATGTGATCTCAACGCGCAACTTCTGATGTGGCTGAGCTCTATCATCATCAAACCTCCTTCGACATCTACTGATTTTCCTGTATCATCTTTTGGTGACCGCGATGTGGAGAATTCACTCCACCTTCAGAGGGACTCCTGTAAGAATTCGAAAGCTCAGGACAAAAAATAAATTGATCCGGTGCTCGACACGCCTTCTTCCCTGTCCACTTCCAATTTCGTCCAAAGTAATGCACATTACCCTGAATAAACTTAACTAAAAGGGCAATTTTCCTAACTACCAGGCTTTCGCAGGATTAAATTTAATCAGCGGATAAAAATAACGTGACCAAATACATGCTAAACTACCAAATCAAATTTTGTCATGACGCTTGCATGCAGCACTCGTCATACTTTATGTAGTAGTTATATTTAGTGGACCTAATTTTGCTTATTTATTTTACTGAAATCGAATTTCGCGGTATTGCATCCTGCTACTGACGGTTAGTTCATTTTGTCTCACCGTTACTTAGCCATAGTCCACCGCACTCCCACACGAAAATCTCTCGGGAACTGCTGTTGCGTTTAGAATAAAGGAAGTACAAAAACTGGGCAGATTCCGTTAGCCAGATAGACTGCTCATTCCGAAACATTAAACAAAAGTACGTCCTGTTGCATAATTCTTCAACAGCAGCGTTTCATAACCATTGTTACGCATCCTACACATTGATATTTTACTGTCACATTTTCAGAATTAATAAAGTTTAATCTTTCTTCGGACTTAGTCATACAATCGTCTAAAACTTCAGTCTCTGGTTTGTTATTAATATGGATTGAGCGATATGTACTGTCTGTGCTTCTAATCAATACTCCTTACCTAACTATTAAACTGATTACCGTGCATATTAATAATCCAGTTCTTCGACATAAATGCAACTCCTTAGTGCATCTAAATAAATTCATATTTTTCATCTTCAGTTTCCTTGTTCGCTGCTTGCTTGCCTGTTAATTTTTCAATTATAGTGCGCTTTTCAAAACTATATAATAGCTTGTGATAGCATTTATGCCCATTACATTCAATTTTTGCATGATATATTTGTTAAACATGCAGTACTGTCCCCCCTGTTATGCTCCACCCGTAAATTACCACGGCTCATGTTAGACACTACCCACCGATTACGGATGTCATAGGTGGGTGTGGATCAGAATCCAAAGTCCTAGCCTACTGGCAGTCATCCCAGCGCTCACTGACAGCGGCATTTGTTTTAGTCAGCTTTGAAGGTGATTGACCAGACCGGGAAAGGCGTACAGTGCCAGCATGCTTAGGGGCCGAGCCGTGTGGTTGGCTCCAGAGGCACGCCGAGAATTGCATTGCCGTGATCTCATGCATGGTGAGGCATGGGAGGTAACTACAAGTGTCTGTTGAAGTCCGCAGTTGAAGGTCTTATTTGTGAATGCGTAAAGGCGCTTTTAAAGCCTGCAGCCAATCAGCGACCAAAGCAACATCTATTGGATTCGAGCCTTCGCGAGACTAGTGCCACGTCAGCCCAGAGGCGAATGGGCAAGAGGCGTGAGGCAAGCGGGAAATGCCGCATGGCGAATCGACGGCGGTGGCGCTGATCTCGGAAGCGGACTGTCACAAAGGAGTTCCTACTGACGCTAGTTCTCTGATAAGAAACTTCTCGTTGTCGACTAGCGCCTCTCGACATCGACGCTACCACCAATATTTTGATTATTTTATACTCTTAGTAGGTTCTATGTATCAATAACTAAACCTAAACCCCTAGAATTATTTTTTTTTCGGCACCGTTGGTAAAATAGAAGCTTATCCTTTCGCATGTAGATGTAGTAATTACATTGAAAAACATTTTAAAATAGGAACCAAAGGCTTCAACAAGTGGAAAATTTCTCTGTTAGTATTATCTTTCTTTTGTTTTTAAATACCTATATATCTACTATGCAGGAGTATCATTTAATTTGCTGTCCATTTGTTGCAAGTATTCGTTCGCAGTAGAATAAATGGATATTTTCGTTTGCTATCGCAACATGCAAACGAAATATTTTCTATCTTACTATCGTTTGATTATTACAGATTTCGGGGGTTATGTTATACGATGCTGAAACTTATGAAGTATCCTATCCGCAGACACGTCTCCTCGTCATGCGTATTGGCAGCCGAATGGGTACAGTGGCTCTGCTTAGAGAAAAAGAAAGAGGAAGGGTTCTTAAGTTGGTACGCGCTATAATAAATTAGCAATAGGACAGGTGGGATAGAAATCGGGTAAGTGCCCCCCCAGCCCTCCCGTAGTGCTGCTTTTATTAACTTGCAGAGAAGAGAAGCTATCGCAGGGGGTAAGGTTATTGAAACCCTGGCGACTGCGATCTTCAGACCATGGTTACTGAGTGGTGAAGAAGTCTTGAGAAGACCAGGGTAGAAGGATTAGTATATTGTGTACACAGAGGAACGAAGAATAGATGGAAAAAATTTGAATTGGAGAGCATACAACCAGCCAGGAGAGCTAGTCGAGTCCAAGCGCTGGTTTGACGGCACTCAAGCCAGTAGACACACACAGAGCGAGAGCGTCCATTGGCTGGGTCGGCCTTGAAGGTTGGTTGGACAGCGTGTGTGTAGACATCGACGTGGGAAGTCCGTATCTCACGCCAGTAAGTCTGGCGTCCGCCACGACCTTGAGGTCTAGACGGATTGAGGTCACAACAGGAAAGGCATGCGTCGGGCAGACAGCGACCACTACATGGCCGTGGAAGGCCAGGGTAGTAGGAACAGTTAATTATTTACAGAAGAAATTGAGAATATGTAAGAGGAGGTTGACTGTCAGACGAGCGAGCAAACACCGGCCACAGCACTGCATCTGAAGTGCGGGAATCGCTATTGTATCCGGAGCGGCCTTTGTTCGAGTCGACCTTGACAGGTGATTGGTCAGGCAGATTGGCTAGACGAACGGGTGCAGGCGGTCAGTGCTTGTGTAGGCGTTGTTGACTGTGAGCCTTGGCACATGCTTGCCTGCACAGAGTCAGGCACCACAAGCGCACAACCTACTTAAATCATTAGCTAGGCATTTGTCGCAGATATTCGTGTCTGGCGGCACAATAGCCGCTCAGAGGTCCACCTTCGAGCGATTGATAGTCGTACTTTCAACGTCAACGATGGCTATTTGTGGCATAATTATTCGGCCATTTGGTTCCCCAGTAAGGTAAATGAATACAGCATTCGCCTGCGAGCTCTACCCCCAGAATAAATCAAACTTCCCAGGCGTCCCTATTCGCTGTCCAGCCCAGGGGATGCGCACCAACGACGCTTCCCAGATAGCTGTGAAAATCAAGAATTTGAAAAATGGGCATCCTAAGAAATATAATTTGGATAGAAAAGTTTCTTTGGGAAACGTGAACGAACTGTATTGTACATTTTCGACGCTGGCACAACAGGTCGTCGTCGGACGTGAGGGAAATGTGTAATGGATTTCTGCCGAGAAAAATTTCCTTCACAAATATGTGAATCTTTAAATGAGACGATTATTCGTGTTTCCAACATTGAACGGGAGAAGACGAAGAAGGACATTTGAGACAAGAATTGGATGGCCATTAACAAACCGTCTTACACAATCCAGAATTACTCAACAAATGCAACAAACCTGTCATCGAAAGATCTCACAACAACCGATAAACAAGTAAGTTCTATGGGAATGAAATACAATCGTACCGATTCAAAGTATTCAGACTTTCTTGCAAATTTGGAATCCATAATATTAGCAGAAAATCTCACAGAAGATGAGCGGTTCACAATCCGAAATAATACTGTACATGCTCTAATTAAACCGAACCCCCTTTTCAGTGTCATCAAAAAAAGAAAAGAAAGCACTATATCTCTAAAAACGGACAAAAATTGTCATTTTTCCAGCAGATCATGGAGACTTAACTGCTATCTTGAACAAAACAGATTAAGATGCAAAATGCTTTCATTAATAGAAGACAAATCAACATACAAACCCCTTAGTGCTGACCCCACCAAAACATAAAATGCAAATTTTGAAAAGGTTCTTAAACGTCTTATAGGTAAGAAGAAAATATGAGGCGATATTGCCAAGTCCCTGAGACAAACCGAACAAAGCATAGTTAAAACCTACAGACTGCCTAAAATACACAAGTCCGACGTACCACTACGGCCGATAGTATCATTAATCGGCGCACCTAATTACAACATCTCAAAGTGGCTATTTTGAAAGCTCCACCTATCGACAAAAGATTGTGAAACACAAATCAACAATTCCATGGAATTTATGAACAAATTACAATGGCTTGAAATAACAGCAGACGAAATAATGGTATCATTTGATGTTATCTCTCTCTTCACATAGATACCATTAGATTTAGCAAGGCAATACACAGAAGAACTACTTAATTCCTACAAACTGGACTTTCCTGTATTTGCCCTGCTTGAAATCTTAGATCAGGTCCAGCTCTACACCCATACATGAATATCAATTAGCGGTAAAGAGGCGCGACCACCTGCCCAAAGTCGCCATGCGTTCGTTTGAAACTGGGCACAAGTTTGCATGGGACCAAACCCGCGTAGTAGGTTCCTGCCCATATGGGGAAGGTCTCGAATTTTTAGAGGCCATTAACTCTAACCAATCAATAAGCACGTTGATTTGGATTCAATGTACATCAATCTCAAAAGAAGCGTAGAAAAAGCGTCACCCAACAAAACCTGCTATTGACCAAGGATACAAATCATGTTTAATAATGCGCACTGTTCTTTACACCTTTTGCTCACGTGCGACGACAACCCGGTGTGCCAGCGTCACAAATTTATATTACAGTTTGTTCACGTTCTGTCAAAATCAAGAATGTCAGCTAGATCAGTTGTTGTTTTGAACGCCAGTTCAAATTTAGCCCCAAAAATCGATCAACAGCACACGAACAGTCAGCAAGTGCTAACCTTGACAGACACCTAAAGACTACAGGCCAATGCCAGGATCAGCATGCGTTCGCAGATAACGCAAACAGTGCGCGGTTGTCATGCAACTTCTTTTTTTGACGAAAACAACCTGCATGCGATGTGCAGGATACACCGCAAGCATAGAGCTTTGGATACATTTCTAACTGTAGGACTGTAGCCTGCAGGAGGGGGGGGGACTTACACTACTTTACTTTGTTGCTAGGAGATGATTTTGCGTTTATAAACTGACCTAGATTGACCTGACTGATGTAAACTGACCTCATTCCGTCTGGTCATTCACTTTCAAGACCAAATCACACGGACCTCAATGCCGTGACTGTCGTCAGGCTGGCACTTCGGACCAAGCCACCTTAGCGGATAGATGTGCGTTCTGACAGTCGACTTCTGCCTGCCTTTTCTCCATTCCTTCAGTACAGAATAAGCTGTTCCTACCACTTTGGCCTCACATACCTTCTCTTCTCCTCAGGAACCGGGTCTGAAGATTGCAGTTGCTAGGGTTCAACTTGCTAACCCCCCTAAGATAGCTCGGCTAACGATAGTCACCCCAGTCTGCCCTACCTTGGACAGCATGACCTATCGATTTTGGGCTCTGTTCTCGCTATGCGACCTCAGGTGAGGACTGAGATCAGAGGTCAAGGTTAAAGCCAAATCGCCCACGTTTCATCACTTAATGGAGCAAATTGATTATTATCACCCCCACGGGACAATAAGCGGTGCTCTCTGTTACCAAAAAGCGTAATCCCAGCCTGAATCCAGTGTTCAATCGTCACAGTGAATTGCCAGTTGGTTTCGATTTCAAACTGGGTTTTTACCATGCAGGGATTTTGCTTTCGCTGCCTGACAGCGTCGAATGAGCCGCGGGTGGCTATTCGATTCACCAAGTCTTTGTAGGCAATATTGTCCGAGGAAAAAAGTTGGTCCAACAGGAGCAGGGACTTAATTATCTAAGGAGGTAGTGACCGACAACCCAAAGCTTTCCCAAATCAGAAGGCAGGGAAGACAACGGGAAAAGCCCTAACTCAGGTGGGAAAGTATGCGCCAGCCCAGCACGTTCTTACCAGACATGTATCATTCGAAGTACATGCGTCTGATCCTCGCCCAGCTGCGACCAAGCAGAGAGGAGGTAAATATTGATCGGCGTCGCAAGTCAGAGATTGAGTCACGCGTGTAGGCAGTGTTTGCCACGCGTGTTAGGCGGATAAGCAATGGCGCCTAGGATCGTGAGGACGGTCAACCCCCGTATGAAGGCAAAGCAGGCCGATGTTGATCAGGGAAATGCAACAGGAATGTCAGCTTTTGGATGGTGATCTCCTACCACCAATTCGAGACTTTTTCTAGCTAAATGAATCACTATGCTCAGCAAGTGAAATAGATGACATGAACTTTTACTACAATGTGGGTTAAACTGAGCTGTATCATGCGTCAATGCTAACTTACACCACTGCCCCTGGCACTTGTGGACCTAGGTAGAGAGCTGCAGACAGTTTATCGCGTTGGTGTTAAGGCTAACTGAGGTAAGCCCTAACAGCCACGATCGTCCAGACCCATGGCTCCTTCAGGGAACGAGAGAGAAGACGGTGGGAAGGCCAGAGTAGCAGGAACAAGTAAATGTGTACACAAGATTTAGCAGGAAGTTGCCACTCGGTCTGGCATGGCGTTCAATCGTGAAGGCCGCGTCAGAGTGTGGTGTCGTCAGAGTGGCGAACGACGCTGCCAGCCGCGACCGTCCCGCTCGGGACGGAATCCCAAGTGTCTTCTCATGGCAGTCATCCGGGGCGGCCGCCGAATGCTCGCTTTGACTCAGCAGACTGGTGATGATTGGTTGCACCGCGCGAGGTGGGCGCAGGCGAGACATGGCGTGTTAGTAAGTCGCTCAGGCCATTGAGCGAGAGAGGGACAGGCTGCCGGTAGTCAGCACACGTTCCCACAGTGGCGCTAACGTCCACTACAACCTCGACCGACTCAGGCCATTGCGTCTCTTCGGCATGGCAGGTGTAGAAATGGTTACTTGCGCAGTTGGGTCAGTCTATAATGGTAGTATACATTGACATCTTAACCCACTCTCTCTCTCTCTCTCCTTCTCTTACGCCGGAGCCCGACGAAATGACCAAAGTAAGAAGACTTGTCCTTAATCCACCACATGCTCTCCTGCGGACGCAAGTTGCTGGCGCCGCGAAAAACCATCCCCGTGTGCGACATTTTTTAGGGGACGTGAATCCTTGAAGTACGTCTGGTGTGCCCTGATTCAGCTCTCATGTTGCTCCAGTGCAGCCGCAGTGACCCCGTTCCACGTCCATCCTCAACCTCACACAGCTGCTGGCAAGCGCGCAATCGCCAGTGTCTGCCTACCCCGATCCGGTTTGGCCAATTACCTCCCTGAGGCTGACTCACACATGACCGCGCCGTAGAAGCTGTGATGACTCCCAACGCTTTCCCATTTTGGACGCGATCCCCTTGCGTGTGGTCGTGCGATCTGACAGTCAACTTCCCCCAATCCATTCTAGATTACCTCTATACAGAACATCCCATTCCTCCCATCCGGCGCCCTGCTTCTTCTTTTACCCTACAGAACCGGGTCTTTAAATCGCAGCAGCAAGGGTTTGACCAATCAAGTTTAGCCACTGTGATACATCTCCCATGCGGCCCCTTGTAGAGGGGCAAACAGATGGACCAGCTTGTTGATGATCAGGACTAATGCAGTGTTTCAAACAGTTATACCACCACCACCAGATCAGGTAGGTTGGGGCAGAACCTTCCAATCCAGTGGGAGGTTTGTCGCGGCAGCTCAGGCCATAGGGCAGATCCTAGTCTCTGCAATCGATCCTTAATAGAATAGGAATTTGGTGGAAGCCAGTGAGAGGGGATTTCGTATTTTGTACAGAATGAATTTGAG
This sequence comes from Ligula intestinalis, assembly GCA_036362985.1. Classification (NCBI taxonomy): domain Eukaryota; kingdom Metazoa; phylum Platyhelminthes; class Cestoda; order Diphyllobothriidea; family Diphyllobothriidae; genus Ligula; species Ligula intestinalis. The sequence continues at coordinate 10,453,642 of JAYGXS010000009.1, forward strand.
AATAGGTGTTGAAAGCCGTTGGTATCAGTACAAGGGCAAACGTCCGGCGTTGCAACGGTCGGTGTGTCGTGTGTCAGTGAGGTATGGGCCGCAGCACGCTGCGAGCGAGAGCACGGCTAGCTCTTCTGCGAAGATGATTGGCCAGTTCAGATAGCGGTGATTGGCAGCAACGAGACAGCGCTTGGAGGTTAATGCGATAGGCCTAGCGTTGCAAGAGGCGGCCGAAGTGGGACCACGGCAGGTTTTCAGCTCACTTTATCGATGACTTGGAAGCAAAAACAATGGGCGAACATATTTTTCGTCCACAACGGAAATCGATTCTTCCCAGGTTTTTTGGACTGTTGGTCCAAAGGGCCTTATAAACTGGCTTGTCCGTGTACTTAATTAACAGGGACCAACTTTATGGTGCGAAACTCATCAAACCACAATCACCTTTTTACGCCTTTTACGTACCTCTGTTAACTGCACCTACAAGCTGTGCTGGGCCATCTTCGTCCTACACGCTACATGCTACTCACGGAAAACGTTTGATTAACTGATTGTTGCGATGGGCGCAATTTTTTTATTTTCGGTGATTACCAATTACGCCTGGCTTAGGGAATTCAAGAAAATAGCGAGTGCATAAGGCCTGCACATGTTGCCCGCGAGGTAGAGCTCGACCTAGAACTCCTCAAACCGGTTCCGAGCCAGTACGCTCAAACCTGGTGTGTTAAGGTTAAAAAGGTTAACCCTTTTCATTACGATCCTCCAGGCCCGTTCTTGGGAAAGCCAGAGTGGTAGGAACAGTATATTCTGTACAGACGGAATGGAGAAAAGTTAGGTAGAAGTTTTGACTGTCAGACCGAACGTCCATCCGTTAGGACGACTTGGTCCGAAGTGCCAGTCACCACATTGAGGTCTTTGTTCAGATGGATTGGGGCCAACCTACTAATTCAGGCTAGTCTGTTAATGGGGGCATCTCATTGGATGGATCGAGGTCAGACCACACTGGAGAAGGCTGGCGCATGGATAGGAAAGTCCAGGCGTCAGTGTGTGCGCACATGCTGGCTGGCGTTGTGGTGGGGTTCATAAACCTTGACGAGGCGACCGACTGCCTCACGTGACCTCGTACGCGGCGTGACCCGTTTGGAGAAGGCAGAGCTAGAGCCCCTACAGTAATGCTGTTCTATTCTTCATTACTCATAATGTTCACTCCCTTTTTAGTCCAAACACAATCGGGAATGTGACGATTTGGGATTGCAAATGGGTCTCATGCAAATGAGGTGGTTCCTATAGTTTCTAAGCCCTGATTGCACTCACAGCGTCACATTATTGATGGTCCAGTTCTACTTTGAAGGAGAAGGAGCGAGAGGCTATTAGCAGTCCTGTGTTCTGTACAGAAACTCGGTGCTGGTCTTAGTATTATCCGCGCACTCGACTATGTCCGCGTGCGCGTTAGCCGGCTAGGAGTACGTGGTCGTAAGCTAATAAGCCATGAGCCAGAGTCAGTGTGCAGTTGACTGGTTGCTGGTGGAGATTGTGGGTGTCTGTGATTGGCTGTTTTAGAGCCTGCATGTGCGTCCGCTCGGGAACCGTGATCACGTGCGGTCTGGCGGAAGCGGAAGGCGCCTGAAAAGATGCCCTTTTAGCGAGTGTGAACGATCGATAATACGATCCCACGCTAAGAACATGTCAAGACAAACCGAGCAAGCGAGATAGCTACGAAATCAACTGCCTACGCCACAACAACAGTGAGCCAGCTGTTGATACCGGAACCCACACTAATTGAAATCTTGCGCGTAAAAGTTAATACACGAACTCAAACAACTAGAAATAAATGCATGTTGGGAAAATGAGTCTAAAAACGAAATCAGTATAGAAATTTGTTCAGAAATTGTGGACGTGTAAGATTACGGCAATGGACTAGCACATACTCACATGCAAGCACAGAAAATAAGCCAGTCAGTATCATAGGTCAGTCTCAGGAGTCACAAGAGAAGGCAGTACTGGCGAAATCACGCAATTTTCAGAGCTGTTAAAGATACCTCAGACGCCAAGCACCCTCGACAGCAGACGCCTACCGACTGCGAGAATAATCCACTTACCTCAGACTGTGGTAGAAGGTGTTCTTACCAAAACAAGACGTGCGCACCACGCCAAACGCTTCGAAGTGCAGTAGATTGCGATCCAGTGTGCATAGCTGTGTTTGGAAATTTACCTTGGTTGCGGTCAGTTTGATGGCAAAGTAGAAAAACAAAGACCTTAAAGTTCATTGTGTGTTGCTGCGGTTTAGAAGGTACAGGATTGAGAGTCCTGCAAGCAACTTGCCTGAGTTTGTAAATGTTTGGTTATTTCTCCCATACCAACGAGAACGTATTTACGAAAACTTATAAATAATAATGAGCAGCATTAGCCATAGTAAGCACTTACAAGAACTATAAGGAGAACTAAGTGTTTGTTAAGAATAATGAAATTTTCTCGATATTACCCAGGTTGTGGAGACGTCAAAAATAGCTATAAGTGAGAACAATAAATTCAAATATTTTTTGAGTAAAAAACTTACAGCAACCACTTTCTTGATACAAAAATAACTTGCCTTCAGTCAAAATATTTGTACATATGGTATTGAGTGGATACGTAGTTATTGAATATCGTGGAATCAAGTCTCTCTTCATCTCACTAGTTTTCGTTGTCTTCATTGATAAGTTAATTAATTGCCGTTTGTTCGACATTTACATCAAATCCTTTTAAATAAAATATAACTAAACAGCATTTACCGAAAAACGAGCTTTAAGGTATTATTTCCTATGCAGCTGACCATGTTGGTCAAATGTGGAAATGCTTCAAAACAGCAAACCACATTTTCGAGCATACAACATGTCTGCTAGATAGCACGCATATTGTTATTCCTAAGATTAATAAAAAAACCTTCCATAATAGGTTACCGCTTTAAACAGTGCTTTTATTGGATATTTAGCTGACGAACTTCTGCGCATATTAAATTTTTCCTAGGTAATGTCACAGTGAAATTGGAGACTTTTGACAATTTCTTTAATTTATCTGAAGAAAAACGATTACATTTGACTGGAGATGAAAAAACATACCTTTCTCTTCATAACGGATTATTTTTCACTCAAGGAGATTTATTCCACGATCCGAAATAAGCGTGCGAATGCAAAAAAACTCATCACATATATGACCATTTCTTGAAATACTTATTATTCTTCTGTCTGTTCCGTTTCTAAATAACGCTTGATCGGAACGTATTGTTTACAAAAAAACTATATATTTTCATATGACTTACACTCAATAAGGCCTCGCAGGACTGTAGTTGGGGCTGACACGTACACTTTGGCTATTGGCAGCGGGGGTCATGTCGGTCTACACTAACGGCTTGCATGCTTCTGTAGTGGCCTCGTATTCTTTGTCATGCCGTCCTCGCGCGCCTCTGGGACAGGCCCGTGTCCACCGAGCACGTGCGCACCTGAGCTTGTCAAAGGCAGGTTAAGGTCATGGATGTGTGTTCACCCTCTGTCTGTCCTAACTGGCCAATCACTTTCCAAGGCCGATTCACAGAGGACCTTATTGCGATGACTACCTACGCTCAGACACTCTCGGGCCCGGCGACCTCACTGTTGGACTACGACTCTTGAACCGGCCCGCTAATGACTGTACTGCACTTGTTCAGGATTCATTTGCCCACTGCTCATACTCTACCCCTTCTGCACTCAATTAAATTATTCATATAACTCTGGCCTTCTGGTTTACAACCGTTAGGATACGTTTACCTGAGAAGAAGACGACTCGGTCGCTGAGACAATACTTTTATTTGCCTGACGTTTTTATATCCGTCGCGGATTCGTCATCCGAGACATAGTCAGAGAGCAATAACAGATAGCAGATACGTTTATCTTCTATTACCCGACTGGACTACTTCGTACCCTACACTTTTACCAATAATCTTGCCGACATATAGCACCAGCAAGTGGAGCCTCGTTAAAACTCGGTATCGACGGTTGAAGGCTATTAAAGGCAGCCGCTTATGAACGCTCACCGATCGCAAATGGAACTCACTCGTTCCATTTTGCCTTGGGGCTCACTATCGAGCCCCGCTAGCAGCCGCACAATGGGTAGTAATTTCTCCTTCTCGCTCATTAGCCGTCATCAGCCAGTCACACCCAACCCAAGTGGTGCATCATCTGTAGCTCGTACCCACCACCCGTTAATTGGAAGGCCGACATTCTAGGCCATTAGCTTATGTGTGAACACTGATACACCCCCTTTCTTGTCGTAGGTTCAGATTCGCCATATAGATTCTGATCGTCAGAAACAGGTCAAAAGCAAAAGTAAATATTTATTGTGAATAAAATCTAAAATTAAGCACGTGTATATTTGTATCCTACACTTTTTGACCGTTATAATTCTGCATATTTTCGTTTGGATTCAAGTCGGGTGAAACGGCTGAATACGGAGGGATACTTATATCATGCGTAATCTGAAAGTGCTTTGCTAGAAAGGAATGATCGGGTCTGGCATTGGTGCCCATAAAGAACCACGAGGGTTTAGGTCAAACAGGCTTCCAGACTGTTACTGTATTCTTCAGCCCCTACGCTCTAAACAAGGCGATAATCCCCAGCTTTCGATATATTCAGCTAGCTACAGATACGTGCAGGGAGCGAGTACACCCGGTAGTCCTCTAAACGGAAGGGGGATTTCCATCCTTGGGTCGTAAGAGGAGTTTCGATTGACTCACCCCAATATTGTGACATCGTATGGTTGTTTTTGCCGGACGGAGTTGTTAATCACCATAACAGATGTAGAAGAACAATGGGTTAATACCATTTAAGATTTCATTCAGCAAAGGAGTGAGTTAATAGTAAAAAGGCGAAGAATAACGATAAAAGAGTTTATCAAGGTACTGTAAAAAGATGCATTTGGAGTGAGGTGTAGTCCCGAAATATCAGTTACATGCCGGTGGGGAGTGCAGTCGTATCCGCAACTGTGGGTTAGGGCCGTGGATGTATCGCAGGGGGTTAAGTGAGTTAAACCCGGCAACTGCGATCTTCAGACCATGGTTACTTAGAAGAGGAGAAGTCAGTGGAGGCCAGAATAGTAGGAATAGTGTATTTTGTACACACAGGAACGAAGAAAAGATGGAGGAAGTTTGTTTTGGGAGAACACGTCCGCTCAGGAGATTGACCGAGTCCCAAGTGCGGTTTTAGAAGCAGTCAGGTCAGGTCAGTAGACAGAGAGAGAGCGCGTTTATTGGCTAGGTCGGTTGGTTGGGCAGCGTGTTGTTTGACACCGTTGTTGGACAGCGTGTGGGTGGACATCTTGGTGGGCGGTCCACGTCACGCGCGCCACTAAGTCTGGCGACCGCAACGACCTTGAGGTCCAGACAGATTGAGATCACGACAGGAAGGGCAGGCATCCAGCAGGCAATGACCACTACAGATGTGCTGACAGTAAGGAACATGCGAAAGGATTCAGTAACGGCAGCAGGGGAAGCGGGGTCAGCGTTAGAGGGAAAAGCACCGTTTATCTTCGCTGAAAAACTCTTACAGCACCATTATCGGAGATCCGCGCGAGAACTGACCTTGGCATAGTCAAACAAATCGGTCGGATTTGTGGTTTTTTACAAGTTATCGCGCTACTTGCCTTCTTCTTCTTCGTCGTCTTCTTATTCTTCTTCTTCTTCTTCTTCTTCTTCTTCTTCTTCTTCTTCAGTGTTGCCTTTTTAGTAAAGAGAATGCGGATGAGAAACGGTGTTCCACTGCCCTTTTTCGATCAATCGGCGTGGCAGTGAGCATAATGAAACCAAAACGCCAACCTAGACTAGACTCAGAAGCAGACGAAATTGCCTTCGTTGCCTCGATGAGTAACCGCTCGCCAAGTGCGCACTTTCCGGAGACTGATTTTAAGTCCGCTATCTCCTTTCAAAATGCCGCCTTTTCGCCTAATTAAACTGCTACTCTATTGCCCTGTGCACAGCCTCCGGTACGTCACTGACCGGAACTCTGCCCTCTTAATCCTAGTTCAACGGTCTACTGCGACGTCATAGTGCGTCCCGCAACTTTTCATGGCGTTTGGAGTGGGGGTGGTTAAACGCTAGTCTCATGCGGCTAGCAAGTGTGCGACCATTGCATCCATCCTCCCACACACAGGCGCGATAGGAAAATCACACGCGGCCATGGTTAATGACTCCTGGACTGTGTGCCATTGTCAAGTGTAAATTTTGTCCGCACTGGAGTTGTGAAACTACTATTCCTAAGATTAATACGAAAAATTTCCATAAAAGGTTACCTCTTAGAAACTGCTATGATTAGATATTCGGCTGAGGAACTTCTGCGTATATTAACTTTTTCCAACGTAATGTCGCAATGAAATTTGATACTTTTGCGAATTTATTTAAGTTTCCTGAAGGTAAACGATTCAATTTGACTGGAGATGAAAGAACTTTGTTTCCTCTTTATAATGGATTACCTTCCGCATGAGTAGATTAATTCCACATTATAAACTGGTGAATTAAAAAAAACTGGCCATGTACATTGCCATTTTTGAACTACTTCTTATTCTCTCGTCTATTCCGTTTCTAAATCAAGCAAAAGGGGAACCTAAAGTATGCAAAAAACTATAGTTCTCCACGACTTAGTTCAGTATAGTTCAGTATATTTAGGGTAGTAGGCAATGCCTTTGAAGACCCTATTGAAAACAGTATGCATGAAATATCCAACATAAAATATATCACTATAAACAGTGAGTAACATATATACATGTTGACCCCGTTTTGACCCCCCCATGCCCCCTCCCCTGACAACCGTCCTTCTTTTTCTACTAACCCGCATAGTCCATTTACTTAATTACCCTATAAATGTAAAGGCCTGATGAGAATTATCGAAAACGAACGTATGTTCGCCAATTCATCTTCTGAATTTTTCAATGGGAATTTTCGCAAAAATATATGCATGTACAAATTTTAACGTGTGCGTGTGAGCAGTCAGAATAATCTCTTGTGTACATAATATATCCAACATAAAATATGTTACTGTAAAATAGTGAGGAGCATATACAAATGTAAAGTTTTATCTATAGGCATTTCCGGGGCGTAAATTATTCCTGCTTCCTTGTACATATGAACGGTAAGTGTTAAGTAAATGTTCATCCAGTTTCCGTTTAAACGCATCTGTGGAGTTCGCCATTACGACCTCCTCGGGCAGTCCGTTCCAGACACCGATGACTAGTTGTGAGTTCGACTGCTTGCGGACCTCTAGATGGGATAGGGTTCCCCGCAGTTTGAGGGAGTTCCCACGGAGGTTGATTGAAGTGGCGAAGTCGAAGAAGTCATCAAACTTCAGGGCACACTCCCGATTCCTCACGAGGCGGTACGTCTGTATGAGGTCGCCGCAGATTTGTCTGTACTCAAGGGGGAAAACGTTAAGTGCTTCTAGTCTACATTCGTAAGATGAAGACTTTAGGGCCTTCACAAATTTCGTTGCCCTTCGCTGAATTCTTTCCAGCATCTGGCTATCGTTGTGCATCTATGGTCGCTACGCCTGAACGCCATACTCCAGATGTGAGTGAATATATATATATATATATCCAATAAGGGCTTCTTTGTCTTAAATTCAAGAGAAAATGTTAGACATTTGGTTTTTATTGAAGGACATTCGAGGTTCATTGGTGCATTGAAACAAATACTCTTCTGTTATTGCATTTTGCGCAAAAAACTTCACAGAATAGCTCAACATAATTTTTTAATACAAACTGTCAATGTTACTGCAAGCAAATTTGGTCCTTTTAACTTGGCTTCACTTCAATCTGAGCGATTTTGGATACACTTTTCCAGTTCTGGAAGTGATATTTTCTATACCTACTTTTACTTATTTTGCAGTTCCTTCTTAGTATTATCAACATTAAAGTGTAGTTTGGTTTTCTCTTTCGTAGTAGTATATGAAATTCCTTCCATATGAGACTGCTCCCAATTTCCCCAAAACAAATGGCCATTGCTCTTAATAAACCTAACTTAAATGACGACTTGACTAAGTAAAAGCCTTTCACAGCATTCAGTAAACTGAATGAATCAAAATAGTGTTACTAAATATACGCTAAAGTACCAGGTCAAAGTTCATTATGAACGTTGCATGGTCATTGGCGACTACTGTACTAACGTAATTTTTTCGATTCAGAATTTCCGTTGACATTTCATGAACCAGGGAATCTACTGTATTTTAATACTGAGTCTTTAAGTCTCAAAGTGCACAGTAATTACTCACCTGAGCACAGACATCAAAGTGAAGCACTTAGATTGGTGAGTTCAGATGAAATGAATGAAAAACAGAAACAATAACGCTAGCATATAGAATAAGTCCCCACGCGACCGCCTGCAGGGGCTTCAGATTGAGCTCCAACGCAGAATGGGACGAACATATATAGGAGTTAAGGCTAATACATTTAACCCTAACAGCTAAAATCTTCCAGGCCTGGTTCCTTAGGAGATCGGAGAGAAGTCTTGGGAAGGCCAGAGTAGGAGGAACAATATATTGTGTACAAAAGCGTCAGGAGAAAGTTGTCAATAGGCCCTGCAGGGCGTCCGACCATGAGGCTCGTGGGACAGGGCAGCGTCGGCGCGATCGCGCCACGTGAAGGCGGATCCCCAAATATCCGTCGCTGCATGAATTGATTAGAGGACCGGAGAGCGCTTGGCCAGACCTGATTGGCCACGAGCTCTTCTAGAAGCTGATAGGTCGACCAGTTTGGGGCGCCTCTATGCGCTTGGTCGTGCGGGGGCAAAGGTCGCGCGTTGGTGCTGCGTTGCGTCATCGCGCTGAGAGAGGCGCGACTGGGTGACCAAGATTTACCTTGAAAGAACACGCTAGTGGCGTCTCGAGTTTGAAGGAGGTGGGCTGTAGAACCGCTACACATATCCCCTAACCAGATCGGTGAGCCTCCTAATAATACCATATTTCCGATTGCGACAGACAAATCAATGGGCCCGTAACTCAATAGTAGAGTGTTGCCAAAGGGTCGTGGGCTCGAATCTCGGGTGGTGCGCTACCCGCGGTTGGATACAACTGGCTGATGATGGCTACTAGGCCAGAAACGGCCATTCCACCGGTCCCCCTTGTCTCCGTCGATTCCGCTTCACCATTATTTGGAAACTTGCAGTGTTGATTTCAGTTCAAAAAATGATTCATTTTGAATCGGATTTTATTGGTATGGTGCGAACAGTATCAACTGCAATGGCCATAAAGGTTCGGCACAGTGATTGGGTAAAGGAGGGACTACCACAATACAGCCCAAGGCGCAAGCTTATTCAAAATAAGCTGATCTTAAGTTGGGTTGCGTTGAGTTGAGGGAGGAGGGATACCATTGGCAGTAGAAGAAGAATCAGAGTTTGGAAAGAAGGTGAGGATATGGACACTCAAAGCAGAAAAAGCTCTTCGGGATGGGGAAGGAACCATAACCTGGGTCAAAGCGATCTGAGCGGTTGAGCATCTCCCTCTTGCTTCGCGACGAGGTGTCAATGATGAAATTCCCATTTCGCGGTCACATAAGATGACGCAGGAAAAATTCAACTGAATTTGAGGGAGGCGTGATGATAAATGTGCTCAGCCAGATCAGAAGTTGAGAGTTCAGATCACGTCGGGGTCCCCATTATCGGAAAGGAGTTAAGGCTAAGCTGTTTAAACCCTAACTACTGCGATCTTCCAGGCCCGGTTCCTTAGGAGAAGATAGAAGTCGTGGAAGCCAAGATAGAAGGAGATTGCATTCTGTACAGAATAAGCAGGAGAAGAATTAACAGAAGTGTTAACTCGGCCTGGGGTGGAGTTCGACCATGAGGAGTGAGAGAGAGAGCGCCGCAGCCTCACGTCCGCCACGCACCGGGGCAAAAGGCCGAGGGAGTTCCACCTTACCTGCGCTTAGTGTGAAGTGTGTTTCTGCCAGCGCTGACAACAAATCCGGTGCATATCAGTAATCAGCGGTACGCAAAATCGATTAACTGATTGAGTGACTTGAATGCTAATTCACGCTTCGTAGATCAGTCATCACAAGTGGCGAGGCAAGTCCAGTGTGGACCAGTAATCAGCGATGCGCCAAAAATCGATTCACTGGCCACGTTGACAGAGCAGGCAGCGCTGGGGGGGGGGGGCAGGCTCCTACAGGTTCAGACGTCCTACTTGAAGAGAGAGAGAGAAATTGACTTGTGGTTTTGAAAAGGTTCGAATTAGGAGATTTTCAAGATCGTTAAATGTTTATTCATGATGCAATTTGTCTGCCGTTTATAAGTATTGTTTATAAAGTGTACCAGTTCAACCGTCGTTTCATAATCGAGTGTGCTGCTGTGTCAACACTGGTTATGTCCCCCAGTTACGTGTTAGGAAGACAAGGCCGAACAGGATAGCAGATAGTACTTTACTGTCAGTTAAACGAGTACATCAGTTCTGTTTCCTGTGTGTCCAGCAGCTTGACTTCTATGGTCGGTCTCGTCTCGGCAGCAGTCTCTCGTCTTGGGCGACAGAATCCCGTTCTGCTGGCAGCTCCCCTACTTAGGGAGCAGTAGTCGTTGCTTCCCACTGGCTCTCCATGAGTGGCCGTGTACGCGCTTTGCCCCTGGCCAGGTGAGACCTTAGCATGACAGCAGTCTCGCGTGTGCATAACGCCTTTGCTTCCTCATGTGGTTTCTGCGGTTGAAGGTCGCGTGACTTGGCCCGTTCTGTATGCACCGGACTGGCCTGTTGTGTCCTTTGTTCGCACACCTTTGTCCAGAGTGACCTCAGGATGTCTGTATGTCTGTCTGGATGACAACACGTATCGGACGAGTACCACTGTGTGCGTTATCGCAAAGGAGTTAAGGCTAAGCCGGTTAAACCCTAACTACTGCCATCTTCCAGGCCAAGTTCCTCAGAAGAAGATAGAAGTCATGGAAGCCAAGATAGAAGGAGATTGCATTCTGTACAGAATAAGCAGGAGAAGAATTAATAGAAGGGTTGATTAGGCCTGGGGTGGAGTTCGACCATGAGGAGTGAGAAAGAGAGAGCGCGGCAGCCTCACGTCCGCCGCAAACCGGGGCGAAAGACCGAGTGAGTTCCGCCTTGGCTGTTGAATGGGCTTAGTGTGAAGTGTGTTTCTGCCAGCGCTGACAAAAAATCCGGCGCATACCAGTAGTCAGCGGTACGCAAAAATCAATTAACTGATTGAGTGACTGCTGCCAATTCACGCTTCGTAGATCAGTCATCATAAGTGGCGAGGCTAGTCCAGTGTGGACCAGTAATCAGCGATGCGCCGAAAATCGATTCACTGGCCACGTTGACAGAGCAGGCAGAATGAGTAATCATGGCAGCGCTGGGGGGGGGGGCAGGCTCCTACAGCGCTGCTCCATTTTGGCCCAGGGAATGCAATTCCAGGTGAATTAGATCACATAGGGAAAATAGACTTTCGCTGCATCTATCACACTCCCTCCCCTCCCCCTACCTGGTTCCGGTGTAATAAAAGAAGAAGATCGAAGGCAGAAGAGGGCACAGGGGGCTGGCATTTACCGGAGCCTTACCTAAGCGAGTCGCCTAACCGGGCTCGGATCCCACGGAGTGGGAATGCCATAAAAGCTACACTAGGAAGTGCCATTGCAGCCTTAGTCTCAGTTTTCCAGTCAGTCAGTCAATCAATGCAAACTCACACAAAGTGGACTCCGTGGCCCAACGAACCCGTCAGGTGGTAGCCTTCCAAGCCAGAGATTTAGGCGCACCATGATAGTTTCAGGCGCATCAGATAGTTTACGTTGACGAAAGTTCTCTCAGGACAAGAGTACACGATGAGGCCGCCTCGAAAGAATGGGTTTTCACATAAACAGGCAGTAGTATAGTCATCCACCGATTGACAATTGAGATCATGAACTTGCAATACACAGTTGCGAGGTCTACCAGCAGTATGGCTGACTGGTAAAGACTGCCTAACGAATTCAGAAACGGTTACTATTCCTCCGTGCTTCTCCGCTACAGTTGCTCTCCTGCTAGTGACGTCTCAGCTTTATGCAAGTGTCCTGGTAGAATTTAAATCTGAAAATCAGGCCATCCCAGGACTCGCTTGGTAAATATTCCTTGTAAACAATACTGTAGTTTACGATGCATAACTTACTACTTATTTTGCTTAAGTAAGTCTGCTTTGTTTTATTATTTCATATAATCGTGGATTACAGTGAGCTTCATACATTATGTTTCTACGGCTTCTCTTGCGCACGCATTCAACGCTCGACACTCCACTGCATCCCATGCAATTTTTGAAATGGAATGTTATTGCTCTCGGGCATAGCCTGCTACAACATCTGTCCCAATGTATTAGAAGGTATTATTATTTTTTTAAAGGGTCAAAGTCTTTCTGTTGGGGTTTTACGGTAATCTTAAAAATTACATGCAGAATCGAGATGTGACTTTTAACTCATTGTGTCAAATTCGCGGGTGTGTTCTTGTATCCTATTGGTTGCACTTCCCATTGGCTGCTGATTTAAGCATCCCGCGTTTTGCTGCGTTGTAACATGTAGCGGCTCGTGCCTAGCTGACTAGCTCGCATCAAAGTGCACTTTCCCAACGGCTCGCCGACGCGGTTTTTGACGTCTCGATCAGCCAATCATGGTCCCCGCATCTACGCTCAAAAACCAGGCGACGAATGGGGAGCTTGCACGCGTGCCCGACGCAAGTTGCCTCTCTGCCCAAAATCTCCAGCCCGACCTAGCCAATGAAAGCTATCTCTCTCTTTGTCTTCTGGCCCGACTGCTCAAAGACCTCACTTGGAAATCGGCTCTGAGCGAGACGGGTTGGAGGCCACGCGCTCATGCGCCCTCCGGCCGTACAGCCATGCCGGATGGACTGGCAACTTTCCCATAACTTTTCTGCAAACAATACACTGTTCCGTCTACTCTCGCCTTTTCACCGTCTTCTCTCCAATCTCCTAAGGAACCAGGGTCTGGAAGATTTTAGGTGTTAAGGCCATAAACGTAGTAGCCTTAGCTCCTATAAACACACTAGGCTTTTTAAATAATTTGCCTTATTATTTACTTATTTAATAAACTCTATTTTTGAAAACTGTTTTTCTTCGCCCTCACATGTCTCACCCACCGGTCCTGTATTACACAAACCTGGCGGATAATGGCATTTGATGAAGTACCACCAAAACTAATCGTCATGATCAAGGCATACTACCGCTCCACCACTGCACATGTTTTTGTCCAAAAAACATCTCAGAACGCTTCACTTTTCTGTCTGGCGTTAGGCAAGGCTGTGTCCTTTCGCCCATTCATTTTAACCACGCCACTGACTGGGTTCTTGGGAAGACCTATATGGAACTGACGGCATTGAGCTTGCACCCGGGCGCTGGTTGACTGACCTCGACTATACCGCTGACATCGCTTTACTAGCTTCAAGCTTTGGAGATCTACAGTCTGTGTCACGGGTAAACGAGGTCGCGAAATCAATCGGTTTGCTCATAAACGCTGAGAAGACCAAAGTGTTTTCATGCTGCATCTCTGTCCAAAAGAAGGCGCCTCTCGTAATTAGTAGCTGTCAATTTGAAGTAGTCGACAGTTTCAAATACCTCGGAGCGAGGTTGCTGCCGAATGGACAGAGTAAAGATGACATTTTATCCCGAAGTGACGAAGCATGATGAGTTTTCTCCGGCCTTCGGAAGTGCCTATGGATCGGATGCGATATCTCTATTTCCACAACGATCCGTATGTACCATGCATCAGTGCCATCCGTTCTCCTATATGGATGCGAATGTTGAGCTATGCGCGTAGAAGATGAACGGAAGCTGGAAGTCTTTGACCACTACTGTGTGAGGAGCATCATTCGAGGGAAGTACACCGACTTCGTCTCCAATGAGACAGTCCACACTCGCTGCGACAAAATCACAAGGATATCCCAGGCTATTCAGGAAAGACTTCTGAGATGGTTTGGACATTGGTTTGACGATGGTTTTGATGATGGACTCCCGCAAGAGCCTGAAATCTCAGATGAATAAATTAACGATTCCGGTGAACGCAACGACTTCCTCTACTGAACATATACTCTATGCCACTGTTGTGGATAGTATGCCTTCGAAAATTGCCAAGCCCTTGTTTTCTAAATGGCCATTACCAGCATCCTCCCGACATGTTAGACGATTTTAAGACAAACATACCGATAATAGACCGATATTTGTCCCGACTTAATGCTAGGGCAAGACTAGAAGCCGTTGGCGGGAGTCCTTATTGCCTTTATGGACGGTGTTCCAAGTAAAGTCACTCTGTAACCCAGCTTCGAGATCTTGCAGACTGAAGACACTTGAAGGAGTTTCAAACACTTTTTTGCTTCTTCCAATCCCAGAGAATAGTTTTGCTTAGCATTCCTGCTGTGGTCAAATGGACACATTTTAAAATGGGCCAGACTGATGAGATTAAACAAGAGGATAGGACAAATTTTGTCTATTAACTTGCAAAGATTAAAACAAGCACATAGTAGATCAGGGAGTCAGACATCGCGGGAAGTTTGTCAGTTGCATTACTCAGACTCTGGACTGATGATCACTGTAACGCTTCCTCATTATCCAATTTCACCGCGTCAGAAGGCGGAGGTGGTTTTATCCCTTCGTTCGAGGCCTGCTCATACAGACAGTAGAACACGAAGCCAGCCATTGCTGACATACTGCCAAAAATCAGAGACAACGGCAACAACATTGGTTTTCCCGGGGGAATAAAGCTTGTATATAGCGAAAAATTGCTAAGAAAGTAGCCAGAAAGAAAGAGGACAGATAGGGCGAGGTGTGCCGCTGCTGGAAGGCCCATGTCTAATTCTGTGAGCCTGGGCGCCCGAAGTTCAAGCGGAAAAAAAATCGATTTTTGGAGGCCAGCCGGAAACTGGACACTGATTGGTGGAGGGCTTATCTTGATTGCAGTTTACCGACATATGGAGCTGCTGGTGCGTTAGGATTATTCCTGGCCTCATTCAGCCAGCAACTAAAATCTAAAACAGGCCTTCTACACCCAGAGTTCGCAGATGGGTCCCAGAGTTTGCAAAATGCATATTAGGTCAACCATTTTATGCGAGATTATCCTTGCGTGAACAGTAACGCAAGCGGGTGAACTGTTGATGAGGTTTTTGAAAATAAGATTCTGTAGGTCAGAGCATTTCCTAGTGGAAATTAGAGACACCAAAAGAAAAGAAAAACGGGAACGTTTTTCTATCATAAATGACAATCAGATGAGGACAATCACTGAAACACACGGATATAAAACTACTCTAACAATAGCTGAAGGCCCGGATGCTAATAAATAAACTAGTGCATAGTATAGGAATCAAATGAGCAAGATTGAGGCTTTTACTGTCAACTAAGGTTAAAGCTTACACGTAACCGAAAACTAGAGTAAGCTGTTAGTAAGCTACTTTAAGCTACAGCGATACAGTAAATGAATGAAAAATGGACAATTCGACAATGAACAATATAATGATACAGGCTCATGAAACACTCGATGTCCTTTTCCGTCAGTAGTTGTACGAAGACTTGAAGAGAAGGTTCTTGCAGGAAAGATTTGACGGTAAAACTTGAAGTAGTCCGGCAATAAGACAGCATTAAAAGAAATGATTGCGTTCTGCGCCGTTTACCAGGGCAACAACACTCGGAGAAGCCACTCCCTGCCAAGTACGAATTTGGCACGTATGTGTATATTAGTTGATTTAAACAAACATATAAATCCGGGCATCAGAGGTACATGCCTTGAATGAAAATGTACAACAACCTTAAAACTCGAAAAATTGGCTACACAAGAAAAGGAGGAAAATTAATTGACCTAATTAGGTTGTATATAAATCGAGTTTATGGTCGCCAAATGGTTTTCTAGGGTCTGAAGCGAGGAGTTGTCCAAAGCAAAGATCAGGGACACAGGTGGGACAGAATAGTCTTTACCACGATGGTTAATGTAAAAACAGTGGACAAAATGGGTCACCTACCAGTACATCTACTTTGTTCTAGCACAGCAGGTACAGTAAATTGCCTATCCCGTGAAATTTCATCTGAAATTCTGAAAGGTGCATTCTATTGTCGTAATACTGACTATCGTACAACTAAATCTCAATATATTTTAGTCAGCTCTTTCTGGCTGCTTACAAGAACTAGATTCTATAAAAAATGGCGGCAAACGAAGCCTATGTATGCCCACTCATATATTCCTAGTCTCAGCACCGTGTTCTACGAAAAAAGTTTGTTATAGAGTTTCGGAGGGGGTGGGCAGAATAGAACATTTTTAAAAGTTAGTGTTAAGTGAAAAAATGTAGTCGAAGTTGTTTCCCGCGGCCGCTGGGAGTAAGTTGTTCCGCATACATTTTCAAGGTGTGCGCGGCGCTTCGCACCGCGGGCTATACGAATCTAACTCCAGAACGGCAATTTGGACTTCATGTAAGTTGAAGTGGACTACCTCCTAAACACCAGTCCTTGTTTTCGGAATTTCAAGGAACCTAAATTTGCTCATCGGAATTTTTTCCGCGGTACGTTAAAGGATAATACAGATTCGGAAAAAATTACAGATATAGATAAACAACACTTCCAAATACAAATACGAATAAAATCCTGATTCCCCACCCGCAAAACCCTGTAAACACCGTTTTCTTAGGACAACATGCTGGAAGTAGGGTTAAATGAGTAGAACTCTATCAGCTACTTTTGCCCAGATGGCTACTCTAATAGCATGCATTCTCTTATTGATTTTCATCGCTCTTGTAAATTTTTATATATGTTGTAGAAAAATGCACAAAAGAATTATTTCTTGCACTAATTAGCTAGCAAATTACGCCCTGTTATCGGTTTGTATTTAAAGAAGTGGTATCCTTTGGTTTCGTAAAAATGATTTTGCTCGTTCAGAAGCCGGCATAGTGGCACGACTAAAATATCTTGAGATTAGGTTGTACGATAATCAATATTACTGTTGTGAATGTGGGCAAAGCTGCGATAACGCCGTGCATGTTACGCCCTATGTGAGCCGCCAAGAGCGAACACAACGAGAAGAGCGCAAAAGTCGAAGTCTTTGAAGAAATTTAGTACGTCATACTTAAGCAAGCGAATGCATACAAGATTGGACCAATGGGGTTGTGGTCTCAAATAAGGCGCGATTTCATTGGCTTTGTGATGCATACAGTCGGCCGCAGCTGCACGCGTGATCATGTGCCCTCTGTGTAGGCGGACCGGTGGTCTGGCGTGCGAACGACTCGTCAGAACGGCGTGCACTCGCAGTTAAGCTGGGCTCTGACATATCCCCGGGCTTAAGCAACTTCCGGGCTAAAGAGCCTGAGGACGCAGTCATCATGTCCGTCTCCGATGAGTCCGAGGTCTACAGTCTATTTATGAATTCCATTCGTGCACTCCCTGTCACGTTTGAGGAAGTCCAAAACGCAACCTACTGTTGAAACAAGTCATCACGTACCATCGCAGTCACTGACCCGTACACATTTCTGGTGAATTGCAGCGAAATCACCAACGACGGAATTCTCTGTCCACCGTTAACGATTCAATCCTTTTCTACGATCATGTTGTGGTCCTACAGAAGCTACAAACCAAGGTCTTGAAACAGTTCCACATCCGGCACCCGGGCATCAACTACATGAAGGCTCTCGCTCGCAGTCATGTGTACTGGCCCCACATGGACCAACAACTGGAACAGCTGGCCCGCTCATGCACCAACTGCGCTCTAGCATCAAAAGCGCCAGTGAAGACCACACTCAAGGCAAGGCCTGTTCCCTAGGCACCAGGGTCCAGGGTCCACATAGATTATTTTGGACCGCTCAATGGCCAGAACTTCCTCATTGCCGTTGACGCATACAGCAAATGGCTGGAAGCCATCCTCATGGAACGCACGACATCCGGAGCCACAATCAACACTCTTCGGCGACTGTTCAGCAGATTTGGTTGTCCAGAAACCCTGGTGAGCGATAATGGAGGGCAGTTTACATCAGCCGCCTTCGACCAGTTCTGCAAGCAGTCCGGCATTAAACACGTGCGTTCGCTACCATATCACCCACAGTCCAATGGACAGGCTGAGCAGTTCTTCGACACTTTCAAGTGGGCTCTCCAGAAGTCAAAAGGAGTAGGGACGACAAAAGATGTTCCGGAACTATTCCTGCTGAACTACCGAGCCACCCCAAACCCTGACAATTAAAACCCAAGTTAAGTCATTTGTTCAAATTGAAAACCAATTTTAGGATGTCGGTTGACTGTTAGGGAATAAAAGTTATACTCGCAAGTGACAGTCTTACAGAAGGAGGGCAGCAGCGCAAAATGTCCTTACTGCCCGTACGTTAAAAATAATCAAGCATTGAATGCAGCCGTCTACAGAGATGAACTTTAATGTTCGTCTTCTTATTTCACTTCTCCTTCTTTGTGTTGTGGTTGGGTCAGAAGATGACCTTCCCAGGTCATCAGCACATCCAGTCAGAACGCGCGGGCAACAGACCGCCTGCTTTCCAAGACAATTTTTAAACAATAGCCTACTGAACAGTGTTTGTGTGGGGCAGCTGATTTGAGGATCGGTCTCCTGGATATTTCCAAATACTTCTTCGGCACACCAATTTACTGATCAGGGATTGGGCTGAACGGTAAGAAAGGGTAATAGTTTTGACTGGCGAGTATTAGTCACTACTGTTGGCGAACTTTCACAAGTACTTGACTACGCACATCCTTGTCTGTTAACACCTGAAGCTAGTACTGCTGTCTGTTCGGCGACAAATGCGCCTTTCGCTGTCCCATAGGCGTTCAGGGTACCACGTAGTTGCGTCACCAGATACATTCCATGTTCCCGAACTCCGGTCTTTATTTTGCTTATTGTTTTCAAACTCAAATAGTAGCGGGGTCAGGATTGTTGCCTAGAACCCAACGATTTCTGTGAGCTGGCCATTACTACTAGCTTGCGCGGACATCCTCTCAAAATACGTGTGACCGGAGCAAGATTGGACACATGAAATGCTTCTTTTCTATGATCGTAATTCAGGCATTGAATGCTCTGCCGCGGGCATGGTCATGTCGCCATCTGTGGACACGTTTATGATGAAATTAGACCAGTGTAGCAAACACGTCTTCTGCGTTGGAGCCAGGCACGACGGAGTAACTATTGATATAAAAACATACTGCTTGCTACTTTTTGGTAATATTTTTGTTTTAACTAACTACGTCATGCATTTCCTCTTATATGAATTGTAACAATCGCCTCCACAGTACCTTGTGGTCCTTGGCTCCGCGAGCATGTTAAGTTCTTCCTTATGGCTTTCCATGACCGACTGCTGCGGATTATGGTGGGGCCCCGCGTTTTGTCATCTGGCAGACCCGTTAACCAGCAAGGGCGTATGATGGGCGCATCTCCGACACTCGGTGATATTCTCCTCGTGTGACCCTTAGGATATTGATAAAAACCGTAATGGGCTCCTCCTGACATGCTTCAAATACTTTTAGCAGCAGGCCATCCGATTTGCATATACTCCACCCCCCCTTCCTCCACGGGCGTCAGTTTTTCTCCTTAAAATCCCTCAAATGACATTCCAGCCCCTAGAATTCTGAACAATGCCTACAGAGTTTTTAACTGTATTTTTTACGCAATTCCATTACTGGCAATGCCACATGTTCTGCATTTCATAGCTGCTCTGTACCACGGGGGAGTTCAAAGGCATTTACCTATATTCCCCTTAATAAACCTGACCCGACCAGATGTGCACCCTCCCCTCCCCTCCCTCCCCTACTCCCCCCCCCTCCCCCCTCCGAACCAGATTTCTGCAAGCTGCCTCTTTGTACATTCAAAGAAACATGCAGTTCAAATACGATTTACCTTCCTTCTCTCTCTCTTAATATATATATTTTAGAACATCACGTTTCCCCTACTATAAGGCCTCCTATTACTACCATTTCGGTACTAGAAATGGTCTTGCGCCATAATTCTGGGAGGGCACAGAAATCCCTGTGCGATTTTTGTATACATCCCGAGTAAGTTATGAAAAAACTGTCAGTAGTTTGCAGTGCTAGCGCCGTCCTCTAGTTATCAGAACCCGAAATGGCCATCTACAGATCCGAATAGGATATAAATTAGTTTAGCTCTCAGAACAACTTAGTTTTCACATAACCATCTACTTACTTCGTAACAGTAGTCATTGTTTGTTTTACACAACAAGCATGGCTGCTAATTACGACACCTTCCACTCTTATTAAGTTGGTTTGGCAGATTTGCTTAATTTGAGTTGACCCAAGTGTGAAAAACTCTAGGCGTTTGGCCTAAAAATAACGCTCTGCGCAAATCTAATCAGGCCATTTCTGGTGTAACTGTGACCAACACTGCGATATCACCGTCTAATTACGCAGAACAGGAAGAAGTGGACAAAGCACAAGTGTTTTTACGATCCTAGTACATTATACTTAGGCAAGCGTATGCATACAGATTGGATCAATGAGATTGTGGTCTCAAGAAATACGTGACTATATTGGCCTTAAGGCTCATGCAGCTGGCGTGTTACCGTGACGTCAATGTAAAACAGGCCTTAGTAAATGTAGTTTATGTAGAAATATATTACTTTGTACTCTATATTTTCTGATTATGTGTTATTTAAAATGGAACAGACAGAAGAATAATAATCATGAAATTATCTTAGTAAAAATATGGCCAAACTTTTTTGCATTCGCAAGCTTAGAACAGAGTCTGAAAGTAATCCACTATGGCGAATAATAATCCAATATAAGGAGAAAAGTGAGTTCTTTTATTCCCGCTAAAATTGAATAATTTATCTTCAGGTAACTTTTAAAAAAACTTGTCAAAAATCTCCATTTTCATTTTGACATAACTTCTGTAGTGGCTAGGCCTAAAACACGTATAAAAACGTATAAGAAAGGGCGCGACGAAAATTTCCTAGTGTAGAGCTAACTTGCAATATCTAAACTACCACACTACGCTAGTGGAAAAAGTTGGAGAAATGAAAGTAAAGTAAAGTAAAGGTAAAGTAAACGATAAGACCGAATAGATCCCCACGATCCTTGGATGCAGTAGTCAGAGAATTGACTTGCTGAAGGATGGATTTATTATAAGGGTTGGGATCTCAGTTCGTCCGTTTAAAGTCTGAATAGTTGCTAGGAAACTCGTGTTCGAATCACCGTCAGTTGATCCTGAGTCCAGAGATGATCACCAGAGAATGGTGTCGTTGACAGGCGAAGATAACAGAGACCGGTGAGATATTATGCTGCAGTATGCAGGAGAGTAAGCAGGAATGCTCAAAACACGCCACGTGCAGTGGTAGCCCGAAATGTGTTTAGTTCGGAGTGAGTTCGGCAAAAGCAATAGTGCGTAGGATTTGAACAAAACAGCGTATCAGACAGAAAGATACAAGGAAAGGAGAAGGACCTACACTTTGGACGAAGTTAATATACACAGAAATTCGTTAGCCGAAGGTCCAATTAAAGCGCTTTTTAAAGGGGTAACCTATTATATAAAGGTTTTTATTAATTGCAGGAATAAAAATATGAGACGTCTGTTGCAGATGTTCTTTTTGCTCGACAACGTGGTTTGCTGTTTTGGGGCATTTCTAAATATGGCCCACATTGCCATCTTCATAAGAACTAATAACCCAAAACTAAGTTTTTTCAACAAATACTCTTAATGTTTATCTTATTTTAAAGGGTTTGATGTAAACGTTGAACGGAATCTGGAATGATGGAAGAGCACATGAACACCGTTAAAACGCTCGAAAACATAACGGAATATAAAGTACGATATTGAATCAACAGTTCATGGAAATATTTATAAAACTTTCTACTGAGAAAAAGTTAATAAGTTTATGCCGTTATGTCGTTAGTATCGACTCGATGATTCATATCGACAAGATGTGCTAGATAGATCTCGAGCTCTATTCTAGCACATCTTGTCGATACGAATCATCGATTCGATACTAACGAAGACTTTTAGGTCGTCTACCGGACACCAGCTAACTTTTCCGAGGGCCTGCGCCAACGGTTGCTTGCAACAGCTGAAGCGGTGGCTATACGGCTAGCGAATCCAGTGCTGTGTTGTCAGAAGACACTGACAAAAGTCCTTGCACTTCCGTGGCCGGCCCCGATGACAGATGGCGATCGCATTTAGCCCGCAAGCTCCAGTGACAGTAGCTCACTTCGTGCTAATAGCACCAATTATCACTTCATGTATCTGACTTCTGATCAACGCCCACAACCTAACCCATTTCCCCCCGCTCTCTATGTCTCGCCCCTCCCCCAACACAGGAACCTCTATACGACGACCTCGCCATGCGGGCGACGTGTAAACGATTGATTGTAATCAGACCACCCTTATAAACCCTTCCCAACTGTACAGTTTTCATTACCCCTGCAGCTGTTTTGGCCTGACGCACATTTGCTGAAAACATGTCTGCCAACCTAACTTCTCAAATTCAGCATGGAAATATTTGCAGAACTCTATATTTTATCCCTAGGTTTCAGAGAATAAAGTCATATTTTGCCAAAAACTGTAAATGTTACCTCCATAAATAAAGCACACTTTTTATGAAACTCCCCCCCCCCTCCCTCCCATGTTCCAAATCAGGTCCCTCCATAACCTAGCTTCGAGATATTACGGACTAAAGACAAAGGACTTTCAAACACTTTTGTTGTGTGCATTCTTGTTTTAATTAACCTCTCTGTTGTGATCAAAACTAAAATTTTGAAAATGGTCTAGACCTATGACATTAAAAATACGATAGGGCGAAACGTATCTATTAACTTGTAAAGGTTGAAACAAGCACATGGTAGATCAGGGAGTCACAGACGTCACGGGGGGAGGTTGTTGGTTGAACTTCTCTGACTCCGGACTGATGATCGCTATGCCCCTTCCTTATTATCCAATTTATCCGAGTCAGTTTGCGGAGGCGGTATTTTTCCTTCGAGCACGGCCTGTTCATGCAGGACATAGAACACGAAGGCAGCAACTGACGATAAACTGCCTAAACCCAGAGACAATGGCAACAATATTGGTGTTCCCGGGGGAATGAAGCTGCAATAAAGCGTGAACACGCAGCCGAAGTAACAAGAAAGGAAGCCGAGAAATAGGCTGTGGTATAACGCTGCTGAAATGTTCATGTCTCGTCCCGAGAGCCCGCGTGCCCAAAGTTCAAGCGGCAAAAATATCGATTGTTGGAGGCTACCCGGAAACTGGTCAGTGATTGGTGGAGAGCTAAGCTTCGCAGCATTTTACCGAGATATGGAGCTACTGGTGCCTTAAAATTATTCACTCCTTCATTCAGGGAGCAACCGAAATCAAAAACAGCCTCCACCCCCCCCCCCACTCACACACAGTAGCAGATGGGTCCCAGAGTTGACAGAATGCAAATTAGGGCAGCCATTTTATGCGAGATTATCCTTGTGTGAACAGTGACGCAAACGGGCGAAATCTTGACAAGGTTTTCGAATAGAAGTTTCTGTAGGTCAGATCTTTTCGTTGTGGAAATCTGAGACGCCAAAAGGAACAAAAGACAGTGTCAGAGCTCCAGACGCCTATCAGTACTTCTTATTTGGTCTAGCACCGCAGGTATTCTAAATTCTCTATCTCATGAAATGTCAAACACGATTCTGAAATGTGCGTTCAGTTGGAATATATGAATAAAGTATTGTCGCGGTAGTGATTATCATGCAACTTAATCTCAGTTTATTTCATTCAAGCAGGATGCTGACTTTTGAAAGAACTTCTTTTTCTGACCGCTTGCAAAAAGTCTATTGTGTAGAAGATGACTACTATAATTAATTATGTATTGCCAGTTTACAGGCAATTTTACAAATTGGGTTAGTTGGTAAAGCACCTATTGGGCGCCTATCAAAACCTCGAAGACAGGAAAAAATCTGAAACAGACTTCCTCTTTTACAGTCAGTATTGATTTTTTTTAGCTCTGTGATTGCTCAATAGTCTGCGAAATAGGGAGTTTGTTTCAAGTGAAAAAAATGACTTCAAAGGTACGATACTAACGAAAGCTATGCACAGTTATAGATCAAGGTGAAATTTTAACAGCAAACAAAAAACAGCAGGACAACAGTGTTCTAAGTCTTCCTTGAGTGTAAGGGTTTCGAGGTTCTGCACCAGCGGAATGCTTGTCGGCGAACAGTGGTTCGCTGTCGGCTGAAGAAGTAGCCGATTGTGGGCCGCAGATTCAGCACCATTATCTTCAGCATGAGGCCTGGCAGGGTTCAAAGTCCACGAACGCCATCAGAGTGGAAGAGAGATTCCCCCAAGTCAGCACCCAAAATTCGTGAAAGTTGTCCTGAATGTAGAAAACTAGTGACAGCTCTTTTAAACAAAGGATAGCTTTGCTGCGTTTTAATACTTCTGGCCAGCTTATTCCAGATGGCTATGGCGTTTACTGAAAAAGTTACGGTATCTAACTGTGCGTGCCATAGGAAAAAATAAAAACGTAGCTCGATGACTGGCACGCCGAGAGTGGTTGAGATGCCTTAACGTACTGAGGGAACTAAAGGTAGGACCGTTTAAAAGTATAACCAGTAAAATAGTCCCTTCTGTAATCTGCAAAGCCACATAATAGTTCAACGATGATACCCATGTGAGCATTCAGGAAGTCAGGTTAGGTGAACGAACGTTTTCGGTTATTCGTCATCAGGCAAATATAATAATATAAGAGAGGGTAGAGTTAACAAAAATTTGGGCAACCAAACAGTAATAACTAGGGCAGAGGTGTTAAGGGATCAAAGGGGTCAGATACTAGTTATAGTTAGGGCCCAGAGAGGGGAACAGGGGAGGGAAAAGGGGTCCGATAATTTGTTCATGTCAGCCCGTCGTCCCTGTATCGCGTTGTGAACTGGAGGGCGTGAAGGCACAAGGTGTCATCGTCTCGTGACGGCGTAGGTGGCCTGGGGATGCTTGTGTTACGGCGGGCAACTAAGCTGGGTGTGATTCGGCAAAAGAGGCAGTTTCGAGCAAGTGCCCGTCTTTACTACCCTTCAGGTGCGAACGCGATGGGTCAGCCGAGGAAGTGAGATATTGCCTTTGCAACCTCCAGAATGAATTATTTCGTCATCAAACCCTTTTGTTCCCTCCATTATCGCCGTTGGTTGTGTTAGTTGTTGCGGTTGCTTTCTCTACCCTTCTCTCATCCCTTGTTCCTATATTAATAAAAGTTCATCGTTCTGCCATATTCTTGGAGTCTTGTGAATGTCTGGTAACGATTTGAAAGAGATGCCCAATCCAGTCGACAAGATCACACAAAGTGACGCTTTAGTAGATGATCAGGTGCCTATCTTGGGACTGCAAGTATTCCTTTGTAAAGAGAGCCACAAGGAGGAAATCGGCAAGCCTACTACACTTGATGTCACTGTCTCGTCGACGATCAGCAGCATGGGAACACCTGCTGTCGCTGTCTTGTCACCGTCTTGGGGCGTGGTTGTAAGCATGTGGACTGATGTTGAGTTGGTCTTCGGCCACGGGAACCATAGTGCCTGTACAAACACTTATTAAAATTACTTGAATTTATAAGGAAGACCCTAGTCGCCAGAGCCTACACGACTGGTTCCGTGTGGAAAGAGAAGCAGTGAGACGCCGATTTGGAGGAATTGTGTATTTTGTACAGAACTAGTGGATAATAGGCTGGGGGAAGTCGGGACTGGGCGAGTGCCCGTCCGGGACAGCGTCCGAGAGCACGGAAGTCGACACAAGAGCTTTCAGTGGGGCCATGTGTGAGTCACCTTCAAGGAGATGAGTGGCCAAACCGGATCGGTGTCGACAGATACTGGGGCGTACGTGCTAACAGTCGTGAGAGGTTGAACGCTGCACAAAGAATTGGGCCATAACAAACCTGCCGAACCTCCCCTACTCTCTCCGGTCATTGCAAAGAGAAAGGAAGGCCTATCAAGTAAAGGAGTGTTTCCTATGGTGCAAGTGTTATGTTTCAGTGGGAACAACGGAAGCAGCCGCGTGTTGGTGGTTAGTAGCTACTCGGGCACCTCTGTCCTTGTACCGAAGTCACGTGAACTGGGGAGGTGATAGGTATGGTAGAGGACGCATGTTTTTCATTCGCAGTGGTCTCTACAAATCATTAAGTGAATAGATTAAATGGGGTCGGATTCAGCTTTAGGCGCAGCAGTCGGCTCCATAACAGTCAATAATTATGAAAAAAAAGATTTTCCTCCAGCTCAACAGCCCAGCTCTATATTGTTTTTATCATCCCCGGAAGAGGAAGAAGAAGACAGGGCAATTTCTGAGACAGCGTATGTAGCAGAATTTAATGGCACCATAAATTTCGCGAGCGCTCATCAGCCGCTTTCACTCGCTGCATAAAATGCGAAGGATGCCTTGCCGTTGTACGCCAATTCTAATGTTGCTTACCAATTTACATGCACTTGCGGATGCAAGTACATAGGACGAACACAACGGCAATTGGCAGCCAGAGCAAAAGAGCACTTGCCGAGTTGGTTATTAAGACAGGATAATAGGACTCGCCGTTCTTCTATCACTGAACATCTACTGAATACGGGTCATTCTGTTGACCCTGAAACATCCTTTCGAGTACTTGTTCGGGCACGAACAACTCGTATCTTACGCTACCTGGAGGCAGCATACATAAGGCGGTTTAAACCTGACCTATGTAAACAACTGGAGCATGTGGTGAACCTAACCCTGCCGTGGTAGCACTGGCTCCTTGTTTACCCACCCCCTTCCCACCTTTTTGCCTTAGATGTTTTTGCCTTCGATAGTTTACTGCGTTTTTGCTGCCCACAATGTTTGAATTCCTAATTTATTGATTGCCTCTTGGCTAACTTAAGTGACCTTGATGTTTTGGATCGATTTTTCTGTATGAATTCAATTCTGTAATTTATCATTCGTTATTCTGTTTATGCAGCGAGTGGAAGCGGCTGATGAACGCTCGCGAAATTTATGGTGCCATTAAATTCTGCTACATACGCTGCCTTCAAATTTGCACCTGGGAAACGATGTTTCAAATTTATGAGACGTTTCAAAAGCATTCTCACTTCCATCGTCAGAGCCTATTGTCGAGTGAGTCTGTCTAACCGCTAGTTGTGCCTGATGCCCGCGCGTCGATCGATTGTACCGATCGATTGCTGGTGGCTGTTTGACTTGTTCGCGCCCTCGTGGGCGCCTTCATGAGGTGTGTCCAGTACTTTTCGTGCCTGCTAAGCATTCTTCGTTCGCAGCTGCCGGCCGTCGGCCTTGTGTATCTGCCTTCGCTCGACCTATTGCTCCGTTCTAAGCAGATGTTAGCTTTGTGCGGAGCGCTTGGTAAGTGGGATGAAGATCCATGGCTCTGTTGAGTGTGCCAATCGAGGACCAACTTTCTAACAGCAATCTGGCCATTTTTTCCTTGGCTCGGCCTATTACCCTTGCTTTCTCAAAGACGAGCGGGTGATTTTTCTGCTGTACGTGGTCATAGACTATAGACAGTTTATCCTTGCAGTTGGTTGCGAGCTGATGCTCATGCAAACTTGTGCCAAGGCGTCTGCCCATTTTACCAACATACCATGCATCGCAGTTTCGGCATGGTATGCAGTAGACCGCTGCTGATTGTTCTGTCAATGGTAGCGGCTCAACTTTATCCACACCAGAAGGGCATTTGAAGATCTCCCCCGCCCCACTCCACGAAGAGGGTTGTATCGGCGACTGGCGAATGAACGCAAAAGAGAAAACAAATCGGGGGTTTAACATGCTACGCTCCGGATACCCAAATGGGACCGCGAAGGGCACAGCAAAATCGAGTGGCAATGACAGGTAGGGGCGACGTCTTTTGGGTGAGAATCTAATGTGATATCCAACTGGTTTACCTACTATAAGGCGACTACTTATTCGATTAAGCAGGTAGGTTATACCCAGGTGTAGGTTCGTTCATTCATTAAAGTTGGGGTTGTTTTTGACCGGGTTTTGGTGCTAGTGTAAGACTTGTAGTTAGTTCACTAGTGAGGCCCAGGGCAAGTAAATGGTTTTAGGGATTAAGTTGTAGAGTCAGGACTCGGTGGGATTTGAAAATACGACAGGGACTGTCTACGGTAAACTCAACGTTATAATCAGTCTAATCAACAGGAACTTAGGTCTCACCATGTGGGCCTATCTACGTATGGCAATCATCTCGTGTGTTGTACTGCTGCCTTGAGAAAACCCGCCCAGGTAGTCATATACATCGCGCCCGAATTGATAGATTACGCACGTCACAGTAAATTTTACAGAAAGCTTGACCAAAAGGTGAAAAATTTGAGGTTTTCAGATTGAGGTTTGTAGCTCAGCTAGCCAGAGCGTTGGCTGTACACAAGTCTGGCCCCGGCCGCCGTAGGCTCTGTTCCCGCAAGTATACACAAACGCTTATGCGGTCCGTGCCGACAGCAGTACAGGCAAGCACCTTTTTACTTACCTCCAAAAATAAGGTTTGAGGTCAAAACCTGGCACGCAAATTTCTAACTAAATCAAGCACTTTTCTATGTTTCGGTTTTTATTTAGGAGGTTTGGCAGATTTGCTTAGTTTTAAGTTGACTCAATTGCGAAAAAACTCACGGCATTTGAACCCGCATAATAGAGTCGCGAAGCCAATGCTCTCCCGGTTGAGCTGAGACCGTGAGTTTAATCAAACTTGGATTGATTTTACCCGCCAAACTTTACCGCTCGCATGGAATTCGCCAACACGGAACAGCAAGCTGACTGCCCAAGCAGGATTTCCTTAGCAATCATCTAGAATCCA
Source organism: Ligula intestinalis (assembly GCA_036362985.1). Classification (NCBI taxonomy): domain Eukaryota; kingdom Metazoa; phylum Platyhelminthes; class Cestoda; order Diphyllobothriidea; family Diphyllobothriidae; genus Ligula; species Ligula intestinalis. Next base: position 10,482,333 of record JAYGXS010000009.1, read on the forward strand.
TTAGAATGATCACTAGGCTTTTGGCTTCCAGACGATTTCCTGAAAACCGAATGGTGAAGGCAATAATGGAATAATTACGTATCCATACACTCAACATGATGTAATCTTGGACTCAATGGCCGAACGAAAGCTGCAGCCAGGCTGCATCACACAACTTTACAAATCCTGGCGCGTGCGCGTGTGGCCATGGCATATTTTTTCGAAATCAGGCAAAATCCCGCCCTGAATGCACGTAGTGAGATAATCGCGAAGGCTGCTGGGGATAGTAGTTGGAGGCCTTAACAGTTCGGCACGGATGGCCACCCGCCATGACTGCGGTTGGACGCCCTATCCGCATTCGTTCGTGCGTGGGAAAAGCAACTGTCACTGTGACAAACTCGACGCCTGTGCAGCAAATTATTATGATACTACTTATTCTATTTCAGTAACATTTTTTGTGAATTATTTTATGGATTACTGGTCGTAGTCACTGAGAGCGTACGTGTCTTCCCATAGCAGCCTTAAAGCAAAACCAAATGCTATGCTAGACGTGGAAGAGTGCAACAAAGTGTGATGAAATGGTGTTTATATATTAAAATGACTGAAGATGCGATGTCCAGATAAATTATCCCGCTCCCCATCTCCCAAAGAAGATGAAGAAGAAAAGGCGCCTTCATGGACCACACTGTATTGGTGCAGACGTCTCAAAAAAACGCTTGTTTCCATCATCAGAATGGTAAGCTGATTGTTCCTGCTGGACTTGATTTGGTTTGTCTTGCTGACTGTCTCGTATGATAGGGGTGTGTTACGTGCGCACCCTGGTCGTCCTGCTGGTCGTTGATTGGATTTGGCGCACGTAACACACCCCTATCATACGAGACAGTCAGCAAGACAAACAAAATCAAGGCAAGCAGGAACAATCATCTTACCATTCTGATGATGGAAACAAGCGTGTTTTCGAAACGTCAGCACCAATACAGTGTGGTTCATGAAGGCGCCTTTTCTTCTTTATCTTCTTTGGGGGATGGGGAGCGGGATATATATATATATATATATATATTCACTCAGAAATGTGCGAACACCGATCGAATAGGCTTCCGAACTAAACAAAATCATGTGGTGGTCAGAGGTCCCCAACGGATGACCGCCTGCCAGGCCGTTTCCGGCCAAGTCATAATAGCAGTAAGAGGGGTATGAGAGCATTTGGGGGTAACTTGATACAGAACTGTTTCGGGCTTTTTAGCCTTCATCAGCCAAGCATAACCATGAACACCAGCTGGTCGGACAACAAAAACAAACGCACTCACAGACGGCGCAGTTGGTCCACCACTGGCGTCTACCTGGACGGATGTTTCTGTTTTTGCAGTCCCGTTGGCGGACTCTGCAATCAGCAAGTAAGAATCAGGTCACAGCTTCCGCACAGTGATGATACTGGGAACTTTTGCTATGCCCCCCCCGTTGGTATCTCTCCCTCCCAAAAAAACAATCAGACGCTTTTTTTTCTTTTTTCTCCTAAATCCCACACAAGAGCGACAGATTTTCTCCTAATAATCCCTAAGGAGTTTTTTTTCACTGTCTGCTCCTATTTTTCCACCCCATGAATCAGGAAAACTGGCCTCGCCAACAGTCTTAGATATAAATTTTCTGCTACCACTACACATATGTACGAATAGGTAACTCAACAGTATTTTACCTACATATCCCTCAATGTACTGATACTGACACCTGCATGTGCCGCTAACACTAGCGATAGTTCGTCTATTTGTACAGAACTGACATTCTCTTTTGCATTTTTGATGGTGGTAACATGAGAGGTTATGATTTGGTCCCACAGGTTTACGCTTTGACTTAGACAATAGCCCTTGTCTTGATTCGGTTTGTTATCATCCCAATGTACGAAATGGAGATGGAACTAAAGTATGGCACCGACAATGTAGATTACATCCCCATATGGAAGTCTTTAGTTTCTGCCGACGGTGCTTCTTTGATACCTAGATGTCTTATAACAATTTCTAGGAGTACTAGGTATTTCAATTTTCGCATCATAGCTTCCAAATTAATAAGATTGGATATAAACTGGAAGGCAGGCATTCCAAGAAATATAATTTGAAGGAAAGGCGTGCTTTGGGATCAGGAGTAAATTAATTCAATAAATTTTCGACACTTAATCCCCAGGTCGTCGTCTTTGCACATTTTTCTCAAGTCTGACGACAACCTGGGTATCCAATGTCGAAAATTTACTGAATACCTTGACTCATTTCCCCAAAGGATGCCCTTCTTTAAAATATGGATATTCCGTCAGACTAAGTCCTTTAGCATTTAAAACAGCAGTAATTCAGTAGGGAACAGTGACAGTTATGTTGTAAACTGTGGTTTTGTCTGTATAATTACTAAGGACGAACTCCAATTACTGTTCCATTGAAAGATGTTTCGAAGGCTTGTCCCATTTTCGCTTGATCAAGGCTTAGAAATTTTCAATGGGATTGATGTCGGGGCTGTTGGAAGGAATAAAAATTGTTCGCAGGCCACAGGCAAAAAGGGTGGCTATAGTCTTAAAAATGTAGATTATAGTAGTAAGGTAAATTATAATCATAACTCCTTTGATCGGTGAGCAGGGGCATTACCTTGTAGCATGACAATATTCATTCTATGCCCGTGAATGCCACTTCAACCAAAGACATATTTGACAATGTTGACATATAAGAGACTGCTAATCATATTTTTTGTCGATCGCCAGATTGGTTGCTCACCGAACTTGTTCGTCATTCAAACAATGAGGCGTCGATAGTTCTTGAATTTTGATGTCCGAGCAGTGCGTCCTTTCCGCACATGAACGCATGTGCCGACTTTGTAGACTTGTCTAAGAAGAGTACTTCAACACAATAAAAATAATGCTTTGCCAAAATGAAAGTCTGTGCCTAACGTATTCCTGAGGAAACAGGAAACGTTCCTAATAAGCTTCTTACTTCGAAATGGCTTAGCCGCCTGTTGATGAAGACCGAATTCCCGCATTCTGTTTCTAAGTAGATTCTGAGAAAACATTAAAAAATGTCCCCTCTTGATAACCCCAACAGACAAATAATGATATTTTTTAAAGTTCGACGAATAAAATCATCCTGTCTTCGTCCAGAATTCTTCCTTTTGGGCACTGTTTTATAGTTTATAATTCGAGATGCAGTGGTCTTGCTTGTAGAAAAAAGATACTAACAAGTGAATCGGGCGGCACCAAATTTCGTAAACTGACAAAATCAACTTCAGATAGGAAGCGATTTGATAGCTTCCCGGCACAACCCAACACCAAAAAGTGGACGTATATCGCGCCTTCCCGTTTATATATCAAGTTCACGCTCATAGCTATCCGAACGGTAAAACAAATGTTCCCATGAAAATTTATTACTGCATTTTGTGGCAAAAAACTTTACAGAATAGCTCGACCTTCCTTCTTCCTCAAGCACAGCAAAAATAATTTTCTACAGTGGAATTGTTCCTTGTTTCCGAAAATAAATGCGACTCCTTAAACCTGAACTCACTTGCGTCTGAACAATTTCAGGCAACATTTTCCGGGTCTGGAAGGGATGGTTAATGCATTTTTTTACTTATTTTGGAGTTCCTCCATTGCATAGTGCATATGAATAAAAAGTTTTGTTCTGTCAAACGTAATAGCATAGGAAATTCCTTCGGCATCAATTGAGAAGCTGAAGGCCGACCTGACTCCATAACTGATGTGGTAACCGTGTCGACTTCTCAATTTGAGTTTTCTGTGATCTTTGACCGTTTACTCTTGAGTCTTGGGACCCTTTGAATTACTTTAGTTCTTGCTCTCCGTGAATGGAGCCATTTATTGCTGAAAGTTTGATATTATCATCAAAATAAAGTTCTCATCATCAAAAAATCATTACTCCCAAGTTCGCCAAAATTAAGGCCATATTGTGGTGACTCACTCCACATAGGAGATCATGTCCGAAGCCTTGCTGCTGCTAACGCATACGTCCGCACTAAAGGCGGCCTCTGCAACAGCCAATCACAGATCTGCAAAGGCTGGTCTCTCCCGACGGCGAATAGGATGCATGCACGCCTTGATCGATGCAGTCTGTCCGGCCAATAACCTTTGAGGCAAGCAGACAATGACCGTTCTCGCTGCCGCTTGCATGCCTGCTGCTGTCAACCCAGCACTTGGATCGCGGCTGGTTCTCCTGCTGGTCGTGAGCTATCCAAGTCAAATCTCTATCCATCCATTCTCCTTTCCTTGTGTACACAATATATTCTTCCTACTACTCGGGTCTTTAAAGACTTCTGTCCTGCACTAAGTAACCATGGTCTGAAGATCGCAGTTGCTGGAATTAACTCACATAACCCCCTGCGATAATATCGTCATGAGAGTTGCACGGTTTTTAGCGCATACTGTATATGTTTGCGTGTACCGCTAAAAGCTAGAGATTTTTCGTCCATTTGTACAGATTTGACACATTCCCTTCCATTTGTAGTCTAAAATCTTGTGGCGGTCAGCCACAATGCCTATCCCGGCGGCCCCGACAGTTGACTTCAGCTTACTCAGTCACGCTCACACGTGCGCACACACCTGCGTTTACAAACGCATCCAAGTAAGCACGCCTGTCAAAGTGCCACTTGAACACACCACCGGACGGCCGATGCAGCAAAGACCTCTACAGACGACATCCCCTCGGGCAAATGCAACACACCAATGACAGAACACTTAAACTTGCTTCACAATCCTACTTAAGCAACTGTCATCATCCCCACACAGCACACAGTCGACACTCTCAGGCCTGGCTGAACGCAGTCAGGACCAGCCCTGGCTTTGCCAGTGCCCACTGCCACCGGAGACAGCAACTCAGTATTCTGTACACAATAAACCCCTCATTCTGGTGATTTTTGCCTTTTCCCTCAACCTGGGATTCAACGTGATGATTGTAGTGATCCGAGTGCAACCATTGCTTAGACTGCTACAATCTAAGGTTGACAATTAACCTGACCCCGACAAGTTTACTGCAGCCAGAAAATAAACCAGATCACAAATGCACACACAGACACAAAAAAACCATATTGCCCATATGATCTCCTTCCAAAAAAGGGTGAAAAGATCAAGCCAGGGTTTGCACAGGGACTGAAAGCGCATAAGTAAGCCAGTCACTCAACAGCAAATCACCATATCAAAAAGAGAGCATGGTTTGCACATATGGTACACGGGTGTATGTACGTGTGGAAATATATGTATATGTGTGTAATCTGCAACGAGATAAAGGGTCATCTTGGCCGCTTTTTCCTGTGGAAATTAGCTTGTGAGTGGCAGGGGGGGGCAGGTGGGGGAGGCGGGCGAGTAGGAACTAAAAGTTACACAAAAAGGCACGGACGCAGAGCACGAAAGAATGGAAGAGTTGTTGGAAGTCGGCACGCTCGATGCGACTGGGGCGTCCAAGGACGACGGCACCACCGGTGAGCGGGCGAGGGGCGGGCGTCTTCGCTGACTGCAGCGCCCGATTCAGCGGTTCACTGAGTTCCAGAAAAGCCGACTGCAGACGGTGCTGGGTCTCTTCGTTCGGACAGCTGGCCACCCACTGCTTCACCAGTTGGTCAAACATGTCCTAAAAAGACACCGACGAAGAGAAATAATGAGCGTAGGAGAATAGGCCGGATTTAGTTCAGACGTATTAAGGGAAAGAGAAGCGAAAGCTTTTGAGCTCGCTATTGGTAAAATAAGTCAATTCCATGTTTGCAGACGAAAAGGGTCGACTGTTGATTAGCTAAAAATAATCATATATTGCTACTCACTTAACGTGAGTAGTATAACAATTGTACCTTAAGTGTGGAGTTTGTGGTGAGGACAGTAGCCCTAGTAGATGCTTAGATGGGTTGAGAAAAGATTTGCATGAGAGAAGCGGTGGGAGTCTCATTGGGACATTTCCTCACCGGGAGTCAGATGGTCATAAAAGAAGAGGTGATATATCGATACGGGTGTGATGTGTTGGTTCAGACTTAAACGTTTTCTATGGAAGACAGTTCGACTATTAGAGGCGACGACGTTCATTAGCCGTCCAACACAGCACCGGCGACTTGCGTGTGTAGTTTAAATTGAAGGAGAATTGCCCAGCATCTACCACATTAAGCCTTCCCACCTCCCTACTCGCGTCTAAAGTAAGACAAACTAAGTAAGTTCTTCCGAAATATTTTGATTTTTCTTCACCTCATTATAGCTGCTGCAGTACAAGCGCCATATGTTGCAATACGAGTCTGCCTTCTGGCTAGTTATAACTAACCAGCCCTTTTGCGTTTTCATTCCCAGGGATGGGTCTTCGGAGGGGACACAGGAGGTCTTTAAATGGTACTTTTTTCAACTAAAAAAGGTCGAGGTTACTTATATAACTTTACCACCCAGCCGAAGAAGGGTCCCGTGAGTAAGCTGGACGCAAAATACAGTAACAACACAGTGCAAAAGATTTTTAAAATGAAGAGCGCATAGGTCTAGATAGGCAGGTTGGATACGATGACAATGAACCAGACACACCGCATAGTACCGGCCGGGGGTTAGGTTGGATCGTCACTCTCGACCATGTCCACCGCGTGCATCAGCATGCTGAGGACAAACGCAGTGACTTACACCGCATCCATCGCACTCGCTCTTTCCTCACCCACCTGCTTCGACTGTCAAACAGATCGGGCGTAGGTGCCTGGCGCGGCGGAAGCCGCCACCCCACCCCACCTTTGCATTTTCGTCGGTCACTGCTTGCACGCTGGACCCGAAGGAGTTCAATCGTCACCCGAATATCATCGTCAACGGTGAGGCTTTGCTGCTGGTCCGTAAGCCCAAGCTCCTTGGCATCCGTTTATATCCGCTCTTCACCTTCGCGGACCATGCGAGGGAGGCCGCAAGCGAAGTGAGCCGATGCACCAAGGTCCTCAAGGCTCTCGCGGGCACATCCTGGGAGTGCTCGAAAGAGATGCTGTCGACCACATTCAAAGCGCTGGCCAAGCCGCAGCTCACCTATGCGGCACCAGTCGGGTCTCCCACAATCAGCTCCTTCAGCGTCTGCCGCCTTCAGTCGGCACATAACAGTGCCCTCCGCACGATCACGGGCTGCTATAAAATGTCGCCCATCGATCACCTTCATGCAGAGGCTTCTGTACTGCCGGTCGCCCTGCACAACAAACTCTTGGGCTAGCAGTTCTGGTGGACCTGATCACAACCTGGCCATCCGAACCACCATCGTTGCAACGCTCATGAGCCTAGCCGTAACGTTCGGTCGTCTATTCGAGCTCTTCACAAGGCAGCTGTCGCCTCGTCTCTCTCGGATCTACCCGTTGATGGCTCCGCCATCAAGACAGGCTTCCAGCGCCTTCAACAGAGAGCCGTTGTGGACGCAACAGCCAGCTACCGCCCCCCCGGTCCTGGGAACCACAGCAGACGCGTCTTCGACCGCGTTCCCACCCGCCCTCAGAGCGGCCAAGGTCTGCTACACCAAACCTCCCTATGATGGACCCATCTCTTCTCCTCTCCATCTGTTTTTTTTATGACAGAGCAGCCCCTCCTGACTATGCTGCTCCGACTCCTCCTCCTCGCCGCCGGGACTGAGGCCCACCCGGCGGGGTTCCGGATCCAACAAGGGCTACTTGCCTGCCTGCTACCCGGTCCTACTGGGTGGTTATCCTCCTCCGATTGCGGCCTCGGAACGAAGTCTCCCGAGGATGATTCGCTGTACCCTGGCGCAGCTGCGCAGTGGCCACTGCATGCAGCTACGCCAGTATCAACACCGGCTTGACCCGTCCATACCCGATTGCTGTCCGGACTGCGAAGTCTCGCCGCATGACTGCCGTCATCTGTTTGCCTGCAGTTTCCGGCCAGGCACCCGACTCACCGCCGTGGACCTTTTGGCTCAAACCGGCTGGGTTCGCGGCTTTTCTCCGTTTCCCAACTGCACCCAGTTTGGACTCCGGCGAGGACCCCTGATCCAACAAGGGCTATCAACCAACCAACTCTCGCATTTTCGGCATTTGCTATCGCAGCGCAACCCGAATAACGCCTGTCGTAGCCTGATCTGGCTCCGTGTTGGTCCAGTGCGACCCGTTTAGGGGGGAGGGGGATGCAAATGTGTTAGGTACATACTACTGTAAAGCTAATCAGTTACCGGGTTAAGGTGTATAAGGGCAAGCAGGGTGGTTGATAGGTAGTTCTCCAGCTCCGACGAAAAGGCCGGTCCAACAACCAGGAAGAAGAGATCGGCGAAAAGGGCTCTGTCCAGTGGGAAGTTGGCAATTAGGCGTTTAGCCAGCTGGAGGCGCAAACTGGAGTCTACCGCTGCCGCCGGCACCGTCGCTGCAGTCGCCGTGTCGAGGCAGCAGTCGGTCAGACAGGTGATGGCCTCCAGACAGCCGATGCTGATGGAGGCCTGAGGTGCGGCAGTGACAGTGGTGGAGTTCTGAAAGAGACCCAGCCGCACCAGGCGTCCCAGATAGGCTATATTGCTGTCCGAGAGGTGGACCAGACCCTCGGCGCGCAGCTCCAGGGCGTAGCTCACGAGGGAGTAGAACTTTGAGCAAAAATCCGGTTCCTAAAGCAGGGTGGAAAGAAAAGAAAAGTTGGTGAGGCAGCTTCTCAGCCTGGTATTCGACTGGACGCAGGAGCGAAACGGCCACAGGTGTTGTAAATGTGACCAAGGCTACCATATCACCGTCTAATTACGCCTTGAGTGAGTCCCCAAGGTAGAACATGACATGAAGTGGACAAAGTATAAGTCTTTGAGAAAACCTAGTACAGCATATTTAAAGCAAGCTAACGTGTGTAACAGATTAGACCAATGAGATTGGGGTCTCAAGTAAGGAGCGACTTCATTGACTTTGGCGTGTAAGTCCTGAGCTTGGGCGCAGCTACGCACGTCAGCACGTGCATTTTTTGTGGGCGAACCGGTCGTCTGACGACATGTCAGGGCGGCGTGCACTCGCAGTTAAGCTGGGCCCTAACAGCAAGAACGTGGAGAGAAGGGGTTGGACAGGTAACACCTCCTTCCCCAGTATTACAGGTGAATCAGCGCTAAATTTCCGACGAATGCCCTTTGCCGTGTCACAAACTTAATTTGTGGCAGCCAGTCACATTACGATGTCAGCTTTTGAATGAGCCTTCTCCCTGCAAGCAACAAAAATTATACTATGTAAAAAATGGTTACTTAGAGGGCATGCATTTTGTCATTGATTTTCGATGTCATTATACATAAAAATATATTTTATTGAGAGCAATAAATAGCGGTGTCTCTGTCGGTTATACTCTAATTTTTGCAAAAAATTTCCATTGAAAAGTTTGGAAGAAAAATTAGCGAACATGGGTTTGTTTTCGATACATTCCCATCAGGCGTTGACATTTATTCAGTAAATAAACTATACGGGTTGGTAGAAAAAATCGTGCCGTTGTCAAGGGAGGTGCGGGGGGAGGGGAAGAATCGGGGTCAAAAAGTGCCAGCCCAGACCACCTCTATGTGCATTCATTTACCTGCTCCTGTGGGGCAGTACATATAGGTCGCACGAGCCGATGTTTGTCCAAAAGAGTATGAGAACACATTCTAGCATGGATGGGGAGAACCAAATAAAGGGTATAAACAGTTCCATTCTAGCGCACCTGGTAGACTCAGACCATCGCGTGGATGCCAAAGAGGCCTTTCGAGTGATCTTCAAAGTACCCTCAAGCTGTTCAAAATTCCTTGAACAGCGCCTGTTGGCTACAGCAGAAGCGGCCGCCACCAAGCCACGCCGACCGGTCTTGGGCGCCCAAAAGAACTTCGTTGCGGCACTGCAGTTACCATGGCCAAAAGCCGATAATCCAACAGCCAGCAGCTTATCACCTAGCTCGACTACCAGTGCCCCCTAAAACTGATCACATTGCTGACCCAGATTCCCTCCCTGACCAAGAATCCCTCCTCTGACAACCGCCCTATTTTTTCTACCAACCAGCATAGCTTATTTACTAAATTAGCACATAAATGTAAAGGCCTGACGGTGATTTGCCTAAAACAAGCGTATATTCGCCAATTTATCTTCTGAGGTTATACTTTAGCATATACTTTAAGTCGGTATGCGACTGCCTGCTCTATATTGACCCCCAAGGCAAAAGAAGACCAGCATGTTTCGTAGGCGTATCGGCGAGCACCCTACAATTATATTTTGTGAATGTAATGTTGTATGAAATAACTTTGAATTTCTAAGGGCATCATTGAAAGACAATGAGAAAAATGTATAAAAGCACAACCCTGCACGGAAGTAGGTCAGCTTAGGAAGCAGAAAATCAAACAAATTCTTTCGGTCTCAAAGATTTCCCATGTGTAAAATCTAAAAAACAAACGAGAGAGATCTCGTTTGTTCGGCTGAGAGGACCCCGGGGCACTTTCATGAGCCTACGACATTTCTCACTCAGAACTCCGTATATGTAAAATAGTAACACAAAACCAGAAAAAGTGCGGATTTAAGCCAGTACCATGAGGATGGATTCTTTCAAAAGTGGCAGAAGATAGCCCAGACAGATTATCGTGATGTCCACCGCGCCGAGAGGAGAGGGATTGATCAAAGTTCCGTTCCTACTTGGCTCGGTTGCGGGGTCTGTGTAAAGGCGCAGTTCGAATTCGTGACTCAGGAAAAAATTTAGGAGTTGCACGAAAAGCTGCAGCTCGGCAATGCTTTGCTGATCGTCAGAGTCTGCGGAAGCCCTGTCTGTAAACAAAAATAAGTATTAGAAAGAATTTGTTATTGAAAATAAACAAGTAGCAGACGTGTTTTTGCAGAAAATAGGCCGAACAGCTTACGGGTATTCACACTGGCGTACTGTGCGCAGAGAATGGTACTGAAGATGAAGAACTGGGCGGAGGCCAGATTGTCCTTAAATTTCAGCGAGTCACCCAGCTGAGTCGTGAGGGCGCCGAAATCCACGTGGTTGGCGGCCGGACAGTCGGCGAGGTAGATTAGGCAGTTGTCCGCAATCTCATAGAGGAGGCCGATGATGGCTAGAGTTACATCGTGGCACATGTGACAACGCTGAAGGAAACACATTGAAAGTCAATGCCTTGCTGCGCGTGTATATGTAACACACAGTAACCATTAAATTAATATTTTCTGATCGTTGCCATTTAAATCAACAGCTGAACAAACTGGTTTCGTCATTATGGTGGGGGCGAGAGACCAGTTTCCAGCTCTGCGGACCTAAGCAGCAGAAAGTATGCTCAACTGGTTTAGACAGGCACAGGGAGCCGACCCTTCTTCAGGCTCTGGACACAAACTTGACGTGTTCGCAAGTGACAAAAACGATCCGACGTAGTAGATATGCAGACGGTTGGTGACAACATGCAGTTCCGCATGACTAACACTACTTATTATTAGCTGTCATCAGCCAGTCGTACCCAATCTACTCCATCATGTGATACAAGTCGCAATGCAACTGACTGCGTGGGCTCGAACTATAGCTCCAAAGCCAAACGAGACAAGCAGGTTCCCAGATTGGCGAGCACACTACTACATAATTATTTTCACGATCACAACCGACAAAAACAACGGACCCTCAGCTCAATGGTAGAGTATTATAGTCCCTGACGCGGGTTTGAAGCTTGGGGATCCAAACTTGGTATTGGGCATGACTGGCTGATGGCAGCTGGTAAGCCAAAAATGGCCACTCCACTCTCTCTTCTGTTTGTCGGTTCCACTCCATTATATGACACAAGTTGCGGTAAGGATCTATCGTGAGGTCCCCGCAGTGCTGGCGATGCGCGCTCCACTCCAATACGGGCACCTGGTTTTAGGGAGTAGAATGGGTGGGGCAGATTTGGGGACAAATCAGTGAGCAATAATCATGTACATTAAGAAAGTTACGCGTGTAAGTTGGGGGGTATTTGCTGACCTCAGGTGAGGTCACTGAGGTATATTTTAATATCAGCACAGACCCCTGGTGGACCAAAGGCGGGCGCGTGTAGGTCGGCGGTGTTCGCTGACCTTAGGCGAGGTCACTGAGGTACATGTTTCAACAGCATCTGCGACCCAAGTGGATTAAAGGCCGGCGCGCAAGGAATGTAAGATTGTGGAAATTCACTCTACTGAAAAATTGTAAGAAGCCGTTATTCCTTGGTTAATTTGAAAAGTCAGTTTGCCTAATGAGCTGACTATTTTGCATAGGTTGATCTTCCGAGGACCTTTCTGCAGTTCAATATCATCAGCAAACCCCAGTGAACCAAAGGCCGGCGCGCAGAAAAATTTAAGATTGTGGAAATTTCGGCCTACTAAAAATTTGTAAGTAAGCGGTTATTGTACATGTTGGCCTGCCGAGTACCCCTCTATAGATCCCTGTCGAAGTTGCTATGTGACTGCCTGCGAGGGCTCTAGACTGAGCTCCATAACACAAGGGGACGAAAGTTTTTTCCTAATCAAGTCGTTGAACGTTCTACTATCACTACTGCATCTACCTGGGGGTCATCACAAGAATCACACTATTTAAGTTTATCGACGGTTCATCAAAAATAACTTTTCAAAGAAAATGTCTGCCGAGCTGGATAAGTTAGCCTACGGAAGACAGAGGGTGTTTTCAACAATTTTCAATCAGGTCATTACAAAGACAAGACTTCTTTGAAACTGCTGATGAACAAACCAGCTCAGAAAAGTTATTTCAATGCGTACTTGGAATTTACACAAAGCATATACTAGCTCCACTGTTATCCCGAATTCCAAGAAGGTGAAGAAGAAAAATGCGATCGACCACGAAGAAAATGTATTCAAAACCTACAATTCCTTCTCTTTCTCACTGTATATTTATAGCATGCAGCTGATATTGGCTACGTTCTGTCCAATCCGCTTCAAGATAAGGCCACGAGAAACCGAGAAATACAACCAATAGAAAACAAGAAGTCTGCAAAATTACCTGCAAATAGGCTACACACCAAAATCAACTCTTTATCGAGTGTTAAAGATTAAAAACCATGAAAGATAGGTTTTCCCCCATCCCTTTAAAACTCAAAATAGGTCCTAATGCAGTCGGACAGACATTATAGCACAATAAGTTGAAAAGCAACTGCTTGTCGCTTTAAAATATTAAGAAAACATGAAAAATTAAGCCAACTAAAACGATAACATAAAGTAAACTAATAAGAAGCTAAATTAAAGTAAAACGGAAAAAAACTAAAAGTAACCGCAGGATGCTAACGATTTCGTGTTGGCGGGGGGGGGGGGGGGGGGGGGGGGGGGGGGGGAGGGGGGGGGG
>JAYGXS010000009.1:10495645-10536701 GCA_036362985.1 Ligula intestinalis
GGTGGGGGGGGGGGGGGGGGGGGTGAGCGCAGTACTAAACATAACTATGCCTACTGAAATACCTATTGTATTTATTGTACTAGAGTTTAAAGATCACATCCACTACCTCGGTAATGCCCGCGCAATTACTTGCGCTCGTGAGACCTGAAACCAAGTGAACTAATAAAATAGGAATGAAAGTAGCAATTACCAGCCTGCTTCTGAGGTTGGGGAAGGGAGTGCTGGCCCTGACAGAGGGGAGTAACCATATACTTGTTCAAGCCCGAAAAATCAACTAGCCGCTTCAATCAACAGAAGCCTCCTTCGCGGACCGTGGCACTCTCAATTAACGTGTCATGAGCCTTCGACTGCGTCCGCCACGATCATCTCCTGCAGGACTTGATCTCGCTGAACGTCCCGACTGGCCTGGTCCGATGGTTGGCGGCTTACATTAGCGGCCGCCACGATCGTGTCCTTTTCCGTAGTGCTCTCTCCAAGCCCCGTTAGCAGACCTGTAGCATCCCTCAAGGCTCTGTGCTCAGTCTGACTCTGTTCAACATCTACACGCGAGAGCTCCCACTCCCTCGGGCACCTGCACAAGTGGTATCATAAGTTCTTCTGCCGTCACCATCACATCGATCAGGCTGCGCAGCTCATCACGGAGTTCATGCCTGAAGTCGAAAACTTCTTCACCCAGCGCGGAAAATAGATCTCGGCAGCTAAGTCGTCCGTCACTGTTTTCACGCTGAATTCGAAGGAGTTCGATCGTCACCCGGCCATCACCGTCAATGGGGCGTCCTTACCGCTCGTCCGCAAGCCCAAGCTCCTTGGTGTGCTTTTCGATGCACTTTAAAGTTCACGGACCATACCAGGGAGGGCGCAGGCAAAGCGAACCTCTGCACCAAGGTCCTCAAGGCTCTAGCAGGCCCATCCTGGGGCTGCGCGAAAGAGACTTTGATGACTACACTCAAAGCGCCGGCCAAGCCGCACCTCACTTATGCGGCACCAATCTGGTATCCTACGATCAGCTCTTCTATCAGCATCCGTTCGCTTGCAGTTCCCGGCCAGGCACCCACCTCACGCCCTCGCGCCTTTGGCTCAAGCCGGTCGAGGTCTCGGCTTTTCGCCGTCTCCCAACTACTCCCAGTTTGGATTTCGGCGGGGACTCCTGATCCAACAATGGGTTATGACACACACAAAAAACACTAGCCCTAAAATAAACAGTCGTGAAAAATATGACCATTCGGCCAAGTGTTTAGTCACATGAGGGTGGCCTTAGCTTTTCCGTCCCGACTGAAATGACGGCGTTCGTTTCTTGCTTTGCCTCAGTGATAGGGGCGCTTTGAGGAAAGTCACAAAACAATTATCATTCCTGATAAGACAACAATGACAGTTTCTCGCTTGTCAAACATTGCCGTCTAGAAAATGACCTCTCAACTAACCTCAATCAGACGATCTGAAGCTCAGAGACCGGCTAGGTTGGTAACTAAAAAGACGTCCTGCTCTTATCCATACCACTCTCATCTCATGACAAACAGTGTACGCTTGTATACGTCTATGATATACCGTATAGATAGGAGGCATGTTAAGGACTAGATGTCTCTTTTGGTTGGCATGGAAGACGGTGAATTACCTGAAACAATTGAGTCACGGCATTTTGGCAGACAGGCATAAAAATAGCCGTCCACAGCCAGGAGATGAGATCACCGGCCTCGGAGTTTGCAGCGATCCAACGAAAAGCACGGGCAAGACCACACACCGCGGCCAGACAGGAGACCAGCTTGGTGGATATTTCAGTAGAAATCACCGTCTCAGTCAGGGGTGTGACCAGTGGCTCAATCTGCCTTTTCAATTGCTCTAAAAACTGACGACACGAAATAAGCGCTACTTAATAGTTGTCAGTAGACGTGTATTACAGCAATGGACTAACACCGACCAAGACTTACCTGGAAGAAGGGGTCTGCTGATGGTTGGGCGCCGTGTTCGGAGGAAGCGGCGCTACCGGTGCTGTGTCTAAGTGACCAGCACCCACGTACACAGGAGTCGATTAACTCTGTAAGCGTTTCTGCCGGCAGTACTGTCCAGGTATTTGCCTGGATGGCTTCGCGACTGCAGAGTAGATTACAGAAATCCATCCAAGGGGGGCAGCCGGTGGTGTTCTTCAATCTGTGTAGGGATACAAGGTTAAAAAACAAAGATGGATAAATGAATACAGATGACAGTGACAGTGTAAGCTGTTGTTACGGTAACCCAGGCCAAGATATCACCGCTTTATAACGCCTTGTGTGAGTGCCCAAAGAAAGAAAAAGACAAGAAGTGTGCAACAGCAGAAGTCTTTGAGTGTAAAGGGTACGAAAAATGTAAGGCAACGCAAGTGTGTGTAAACTAGGCCCACGAACCAATAAGCTTCTCTTTTTACTTGGTCACCGGTGCGATTGGCTGGGATTCAGAGGCTGACATTCAGCTTGAATTTTGAATTATCGATCGATTGACGGCTTGTGTACGTTCACCCATGTAGGTCGATCGACAGTCTGCTTTGAGTGCAGCTATTGCTTGCAAGCTAACTGCTTGCAAAGACTGTTCGTTAGGCCGTCCTAACATACGTGATCTACGTAGGGCATATTTCAGATTTCAACGCATACTTAAATATTGCGTTTAATGCTTTGAAAGCGTCCATCTGAGTCTCCGGTCTCTGTGGTAGTAAAAAAACCAATTAATTAGCCTATACAACCAGGATTATGAATATTTGATTATTTTGAGTAAGAACTGTTTGATAGCCTGCAAGAAAGCCCTTTTAAGGAAGATGGCAGATCCGGTACAGATCCTGATGCAGACTTCTCACGACAGAAGCGGTCATCGACTAGCACCCAATATTGATAAGATGACACTTTGAGGTGTCTTATCTCACGGTTGCAACTGTTAAACACGGATGCAGGAGGACAAACGCAAACTGGCATGCGGCGATCCAGGCTAAAATCTGGGGGTGGATGACATTCAAGCACTTGGTCTACTCGTTGTGAGGAAGATGTCACAAAAAATTTTGCAACAGATATGGATCACGTTGTATGTTTTATACGCAACATTGCTAAACTGACGGAAACGATGTAGCCTAAATGAACACTTCACAGTCGGTTTACAAGTGAATATCAATCTTTAACATGATCTTGAGCCGAACAGTATTTTCTCACGATCCTTCTGTTGAGAATGATAGACGATAGCCTCATCTTCGACCCAGAGTTCGGAATAACAATAATTTAACCACCGACATACCTTCCCTTTCGAGGCCAGTCGCCTATTTTAGTTACCGCGTAAATGAGTATGTTGCGGTTTGAATCATTTATACGCCAAAAACTGTGCCAACGATGAAGGTAGGGGGCCAGCTGTACAATAATTATATAATAAACCGGGAAGCCCAGCAAAGCATGGGGTGAACTACTGTCCGGACTTCACGAGTTTTTCAACGAGCGTCCTTTACAAGGCTTTCGTACGCTAAGTCCGCGACTACAAAATATAATTTGGTATATTACTACTTGGTACGTTTAAGTAACACTTATTTAAGAAATTTAGGAAAGACCCGTGAAGTCCTGACGATAGTTCAGCCCGCACAGCACAGCACAGGGGCACTTAGGATCGTAAAATAGTAGCTAAGCAAAGTACGGTGGGTGAAAGAAGAGGGAGAGAGAGAGCTGTCCTTTATAAGTACTTACTTTTGGAGGGAATGCCGCGCAAGGATGGAGAGCAGACAGGAGGCAAGAGAAGTGATCTTCGGCTCACCCAGCCAAGTTGACAGGGCAAGCCGCGTGGAGACGACCAGACTGGCGACAACCGAGGGGAAGGCGGAGATGGCCGCAGCGGCTGCATTCACACCACTGGGCGGACGTATGAGGAGCTGCGATACGGTGGGCTGCGAAGACGTATCTGGTAGCTGACGGCCGCGACAACGATTGCGGTGGCGGGGAGAAAGGCGAGGGGGGGGGAGGGGTAAAATGAGATGTTCCGTGGACAAGAATTAAAAGGCATATTGCGCAGAAGATTGTAGTAATGTGCTAGTAGACTGTTTGATGAGACCTGGCAGACAGGTTATAAGCACTCCATCAAACCAAATACATGTTTTTATTATGCACATCATGTGTCTAAAGCCGCTAGGCGACAGCCTGACATCACTCAAGTACGAACCTCAAGGCACTTCCGAGACAATTATATGCCCTAACCAGATAGATGGGATGAACACCCTAGTTCTCTCATATTCACGATCACAACCGACAAAGAAACGAGCCCGTGGTGCCAAGGTAGAGTATTAAACTAAATGACCGAAGGTTCCAGGTTCGAATCTCGAAGGTTCCAACCCTTGAGATTGGGTATTACTGGCTGATGACGGCTAACAAGCCAGAAATGGTCATTCCGGTCTTTCTTGTCGTCCAGAACACAATTTTGGCGAGCGAACGCTTTCAGTAACTTCTCATCAGGCCAAACAGTTACAAAGGAGGTTTAAATTTAAAAATCGATAGTTTGTCTTTCTTTACATGCAGGGTCCAATCAGAGCGCGGAAATGTGCAGCCAGTTAGGTAATCGTTGGCCATGCCAAGTTGGGGGCTTGCACGAGATTCTTTTGTGCACACAAAACCGGTTTCCTCAATCGGATTGCGGTTGCTTCTGCTGTTGCCAGCAGACGTTGACCCAGGGACTTTGGGTAGTTTGGTGGGACCTTGTAAATTACCTTAAAGGCTTCTTGTCGTTGTCGAATCCACTCCATCGTATGTCTGAGGTTGCTAAGCGACAGCCTGTTACCACTCAAGTACGAGCTTCAAGGCACTTCCGGGACAAGTACATGCCCTAACCAGATAGGTCAGATGAACACTCCAGACCGGAGAGATAATGAGCTTAAAACTCGGGTGGCAGCGATTTCATCAGCAACACCGGAGTTGGTATTACCAGCTGATGACGCCTAATGAGACACAAATGGCCATTGTAGTGTCCCGTGTCTTGGCAATAATGTCCTTCTGCCTATATCCTAGCGGAAACTGATCGACAAAATAGAAACGTATAAGCTGGTCATTTACTGCGTATATGCGTAAATTAGCCTTAACTTCCCTACTAATATTCGTACCGCAAAACATTACTACTCAAATATCGTCAGCAGTGCAGTTCGAGGCTACTTATTCAAATGCCTACGGCAACTGCCTATTAATTAGACAAGATCAGCTGCTGTAAAATTAAAGATCGAGCAAGGGGGATGAAACATAAGAGGTACATAAGACATGGACTGTTGTTCTGACATGCAGGTGCGCATGATGAAATGGAAGAGGGAAGAGAGTTATCAAAGGAAAACCTATCAGGCGTTATTAAAATTGCGATACACGCTACAACACGAGCGCGAGTAAGACGATATAGGAAGGAGTTGGGTTACGTCCCTTACCAGTCCCTAACATTACAGCGCGAGGTTGATAACGTGATCCAGCCGCAGGACAGATTTTCGGTTTTCTTCTCCAATTTACAGTGGCCTCTGCAAACTGCAAGAGACGCCCACTCGTCGCCATATGTGTGACCTTTAAATTCATCAATGGTTCCCCCGTATGGCCACTGTCCACCAAGTGCTTCGTAAACGCACTCTTGGGTACCTCAGTTTACGTCTGTAGCGGCCATTTTCAGCTGATAGAGTTTGCAACTGATTTTTATGCGCCCAATGTATTGCCAGCCTTATCATGCCCACCCACATATCAGACCAACAGTTTAAGTTTTATTTACCTATCACGTTCCACCCCTCTGGGCCTATCTTTAATTGGACAGATTATCACGCGCAGACCCAACGGGGAACTCAGCACCACGGTTTATAGGAAGGTGACTAACACAGCCCAGGTGCTGAGCTTCCATAGCAACCACCAAATAGCACATAAACGTGGCTCTATTAGGGAACTCTTTCAGAGGGTGAAGACACACTGCAGTGAACCGGATGGGCGAGTGCAAGAACTACGAGATCTTCGGGACCAACTGGCCAGGAATGGGTACCCGAACAGCTTCGTCAGCCGCTGCCTCCGTACGCGCCCACGGGGAACAAACGAAAGTGAGCCAACAACGTTCTGGTACCCTCTACCGTACATTAAAAACGTGTCAGAAGCAACCGCGCGTATCGCTGC
Organism: Ligula intestinalis; assembly: GCA_036362985.1. Taxonomy (NCBI): domain Eukaryota; kingdom Metazoa; phylum Platyhelminthes; class Cestoda; order Diphyllobothriidea; family Diphyllobothriidae; genus Ligula; species Ligula intestinalis. The sequence continues at coordinate 10,501,759 of JAYGXS010000009.1, forward strand.
AAAGCTCGGTGTGGGTATTGCTTATCGCCCGACGGCTACCATGCGTTCACGAGTCATACAAATTAAAGACTCACTGGATGTAGGTAAGCAGTGTGGCGTCATTTATCAGGTGCTCTGTCGCGGCTGTTCTTGCCATTATACAGGGTAGACCGGGCGACGAGTGAGCTCGCGAATAACGGAGCACAAACAGGCAGAGAGGCGTCCCTCTGTCCCAGATCGCCACCCACACTCTGGAAGAAGGCCACCAATTCGACTTCTCGGGCACACAAATAATGGCACGAGCCAGTAATAAGACTGGTCGAGAACTGCTGGAGGCCTGGGTGTCAGATCCTAACTCCATCAACAGGCATGTGGATATGCCGCCCTGTTACTTCGCCATCCGTACTCGCGACCGGAAACCGCGGCTCAATTCCCGTACAAGCATGCAGGCAATCACTTCAAGGTCACGCCACAACTCAAGGGACGCGCGTAGGCGACACACGATAAGATGGCGTGCGAATGGACGTGGCGTGGGCATTGACCAATCACAAGTGCGAACCCCTTCCCACCCCCATCTGCGCGTAGCTAACTGTTGCTGTTTCTCACTATCTCTGATGATGGCTTCTCATGTGGAGTCGAAAGCTCAGGCGAAAAAAATTACCGTTCCAGAGATCGCGTCTTCTGCTTCTTTACAGTTTATCATATCTTAGCGATAGGTAATGATCGTACGCAGATCACTTTTATTAAGGGAAAGGTAGGTCGACGCCTCTGAACTCTCTATAGGTTACAGTAACATGACAAAAGACGCAGGCACATACAGGGTATTTGACGAAACCATTAGAACATGTGACTACTGGAAAAGGTAGTGTCAAAAATTCTCAACGTAGTTCTACCGAATCATACTTTCTAGGGATGCTGATTTTCCAGTTCATAGGTAGTAGCATGTAACTTCCGGATGGAATTAAACTTTAATCCGTCTTTTATTGCCGTTACCTTGTTCAAGTTTTGTTCCAGGAAAACGGTGCCTCAACTATATACTGAACAAAAGTTCCCTGGTAAGGAGAGGGACTCACAGTGCCTGAAAAGTCTTCAACTTGAGAGTTTGCTAGGTAGGTGATGGCTAGCCGCGACATGAGCCAAAAAGAGTCTTCGGTGAGTTGAGCAGAACCGACACGGCTGGAGGCTTGGAGACGAAACAGGCGGAATAGGACGGAGAAAAGCCTGTTTGGGAAGATGGCGGCAAAATAAAGGGTAACAATAAAGAGCAGAATGCGTGCTCAAACGTAAAAAAGTCTACAATCGAAGGGGAGGAGGATGAGGAGGAGACCAAGTTAGTCCTTTTTGAGATGATAATCACGCATAACGATAGCTTTTCGAATTAGGACGCCTTCGCACCAATTTCCATCTCCGTTAATTCCAATAACAGCATGAATCAGAATCCAAAGGTAACAGTCTATTACAGGGCTCACCGCATAAACCAAACGGCCCGAAAATTCTGTAACGTGACGGGTGGTAATGGTAATTTATTCATTCATTAAAGTTGTTCTTTTATCAAGTAATTTAATTGCTTATTTGGATATTTTCCAATTATCGTTCGTCTTGTCATTGCTATACATCAGCTTTTTATAATAATTGTATTTACTATTTCCTGTTGTTTGATACATTTCTTTAACCTTCCATTCCTACCTGTATAAGCCCTATTTACCCCCCCGGCCCCATATTACGAAATTCTGGGGGGGGGGGTTGGGTCCCGTGATAAGTCCTACCAATAGGAAGGTTGCGGAGAATAAACATCTTCCTCCAGTGATCGAATCTCATTCTTCTGAAGTACTTTCTTGTGGCCTGCGGACCCTGCATTCGTGACAAGGTTGGCGAGGTTTGGTACAGGTTAGAAACAAATGGTGGTTCCGGGGCAAAAAAAGCCTTGATGCAGGATGGAATACCGAGCAGGGTGAGGGAGACGCGGTGAAAATTTGCGGGTCATTTTCCCTCATCAGCCAGCCGCACGAAACCGAATTTGCGGATAGAATGGGCCAACGGGGCGAGCCTGCTTCGTAACGAACGCATTTTAAACGATAGTTAATTATCATGATAACACTCAATAAGACAACGAGGGTCTGTGGGTCAATTCTAGACCTTGAGCCTCCAAAACACCTGATGAAACATGTGGAGCCTCCGGTCCCCCAAACTGGATTCTGGGTATAAGGCGTCTGGCGAAGACTAAGAAGCCAGAAATGGTCACCCCAATTTCCTTCGTTTTTGCCGGTACTCCTTTATCTGCATAGATACTAGGTTCGGGCAAACGGACTACATAACTTCCAATTAAAGTTGTTTCTACACGTTTTGACGTTTTTGTATATATTTACATCGCCTGTTGATGTTTTTGAGCATATTCCCGCTTTTCAAGATTTTTTTGCAATTTTTGTAGCATTCTAATTTCCCATTTTCCTTCCTATATTTCAGATGTCTTTGGATAAAAAAGAGCTTCAAAGCCTGATTTAATATTGCGGAAAACGAGGACTCTCGAATACGGAAGCCGCAAAGGAAATCTGTGATGGTGAAGACGAAGGGGACATTGAAGCAAACCGTTTATTTTCTAGAAAAACAGATGTTTTGTGCATCAAAAATGTAAATTTACAAATCTGTGTATTTTGATGCCTTCAAGTGCAGTAATAACATCTCATAGCAATTCATAATTTAAACATTCCAAGATTTTCTGCCCCTTGTGAATACTCACTATCTTACCACGAAACGGCTCGGCATTATATACGACACAATTGCAAGGTATATTTTCTCTGACAAAATAACTTGCCTTAATATTGATGGAAGTTGGTTGACCTGGGCTTGAACATCCGTAGGCAGTGGAGCATTTTCCATGGCACAGAAGAGGAACCTTTTGCAGATGGCAACGTCATTTTCGTTGTAATCCTTGGCACCAGCAGACCAGATACCGGAACGAATCTGTGCAGCAGCGCGGGTAAAGGTTTTATTAGACAGAGAGTGACGACGTATGGCAGGAAGGCGGCGATAACGTTTCAGACCAAAACTTAAGATTCGACGAGACCCGGTCACACATTCAAATTTGATGAGGCCTAAATTCTCGCCACAGATGACAATCGGGTGAGCCGAGAATTACGTGAGTCATGGTTCACAAGCCCCTATTCTATCAACAAGTGCAACGATTTGCCATATCCCAGATTCGGTGCCGAGACTCAATTTGGTCAAAGCAAATGACCATTTGGGGAATGGACAGGCTACCAAGTCATCGTACGCCTGACGTAGGGAATCAGCAGTCACACCAAACAGTTATCGATTTTTTCACACGTTTAAATTTAGCTATCTTATATGGCAAAACTTTTGTATATGCTACTGCGCTTTTATTATTTCTCTGATGATGAATCCGCGACGGATATCAGGGGAATAAAAGTATTGATCCAGCGATCGAGCTGCCTTCTTCTCAATTACGCCTTAGGACTCGCATGTTCACTTGTATTGGTAACTCCTTATTTCCCTCACAGAGGGTCATTCGTCGGTGGAACATTTTGCCGACGGATTAGGCGCAATACCCCACTGTTACCACGATCAAGAGGCCTCTGAATAATCAGCATCAAAAGTCAACCAGGACCCGCCTAACTCAATCTAACGAGTTAATTGATTAACTATAACATGGTACTACCCTTATTTCAATCGATCGTTTTGTTTTAAGTAACTTTGAAACTGTTGAAAACGAGTAAGGCGTTCAAATAAGGCGGCGAGGCCTTCAATGTGAAACGTGCGCAGTGGATTGCCTATTCGATAGGCCCTATCGGATGCAATCCAACGAATTTAACAAGTAAGTCCCTGTTACGCAAAATCAGCCCAAGCTGCGGCCCTCAAAATCTTACAGCACTAAAGTAATGGTCATTTTTTAAAATAAGGCATATCGCGATTTATCAAGTAACATTACGCTGTTTAGGAATAGCAGCCTTTCTAAGAAAGCGGAAAATTACGGTGTACTAGGTAAACTTAACTTTTGAATTTAAGGCAAGCCTCTTCATACAAAAAAACGAGTGAATAAGGTAGCAAAAGTTCAATTTCGTTGGAAAATAACCAGTCTGTAAAATTTTCGGTTACATATGCTTCCATATTACGTGCCATGTAATGTATGGTAGTTACCGAACAGCCCAAAGCTTGATTATGTATTCCAACAATTTTTCACGAGAATTGCCAGTTGTTCCTTTCCTTTATAATTTCTTGGTGTTACGTTTGACCAAGGCAACCAGATTTAGCTTGATTGCGCCGATTGAGAGGTCAAGAGAGTAAGATATTTCGTGAGCTCACATGTGGACACGCCGGTCAGTGAACAAAAAAAAGTAAATGGAATTGTCAGGGGTAATCTTAAACGTACCATTTTGTGTACACCAAGAGAAACTTCCTTCCATCACGTTTCTTAGAAATTATTTTGAGTTTTTGATTATGACGAGGTTCAAATCATTCTGGAAATGGTGCCTAACACTTAACGATTTTCATTGGCTTCAATCGATTGACCATAAGCATTGATTATATTCTACGTGCTTACCCAAACCTTCAAAGTAAGATATTTCTTAAAAGCATTTACCTAAATAACGAGCAGTCTGCTTGGGCCATGGTCCTAGTATCATCCAAACATATGAACTCGTTGCCGAGAAAAATTAACCTACACAACAATAGTAACGAATGAATATTTCGAAGATTAAATGAAAAACTTTGTAAAACAAGTTACCTCTTGAAAAAGCGCTTTTATTAGATACGTCTGCATCAAATATCCGTGTACTTTACCCTGTTTGAGTATTAAGTCAAGGTCAAAATGGGAAATCTTGCCCAGTTTTGACTTCCCTAAAAATAAGGGATACATCATCTGCTGGCAATGAAAGAACTCACTTTTCTATGTGTAGCGGAGCAGTTTTCTGTATATTTGTTTATTTCTAGGCTCAGTTCTAAGATAACAAAGGCAGAATGGCAGAAAATCGACGACGACTTTCAGAAAACTAAAAAACTTCTGCCTGTTCCGTTTCAAGTTTTTCTATTCACTGATTGCGCTCTTTAGACAGAAAATTTCTGGACCTCGCTTGCATTCGGTTTCACAAAGAAAATTGACGGCATGTCTCCGGTGTTTGTATGCATGCTTGTTTACGGCCGTGATTTTCGGTGTGGTAAAACAAATTACAGCCTTATAAGTTTATAACGCAATTTTATGGCAAAAAATAGTAGATTTGCGAAATTGAATTTTTTTAACTTAATTCGTTTTTCATTTCCCGACAATGTTGCGTTATCTCATAATTGCACTTACCTCAATTTCATGAAAGCAAAACAGCATTATCCGTTTTTTGAACAAATATAATTAAAAGTTTTTGGTCTTTATTAATTTTATTTTACAGTACAACAGGCAAAAACAAGTAGTTTTTTTCCGCTGCGTTTAATAGCGTAGGCAATACCTTGCCCGCGGACATTGTTATGTCGCCATCTGAGCACACGTCAGACGCATCTGTAGGCATGTTTACGACACTATTAAGTTAGAACAAATAGCCACTGGGCCCCCCAAAATAAACTGCCAGTTGTCGAATGCAAATTGTGGAATAATCAAATGATAAAAAACATACTACTCGCTAATTTTCAGTAATATGTTTGTTTAGAATGCTACCGATTATAATTCTTCTGCCACTTAGCAGACAGACTCGTTAAACCAACAAGGGTGCACGACGGGCGCATCGCCGACACTCGATGAGGTTCGCGTGTACTCCGCAACCTTCTCTTCGTGGGACCCTTGGTATAATGGCGAAAACCGCGATGGACTCTCCCTGACATGCTTCAAACACTCTTAGTACAGGCCATCAGCTTCGAATATACTCTGCACCCCCTTCCCCCGGGCGACAGTTTTTCTCCTTAAATCTCTCAAATGGCATTCAAACCCCTAGACTTCTGAACAATGCCTAAGGAGTTTTTTCACTGTCGGCCCTCAAATTTTTGGCAACGCCACTGATCTGAAATGTTCTGCAGATCAAATGCATTGAAAAAACTGTACCAATAGGGAGTTCAAAGGTATTTACCTATATTTCCCTCAATAAAACCTGACCTGACCTTGGATATCGAAAAAACGCCGGATTTGGCCCCTTTCCGCCCTTTTTTGCCCCCTGTAGACTGATCTGAACTGAACTCTTTTCGCATTTTGCACCTCAAGTCAACTCAGTGAAAAATAAACAACTTGCTAATACAAGTGAACATGCAAGTCCCAGGAAGTAATTGAGGAGTAGAAGACGACTCGATCGCTGGAACAATATGCTTATTCGCCTGACGTTTTGAAATCCGTCGCGGATTCATCATCACAGACATTCTTACAGAACAGCAGTAGAAACAGTTTGTGTGTAAACAGGGTTCCGCCGTAAAATTTAAACGTACAGAAAAATCGATAAATACCCTGAGTGTGTTTTGATTCGTTGTGTCAGCCATGCCCATCTGGCCTTGCGGTGTTGGCATAGGATGATTTGGTGGCCTGTCTGTTCCTAAAGCGGCGACTTACTTTGGCCAAATTTAGTCTTAGCACTGAATATGGATTGGGAAAATCGTTGCCCTTGTTGATGGATTCGTCTACAGGATCTGGTGCAGTTGCGGACAAAACAACTATGTCGGCGAATAAACATATTGTCCCAGCGATCGAGTCGTCTTCTACTTCTCAAAATAGACAACCTCTAATATGTGTTAAATCCCCCATTTAAATATTGATCTTCATATTTTATGAGTAATATGCGATTTACCGTATCCAGTCACCTGGTAAAAGCTTTAAAATTACTCTAGTTGGTGAGAAAATAAGGGTATCTTGAGTTTAAAAATATCGTCCGAGGCGAGAGACCGACAGACTCACCATGAAATCAGAGTCCCAGGAGGAAGGACCGCCCTTGGAGGAGCCCATTTGCGAGGGACCGCAGACCAGGATGTGACCACAGATTAGCAGGATCCAGTGAAGGTCCTCCATTAGGACGTACAGTCTGTCATTGGCAGCGGAAGAGGAGGACTCCAATCCATTGGAGGTTTGACTCATCTGAAGGAGCTGGGCAGTGCGCTCCTCCAAGAGGTTGGCCAAAAGAGCCACCACACTGTCCAGGGAAGAGGCACCAGCAAAGTGGCCAATAGCGAAGAGGCTGTCCTGCAGGGGGAGGGGGCATCAAAGTAGTATTGGTTAGGGGGGGGGGGAGTGGAACCCCACGCGGGAATTCAGTTCAGTTTAATTAATTGCAGATAAAAGAGGGGAGTCTTTGGACTACCCATCTTTGCTGGGGAAATTGTTGGCAGTCATCACAAATAGGGGGATTGCAGTTGACTGTTAGTTGATGGAGTTAGATGACGGGTTGTGTCAACAGAGCAGTCCGCAAAAGGAGTGGGTCAGGCAAAACACCCGCACGGCCTATTACAGGGTAAAATAAGCTGTGGCCCTTTTATGGAGACAATAAGCGCAATGAACACAGGCAACGCAAAAGGCTAAGTTGGGTGGCAAATACGCGCTGGAAGCCAGACAGCCAATTAGCGTGCGCCATTGCATCGAGTAGGCGTGGAGCCTTTGCTCACGCGTGCGGCCCAAGTACTCGAGAACTTTCCACGAGGGGCTTCTAGTGTGAGAAGCGATCAACCAACCTGCGGCATGTCGTAAGCCAAAATGTTCCAGAATTTTCTCTGCGATTGGCACGCCAGTGGCCGGAATGATCCGGAACGGTCAGAAATCTAATAAAGGAGCGAGAGACAATCAGCTAGAAGCCTGCTGCTACTGTGGGCGTAGATTAGAGTGGTTGTTTCCAGACACTCGGTTTGCGTTCCCTTCCATCACATCCGTCGGTATAAAACAGGCCTACCGCATCAGCGTCGGGTTCGACACAGCAGGAGTTCAAAGCGTCCTCTGTGAACAACATGTCAGTTGGAGTGGTGGACGGTATAGATAAAGCATGTAGGCCGGGGAGGGGCGGTTGGTTGTGTCGAACTGCCGTGGAGGCGAATATTATGTAACTAAGCCTGGTTCAAGTCGGCCCCTTTGGGTTTGAAAGGTGAGCAACGTCCGAATAAGTGGTGTGGCAGGGCCGGGAGGAGTTGGAACAGGAGTTCCAGTTCCACGTGACCTACGGGAATGACCTTAAGCTGCAAGGTGACGAGGGCAGACAGAAGACCCATTAAATGCAAACCGATATTATAAAATACGTTTCCGACTAGAAAATATTGCTGAAGTAGCGCTATACTATTAATCCGCGCGTCCCATGTTGCCAAAACATTTCATTCACATCATTATGCCGACTTTTGATCGAGCTTCTTGGAATATGCATGCATGCTGCTATAGACATATGCAAATATCGACAAGCTGGCAGTACCAACGAAGACAACGAAGACTGGAAGGGCCGTTTCTAGCTTACTAGCCATCATCAGCCAGCTATACCCAACTCCAGTTGTTGCGGCATCCGAGATTCAAACCCGCAACCTTCGCTAGAAGTCTTCCCGGTTTCGATCGGGCATTTGCAGAAGGGTAGATGGCACTCACCGATCGATTTTAGGACTCAGTCGTCCCGTTCAGTGCCTCGAGGCTCACTTTCCAGCCCCACCAGTTGCCACACAGCGCAGAAACACATTACAGACAAAGAGCAGGGAGGCTGAAATGGTTATTTCTGCCTTACTAGCCTTAAACAGCCAACCCTTCCCAACCTCAGGTGTTGCATTGGACTTCTAGATAACAAGCCGTGGATTAGAGCCTCAGGTGTCACAATACCTGGGGTTACGTTCAGTCGGCGACAGCTAATAAACCACAAACGGCCATTCCAGTCGCCCTGTTCTTTGTCGGTTACGTCTTGCGTGCCTATATGTAAAATACCATTGTTACTAAACTTTAGCGAGTAACATATTCAATTGGGATTCCAATTAGCTCGCAAACATGACAATGAACCAGGGTGGGTACATCCTGAAACAGATCGGAATAGAAATACCCAATAACATTTGGTCCCGATCAAAAACCAACAACAATACGGCGGACCCGTGGCTCAAGGGTTAGAGCGTTCGCCTCTGGCCGGAGAGACGCGAGTTCGAAACTTGAGTGTGGCGGCGATTTCTGCTGAAGTTGAGCAACCATCACCTGAACACGCACAAAAAGGCAGAAAGGCTTTGCGAGTGTGCTCTCCGTTTGTCGGTAAAATACTATGCATAGATATATAAACCATTGTTGGTTTCTCGTAGTGAATGCGCTGGACCGACACGCAGGCACGGCAAACAGTATTCGGACTACAGGCCAATAACACCTGGAACACGAGAGAAATCCAGTGGCACGCCTAGGCACGATCTCACATCACGCTAATCATCTGCGCCAATCCCCGCATCAAATAGTTAACTAGCTCGGATAGTGGGCCGGTATCTGGAAGAGAAATGTCGACTCTAGGGAGTCCACTGTCATGGGACTCTGCGTAGAGTCCTCGTAATAAGCAATTTGATGAGCTTCTAAAATATCACGCCGAACCAGAGCTCCTGTCTTTGAAGACTGTAAACTAACAGGATGACGCGGTTCTTCTTACAAGACACCGAGTTAGGTTGCAATGGCTTCATTTTGGTGTAGCCTCTCCGAGGCTCTCATTCTGTTGGGATCCGAGCCGCACCTCTTCTATTTGTGTGAAAACCTGATCGACTCTGCACGGAATAGGCGTGTTTGACACGCATAGGCGGGCTGTTCAGTTTTGTCAGCCGCTGCGTCCTTTTCCGCCGCCGGCCTTCTTAACTCTGTCTGTTCGGGTAGTTGAGGGGAAAGACAGGGCAGTGGGCGCTGCGCACGTGAAACACATGGTTGTTATCGTCAACAACGACGGTGGAACTAATTCAACTAAACTTCACAGAGTCGCTGCGTGCAGAAAGGCCTGAACACTCACCTCAAATGAGCACTGATCATCCTCATCGATGCTCAGGTCCAACTCCTCACAGTCGGTCTGGTCATCACGACGAAATCCAACAGGCGGGGCTAGGTGGGCAGCAAAGTAGAGTTTCAAGACTTGGGTCTGCTGTTCGAGGAAGAGGGTCTTGAGTTGGTTGCAGGCCTGCTTTAGCACTCCAATCATTTGGTCTGTTGTGCAAAGGGGGAAGAGTAAAAAAGGAAGGTAGTCTTGTGAGACCAAGAATTCGCAAACAACGTAATACACCTTTAGGCATTCCTTGAGTCGAAAGGCAAAACTACGAAAGTTGTCATAGAACAATGTTTTTTTTTTAATCAGGGAGAATATAGATTGTGTTGGGGTATTAGAAGAACATTGGTATTACCTGAACGGAAGGGGCAAGAGTTTTGTTCTAACACAAGCATTCAATCTGTTTAAAACCTTTCGTCAATAGTTAGGTCAACATTGTTTCGTGAGACATTACTGCGGGAGTTCTGAGCGCATGAAAGTCAGCGCAAATCACTTCGATCGGGTATTGTTATAACGGTTGTCCAGGCCGAGATATCACCGCTCAATAACGCCTTCTGTGAGTCCCCAAAGGTAGAACACAACAAGAGGTGCGCAGAAAGCAGAAGTCTTCCAGATAACCTAGTACAGCATACTTTAAAGCAAGCGAGCGCGTATGTACAAGGTTGGACCAATTAGATGGGGGTCACAAGAAAGGCATGGCTTCATTGGCTGGTGAGTCATGAGAGTTGGCATGTTAGTCTACCGCTTGGTATGAGCTGGGCGCAGGTGCGTAACACAATGCACTTTGTGTGTGCGCGGGCGGGCGGACCGGTTGTCTGGCTTGCGTTAGAGTCCTTTTCCGGCCGCGTTGTGCGCGTCATCACATGCACTCCGCGTGGGTGGACCGGCGGTCTCGCGCAGGAGCGCCTCGTTAAGGCGGCGTGCACTTTGAGTTAAGCTCCGCCTTAACAGGTATTTGGTTGGTTGTATTGCCAGCGAATCCAAGGGAGACCTTATTGGCCATTTCTGGCTTATTAGTCATCGTCAGCCAGTCATACACATCCCTGCAAGTGGTGAACCCACCGCGGCTGGCAGTACGATGTACCTCCGATACTAGATGCCGTGCGTCTGCTGTCAGAGCCCGAGCATGTTACCCAAGGCAGAAGGGAACGAGTGAGTTCTGTTAGCAACCGACGGCCAGTTGCTTTGTCGGCTTTGCTACCGCATTCGATTCCATCCATCATGAGTCCTTGTGGCGCATAATGGAACTGGATGGAGTGCCGACCAAACTCATTGCCATAATTAAGGTCTACTATCGGTCTACCACCGCACGAGGTCTGGTCCACAACAATCTCTCTCAATCGATTGATATCCGGTCTGGTGTCCAACAGGGCTACGTCCTTTCACCCATTCTGTTTAACTACGTCATCCTCGGCAGGGCCCTACATGAAGAGGACGGTGTTGAGCTTGAACCCGGACGCCGACTAACTGATCTCGACTACACCGATGATGTTGCGCTGCTAGCCTCAAACTTTGGTAGTCTACAGTCGGTACTTTCGCGGTTCAATGAGATCGCTACGTCGGTCGGAATGTCCATAAATTCCGGGAAGACAGAGTTATTCTCGAGCTGCATCCTTGGAGACGGCACCCCTGGGGATTAATGGCCATCAATTTGAAGAAGTAGACAGCCTTAAATACCTCGGGGCGAGGCTGCTGCCGAATGGGCAGAGCAAGGACGACATTGTCTCCCATATCGATGCTGCTCGCTGGGTTTTCTCAATCCTTCGAAAGCGTCTATGGATCCGACAGGACATCTCCATCGCCACAAAGATTCGTGTATACCGTGCATCCATTCGGTCAGTCCTCCTCTATGGATGTGTATGCTGGGCTGTGCGCGCTAAAGATGAGCGAAAGCTGGAGGTCTTTGACCACCGATGCCTGAAGACCATTCTGCAAGTTAAGTATAGCGACTTCATCTCGAATGGGACAGTCCGCACCCGTTACGATTGTATCGCGAGGATATCTCAGCCCATTCAAGAAAGTAAGGAAGGAAGGCGGGTTACCCAGGAAATGAGGGTTACCCGTAAGCCAAGCTGCAGGCTACCTGGCGCGTCCACGGTTGGTGGATAGTGGAACGACCTTCAGTGAAGGTTAGCTGTGAAATAAGCAGACTCTCGGGTCTGACGAATAAGCAGTCGCGGACGCAGCAGCGGCAGTGCTACCAGGGCGCGGCGGGCTGAGGCCTGGCAAGCCAATAGCCTATAAAGTGTCGCAAAGCCTGACGACGGCGCTGTGACATGGCGAGCGTGAACCGCGATTAAATAAGTTCGCTTGCCACCGCTGCCTTGTGGTTAGGCTATTGAGCCAAAGTGCTAGAGGAGACAACCTCGAACAAACAATCAGTGCAGCTGTTGGGGACCCGCTCGTACCCAAAATTCCCGAGTCACCTCAATGAATCTCATGTCCTACAACTGCAATACGATCCATGCTACGGCGTCCACGGGAACCGACGCGCTCCGCAACCCTTGTCCAGCGGTGCGGGCGAATAGTATGCGAGCTGGACTACTCAATCGAAATCGGACTCTTGGTATTGGATGCTGGAATGTGCGAACGTTCCTGACCCCTGGTACACAAAGCCTGACGGTGCGTTGTCTTAATCATTACAACGTCGATGTCTGCTGCCTGTCAGAAGTCCGACTCCCTAACTCCGGCGCTCAGGAAATAAAAGTTCCTGGAGCTGACTCCCACTTCACCTTATACCACAGTGCCCCCCATGACTCCTCAGGCAGACATGATGTGGCAATTGCCCTCTCGCAGCAAGCTAGCCGTGCACTACTTGACTGGGAACCAGTCAATGAACGCATGGCTTATGCGCGCTTGAAGAGCCATTTCACAAAAATATGTGTGGTCGCTGTATATGCACCAACGTCCGCTGTTGATCAGCGTGATAAAGATATGTTTTACTCACAACTACAGACATTGGTCAAAAAGCCTCCTCGTCGCGATTTGTTGATTGTTGCTGGGGATTGGAATGGCCAAACTGGGCCGGGTGACTCCACAAACATCCATCTTATCAGCCGCTTTGGTATTGGCTCTGGATGTGAGAATGCTGACAGAGTACTGAACTTTGCTGAACGGAACCGACTGTTTGTAATGAGCACGTGCTTCCAGCACCGCATCAAACACTTGCTGACCTGGTACTCCAACTACGGCCATACACCCAGTCAGATTGACTATATTTTAGTCCGCTCAAGATTCCGCAGCTGGGTTCATGATAGTCGGTCGCTGCGTGGTGCCGAGACTGGTAATACCCCTGGCTCTGACCACGTTCTTGTTTGCACACGCTTGAAAGCTCACCTCTCACCTGCACCCAAAGTGCCCCGCGCTAGACGTCTCGATGTCACCAAAATCCGGCAACCCAACACCGTTGAGGCCCTAAGCAGAGAAATCCAATCCTGTTTCACGACCCGCGCCGACAACGAAGGGGGTAACCCATGGTCCTTACTGAAAACGTCAGTCTATGGAGCAGCCGAGAAGATTCTTGGATGCACCCAGCGGCGCCACAGTGATTGGATTATCGGACGAACCTGCAGTTGTCTGCGGAGACAGCCCAAGCTAGGGGCCGTAATGTCGATTCCTTTCGCCATTTAAGAAAGATGATGGCAAAATCGGCCAGAGAGGATCGAAAGAAATACTGGGCTGAAATTGCAACTTCCATGGAGCAGGCCTCAAACGCTGGTGATACTCGAAAGCTCTACCAACCTATTCGCCAGGCTAGTGGTAGACTGTCTCCATTGAGTGACTTAGTTCGTGATGTGAATGGCAGCTTTATTGCTGACAACGCAACCAAGATCGAACGCTGGCGTGAGCGTTTCGAGCACCTCCTGAACTTTGATACGGAGCCCACCGCCCCTTTGCTCCCATCTACGGTAGAGCCTACTCCATCTTTTACTTATCCAGTGTCATGTGACCCGCCTTCTGAAGCAGAAATTGCTGATGCCATCAAAAGGCTGCGCAACAATAAGGTACCTGAAGAGTATGGCATCTCGGCTGAAATCTACAAGTCTTGTGCCGACACTCTGGCGCCTTGGCTCCATGGGGTGATTGGACAAGCATGGAAAGACGAGACCGTTCCCGATGACTGGGGCTCAGGCATCCTTGTGCCTGTCCACAAGAAGGGAGATAAGACAAGATGTGAGAACTACCATGGCATAAGTCTCATCGACATTGCTGCGAAGTTTTCCGCTATCGTTCTCTTCAGGTGGTTCCAGTCTGTGCGCGACTCCAGGACGCAACCCAACCAGACCGGATTTCGTGCCGGGCGTGGATGTGTGGATCAGATGTTCACTCTGAGACGGATCGTTGAATTCTGCTATTGCTATCAGCAACCAACGGCCATTTGCTTTGTTGACTTCGCCACTGCATTCAACTCCGTCCATCGTGACTCTCGATGGCGGATAATGGCATTTGATGGTGTACCACCAACACTTATCGCCATGATCAAGGCATACTACCGCTTCACCACTGCGCGGGTTTTGTAGTCCACAAAACCTCTCAGAACCCATCGCTATTCGGTCAGGTGTTCGGAAAGGCTGTGTCCTGTCGCTCATCCTCTTTAACTACGCCATTGACTGGGTTCTCGGGAAGGCCCTACAAGAAGGTGACGGTATTGAGCTTGCACCTGAGCGCCTGTTGACTGACCTTGACTATGCCGATAATATCGCCTTACTAGCGCCAAGCTTTGGCGGTCTCCAGTCTATGGTGTCACGGGTGAACGATGTCGCGAAAACGGTCTGCTCATCCATAAACGCTGGGAAGACTAAAGTGTTTTCATGCTGCATCCCTACCGAAGAGAAGGCATCTCTCGAGATAAGTGGCGGCCAGCTAGAAGAAGTCGACAGTTTCAAATACCTCGGAGCGAGATTGCTGCCGAATGGACAGAGTAAGGATGATATTGTCTCCCGAATTGATGCAACGCGACCAGTGTTCTCCAGCCTTCGGAAGTGCTTATGAACCCGACGCGATATCTCTACCTCAACAAAGATCCGCATGTACAGTGCATCTGTGCGGTCCGTTCTCCTATACGGATGCGAATGTTCGGCTATGCGCGTGGAAGATGAACAGAAACTGGAAGTCTTCGACCAGTAATGTCTGCGGAGCATCCTTCGAGTGAAGTACACCGACTTTGTCTCCAATGAGACAGTCCGCACTCGCTGTGACAAAATCACAAGGATATCCCAGGCCATTCAGGAAAGACAGCTAAGGTGGTTTGGACACGTTCTTCCTCGCCAACCTCAAGAGCTCAGTGCTACTGCCCTCGACATGAAACCGTTGCCTAATTGGAGACGTCGAAGAGGGGGTCAACTCAAAACCTGGCTCGACTCGGTCCGTCAAGACATGGAAGTGGTTCTCGGACCTGCGGTATTTGGTCTCCGGCGCTGGCGAAGAGAATGGGTTGAACTGTCCAGGTCTGCAGCTATGGATCGTCGCGCTTGGAGAAGCACCATTCGGGACATAATTGAGGCCGGATAGATCAGTCATGATCGCAGCCGTAACAAGTACAAGTACAAGTAAGTATTCAAGAAAGGCGACGGAAGTGGTTTGGACACGTTCTCCGTCGTCCGCCCCACGAGCTGAGCTATGCTACCCTCGACCCGGTGTCGCAGTCCACCTGGAAGCGTTGAAGAGGAGGGCAACTGTAGACTTGGCTCGACCCCGGCCGTCAAGACATGGAAACAGTTCTTGGATCTTCTATATTCGGAAGGAAATGGTTAGATAGGCCAAACTTAACCTACTTAAAATTTGCCAGTACTTATTTTTATCAAAACAAACCTTCAAAGGGCCTCTGCCGGCTAGCCTACTCACCCCTCACAGCCATAGGTCCCGTCGTGAGTGGCAGCAAATGGCGGCCGGGAGAGCTAGCAGTCTGTGCGTCCTCACCGTCAAAGCGGGGAAAGTGGAGTGCATCGGAGAGGTAGGCGAAAAGACGTTCACTAGCCTCGTGGGCTGGAGATGTATCGCCTGTTGTGTCGCCGCCATCCTGGCGCGCCTCTACTAGAAGACACTTGGAGGGGTGGGGGAGAAAATTGCAAGAAATTATGTCGCAAAGTCGACATTCTCGAGTTAAATCAGCAAAACCACGAGCCCGTAACTCAATGGATTGACCGCTGGACTTCTGGTCGGCAGGTTGGGGGTCTGAGTCTCGGGTGGTGCACAACTTGGAATCGGGTATGACTGGCTGATGACGGCTAATGAGCCGGAAACGGTAACTGCAGTCCCCCCAGTCTTTTGGGGCAATGCTATCTGCCTAAACTACTAGGCACTGGCCGACTGTTGGAATGGCTTGAGAGTGAACCCCAAGGTAGAAGGAAACGAGTGAGTGCATTAGCGATTGGTAAGCGCTTATCAACGAATGTTAATATGGTTTTAAAGTTACCGAAATTCCCATCAGAGACTTCAGATTAGGCAGAAGAAAATCTGGTCTGCACAATATACAAAGGTTGCCAGTTTCCTAGATACCCAAAAGGGAACGTAATGTAATCTGCTGATGGGCACAAAGGGCCAGAAAAAAAATTGCTCGACAGAGGGTATTGAGGAGGAGCTTAAGAAAATGCAAGACCTGCGAGAAAAATAAAATCCACACCACGCTTACTGCGGAAAAGAAAAAGCTATTTCTCAAAGTCCCCTTTCAAGGAGCTGCGGCAACTGAACTTCCAAAAAGACATCCTGACCGTGTGCGTGCTCTGCACCTGCCATTGCCAACGGTCGCTTAACTGCATTATTGTGCGCTCCCTCTTTCACTCCTCTCTTCCCTTTTCTCTGGACTGGCTCCATCAAACTAAACTGAACTAAAATTAAACTAATAAGCTAAATAATAAAGTAAATTAAGACTACAGTAAAACTAATATAAAGAAGTTAACTACAGGACTAGGGGTATCTAAGCTGGTAGACAAAATGTATTGTTAGCAAAAACGCTATTATCCACAAAGTTCCCTTTCAAAGGAATGCCTTAGGTGAACTCCTAAGAGGGTGCCTTGGCCAAGACGTGTCAAGAACCTTCCTAGCAGCAAGAGTTTGGATATTATTCTCAACCAACCTGGCTTTGCACGGGGAAGATCAGGATAAGTTGCCAGCTCGCACCATCTACATGTGCCTCTACTCATTCAGTTGCTCGTGTGGAGCAGGTTATTGCTCTTACCCAAAAGCATTCAGGAGCACCAACCGGCATGGCTGAGAAAAGTTGGATTCAGGAACATAAGCCACGCTATTCTGGAGCACAATGTTGTGCTGGTGGAACCCAACGAAGCCTACCCTAAGTCCCTGGGTCGGCGTCTGCTAGCAACAGCGGAAGCGACCGCTATCAGGTTGAGGAAGCCGGTCTTGTGTGCTCAAAAGAACCTCCTGCAAGCTTTGCGCCTGGCATAGCCAACGGTCGTATAGCTGCATAAACTTTTCGTGTTGTCTCCTTCTCTCCTTCCCCCTCCCCCTAGATCGCCTCCACAAAACCCTCACAGGCGCGCTAACAGCGTTCTCTTATCGAACCCTTCCCCCTATTCCCACGACTCACTTCAATGATAAAACAAACATTACTGACCACATCTTTACCTTTGACTCTGTTCCCATATCAATGTACTGGCCCAATGAGAATTTACCGAAGGCTTACATATGTTCACAAACTGCTCTTCTGACTGTCAATATTCGCTATCTAAATCGACAAGACAATGAGTCGGTAGTTCAATAGTTAGAGCGTTGGATTTCTGATCAGCAGACTGCGGGTTCGAGCTGCAACACGTGGGATTGGATATGGCCGACTGATGGGGGTCAACAAGCCAGAAACGGCCGTTGGTCATAATAATACAGTAGTCGCCGGTTATTAAGCCCACCTCGGGCCCAGACCAAATTGGGCTTAATAAGCGGCGGGCGCATTAACCGGCAAGTCCTAGTTCTTGATTAGCAAACGCAGGATAGGCACTATGCATTACATACGTACTGTATTATGTGCAGAGCTTGGTTGTGTGCAAGAAAAGAATGGTGTTTGTCTGTGTTTTCGAGACCTAGGGAGGCTAGCTAGACGACCTTGGTATGCTTTGGGGTCACGCCTGTCGGCATCGTCTAGCGTGAGCCTGAACGCGTTGTTTCCTTTTGTGTGTGTGTGTGTGCGTGTGTGTGTCTTCTATGGCGATGTCGCCGTAGGTACTCGCCGCAAAGGAGGACAGAAGAGACGTTACAAGGAAACCCTGAAGAACTCCCTGAAGCGTCTCCAAATCAACACGCTGAACTGGGAGGAGTTTGCCCTGGACCGAACCGCGTGGCGAAGAGCGGTCAAAACGGGCGCCGCAATCTACGTGTGTGTGTGCGTGTGTCCTCAGCGCTGCGGTTCGGGTGCGTTAGCCTTTTGCGCCTGCGGCTTTCTCGTGTTGGGGATTTGTCCTTTTCACCCTGCATGTCTGCTGCTGTCCGAAAAGGGTTTTGCCAAATTTAACTCGAAAAATGAAAACAAATCACCTCCGGCAAATTGGGCTTTGTAGTCGACGACTGGACTTATAAGCCGGCGATTGGGCTTATTAGCCGGCTGATTTTGCTATGTAAAATTCCAACCCAAGCTGATGTGCGCTTAATACGCGGCTGGGCTTATTAGCCGTGGGCTTAATAGCCGGCGACTACTGTACTATAATTGTCATGGTTGAAGGAGAGGAGGATAAAGAGCCCGTTTTGGAGCAAGCTGAAGGGAATGCGCAAGACTTAGGTGAAGACGAGGATATAATAATGATCCCGATGAAAAATGAAGAGAGTAATATGATGTAGTGAAAAAATTAAAGAGGAGGCACTTGAGCACGCACACACACGAAAAATTAAGTAAACCAGACTCAATGGTTAAACTTACTCGAGTCAACACGGTAAAAGTGAATTGGAAGAAGTGGTGGGCAGCCGAAAGGTAGAAGAGCAGACGTGAGAGCAGAGTCTGGGCGTTTCCAGTCTCGCTCTGGGAGCACTCACTGACCGAAATGACTCGTTCCAACAGGGCAAAGGTCTCGCCGAGACGTCGCAGTAAATTAACTGTCAACTCGGCCAGCAGGGGCAACTCATATGTCTGCAACGACGTAATGCGAGCTGCTGCTGCTGCTGCAGGCTGGCAGGCGGACTGCACCAGCTCCTCCACTCTGAAGACTGGCAGTTGGGGCAGGAGCTGATGGTAATCACTGTGACCAGGCTGCTGTTGCTGGGCTGTGTCCCGCAGCAGAAAGGCGCCACAGGCCGCGGGCGGCAGCGGGGAATTCTCCGGGAACCAGCGTGAAACGCACTGCATGACGGTGGCAGCGCTGTCCGCCAGCAGGTATTGCTCGTCCGGCGACAACACCAGCACGGAGGGTGGACGGGTGACTAGGGGGCCCTGGATGTTTGAGAGTTGCACGATGCAGGCCAGAGTTCGACTGCCAAAAGTTGGGGAGGAACGAAGACGCGCGTGCAGCTAGGAAAGCAAGGGCGGGAGATGACCGCAGGTGACCGCAGGTGTGAGGAAGCATCCGAGGCAAGAAGGAGAGACTTACATTTAGTAGTAAGGAGAGTGAGGAGGGCAG
This sequence comes from Ligula intestinalis, assembly GCA_036362985.1. Lineage (NCBI taxonomy): Eukaryota > Metazoa > Platyhelminthes > Cestoda > Diphyllobothriidea > Diphyllobothriidae > Ligula > Ligula intestinalis. Next base: position 10,521,224 of record JAYGXS010000009.1, read on the forward strand.
AACGGTAGAACCGAAAACACACTCCCATCTGTTACTGGGCCTCAGGGGACTCTCTCTACCTGCGCAGCAACGCAGAAAGCTCTCTTCGATGACTGAAAGGTGAAACGGATAAGATAAACAATGGGACGAATTTGTCTTTGAAGCAAGACAGAATAACAGAATTTATTCGCGCGAATAAATTTCGTGAGCGATTTTCAGCTGCTTCCGCTCAGTGCATGAACAACGAAATATTAAGAGTACACATCAATTTGAATTTACACAAATCGATAAAAGCAAGGTTGTATCAACGTGGCAAGTGGCCAATAGTTGCGTCAACTGTTAAACTAGGTACTCAAAGTAGGGGGGATTTAACACATGTTCAGCGGCCTACTTGACTTTTAAAACAGGAGAACAAAGTTCCACGCTCATCTATTACAAAACATTTACTAGACAGTGGTCATTCGGTTGACACTAACACATCTTTCCGCGTTCTTGTTCGAGCACGAACAAACCGGACCTTACGTTACATGGAAGCATCCTAAATACGGCGGGAGAAACACGACCTATGTAAGCAACTAGACCAGGTAGTCAATCGTCAATTGCCGTGGTAAATACATACCACACTTTTATTATGTTAAATCCCTCCTACTTTTAGTCCTTAGTTTAACAGATAACGCAACTATTGGCCACTTGCCACGTTGTTACAACCTTGCTTTGATCGATTTTGTGCAAATTCAAATTGATGAGTTCTCTTAATATTTCGTTGTTCATGCACGGAGCGGAAGCAGCTGAAAAGCACTCACGAAATTTATGCGCGCGAATAAATTCTGTTATTCTGTCTTGCTTCAAATTAATACCGGGGGAAAATGTTTTGAATTTGTCTTTGATTTGTAATATTAAAAGGCTACTTTCACATTGTCAGTAAGTCGAATTTTCATCTACCCAAATACTGCGTCCCTAATCTGTGCATGTATCACTCTATCCTATGGTTACTCCTGATGAAGGCTCCTTGACAGGATCCGAAACGTCAGGCAAATGAACTTCTTGTTCCAGTGATCGCAGCTTCTACATATGAACTTCCTCAATCATATTAGTCGTTAGGAGTTGCTCTGATAGTTTTCTTGATCTATAGACTTACTTTCCAGCCTTTTATATCCTTTCCACAACCTTTCACTTACATTTTAGTTAAGGAAAACAATTAACGGCGACTTTAATTTCTCGTTGCACAGTTACCACGCACCTATACGGCCCCCGATTTGCCCGCCTTTTAATTTCCTTTTAACTACGAATTCCGTAATAAACTTCTGCGGGGTATGTTGGCCATTAGGCGACCCCACAGGAGAGTCTTCCCATAATACTAAAAATAGTGACAACAATAAAGTTCGATTGTCTTTCGCATAAACCAGACCACTTAAGAGCGCGGTTTTAACTATGGGACTAACTTTGCTCCGGAAGGAAGTTCCACGACATCACCATTTCCAGACAGTGAACCAGACGGTAAACAGTCTCATTTTGCTCAAAGTTGGTACCAGGCCAGGAGGGATCGTGCAGGAGACTTTCGGTAAGTTGGAGTAATTTTCGGAAAATTTCCAGAAGTTCATAACTCTAGAAGGAGAAGATACATTATTACTATGGAGTGGTCTACAACGCAAACCAACGGACAACCGATGAAGCAAGTGATACAGCTAATTTAGGGACTGAATGTCGCAACTGGAGGTAACTCGTATAAACGGGACGGTCGGCAACAACGAGGAAACAAACGCAGCGATTAAATGTCAGTTAACAGGCAAGTAGTCTTTATGTGGCAATCCGTAACTCATAGAACTGAACCTGGAATCACGCTAAGATTACGAAAATGGATGCAGAATAAAGGGGAAATTAGCTTTTCTTTCGCAGTAGAAAAATTGCACTTGACAGGGAAGTACAATAGCCGATAAAATGACTCAATAGTATCCTGAACTTTCCTTAGAAGAAGGATAAGACAGTTTGGACTTGTATAGAATGGCAATTTTTGAGGAAACAACTGATGAGAGAAGCTCTTATATCTGATCAAGAGTAAATTAGCGTGGGATTTTGTTTCGTGTATGACCCAGAAATCAGTACGTCGCAGGACTCCCTATATAGGCAAAGGCTCTCAATAAATGTGCCATTTTAATATGTTTAACAAGCACCAATTGCGGAACCTCCATTTTCGAACATTTGACTAAGAACAGCGAAAAGGGCTAAGCATTCAGAGATATTTAGCGGAACCCTTGGGTTCAAAGAATTTCACTATTCCCAGAAAGCACATAAACTTTCAAAGAAAATCATCCTGAAAAACACAAAATGGAATCCTTTTGATTGCTCGAGCTGATAAAAAAGGATCTTTAGGCCTTTGCTCAGTGGTGTTGCACATGGCGCCTCACCTTTTCATGGCACAAATGTTCCGTTATGGTTTTTCGCGACGAGCATCAACCGGAATTAAGCATTGACGGCCACGAAATAAATGTCCCAGAAGTTATCAAGGATTTCGGCATATCCTATTCTAATAGTCTCAATCTGTCAGAGCACTGTGTCCTGATAGTCTTGAAAGCACGCCGAACTACCGGATTTATCCTCAAAAAATTTTAAGACCATAAAGGTTAGAACTAGCCTTTATAACATGTACGTGAGACCTAGTCTTGAATACTGCTCGCCCCTATTCAGTCTTCTGCGCACTAGTGAACGGAAGAAAATTGAAACGGTGCAGCACATCTTCACGAAAAGAGTTTTTACTACAGAACACCGTAACTTCGCCTACCAGCAAAGGTGCGACCTTATAAAGCTGGATCTCCTGTGGCTTCGTAGATTACAGAAAGGTCTATTTTGACTGTTTAAACTTTTAAATGGCCAAACCTTTAATCCCCTCAGTACAATAAGGCAGCTCGAACACTATCGGCGCGCCAGTCATCGAGACGTATTTTTATTTCTTCCTATGGCACGCACAGTTAAGTACCGGCAATTTTCAGTAAACGCCATATCAATCTGGAATAAGCTGCCCAGAAGTATTAAAACCCAGCAAAGCTACCCTATGTTTAAGAGAGCTATCACTAGTTTTCTACATTCAGGACAACTTTCACGAATTTTGTGTGCTGAATCGGTGGAATCTCTCTTTCACTCTGATGGCGTTCGTGGACTTTGAACCCTGCCAGGCCTCATGCTGAAGATAATACTGCTGAAGCTGCAGTCCGCAATCTGTTTATCCTTCAGCAGACAGCGCGCAACTTTTGCCGACAACCATTGAAGGAAGACTGAGAGCACTGCGTTCTTGTGCCAACCCTCCCCGTCCCGAGCTAATGTCCCTAAACGATATGCAACTTTTCTCCTGCTGATGTGTCAACTCAGTTTACAACTGTACATATATTCCGTTTGTATCGTAACTTTGAAGTCAGGTTTTTCACTTGAAACAAACTCCCTATCTCGCCCAGTATTGACAAAACACAAAATTGAAACAAAACCCATGCTGGCTGCAAAAGAGGTGTAGCCAGTGCTTGACCAACGCTGTAAAATTGCCTGTAAACCGGCGTAATAAACACATATATGTTACTGATATTTCAAATTTTTAGTTGCTGACCGGTGTCTCTAAATCTGGTCCTATGAACACTTTTATTCCTGTGATAGTCATATTCATGAAATTAAATAAATGCAGCTCGGAGGACACACAATGAAAGTATAAGTGAAAAAAGTACTTTTTATGACATCATTCTGGGAAATAGTACTAGACAGTAAGCAATTGACTGACTGTTATGCCCATTCCGAGTGGATAATCAATTCACACATCATTCGAAATGCTATTACCGCTGTTGCACTTGTGCTGCATTATGTACTCAGTTCCTATAGACATGCACTTCAAAAAAAGTTTGTTGAGTTTCTAACTTGCATGAAAAAGATTCGGCAACACTCGAAACCGCGATAGAAAGGGTAAACATGGAGAACAGCCAGCTTGGAAAGTCAACTTACTGTTTTAGATCTGGCGGACTCAACGTGTAAGTTAGGCGGATAACTTAGAACACGTGTGCAAAGTCAGAACTCGGTCAGGGCTTTGTAACTTATGTGGCTAGAGCACCGGCAGCTCCGAAATTTTGCTTTTACTTTTCGGGGATTCGGACGCTGCAGAGTTCAATTGGTCCGGTAAAATCAAAATCACTTATCTTACATGAATTTATACGCCTGGAAAGGTTTCGCTTTTTTAATGCCACTTCAAATACACGTAATAGTATCCTTAGTAATATGTCTTCAATAAGGTAAAAGTCCATCATCCTTAACCGCATGTTTTGGCTAATATATTTGAACCTTTTTGTCGAGTTTTAAGGAATTTTTAGCAACTTTAAGAATACCTAAGGAGTTAGGACACTTACTCTATATTGAACTACTATCCGGAGGATCATAAGCAACATCGCTAAGACGAATGTTCGTCAAGTGCACAGAGCAGGTCCAGCCTCCAATTATTTTGCTGATTCTGAAGTTTTAAATGGCCCAGTTCGTGGTCAGTGAGAAATTTACCGTAGTAACGAAGTAAAACGTTGGGTGCGTCCATTCAATTATTTTCCGATTACATTTTTCGTTACAAGTTAGCACGTTTTGTTGGCGTATATCAAGACGCGCAGATAGGAATGACATGCACATTTCTGAGATCCGATTGAGCATTAACACTATTCACATAATTAAGCTTATAAGGAAACTAACCAGCCACGCTTAAAATAAGCCAATAGTTTTCTCTCATGAGCATTAAAGGGTGCCTATAGCATAGGTCAAATTGCAACAAATTACATCTAAGCACAATTTAGAACGGTAAATTGGAGCCGAAGTTAGCGAGGAAAAAATCTAGTTAAGGATAATTACCTGGAAGCGGGCTTGTATGAATACGTGAGCCTCAAGTGGAAGATTTAACCTCGTAAAGTCACCAGTGTTTGACATCTCGTCGAGAAATGCCGATAGAACCGAAAGCCCGAAGCAAACGCGCGATATGACCTCCTGGAAGCAATAAATAAAAATAGTCAACGAGACTAAGTAACAACCAAAAACCGTTAAACAGACGGGTGTTGGTGTTGCGTGTCTCTCTGAGGTCCGCCTATCTGGCACTAGCCACAAACTGCTACACGTACCAGGAGCTGACTCTGCGTACCATCTCTACCAGAGTGGTGTCTCCGACAACTCTGGACTGTATGGTTTCGTTATAGCTTTGGCCGATGAATTTTGCTCGAGTCTGCTAGAGTGGGAGGCTCTATCACCGCGGATCGCTTGGGTCCGTTTGAAAAATGCCCCAGTCAACGTTTTCATCATCTCGGTATATGCACCTACTCTGGCTGCTGATGACAGCGTCAAAGATGACTTCTACGGCGACCTCCATCGAACAGTTGACCACATCGCAAGAAGCGATCTACTCGTCATTGCCGGTGATTGGAACGCCTGACCAGGTGTGTGTGTGACGCTGGAACCCGTCATGTGGTAGGCAAATTTGCTGTCGGAGCGCAGTGTGCCAGATGAAGGCGGTTTACCCGTTAGCCAAGCTGCAGGCTACCTGGCGCGTCCACGGGTGGCGGATAGTGGCGCGGCCTTCAGTGAAGGTTAGCTGCGGAATAAGCAGGCTCCCGGGTCTGGCGAATAAGCAGTCGCGGACGCAGCAGCGACAGTGTTACCAAGGCGCGGTGGGCTGAGGTCTGGCGCACCGACTGCCTTATAAAATACCGCAAGGCCCAATGACGACACTGTGGCATGGCGAGCGTGAACCGCCATTAAATAGGTTTGCTTTCCACCGACACCACTGCCTTGTGGTTAGGTTCTTGAGCCAAAGTGCTAGAGAAGACAACCTCAAACAAAGAATCCGAGCGGCCGTTGGGGACCCGCCTGTATTCAAAATGTCCAAGAAACCTTATGATGTCTCCTTACCTTACTACGACCAGTGCTACGGCGGCCGCGGGAACCGATGCACTCCGCAACCCTTGTCCGGTGGTGCGGGCGAATAATGTGCAAGCTGGACTGCCGCCGCATTCGATTCCATCCATCGTGAGTCCCTGTGGCGAATAATGGAACTGGATGGAATGGCGACCAAACTCATTGCGATGATTAAGGCCTACTATCGGTCAACTGCCGCACGTGTCCTGGTCCACAACAATCTCTCTCAGTCGTTCGATACCCGGTCTGGTGTCCGACAGGGCTGCGTCCTTTCGCCCATTCTGTTTAACTACGTCATTGACTGGATTCTCGGCAAAGCCCTACATGAAGAGGACAGTGTTGAACTTGCACCCGGACGCCGACTTACTGATCTTGACTACGCCGATGATATTGCGCTGTTAGCCTCAAACTTTGATGGTCTACAGTCAGTAGTGTCGCGGTTAAATGAGGTCGCTATGTCGGTAGGCATGTCCATAAATTCCAGAAAGACGAAGTTGTTCTCGAGCTGCATCCTTGACCAGGAAAAGGCACCCCTGGGGATTAATGGCCATCAACTTGAAGAAGTAGACAGCTTTAAGTACCTCATTGCGAGGCTGCTACCGAATGGGCAGAGCAAGGACGACATTGTATCGATGCTGCTCGCTGAGTTTTCTCAATCCTTCGAAAGCGCCTATGTATCCGACGTGACATCTCCATCGCCACGAAGATTTGTGTATACCGTGCATCCATCCGGTCAGTCCTCCTCTATGGATGTGAAAGCTGGGCTGTGCGCGCTGAAGATGAGCGAAGACTGGAGGTCTTTGACCACCAGTGCCTGAGAACGATCCTGCGAGTTCAGTATAGCGACTTCATCTCATATGAGACAGTCCACATCCGCTGCGATCATATCACGGGGATATCTCAAGCCATTCAAGAAAGGCGACTGAGGTGGTTTGGACACGTTCTCCGTCGTCCGCCCCACGAGCTTACCTATGCTGCCCTTGACCCGGCACCGCAGCCCGCCTGGAAACGTCGAAGAGGAGGGCAACTGAAGACCTGGCTAGACACCGTCCGTCAAGACATGGAAGCACTTCTTGGACCTTCTATTTTCGGCCTCCGTCGCTGGAAAAGGGACTGGGTGGAGCTTTCGAGATCCGCTGCCGCCAATCGCCACGCATGGAGAGGTACCGTTCGTGACATCATTGAGGCCGGCTAGATCAGGCATGATCACAGCCGTAACAAGTACAGTGTGCCAACGGTGAGCGCCTTATCAACTTCGCATCGTCGAACCACCTCGTTGTGTCAAGCACCCGTTTTGATCATCCGCGCCACCACCTTGTCACTTGGTACTCAAATGACGGGCATACCTAGGCCCAAATAGATCACATCCTTGCCCAAGCACGCTGGGCCAGCTCGGTCTTGGATTGTCGAGCCTACCGCGGTGCTGACACAGGAAACGCTCATGCATCGGACCATGTCCTACAGCGGACAACCCTTCGCTTGCGTTTGAGAGCTATTCACAGACCCTCGCGACCACAGCGGATCGATGTCGCAAAGCTGAAGTCCTCTGCTGGCGACACCTTCCACTTAGCACTCCAGAACCGTTTCGACGGCCTGTACCCTGACACCCGAGCGGACCCAGAGCCCGCGTGGCAGTCCCTGAAGGCTGCGATGTCAGAGCTGGCATGCACCCATCTGGGCAAAACCCGGCGGTGACATGGCGACTGGATCACTCGACCCACGCTTGAGTTAACTGAGGAGGCCGGCCGAGCCAGACTCACTGGCTCCCCCACTTACAGAGAGCTGCGGCGCCAAACGACAAGGGCCATCCGAGCCTATAGGAACGCCTACTGGAGCGACTTTGCCACGAAAACGGAGCGAGCAGCTACCAGAGGTGATACCCACAAGCTCTACCGACTCTTAAAGCAGGCCAGCAGAGGTTCGGGGAACACCACCGAGACTTTACTGGCTCGCAACGGTGCTGTCATCATTAAGATCGATAACCGATTAGCGAGATGGCGCGAGCATTTCTGTGACCACCTTAACCATGATCCCCCTGTGATGTCTGACTTGTCGCCTAATGCGGACGATCCTCACCATCTGTATGAGTGCAACACAGAGCCACCCAGTGTAGAGGAAGTTGTATCCATTCTCTTGAGGCTACGCAACAACAAGGCACCTGGTGAGGATGACCTCCCGCCGGAGCTCTTCAAATGTGCACCCGAAGTTATTGGGCCCTGGCTACAACAAATATTTGCCAAGATATGGGACAGCGAAGTTTTGCCCTCTGACTGGAGAAAAGCAGTGATCCTCCCTTTGTTTAAAAAGGCGACAGACGAGCGTGCAGGAATTACAGAGGCATTAGCCTTATCGATGTAGCGGCGAAAACATTCACGTCTCTTCTTCTCAAGCGTTTCCAAACTGCAAGAGACCAGCGCACCCGCCCAAACCAGAGGGGATTTCGACCAGGGTGTAGCTGCACCGACCAGATCTTCAAGCTCCGCCGTGTGCTGGAACTGAGATGGGGTCACCAACAACCCACTGTTCTATGCTTCATCGACTTTGCTGCCGCATTTGACTCTGTTGATCGCAGTTCGCTGTAGAACATAATGAGGACGGACGGCCTACCACCTAACCTACTCAATTTCAGGCAGGCATACTATCGTGGCACTTCCACAAGGGTGAGGACCAGAACGGCGACACGGAAGCCTTTAGCGTCAGGACGGGCGTCCGCCAAGGCTGTGCCCTTTCACCAACCCTGTTCCACTATGCAGTGGACTGGACCATGAGCAAAGCACTGGATGACTTCCCGGGAGTGCATTTTGATCGCTCGAAATGGGTGACTGACTTGGCGTATGCTGATGACGTCTTCCTCTTTGGTGACAACTGTATTGCGGTTCAGCAGGCGTTAGACAAGGTCAATGAGCGTGCCCGATCCATCGGATTACGCCTAAACGCCACTAAGACCCAGTTCATGCTCTCCTGTGTGCCCTCTTCATCTGTCACTCCTATTGTTCTCGACGGTGCTCCTCTCAAAGTAGTCGACTCATTTAGATATTTAGGCTCTTTGGTCACGGAAACGGGTCAAGGTGTCGACGAGGTTGCATCACGCGTCCACCGTGCCCGATCTGCCTTCTACTGTCTGTGCGCTCTTCTACAGAATAGAAGGGAAATATCACTACGCACAATGTCCTGTGTTTCGATCTATCCTGCTCTATGGCGGAGAGACATGGCCTATGCGTGTTGAGGACATGAGGCACCTTGAGGTGTTTGACAATGACTGCCTACGCCGCATCCTTCGTCACCGTCGCGTCGACCGAATCCGCTGCTCCGATCTCCGCCGAAGCTGTTACCTGGACGCTCTCCCTCCACTCCTGCTTCAGAGACGACTTTGGTGGTTCGGGCATGCGTCCCGGTGTGATGATGGTGAGCTGATTCTTGACCTGATTGTGGCGACGCCTCTCACCCACCTGGCACAAACTTCACGGCGGGCAGCTGAAAACTTAGACCGCAATGGGTCAAGCAGAATATGTTGTCCGTTTCCAGCCCATGTGTCTACGGCCTACGCCGGTGGAACCGTGAATAGGTGGCGCTCTCGTGTGAACAGGCGCAAGATCGACGCGCCTGGACAGTTGTGATTCGTGATGCAGTCAACGTCAAAACTGATGCCGGCACGCCCGCCCGAGGTGAATGTCGTTACAAGTACAAGTAAGTAGGTTAAACAGAAGATACTATTTGTCACCGTACCTGTGAGGAAGTTACTGGCGGTTCAAGCAAACCTGACAACTCGTTAACAAAAAATGTCATTAACGGAGCAGCAGGTCCTGGATCAGCTGGAGGTGTTATCAGCGTCGTTATATGGAAACGGCGATTGGATGAGTCCCCTCTGGGCAAGGTGAAACCTGATCGCCATGCTTTTGCAGATATTTGAGCCTGCTCTGCAGCCGCGCGTTTGACCAGGGCACTGGCAGCGCTCAAAATACTCTGGCGACCAGCAGTCTGAATCTATAATTTAAAAAGAATATATCAGAAAGCGGGCGTTGTAAAACTTATGAGGTGGCATTACTGGTACTCTGCGGCTGGGGGGTACACGGCGTAATGCTTCCCGATGGCGTTAAAAACATATCAGTTTTGTAAAATGTATATGGGAGGAGTTGACGGACCAAACCATTCGTACCTCGGGGTTTGCCGACGCAACCCACTGCAACAAAAAACAGAGGAGTTGACCAGCCTGGGATTCGGTGACACTTTGAACAGAACCAGAAGAAGGAGGATCGAGAACGGTAGTCCATTCACGAACAGCTGCGTTAGAAAGACATTTTCCTACTTCGTATACGAGTCGCGTGTTCTGCGTGTTCGCTAAAGCAAAAAAAAGACACATCTAGGCCAAATAAGGGAGACACCGTGACTGAAAAGCATGTATTGTGCCAGAAAAATAATAAGGTTGCGGTTGTTACGTGTCGGTGGTAAATAATGTGCACACGGATTGCGTCTACAGAAAAATAACTAGCATCAACTATCACCAGATTAGGTGTCATATATCAAATAATGTAGTAACACTTCCATTAGCAGCTATAGGTTACTGTGAAAGTGGGCCGACGACTACGTATAGGCCTACCTGTTGACGAACCTGTACCAAATTAAGGTGCAGCATGCTGGAAATAACGGGCAATATTTGTATCATGCGTGAGGGAAAGGGGGCATTTCATATTCCAAACAAAGAAACCCCAAATGCATATCCGAAAAAAATTTCAATGGAGATTTTATAAGATTACGTGAAACGGTAGGCGCTTACCCAAAATAAACTTGCAAAGATCATATGGTTGGGATGCGTTGCGAAAGCCCAGAATAATTTCTTCGCAGCGGCGTCGTTCATTGTTTGATGTTGTATTCTAATTTCGTTCGAAAAAAAAATAAATTAAAAAATACGTGGAGTGTGAATATCGCTTCATCAATTTCACGAGCCAACCCCTCCATTGGCAAAGACCAAAACGAAAAGCGCGTTCGGTGAGTGGTGTGATACATCAGGGTTTTTGACCTCAAAGTGGTTCAAGGCTTCGAATGATCAGCGTTAATTGTTCTCGCCAATTATAAATCAGGGTAGCCCCTTCATACATGAAGAGTTAGTGTGCTAGGCCTTTGTAATTACATCGTAAGCATAAATAATACGCGCACTTTTTCCTCGTAGCGACTAGCTTTTTGCACCATTAATATTAAGCTTATGTAAACGATGCATTCATGTTGTCGTCTTAATTCATTTTTAATGTTTCATCCCCCTTCTTTGCAGTCACCGGACATGTGTAAGTTTTCAGGTTAGACCAATCCCCTCACCAAAGCAAGGGCAAGTCCGTGAACGGTACAGATCATGTTTCAAATAGGGCATCGTATTTCTTCTTGAATGCTGCAACTTTGTCAGCAGCAACAACGTTGGGGGGAGAGATTGTTCCATGCATTCACAGCGCGCCTTGAGAGTCGGTTAACGTGCGAGAGGCCATCTGTGCGCTGTATCACCAGTTTGAAGCAGTGTCCTCGCGTGAGCAAGTCAACGGCTAGTTTGAAGTACTCTGCGACCTCCGGTATGTCACCGCAAACGATCACTTTGTACATCATGATTTGGTCTCCTCTTGAACCTCGAAATTTGAGGGTAAATCGATTCAGTGCTTTACAGCACTCCGAGTATGTCAGACTTCTCACTACGGGTACCATTCTTGACCACAGTCGTAGAACATATTCGATGTCGGTCATTTCGCTCTTCATATACGGAAACAAAGCGGACGATCCATACTCCATGATCGGTCGAATAAACGTGACCATGAGCTTTCAGAAGATCTGCATGGACCAGGACGTGAATGCTCTTTTGACCATCCAAAGTAGCGCTAGCCCATTGCGTCTCGCCAAAAATGATTGTTCTCAGCTCTTGAGGTTGTCGTGGATGATAACGCCCAAGTCCGGAGTACTTCTTCCATCGGTCAGTGTCATATTTTCCATTGTATAGAGTGGGTTGTCCAAGCCTCTCCCAATTATTAACAAATTCGATTCGGTCACGTTTACCGGTACCCAGATCTTTAATGACCACTCGTGGATCACATTGAGATCATTTTCGAACGTCATTGTACCTTCGGCGTGGCCTACGGCACGCCATACCTTAAGGTCATCCGTGAACAGAAGGCACGGGGATGCAATTTTTGATGGGATATCCAAAACTTATATTGAAAACAGTCTGGGGCCCAGTACCAACCCTTGTGGTACTCCATTACGAGCCTCAAACACCAAGGAACACCCTTCGCAAACTCTGATCCGGCATTGTCTACCGAATAAATACCCCTTGATTCATTTGCTGACAGTTCTAGGTACAGGCGTGTTACTGAGTTTGTTTAGGAGAAGCACGTGATCGACTTTATCAAACGCCTTGCTAAGATCGATTAAGGCTGCATGAACCGGCAGTCGTTTTTTTTGGCTTCGCACCAGGCTTCACGTGCCACCATGAGGTTTGTGGTACATGGTTTGCCCTTAACAAAGCCCTGTTGTTCTGTTTGTAGGATTGTGGCTGGCCCAATATGATGATCGATTTCGCGACAGATAAATATTTTCGAGTACTTTCACAAACACCGAGGTCAGGCTGACTGGTCGCCACCCTTGTACCTCGGAGTTATTATACTCTGTTTCCAGTCATCTGGTACCGTTGTATTGTCAAGAGTACAGCGAAACAGTTCGCTGATGCTCATTGCCATAAAAGAAGCAAGCTCGTTAACAACTCTCCGATTTAAATTATCAGGTCCAGCCGTCTTAGAAGGTATCAACCTACTTAAGGCATTCTCTACATCTACAGTAGCAATTATTATGCCGTTTTCAGTTTGGTCAAGGATCTCGAAATCCTTACTGTCGGGCGCTGGTGACAATTTGACAGTGGAGTTTTGTTGAACTTGAGGTTCAGCCAAACATAACTCATTTGTTTCGAACACACCATCTGCATTGTGGAGAGCTTCGATGCGCGGAATTTCACGATGCTTTCTTTTCGGAAATGAAAAGAATCGATTTGGCTCGGTGTCAATGTTTTTCAGCACATCATCGTCGAATGCTTCTTTCTTTGCCCTCATCATTAGCTTGCATTCAGCTCTGTGTGTTTTGTATTTTGCTTTTGCTTCGGTAGTTTTCAAGATCATGGGAGCTTTGAAGGCACGTTTTCTGGCCTTGAACTTGCGTTTTGTCTCGCCATCGATCCATAGGGGACGGCATAATAATAATGTATATTTGTAAAGCACATCTTTGGCGCCGTCAAAAACATGCTAAATATTCACAGAGCTTAAGGGGAACAAAGTCGCTACAGAGCCGCTCACTATTTCCACGGATCACTCTCCAGTGTTCTTTTACATTTGCCGAGCTACTCGGTTCCCAGAATAGGTTCACAGCCATCTGCCTCATTTCATCATAGTCAGTCTTAAAATATGCCGGTTTGTAGCATCTAGCGGGGTGCGGAGACCCGAACATCAGATTCTTTTGTGGGGTCATTTGTAAATATGAAGTCCAGACAGGAGGCCATACCCAATTCAGCTATCCGCTGAGGCTGAGCAACATGTTTTACAAGATGGGCTTCGTTTGTCATTTCTAACAACGCGTTCTCCGTTTCAGAGGCAGGGCCTTCGATGTTCAGATGAGCTCAGTTAATATGTAAGCAATTGAAGTCACCGACAATGCAGACCCGCAACCTTCTGGCATACTTTTTGACTGTAGTCAACCAGTTTATACTGCTGGCTTGAGGACTTCGGTATATAACACCTATGGTTATGGTTTCACCAGTAGCAGCCTTGACCGACACCCAGAGTTGTTTAACCCGGTTGTCTTCCGTGCATGTGCGTTCTAACAGTGTTACAGCTATTCCATCAGTCACATCTACCAAGACACGTCCATGTATCTTATCGTTACGGTCGCAACGCAACACTTGGTAACTAGGCACATTGATCTCGCTTTCCTTTACGGATTCAAATAGCCAGGTCTCTGGCACCTCAACAATCGCAGGGCACTTCTGCTTGATAATTTCATGTAGTTCAGCCAGATTTTTGGGTAGACTTTGTGCATTTACAATTAGAATGCCTACATCTCTATCAGAGCTTCTTGGGCTATTATTAGCAATGGTTTGAAGAGGGGTCTCCTCTTCTGGAAAACCCGAAAATTTATTATGCGTATGTTTTTCTTCCCCGCAACACGACTTTCTTTGAGTTCTTCAACTGTTTAATGCTGTTTTATCCTGTCCTCAGGAGATAGATCAGCCCGCATATAGTTTTTTGGAAATCGGTGGCCCGCTGAACTCATCCACCGATTTAGGAGTTTTTTTACTGCCGATGACAATTATTTTATAAGAGTTCACTGTTTATCACAAACATTTTTATTCACACGACAGCACTAAGTTTGTAACGACAGGGCCCCTTGGGCCTTAAATATAAAAATTATTTATTTATTTATATTTATTATTGTACTTTATTTTATATGAGTCTTGGGTGTCATCGGGTTTCGATAGAAATCTGATAAACCGTCTCATGGATTTTTTCTAGTTTCTGTCTGTCGTCTGATGACATGGTAACAAAACATATAGAGCAGTAGTCTAGATAGGTAAAACATACATCTTGTAAAGTTTAGCCTCAAGTGTAATCGATGTGAAATTTTTACTTATGAAGGCATGGCTTCGCAGAAATATGGGCATTACGAGAGTCTCAACACACTTCAGTCAGTGCCCGTGATGCCCTTCCGCCGGCTGAACCCCTGCTTGTCACAAGGGTTCGTACCGTTGACGAGTATGAGACTTACAGTCACGGCTGGCAAACGAGGTCGTACGCCGCCAATTAGTAAATTACAAATTATGAATAACAGTCGTTCTCAGATTGCCCACTTGGAACAGTTTGGCGAAACTACAATTAACACTTTCGCCAACAGGGCTTTTAAAACATACTTCAACAACCAAATTACCACGCATGTAATATTTTGCGGTACGGGGGATGACAATCCCAAACGGCAGTTTATGGACTCTTCTGTATACGCCGTCGTCTACTGTAGGCCATAATCTAATCCTGTGTGACATTCTTGAATGTACAGGCTGGCCTTTGGTGGTGTAATGCACACCAGGTGGACCGGGGCACAGTTAAACGGGCATTTCACAAAGCCTTCAAGAAGGCTTAGGATCGTTTGATGCGAAAGAGGTTCATCGTGCCCCATCGCCACCGCCAACATAGTAAATTCACTTGAATGCCTACTGTAAAATGCGGTACCCTATGCACTCACTATTGCCATCACCAATTATATGCATTCGGTGAATGAGTTTTTTATGTTCTGTCTTGCAGATTACCATCAAGGTGATGGCGATGGCCCGGACCCTTCTACTAGCACTCCTAAATTCTCTTAACTGAACGTTCTGAGTCCAACTTAAAGCGCCAAAAATTCTCTCTTTTTACTTTCTCTAGAGTAACATATTTTTGTACGCCCACCTATCATAAACTTATTACCTTTTTTCGGTTATTTTACCGTCATATCTTTTTTTAGCCCTGAAAACTATAATAATAATTATATGTTTATTATGCCAGTTTACAGGCAATTATGTAGAGTTGGTACTGCCCCT
>JAYGXS010000009.1:10547623-10558071 GCA_036362985.1 Ligula intestinalis
AACTAAATTAAAGGTATTTGCCTCTTTTTCTGATAACAGACTGAACTGGACTTGACTGGACGTACCCTGTCCAGGTGAGGCCTGCTGACCGGGGGAGTCATTGGGGGCCGGGGTGAAGATGGGCGCCGCTAGGGCCGGCGAGGACATAACCACACGTAGGGTCGGCGCCGGTGCAGCCGAAGGTGCCCCGCCGCCGGCGGTGGCCTGTGTTGGTGCTGGCGGTGGTTTGTCCGCAGCCTGTGCGCCCATGACGTTGCCCAGCTGGGGGCCCAGACGACGCAGGGTGAGAGACAGGGTCAACACTACGAGATGCGGACGAGCGTAGGTCAGGGACCAGAGACCCTGACGAGCGGAGCGGGCAAGGTCGGCGACTTCGGTCAGGACGGAGCCCAACTTGAAGCTGAAAAAAAATAAAAAAAAGAATGCGGGGACGGGGGCTACAAAGTAGACCTGAAGGAGAGCAAGCACACAGGCAGTAGTAGTAGTACACGGGGAACACAGAAAGAATAGAGGTTATACATGCCCAAAGTCGAGTCCGCGTCTGCGCAGAGGTTGAGAAGGGAGTTGACAAACTGGGCTGCATCAACGTAGGGCTCCCAGGCGGTGAAACCGCGTGTCAAGATGTCAATAGCCGCCCGACGCACGGGTGAGCACTGTGGCGCGGGGCTATTGAGGAGACAGGCATCGGAGCCATTTGTTGTGGTCGTTGTCGTCGCGGGAGAAATGTCTAGAAGAGGCAGACGCAAAGCGGAACAAGTAAAATTTGTAAAACGTATACTGGTGTCAACATGAAGTTATACCAAAGTCTGCCCACTGGCAGCAGTTTTCCCACAGTAAAATGATGGAGTTCGGCCCAAATATGTACAGCAAACATCGGTTAACGCACATAGAACTTGCGTAGATTAACCTATACCGAGAACAGAAAGTAATCTGGAAGGAAATTGGAAAGCTGAATTTTAAAAACCAGTATGTCTATGAATAAGGAAGAAGACGTGTCGAGAACTGGATCAATTGATTTATTTTCCTGAGCTTTCGAACTCATGCAGGAAGAGATGGACGACGTGCAGCCAAGTTGGTGCGAGGCTAAGCGCACCTTCCTTAGAAGACACGATTGACTAGCTTGCGCGGACATCCTCTGAAAATACGTGTGACTGGAGCATGATTGGACACACGAAAATTCTTCTTCTCTAAGAAGGTAATTCAGGCACGGAATGATCAGCCCGCGGACATTGTCATGTCGCCATCTGTGGACACGTTTCAGATGAAGTTGGACCAGCATAGCAATCACGTCTCCTGAATTGAACCCAGGCCCGACAGAGTAATAATATATTATAAAAACATACTGCTCGCTACTTTTCAGTAAGATATATGTTTAGAATCACTACATCGTGAATTTCCTTCTATACGACTTTAAACAATCGCCTCCGCGGAACCTTGTGGTCCTAGGCTACGAGACCATGTAAAGTACTTCCTAATGGCTGTCCGTGACCGACTGCTGAGTATCGTTGTGGGGCCCCGTGTTTCGTCACCTGGCAGACCCGTTAACCAGCAAGGGCGCATCTCCAACACTCGGTGATGTTCTTGTGACCCCTGCGATCTTCTCCTCGCGTGATCCTTCGGATATTGATAAAAACCGCGGTGGGCTCCTCCTGACATGCATCAAACACTTTCAGCAACAGGCCATCCGATTTGCATATACTCTACCCCCCCCCTGTCCCCCCATGGGCGACAATTTTTTCTCCCTAAAATCACTCAAATGGCATTCAAAACCCTAGAATTCCGAACAATGCCTAAGGAGTTTTTTTCTACTGCCTGCCCTGTTTACGCAGTTCCATTAGAGACAACGCCACATGTCCTGCATTTCAGAGCTGCTCTGTACCAAGAGGGAGTTCAAAGGTACTTACCTATATTTTCTTAATAAACCGGACCTGACCTATCCCCAGAACATGCACGAAGACAGCTGACACACACACATACTTACAAGAAAAAATGTTCTCCAGCAGACAGGCGACCCGCCGCGGCAGATCGTGACACTCAAAGAGTTTGGCCTTCTGGTTTCTATCCACCAGTGTATCCCCGCTGCCGCTTGCTGCTGCCGGTGGCTTGGAAGGGCCGTAGAAGGGTGCCGCTAGCCCGACCTGGAGTGCCTGAGGCGGAGGAGGAGGCGGAGGCCATTCGTCGGGCGCGAGATCGCGTGCGGCAACCTCTGGCGCCAAGAGGGTCTCCGCGCTGACCCGCGAACCCACGATGCCCAGCATCAGGATGGCACCGATCTGTCGGCGAGACAAACAACCAGGTAACACCAAGGTGGAGGGAGTGGCGGAGAGGGAGGGAGGGGGGGGAGGGATAACTGTAATGCACGTACAGCAAAATATACCCAGGCAACTATTACAGTAGTCGCCGATTACTAAGCCCAGCCGCGTATTAAGCCCAAATCAGGTTGGGAAGGAATTTTACAAAGCAAAATCCGCCGGCTAATAAGCTCAGTCACCGGTTACAAAGCCAAGTTTGTCAACAGGATAGAAACGTGCGAAACTTGGTCAATGAAATCATTCAGAAGGAAGAAGTGAAGAATGGAGGGGAAGCAAAAGAGGGAATTGTTGATGATGATGAGGAGGAGGAGGACGACGACGAAGAGTCAATTCCCACTGCTGCACACATGAGAGCTGCACTCTACATACTGCAACGCGGTCTACAGGCATCAGATTTTACAAAATTCGACGATTTCTGGTGCCTGGAGAAGGACATCAAATAGCACTTGCGAGTGAAGTTTACTCCAAAACAACTGACACTAGACCGCTTTTTTTAGACGTGTCGCAAATCATTTTTTGTTTTTGTTATTACGCAAAATACAGACAAAAAGCATTATTTTCTTGTACATAACCAAGCGCTACACATAATACAGTACGTATGTAATGTATAGTGCCTATCCTGCGTTTGCTTATCAAGAACTAGGACTCTCCGGTTAATGTGCCCGCCGCCTATTAAGCCCAATTCGGTCTGGGCCCGAGGTGGGCTTAATAGGCGGCGACTACTGTATAGATACGTTTCAGAAGCGTGATTATCTTTCATTATTTCGTTGCAGCCGCATTTCATCATACTTAGAATCATTGCTGATGGTTAGTTAAGTTTGTCTTATCGTCCTACTGGTTAACTTAGCCTCAGTACACTGCGATCCCCCCACACGGAAATGTTTGGTGAGCTGTCATTACTTTTCAATTGCAGGAAGTAAAAAATCTGAACAGATTCCGGTATCCACTCCGGTTGCTTATTTCGATGTAAGCCACTGCAGTTTCTGCCAATAGTGCTTACTTAATATCTCCGGTCGCATATTCTGGAAACAACCGGGTTTCAAAACCGTGGTTAGGAGTCGTATCACATCGGGGGGGGGGGGGCATTAATAAATTTGGAGAATTGCTCAGACTAGACTAACCTATTATTGCTATTATTTTTATTATCTTGCTCGCTATTCACTTATTCTTTCAACATCAAACCCCGCTAAATATATTAACATTGTATTTTGTCTTTAATTAAACTTAAACAGTAGCCTATTCCCCTTTTTTGTTTGCTTTGCTTATTAACGCGTACGCCTACACTTCGTCACTTAGTCCATTCCATTCCAGCCCGGATTTTTGTCGAAACTGCGAGGGCTGGCATCGGCCGAAGTATCAGCTTGCTTGCGTGTTTACTGCCCAGTTATCACACGTTTTTGCTTTGCTGTATATTAGCCTATTACAGTATCTTTATGCATTATTCGGTACTTTTGTATGGGATAGTATCTAAACACGCAACACTCTGTCCTGTTATGCACCCCCACGTAAAACCCCTATTGCCACCGGTCCCATAGGACAGAATTTGGGATCAAGGCAGGGGGTATGCTACGCACACTACAAAACCTTTTGTTGCCGAAACACGAGAGGAACAAGAAAAACCTACTTTGAGGCGCCGGGCGAGTGGATTGTACAGGGTGGGATCCGAGCTCGGCAGCAGCGTTGGTGGCGGCGGAAAGTTGTCATAAAAGGCCGCGTCGAGGCCCAGTGCCAGCAGGAGTCGGTCTAGCGACGGACAGGTGGCCACAGCCTTTGGCAGACTGGAAGACGCGGTGGACGGCGGTGGCGGCTGCTGTGGGGGCAGGGCGGACGGTGAACCGGGGGTGTCCGTCGCGCGGGGTGAAAAGTCCCACCCGCCGGGGTAGGGCATGGCAACCATGCCCCCGTCCTCGTGGCCGCCGTTGACAGTATAGGCAACCGGATTGCTGTTGCTGCCGCCTCCTGCCGCCTCGTGGTGGTGGTTGTGGTGAGACTGGGCAGGCGGCGGTGGTTGGGGCAGGCAGTCGGACCACTGGCTGAGGAGATGATGCCATACTGGCATCGGCAGGAGGTCCACGCAGGCGTAGACGAGTGTACGCGCAGCGAAACGTATCTGTAGGGGGGAGGGGCAGGGGGGGGGAGAGATTAAGTGCAACGTCATGCAAAAATGCTACTTACTTGTACTTGTTACGGCTGCAATCATGACTGACCTAGCCGGCCTCAATTATGTCCCGTATGGTGCTTCTCCACGCGCTTCGATCCATGGCTGCAGACCTGGACAGTTCAACCCATTCTCTTCGCCAGCGCCGGAGACCAAATACCGAAGGTCCGAGAACCACTTCCATGTCTTGACGGACCGATTCGAGCCAGGTTTTCAGTTTACCCCCTCTTCGACGTTTCCAATTAGGCAATGGTTTCATGTCGAGGGCACTAGCACTGAGCTCTTGAGGTTGGCGACGAAGAACGTGTCCAAATTACCTCAGCCGTATTTCCTAAATGGCCTAATATATCCTTGTGATTTTGTCACAGCGAGTGCGGACTGTTTCATTTGAGACGAAGTCGGTGTACTTCACTCGAAGGATGTTCCTCAGACAGTAGTGGTCAAAGACTTCCAGTTTCTGTTCATCGTCTACGCGTATAACCCAACATTCGCATCCGTATAAGAGAACGGATCACACAGATGCACGGTACACGCGGATCTTTGTTGAGAGGGAAATATCGCGTCGGGTCCATAGCACTTCCGGAGGCCGGAGAACACTCGTCGTGCTGCGACAATTCGGGGGACAATGTCATCCTTACTTTGTCCATTCGGCAGCAACCTCGCTCCGAGGTATTTGAAACTGTCGACTTCTTCAAGTTGAAAGCCACTAATCTCGAGAGGTGCCTTCTCTTAGGCAGGGATGCAACATGAAAGCACTTTGGTCTTCCAAGCGTTCATGGACAAACCGACCGATTTCGCGACCTCATTCAACAACGCTAGAAACAGGTCAAACCCTGGGTTATAGGGAGGAAGAAGGTGATGTTATTTGATTTTACAAGATAATGTGTGTGTGTGTGTGGCGCGTATCGGTCAAATCAGTCCTTCTCTAGGGGTTTGAATTTCGGGCTCAGTGTGTTGAAAAGGAACGAAGACTAGAGGTATTTGACAACCGCCGAGTAAAGTATACGGACTTCGTCCGAATGAGACAGTCCGCACCCGCCAAGAAAGTGTCATGTATGTGTAGCGACCGAACGCATTACCGCAGGACTAGGCGTCAGAATTGCACACCGTCCCAAAGCTGCAATGCACAGCCGTGTCATGAAAAACAAGGATCGATTGAATCCCAGTGAACAGTCGAACGTAGTGTACCGCATATCATGTCTGAACTGTCCCGTCTAAATTATGGGACAGACTCGACCCAAGCTAGTTTCGCGCATACACGAATATAAGCTGGTTGTTCGACGAGGTGACACATTATCGCAAGTGGCGGCCCACACCTACGAGACGGGTCACGAGTTTAACTTCGCAGCCACGAAGATAATTGCCCACGCTGGCAGCAAGACGAGCCACGAACTGATGGAAGCCCGGGCATTGGATGAAAACTCAGTTAACAGATGTATTGAGCTAGCGCCCGCATATGTTGCCCTGCGCAGGTATCTCCAGACTCACGGCACGGGTGGTCAATCGGTCCTCTTCCCCTTCTTTCCTCTCCTATGACTTTTAATTGACTCTTCCCTCCTATAAATGTTGCTTTTTTCGTTGAAGATTTTACTTCTGTAAATATTCCCACCCAACACGCCGATCTCGCCTACTTGCACAGGCTGGCATAGTCCGCAGTGGCGGGTCGGTGGCCCCAACATACAAATATTGATATTATACACGTTCAAATTTTAGTTGTTTCGTATACACGTCCGAACTAGCCACGCCATTGGTTGCTGTTTTCCCATCTCTCGAGACGGACTCCTACAGGAGCCCGAAAGCTCAGACCAATAAAGTCATGATTCCCGTGTTCGATAAAGCTTCTTCTTGTCATCAGGATATCTCAGGCCATCCAACTGCTCGACAGACGTGACTACGAACACTTTGTTTGGATTCTCGCGGCGATTTGATTCACAGCCAATTTTCAATCACAGTGGTTTCTTTCAACATTGCTACCGCGCGAGCCATCGCAGTCCATGCATGGAATGGCCGACCGCTGATTCTTATTATTTCCTATTTTGCCTTGATCATACTGCTGAACGCAGTCTTCATCCTATTTGTGTTAGCATGTTTACACTGCAACAAAACTGCTACAACTACTGCTAGTTTTAACTGACATGCTGGGTGATGACATAAAACCATTTAGGCCATATCAACCAAACCTGAATTCGGAACATACGTATGATTGAAGAGGATGAACTGACCTGACTAAAATTTTGACAGCAGATATTATTTGGACAGCAGTTTAATACTTTAAGGCTAGGTTACACTGCTTTGGGTAAACAATAAAGGTTTTGTTAGTCTTAGAAAATTCGGCATCTGTGTAAGTGTACCAGAATTGCAGCGCAGGTAAGTCATTGTAGCACCTGGACGAATATTTTTCGCAGTGTGAGCTACAGGGCGTAGGTTGAACGGCAGTTTACAGATGATTTAAACCAAGTTTTAACACCATTCGAAGGTTCTATCGTCGTTTCCGTCGAGGTTCACTGTGTACAGCGTTAATACGGTGACCTGCCGCGTGACTGATTTTTAAGTGATGGTAAAACGGCGCTGTGTCTAGCACACTCGCGCCGTCTCCCCCAGTATGGCACTGGATGATGACTAAGTGACAAAGACTGGGGGTAGGAGAGGGCGCAGGTGGCTGGAAGCGGTTCTTGGAGCTTCGGCATTTGGTCTCCCTCGGTAGAAAAGAGAACGGGTTGAGATGCTCAGATCCGCTACTGCAAATCCTCACGGGTGGAGAATTACCGTCAATGAGACCGGCTAGATCCGGCGTGATCATAGCCGTATCAAGTAGAAGTACAAGCTTTTGCATGTCCATGAGCCAGGATTGCCTTTTGAGGACACAGATCAGTGGCACATGTAGTCCCAGCTTCGTGGACATGCAAAAAAGCTGCGCATGAAAAATTTCAGGCCAAACCTCCGCTCTGAATTCTTCACGCTATAATTTAATAATCTCCCACAATCAGTCATGGAGGTGACGTATCTACAGCTCGCCAACAAGGGCTTGGATATTATATGCGTTCTTTGACCATCTGAATCCGAAATACTACCACGCCAAAGGCAGAGAGGAGTTATTTGCAAAAACAATGCTACTTACATTTTTGAATAAAATTTTAATAAAAAGAGGTTTTATGAGTGCGTGGGCCGATGTATATCACGCATTTTGAAGAAACTTTTTCCAGGTACAAATTTGAAGATTGCGCTTGCAGCAGAATTTAATGGGACCATAAATTTCGCGAGTGTTCATCAGCTACGTCCTCTCGCCGCATAAAGTGAGTAACGAATTAGAAAATACAGAATCGAATTCATACATCTCTCTGGTTCCCAATTAAGACTAGCATCTGATCCCCTTGATCCCTTTACACCTCTCTCCCCCTTGTTACTACTGATTGGTTTGCCTTAAACTTTCGTTAACTCTACCCTCCCTTATATTACTGTATTGCCTGATGATAAATTAATCGAAAACATTCGTTTGCTTAACTTGACTTCCTTAATAAAGGAAGTGTTGTGACTAGCTCGCGTCGAAGTGAACTTTCCTGAAGACCCACAGCCGTTGATCTCGACGCCTGGGAACAGCCAAGCACAGTCGCTGCATAGATGCCTTCTGGGCCGGCGACGAATAGCAAGCCTGCACGCGTGATTGCTTGCTCTTTGGGCCGCGGGGATTTCCTGCAACTGTGCCGCACTTCGGATCACGCCCCCAGCGGAAGGTCGTGCTCTCCGTAGTCAATATTCTCCCTATTATTATTCGTTCATCTGTGTACACAAACTACTGCTCCTACCACTCTGGCCTCTAGTGACTTCTTCTCTGCTAAGTAACCATGGTATGAAGATCACAGTTGCTAGGGTTTAACTTACTTAACCCTCTGCGATAGAAGAAACAGTGTGGCAGTCCGCAAACTGAGGAGATGCATGCATTCGTCTGAAAAATATCCCCAGTTTAAGACACAACCGTATAAACAGATACTTAATAACGGCAGCTACGAGGATAGAGAGCAGGTGTGCTGTGCTTGCCTGCCATTATATCTCGCTACGTATTATGAAACTGTTCACAATTTCGTTATATTTGACCTAGAGGTAGAGATGTGGGGTCAGGAAATACTAAGCGACAAGCATAGTAGAATTTGAAATAGCCAGCGGCACAAATCCGACGTGCGGGATAGGGTTGGCCATCTAGATAAGAGCGAAGTATTCTACAAGATCTTATGCATAGCTTGCGATACCACAGATAGTAGCTAAGCATAAAGGTCCGTCTCCAAACGCATCCATGAACACCAACTAGAAGTGCTCAGTGGGTCTTCTGTGTTAAATATCTGATACCCTATGATTGGCACTGGCCTGTGTGCAACTTCAAATACCAAGTGTTGCAAGAGGGCGGCAGACGGCCTCCGATATGTTTTGAATGTACGGAATCGCTCGACAGAATTTGGTGTCCGTGCGATGATTTTCACTTCTCTCGTCTGTGCATGAACGCCTACTTTTGCGTCTAAGCACCCAGATAGTAAACCCTAAGGATAGAGTTGGCTACCTCGATAAGATGTCATCAACAAAATCTCATGGGAAGCATGTGATGCCGTATATTGTGGCCTCCACACGCATCCACGAGCACAAATTGGTCAGGAAGAGACGTGAAGTGGCTATGTATAGCCTTGATACAGGAAAAAGCTTCGAATGCAACAAAACACGCATCGTCGGTGTTTGCACCTCCAATTGCCCTCCAATGATTAATGCATCAACCACCGTATAGAGTTGGAGTGTACAGTAGACGCCACGGATCACGCAACATTTCGACAAAGGCGAAATATTGATACTCTTTCGCTAAACGGTATCGACTCAGGTTGTGATACTGATTATCATGCAGTCTTTTCTGAAGTTTATTCCGTCATGCGGGCCTTTTAACGACCTTCGTTCTGACTACCAGCAAAAAATATATTGTAAAAACTGGCTACTTAAGTAGTATGCCTTTTTAGGATTGATTTTGACTGCCTTTATAAATTAAAATATATTATATGGAAAACATGCACGAGAAAATTATTTTTGTGCTTGTTTGATAGCAAATTACGCGTTCTTTAAATTTTATACTCAAAGAAAGGGTACCTTTTGGTTTTAAAAAAGTTGCCCAATTTCGAACAATTTTCTAAACCATCGAATTCAAGGTTAAATATGTGCGCACTGTGTGCATCCTGTTTAAGGAAAAGTACGTTTTCGCCCGCAGATTGAGGAAGCCGTCACCTAGTAGTCATCAAATACTGAAATAAATTTGGAATATATTTTATGCAGTATAGGCAGCATTTATAAATTGACGGATACGCTTTATTATGGATGAAGACCTAACGATCGTAAAAAAGGTCATACTTAGCAACTAATTTAAAACCAGAAGTTACCCTTTATTTGAGTATAAAATTTTAAGAACACGTAATTTGCTATGAAACAAGTACAAAAAATAATTTTCTCATGTATGCTTTCCATAAAATACATTTGAATTCATTAAGGCAGTCAAAATAAATGATAAAACGGCATGCTACTTAAGTAGTCAGTTTTGATAATAGATACGTTTTGCTAGGAGTCAACACGAAGCTGGTTAAAAAGCCGGCTTCCTATCCCGACTGGAATGACTATAGAATACACAACATGATAATCAGTATCACAACTGTAGTCAATTCCGATTAGCGAAAGTGTATTAGTCTTTCGCATATGTCGAAATATTGCATGATCAACGGCGTCTACTGTACAAGTATCTCAAAGAAAGATGGAAGAGACACAAGCTGAGCAATACGGACTGATATAAACCCCAGCTGCTAATCAGCGCTCAAACCAGACGACTATGAATTTTTCTGAACATTCATTGCACATTCTCGCAAGTATGAATGCGAGCTGCGGAGCTAGCCGCAAAACCCTACTGAATAAATTACCCTTCTTGGGATGCCCGATTTTCAGTTTATACGAAAGAATCGAGT
>JAYGXS010000009.1:10558171-10590590 GCA_036362985.1 Ligula intestinalis
GGTTGGCACAAGAACACAGTGTTCTCAGTCTTCCTTCAATGGTTGTCGGCAAAAGTTGCGCGCTATCGGCTGAAGGGTTAGCAGACTGCGGGCTGCTGCTTCAGCAGCATTATCTTCAGCATGAAGCCTGGCGGGGTTCAAAGTCCACGAACGCCACCAGAGTGAAAGAGAGATTCCACCGAGTCAGCACCCGAAATTCGTGAAAGTTGTCCTGAATGTAGAACACTAGTGATAGCTCTCTTAAACATAGGGTAGCTTTGTTGGGTTTTAATAATTTGGGCAGCTTATTCCAGATTGATATGGCGTTTACTGAAAAGAATTGCCGGTACTTAACTGTGCATGCCATAGGAAGAAATAAAAATACGTCTCGATGACTGGCGCGTCGAGAGTGCTCGAGCTGCTTTATTGTACTGAGAGGATTAAAGGTTTGACCATTCAAAAGTTTAAACGGTAACAATAGACCCTTGTGCAATCTTTGAAGCCACAGGGTATCCAACTTTATAAGTTTGCACCTTTGTTGGTAAGCTAAGTTACGGTGTTCTGTAGTGAAAGCTCTTCTTGTGAAGAAGTGCTGCACCAATTCTATTTTCTTCCGTTCACTAGTGCACAGATGACTGAATAGGGGCGAGCAGTATTCAAGACTAGGTCTCACGTACACATTATAATGGCTAGTTCTAACTTTTATAGTCTTTAAGTTTCTAAGGATAAATCCGGTGGTTTGGCGTGCTTTTGAGACTATCAGGGCACAGTGCTCTGACAAATTGAGACTATTAGAGTAGGATATGCCCAAATCCTTGATAACTCTTGCGACATTTAGTTCGTGGCCGTCAATGCTAAATTCCAGTTGATGATCGTCGCCAACAACCATAACGGAACATGTGTGCCATGAAAGGGTGGGGCACCATGTGCAACACCACTAGGCGAAGGCCTGAAGGTCCTTTTTATCAGCTCGAGCACGACGTTGAGATCTGCCGGTTTATATCGATAAGCGACTTTTAAATCATCAGCGTACATGAAGGGTCTACCATAGTGGAAACAATCTGAAACGTCATTGGCAAATAGGCAAAATAGGAGCGGACCCTGTACACTACCCTGTATCACTCCTTACCTCACATGCGTGGTACAGAGACTAAAAACCACACAACTAATAACGTTGAAATAAAAGAGCCAACGAACAGACCAGCTGCTAAGTCGTTTGCGAGTGTCTTGAAGTGCATTCCTATGGGCGTCAGACGTGGTGTCTTTACAAAGTTTGGCATCATCAGCAAACCTGATGGCGCTGCAACCCAGATCGTCGACACAGTCATTGATATAGATAAGGAAGAGCAATAGCCGTTAGACCGAGCCTTGGGGACGCCACTTAGAACAGTTTTGGGGAGAAGACGATTCGATCGCTGGGACAATACTTTTATTCGCCTATGGGGTTGACTTCGAGTCACCGGTGCACACTGCTTGCGCTCGACCTGTGAGAAAATCTGTGATCCATGCCAGCAGGTTTCCTTTTATTCCAATTTCCGCTTATTTATCAATTAGACGTTTATAAGGGACGTTGTTGAACGCTTCTTGAAATCCGTATAGATGACGTCAACCTCACCATCTTCATTTAGTTTGCGACTCCGCGGCTCAGTCGAGAGCAATTGGCTGAAAAGACAAGAATTGCGCTGTCTGAATCCATGTTGGAGCCCTGACTGTAAGTTGTTCTCCTCCGATAACACCATTGTCGCCTTCTTAATTATCGTTTCCATCACCTTAAAGAAAATACATGTTATGCTGACGGGCTGATAAATTTTGACCTTCGTTCGGACCCCACTCTCGCATATCGGGTCAATATTTGCTTTTTTCTGGTCGGATGGAAGTCTTCCTAATTCAAACGAAGAACGAAATATACGTGCTAGGGGCTTTGAGAGCTCGCTTGCCAATTCTTTCAAGAACTTGGCCGGTTTATTGTCTGAACCGGATGAATTTGCTTCTTAGAGGCTTTGCAGCTCTCTTTGAACTACAGCTGTTGGGAATAATAGAAATTGAAGCGCTGGACAAGCATTTGCAACAACATGGCTGGCATTGTCAAACCAAAGCTCGCTTTCTATAGTGAATACCGAGGCAAAGAACTGCCCACATTACTCGGCTTTCTCGTCATTCTGAACAATTTCCACACCATAATCATCCTTGATATTAAATCTACTTTTAATATAGCGGTATAAAATTGTGGGCTTGCCTTCGGCCCTTTGGAGGAATAATAATAAGGTTTATTTGTAAAGCACAGCTTCGGTGCCATCAAAACCCCTGAAGGCAGGAAAAACCTAAAGCAAACCCCGCTTCATACTTTTACCCCGACTAAACGATCGATTTTTTACCGAATTTCTTCGGCAACGGAATTCATCGAAGTGTACTGGTGACCCAGTCTCCCTGAATAATTTCATTGCTTATTTTTTCTTCTGTTATTGCCTGTGAAGTTCTCTCTTCAACCAGGCAGGGTGAGTAGTCATCTTGTGTACCTTTACCAGACAACAATGCTTAATCAGATCTAATGCAATCGTCCAGACCTCCTCCGGATCCCGCTTGAGAAAGTCCCACTTCAAGGACGATAGTGCATTCCTCATCGAATTAATATCTGCAGAAATTTATATGGGGTTGCGGTATATTTCCGAAATCTGGGGGGTGAAATCCTATTTGAAGTAAGGGTTTTTTCAATGTTAACTTGCCCTGAATCATGAACAACCCATAAATTCCCTTTCCTTTTAATCTGTTGAAATAAAAGCAACCGAGTCAAATTTCCCATTTGTGACAGTTGTTGGCAGACCCTATATGCACGCCTCAGTGCGATGAACTAATGATCCTATTTTGCGTAAACTTTTGTTGTTTTTTGTGGTTACACGCTGCCATGTGATTGGACGACAGATAACCTCTTTTTCCGGCTTATGATTGGTAGATTAGGTCTGCATTTTTCCTCTGGCACGTTATTCAAGCACTTTCACGTATGTCACGATAGCGTCCGCTCCTGCTGTTGAAATGAAATTCAGGGAGGTCCTCTGCGGTCGATACTTCCAGTCGCCGAAGGACCTGGAGGAAGCTATTAAGGAGTTTATTGAAGTGAGAGAAGCAGTTAGATGTAACTTTGTAGACAACGGGCTATTATTTCAAGGCAGGGACATCCCATAAATATCCCATGAAGTCCATATATGCCTACAAGTTTGTGTATTCTAGCCGGAAGTATCTGTGCGTCATGGCCCCGACAAAAAAGTATGGTCATTTGTAATTGCACTTGATTCTGCTGGTAGGTGTTGTGGATGTGACGCGTATTTCAACGTCTCTCGCAGGTCGAAGAAAGGCCTTGCGGTCACCACCTTTGAAATGGAGCACAACCATGATTCCGTGCCTCCTGAGAGCATTGACAACACAGCAATTTTTAAGGAGCATCCCTTGGAGGATTTTCCATCTTCCCCAAGAAATTAGTTTTGCGCACTATGTTTATTGCCCGATCTTAGCTCGCGAGGAAGGTCTGGTTCTGCGAACTCAGGTTAAAAGAATCATGGAGAACGTTATATTCAATACCTACGGCGACCATATGTAGAAAATGAGAGACTACGAGAAGGTAACTGAAAATATGGTTAACTTTGTTGAATTTTCAGGCGACCAATACAAGCTTTAGAATAAAGCGCAGCAGCAAGCTGCCAGAGGATCATCCTGCCTTTAGCACGCTTAAAAACAGATACGTTTACTTCAAATGCATTCATAGCGGCAAACCTTATCCAAAAAATGCAAAGAGGTGGACTAGGTAATTGCTTTTGACATAAATGCTCACGTGTTAGGTCAATGAAATTTGGCTGTACGGCCAGATTTACAGCCGCTGAATTTAAAGGCGACCTGCTCTTGAAATCCGTTTACCTGCCACACAACCACCTATGTAGTCATGCGCTGGTGTCAGCGTATCCTAAATTTAAAGAGTTTAAGGGCAAAGCCGGTAAAGGGCTTCTCAAGTTTATCTTTAAATTAAGGCCCTCGGCTGGTCGGCTAAAGGTTTACTTGAAAGGTAAGGTTTGTGTAAGGCAAACAGTTTTGTAGCTTCAACTGGCATGAATAACAGAATGAAGGATCTAGCCAATATGCGAAGATGCATTATTGTATAGCTGCGAAAAACGTGAACCCTCAGCTCATCTTAAGGGGCTGTCGGTGGTTGACGAGTGGCGAAGTTGTAGAAATCCCCCAGTGCAATAGAAGCCCTGATCCCCAACTGATCACGTCTTCCTATGCGGACGTCGTCCTAGAGGACAGACGACCCCCGTTTACCGAGTCTTTCAAATATAATGCGGCTATGAGGGCTTTTGATCCTCTTCTTCAGATGATGCTGTGTTGTAGCAGTAGAGGCTTCACTTGATTGCTCAACTATTTGAATGCGTATGTGAGCACAGGTACCAATGCCACTACGTGGGAATCCGAGGATGACTCGCCGTCGAACTCTTGAGAGGTGTAAGGGGATATCAACGGGGGTGGCATTTGTGATTTAAGCACAACCCGGCGTTTCAACTTTCTCGTCTGCTTCGATAGTTAACTTTAAAGTTTGTGGTTGAGAAAGTATATTTTGATTCGTTTTTCTTTGTTAGAAGTTTATTACCTCTTGGCCTTTGTTTTATTCAATTCCTTCTTTTTTCGAAACGACTGTAATCTGCGCTTTGAAATATATCACACGTCGTGCTGACATCGCCATGTTCACCCATATTTCGTGCCACCGTGCTGAGTTCCTTATACTTACTGAATGGCACATTCTATTACTGCCATATGTCCGCTTGCACCATTCATGCCAATGGCTTCAATAGCCACTGCCGTGCCCACTTCACCATATCTACTCAGCGACATATGTTGTTCTTGCCGGAGGTACGTCGGCACCATTGACAAAGCCAGTTCGTACTGCGGACCTAACTTCACCAAGTAAACTCAGTGACGGACGTCACTAGTAGCCTCATGGAATGTGTACGTGAGTGGACATGGTGTAGTAAGCACGGCACCGCTAACAGTCCATACTGACCAAACTAAGTTACCTACGCCTGCCATGGCATGTGTCCGTGAGTGCACATGGTGAAGTAAGCACGGCACCACTAACAGTCAATGCTGACCATAGTAAGGTACATACGGCTATTGTGGTATGTGTCCGCGTGTGCACATGGTGAAGTAAGCACGGCACTGCTTACAGTCCATAGTGACCGTAGTAAGGTACATACGGTTGTGGTGGCATGTGTCCATGTTTGCACATGGGGAAGGTAGCACGGCACCGCTTACAGTCCATATTGACCGTAGTAAGGTACATACGGTTATCGTGGCATGTGTCCGTGTGTGCACATGGTGACGTAAGCACGGCACCGCCAACAGTCCATATTGACCGTAGAAAGGTAAATACGGATGTGGTGGCATGTGTCCGTGAGTGCACATGGTGAAGTAAGCACGTCACCCCTCAGATTCTCCATTGTCCGTGCTTATTTAGATATATAGTCACGGAAAACTTTTACATAATGATATATGCCAGTAAGTATCGATAACACCTACTTGTGAGACTTCAATATGTTAAGTCACCTGCACTTGCCATTAAGGGCATGTAATTCTTTAAACCACCTTGATGTTCCATTTTTTTGCTATTTTTTATTAACTTATTATTAAACGTGGCGGTTGGGCAGTTAGCTCCGCAATAATTTGGAATTATCTGGGTTTCCTGGCACATGCTCTTAGTGAAAATAAAATGCAGGCCTTGTACATATTTATTTTCAATAATATCTCTTGATCCACATCTCTAATACCTTAAAAATTCACTTAAATGCCTTTACAGTAGCTTTTTAAAATTTCTTCCTATTCTTTGCTTTGTTTGTTTTACTTCTTCAAACTTATTTAGGTTTTGGTTATTTTCGGTTGTGTATTATTCACGCTACCCCAGCTACCGAGCGCGGCAGACCCTATATGCCTCCTTTAAAAACACTTGTGAGGAAATATTGTAGTATCCAGAGAACAATGAGATTGATCCTTGTTTTAATTACGTCGGCGTGGTGACTTTGAGTCTAGTCCAGGATGTTGTAGGTGGTGTAGCCTCGCGGGTAAAGGGGTGTATTGGTTTGCCCCTCCCTGGTGGCGGTCGTCAGCCCCACCCTCCCTAGTAGACAGTTGTGAATGACAGTTGCCCTTCCTGCGAGGGTCCCACGGAGTGTTTTCCTTCCCCGGTGGTAGTCTCCAGCTCCAAATTCCCCCGATTGTCTTCTTCGGTTACGTGTTCGCCTGTATGACAGTTTATTATCGCTATTATTCTACCGTACTCGTAATAAATATGTGTGTGTTAACACTTGGCCTCGGCTTATCATCTCGATGAGTGACTGTTCCTGTGATCGAGCATTCTAGTGGAATTGCAGTGCGTGAACACAGCCTGAAGACAACGGACGTAGACGAACGACTGAGTACCGGACATAATCAGGAAGAAGTTACGCTACCAAAGGACAACAGGGCGCCCGGGTGTTACAGTATATAAAAAGTGCACACAAAAGATTGCAACTGTCACAAAGCCTCTTCATCCAAAAAGCCACTTTCTTCAATGGTTGGAAGAAGACATTTTAATAGTATTTACAATGCGGACATCCTCACTGGGGATTAAAAGTGGTTCAATTTCAATTGACTTTGACTTTGACCGAGGTTGGTTCAAATTTTGAGACAAGGTTGTAGATTTCTATAAATCGATCTATTTACGAGCAGAAACGACTTTTAGTCTTTTTATTTATGATACAATTCATCTGTATTAGCATCGTTTTATTTGGAACCTGCTAATTTCTGAAAATGATGAATTCTGCTAAGTGTCCCCAATGTAACGGCAATATATATATTGCCCTGTAATATATTACACGTCGGACGAAAGCAGTTCAATGTCAGGGCTGTTCCAGTTTGTTCCACATTGCTTGTTTGGCTGTGACCACTGAACAGTACGAAGTTCTGAAAGAATTAGATTTTCAATGCTGTGTCATCTATTGTGAGCGATGCAGAACCCAAGCTGCACTCCATCTCCACCATCCAAGCCGGCACATTTCAAGTTGATGCGGACGAGGAAACAGCCCTGCCGATTGTAGCCCCTTCAGCTGCAGATTCCCCAGTTCCAGATTCTATTGGCCGGAGTGATACGACAGGTTCTTATTCGCTTTCTGTTCTTTCTGTTCCTGTTACCGCGAAGCCCAAGAGGTCTAGATGCAAGAAAGCAGCCAATCCGCCCGTGCCTGTTCCTGCCCCTGACTTGATTCCGGAGCAAATCCTTTCAACTAGTGCGCCGGAACGTACGACTCCCCCGTCTTATGACCCAGGTTGACAACGAGGGCAGTAGCAAGTGGCCATCACTGAAGACATCCATCTATGGGGCAGCTGAGAAGATTCTCGGACTCACTCAGCGGCGCCGCAGTGACTGGATCAGTGGAAGAACCCTGCAGCTATCGGCCGAGACGACTCGAGCCAGGTCCCGGAACCATGCCTCCTTCCGCCAACATCGAAAGCTGACAGCAACGTCGGCTAGAGATGATCGGCAGAAGTATTGGTCCGAAACGGCGACTTCTATGGAGCAGGCCTCTAATGTTGGTGACACCCGAAAATTGTACCAAATCATACGCCAGGTTAGTGGTTAGCCCCCGACACTCTGTGATTCTGTTCGCGATGTGAATGGAGGATTTATTGCCGACAACTCGGCCAAGGTCGATCGCTGGCGTGAACACTTAGAGCACCTGCTCAACTTTGACGAACAACCCATCACACCCTCTCCTCCACAGTGGACTTTCAATCCTCTCCTGCCTACGCAGCGTCGTGTGACATTCCTTCCGAAGACGAAGTTACCGATGCAATGCAGAGGCTACGCAACAACAAGGCGTGCGGAGAGGACGGTATTCCTGCAGAAATCTTTAAGTCCTGTGTCGACGCCCTGGCTCCTCGGCTCCATGAGGTGATTGTACAGGCGTGGCGAGAAGAGACCGTTCCCGATGACTGGGGCTCAGGTATCCTTGTACCTGTCCACAAGAAGGGAGATAAGATAAGATGCGAGAACTACTGTGGCATAAGTCTTATCGATGTTGCTGCAAAGATCTTCGCTGTTGTTATTTTCAGGCGCTTCCAGTCTGCACGTGACTCCAGGACACGACCCAACCAAGCCGGATTCCGAGCTGGGCGTGGATGTGCGGATCAAATATTCACACTGAGGCGCACTCTAGAATTCCGCCATAGCTACCAGCAACCGACGGCCGTTTGCTTCGTCGACTTTGCCGCCGCATTCGATTCCATCCATTGTGAGTCCCTGTGGCGAATAATGGAACTGGATGGAATGCCAACCAAACTCATTGCGATGATTAAGGCCTACTATCGGTCTACTGCCGCACGAGTCCTGGTTCACAACAATCTCTCTCAGTCGTTCGATATCCGGTCTGGTGTCCGACAGGGCTGCGTCCTTTCGCCCATTCTGTTTAACTACGTAATTGACTGGATTCTCGGCAAAGCCCTACATGAAGAAGACGGTGTTGAACTTGCACCCGGACGCCGACTTACTGATCTTGACTGCGCCGATGATATTGCTCTGTTAGCCTCAAACTTTGATGGTCTACAGTCAGTAGTGTCGCGGTTAAATGAGATTGCTATGTCGATAGGCATGTCCATAAATTCCGGAAAGACGAAGTTCTTCTCGAGCTGCATCCCTGACCAGGAAAAGGCACCCCTGGGGATTAATGGGCATCAACTTGAAGAAGTAGACAGCTTTAAATACCTCGGGGCGAGGCTGCTACTGAATGGGCAGAGCAAGGACGACAGTCTCCCGTATCGATGCTGCTCGCTGGGTTTTCTCAATCCTTCGAAAGCGCCTATGGATCCGACGTGACATCTCCATCGCCACGAAGATTCATGTATACCGTGCATCCATCCGGTCAGTCCTCCTCTATGGATGTGGATGCTGGGCTGTGCGCGCTGAAGATGAGCGAAGACTGGAGGTCTTTGACCACCAGTGTCTGAGGACGATCCTGCGAGTTAAGTATAGCGACTTCATCTCAAATGAGACAGTCCGCATCCGCTGCGATCTTATCACGAATATATCTCAAGCCATTCAAGAAAGGCGACTGAGGTGGTTTGGACACGTTCTCCGTCGGCCGCCCCACGAGCTTACCTATGCTGCCCTCGACCCGACACCGCAGTCAACCTGGAAACCTCGAAGAGGAGGGCAACTGAAGATTTGGCTCGACACCGTCCCTCAAGACATGGAAGCAGTTCTTAGACCTTCTATCTTCGGCCTCCGTCGCTGGAGAAGGGACTGGGTGGAGCTTTCGAGATCCGCTGCCGCCAATCGCCACCCATGGAGAGGTACCGTTCGTGACATCATTGAGGCCGGCTAGATCAGGCATGATCACAGCCGTAACAAGTACAAGTAAGTTAATCGTGAAGTTGTTAGACAAATCTGTTGAACAGCCTCTCCAATCTGTCTAATCAATGCGAGAAGCTTGCTTCCCAAGCTCGCCGAGCTCTCCTATTGGGTTAACAACCAAAGGCTGTTCTTCTTTTGAATAACGGAAACCTGGCTCCATTCTGATATTGGTGACGTTGAAGTTCACCATTCTGTCTACAATGTTTTCCGAACTGATAGAGTCGGCTCTGCGTATGGTGGGGTTGCCTTTTACGTGAGACAAGACCTCAAAAGCAAGGTTATTCGAAGCCTGGGAGGTGAAGGCCTCCTTGAACAACTTTTGGTGTCAGTTTCTAGTTCCCGCGAATCACTTATAAGGGTGGGTGTTGTGTACAGAAGTCCTAGTACTACGTCTCTGGCCTGGCTGGACACATTCGCTGAATATGCCTCATCTTCTCGTGTTCGTATTTTGGGTGATTTTAATCTCCCTTCGGTTAATTGATCTTTGACACCCCCAGTATCCACGTCTGCAAATTATCTAGACAACGCTTGTGCAACATGTGCTGTTGCCTACGTGGGTATCCGCTTCTTCGTCGTCCTGTTTGGATTTAATTTTTACTAACGAGCATGATGAAGTTTGAATTTCACCATTTCGAATCCACTTGCCACTGGTGATCACTGCGTGGTTTCTGCGTACTATCTGCTTTCAAGACCAACAGTTAGACCCCAGAGACCACCAAGACCACGGAGTGGTGGAACCATCCTAAAATACAGCCGTTGCACCGACTCAAGTGCAAGCATTTCTCCTGCATAGCAAGGAAAGTAGGCTGGGCCCGCGAACTCGATGATAGGCCGAACATAGATGGAAAACAACTTTTTAAATATGGCGGGAGACCATAAAGAAAAGGTCCTTCTCAACAAACAAAGACCGAAGCCCAGCCGCTGCAATTAGCTCTGGGATTCCAGGTTGAACTTTGCGACGACGATTGATATGAACGTGGGGCCGCTTTGATTGAGAGTCGGAGACATCCACGTTATCTCAAAATTTGAACCAACCGCGGTCAAGGTAGGTGATGAATGCTATTGTTTTAGCCCACGAAAACCGCTCATTTTTTTGGAAATGTCCATCTGGACAGTATTTTTGACTGTGAAGCACTGGGCACTTTAGTGGCCCGATATGTTTCCATTCTTACATATTATTGTCGTCTTTTCTATTCCTTGTTCTGATACATTCATCTTCTCCTCTCCTTGCACCTTTCAAAAGGAAGTCAGTGAATGATATCTGCCACATTGGAATATGAACAAATTGTTGAGGCCTGTTTGCGCTTAATACAGAAGCGACTTGCTTGCCGATACACCTTTTATGAGTTTCCTAAAGAGAAAGTTGATGCTGGAGTATTTCAAAGCGGATTTCTCTGCTGTCAAACATCAGATGACGCATCAAGTCCCAAAAAACCCCTCCGTCTGGATGAATTGGCCAGCTTCAGTGTTCATGACCCAACTGAAAAGAGTCCTAACTGGAAGCTTTCCGCTACCAGTCTTCACTGCATCCCTCGTGCCTGTCCAGACGCTGCTGGCACAGCCCTCTTTGGCATCTGTATACCCATAGCCGGCTCTCCTGACGCCTCAGGTTTCAGCATTGAAGTGACCACAGAACCCTCCCTGCCAGCCTCCTTGTGGAGATCGGCAGTCATAAATCTGCCGCAAGCAGATACGCTCTACCTCGTGGCCATCACATCGACCAACGTCCTTGAGATGGCCACCTCCCAGGGCGGGTCCGACAGACTGCTGCTTCACTTGACCGTTAATTGCCACCGCGGTGGCGGTGCAGAACGTGTGGTGCTTCCGCGTCCTCTGACACTTTCTCTGGTGCGACTCCTTGCGGGCGCCTACGATCCGCCCGTCCGAGAGGTAGATGCCAGTAGCGTGTTAAGGTGGACAGCAATTGCGGCTGCTGTGAATCCGTGTCTGCTCTCGCTGCAGCCGATTTCCTCGACGAAACAACATCCCCTATCATCATCATCATTGGCGCCGGCACTGGAGTTCTTGCTGCGTGACCACACCACTGAACATCTCAGAAGTGCACAGGCGTGGACTTGGCTGCCAAGAGGTCTTCTTACGGGTTGTTGCATTCGTGTACACGAACGCGATGATCATGCCTTACTGCAGCTTCTTGCTCCGTAAGTTTCGAAGTGCTGTCGGACTCCATTTTGATTTACGTGGCGCATGTTGGCATTGGATATGATCAAGAAGACTGTCAGTTGGTGGAACGTTCTACAGCCTTTTGTTACTCAATACTCAGCTCGCTTGGAATTGTGTCATCAGGAAGTGGTAGTCTCGAACAGATCTAACTACTCTCGTTTGCAGATATTTCCTTGACCAGAGGGCACCACGCTATTGTCGGAAGAAGATGAAAATCTTTGTAAATCCGGTGTTCAGAACAAAAGTGATTGCTTGTTCTCAGTGCGCAACGTTTACTGCAAATTGATTACCTTGTACAGCGAGACAAGAATATGCTGCAGATTAGATTTTAACCTTTAACCCATAACCATTTCTGGGAAGTCTCATAGAAATTTCGGATCTCGGGTAAGGCACGTTTGGCAAAGTGGGTGCAACGCTGTAACAAGAATTGAAAACTGGAGGGCTGCCTTGGAAGACTGGGATTGCTTGATGACTTGCGTTTAATAGTTGGGGCAATTTAGGTCTGTTGTTGGACAAATTGTGTACTCATAGGCTCGAGTGACCTACAACTGACGGAGGTCATCTTGGCGGATGCTATGCCACACTCCTAGGATGGTAGTGCGCGGATTTTGGTGGGAAATCCCGAGAAATTTTTTCTAGGCAATAGCTTAGTTTTTTTAACAACAAAAAATTACTACTACCAAAACTCACAGTGAAATTTTCTTTATTTACACCAGCCGGCACCATGGATGGAAAACTATCTTCAGGAGATGTATTGCAGTAGACAACCTCGCGGTTGCTCTAAGGGTTTTCCATTTCCCAAAATAAAGCTAAAATTTGCAATAAATCAGTACTCGTCGATGTGACATTAACTGTGTCTCTTTCCTATAAGACACAGTCCCGAGGTCGATTAAAGGTCTTTTTATCCCGATATAGAATAGGGCATAGGTTTCTTTATGGTTTTTCCTTTGGATAAATTTTACATGGTATGGGGACTTATGGGCGGCCTTTTATACGTGCCCAGCCTACTCGCTGTTAACTGCGAAGGCCTCAAGTCCCCACGTTGCTAATTTGAAACTTCCTCTTTTACCTTTTCTCAGTTTTATCGTTCTTTCCCTGTCTTTTATTTTACCTTCACCTCAAATCATCACCGCCACTGTTTTTCTTATTTTAATCTACTTTTTCCTCTTCTAATTTACCAGCCCAAAACTCCTCCCGATTGTGACCAAATGTCTATTGTCTCAGCGCTTCTCCGAGCAGACCGGCATCTCTCTTTCCAGATGTGAGTCTAAGATCGCCAATCAGACCAAAGGCATGAAGCCCCAACTTCGTTGTATCTTGCTCGCATTGCTTGAAGAGGTGCGGCGGGCGACTGAACTGCTGAAAGCCTCCATTGGGGAAATCATGCAGGAGCGCGTGCCCCTCATGACAGACATCACACCGCTGGCCAATAGCCTCACGGCAGCTGATACTGTTTCTGATTGGCGGTCTCGTGCCACTGCCACTGAACTTGATTGGTCGCTTCTGAAGGTCATTCTGCTGAAAAAGAGTAGCTTTCTCGTTCAGCTGGCCCAGGCTAGGCAGCGTTCTGACGAGCTTATGCAGCGCTTTTGCCTAAACTGACAAACAAATGTTGGCATTTTCCTCGGTCCCCCCTCCTCCCCCCTTCCAAGATGATGCTGTTTATTTTTATATATTTCTCATTCGGTATGTACCTCCTTAGACACAATCACAACTCATCCTTAATCATAATGTTGAAGTTTTCATCCGATTGTGTCATTTGGATGCTCATCCGAGTTGCGTGTTTCCCGACGCCTACTTCCTCCTTCGTCAGGACACCGTCGTTATTTTCGTCCTTTTCCAGGAAAATGTGTTCGGCCTCTGCTCTCGCCTGGGCGTCAACACCTGTAAAGCGTAAGGAAGCAGAAGGCATACGTTGTTTTGTGCGGAGTAGAGCTTAATGTCTAGTGTTGGAAGACACTTATATTTATATAAATGCATTACCGACAAAAATGAGGAATGGTCATTTCTGGCTTATTAGTCGTCATCGGTCTGTCATACGTAACCCCAAGCGGTGCCACACCCGAGGTTCGAACCCGCAACCTTGTTAGTTAGAAGTTCAACGCTCTAATGAGGGATTTCTCTACCAATGGGTGGGCATCCATCTATGAATATCGCGTCTAACTGTGTGCTAACGTTTCCTTTTCGCGTTGGTGAAGCATTGGGCTCTCCGGGCAGTCGGGGCAACCCTGGACGCTTACTTAGCGTCCAGTGTAGGGCAGAATATGCAGTATCCATGTTCTACAAGCTTTGCCGAATTACTTGGTTGCCGCACTGTTCTGAGTACGGAATAATGTTTTTTCTCCAGTAAGGCACACTCAAACAGAGGGCTAATAGTTATTTTTTAGTCAAGCCTACACTTTGGTTTCTGTGCCCAGCCCCAAAGTAGTCAGGCGTGTCTGGACCCTCTCCTGAGGTGAGAGTTGCTCAAAGTTTGCCGTCGCCTGTGCACTTTCTCTTCTAGTCTACTTCGTCTTTCTTTTTTGCTGTTAGATGGAGGCTCATCACCTATGCAAGGTCTTGGATCGGCAAAAAGGTTTTGTATGACGGTGGTTGATTTTCTTGATGCTGTGATAAACATATTGGTTTGCCGGGACACACGGCTGTGATATTCCTGAGCTTTTTTCAAGATGGTGCTGGTAGGATTACTCCAACTCTAGCCTTCGGATCAGCCAGAAAAGCCATTGTATCTTGCTGCTGTTTACGATGGCCTTAGCATCGTTGGCCCTTTGAGAGTCTAGTCAGCCTGCTTCTCATCACAAATCTCCAATTATGCAAAACCCTGTAAAGTAGTTGCTCACGGGGCTTCAAATAGCCTGCTGTGCGGCAGCTTCCTTTTATTGATTCAGTTGGATTTTGGACCCCCTCAGCATATTACTCTAATTTCCTGACGATTTGCATCGCAGCCAGTAGGAATGATACGTATTATCTCGGTCCTGTAAGGCCTTTCTTTGCAAGTATTCCACCCAGCTGTCTACTAGAAAGAGCTCGGAAACGCCTCCAGTTATAAACGTGAAGAGGTGAGTCGCGAAAAGGTTTTCCCTCGACCATCTGAAGCCGGGCTATTACCACATAGACTCCGGACAGCAGTTATTTGTGAAAATAATGCTACTTAAATTTTGTAAATACCACTTTTATAGTGACAATTTTAAGGATGCGTGCACATGTAAATGACATACCGGCATATAAACAATAGGGTTTTCAAGGGCATCGCCTATTATCTCCGCCAAACAAACTGAAAAGGAGACACAATTCTTGGAGCAAGAGCTCAATTAGCCTAACGTTTCGGATTCTCATTTGTATGCGTCGCGGCTAATAGCACGTTGTGCGATAATTACCCGCAGTCAGGTTGCTAAGTGCCGGAGCTTCGTCCTCCGTGTGGGTTCTTGGACCATTCAGGACCAATGGCCATCCGCGTGGTTAACTTATCTCTCTAGGCAGTCTCTACCGAATATGCAGCGGGGAGGTCTTTCCGCCTTGTTAGTTGACCGAGGACCTACCTTGAGTAGTTCATGGCTCAGGTGTTTGTCTTAGTTTGTGAGACTTTCAGCTTAATCAAACTTGAACGTGTGGTTGGGTACCACCGAATAAACCGCGACTAAATACTGTAACACCTGATTTACCCACTAACCTTATCTAACCTTGTCTCTGGTGATGGCTGCGAGTGGGAATCCTAAACGTCAGGTTAATGAAGCCCTTGTTCCAATGCTCCTGTCTCCCTCCCCGTGGTGCATACATCCTCAGTGGTAAAGATCCGATCTACGGACTCTCCGCATTGACAGTAGCAAGTATGCATGGTCAGTCTTGCTGGGGTTTTCTTAACAAGGGCTGGTATGGCTCGTTGGTTACACGCTGCACATACAAGCATTTTCAGTTCTAAGCAGGACCGCTGAGGGTGGTTTAGACATTCGAGCAGCAGATTATGTCCTCCAGCGCCTAGAAAAGTGCTTTACTCGCTTGCTTCTTTGTCTACTGTGGCTACCTTCTAGTTGACTGTAAAAATAACTGGAGGTCATAGAACCAGTTCAGTCGGAAGATTGAACCTTCCTCCTCCTTCATGGTAGCTTTCAGGTTCCCTGAGCAAGGGTAACTTTGGTGCGACACAAGCCGTCGACTGAGTCGGTCCAAATGAACGGTTAGCATGACCTTAAGGTCGGCATGGGCGCCACGACAACCCAGTTAGCGGCTGATCCTGTTAAATGCCTGATGTTCAGTCACAAGGAAGATTGCCCTGCCCTACCTTTTATTTGGGAACTCGCTTCTGTATGCGGTGCGGACGCAGTGTCTGACAAACCAGCGTTCCTTCCTTGACGTTCACTTGTCCAGACAGAAAGATGGCTCCATTAAACGGACGGTTTTCCATAAGATCATTTGGAAAGGTCAGTATTTGCATTATCTGAGTTTTGTTCCCATTCAGTGAAAACGTAACTTGGTATATACTATTTTCCACAGCACCAGAAAAATCTGTTCTATGGATACATTGGATGCTGAATTAGCCAGCCTCAAAGATACCTTATTGAAGCTGGGATATCCAACTCAGTTTACAAAGAAGTATATTCAATCCCTCCGACCTAAAATGACTCAGCAGTTAGCACCTAAAAAGCCTGTTTTCGTTCCCTTGCCCTTTAAGAGTGATAACATTCTGAATACCATCTAGAGACGCCTTCTCATCGCCATTGAAAGGAATAACTATGCTACCGAACTCATAATTTGCAATACAGCGAAGCCCTTACCGATTTCTTATTCGAAGCAGGCCTTGCCGTTGCACGCCCCATCAAACTGTGCTTTCGAATTAACACGCACCTGTGGATGCAAGTACATACGACGAACGCAACGGCGATTGGCCTGCAGAGC
Organism: Ligula intestinalis; assembly: GCA_036362985.1. Classification (NCBI taxonomy): domain Eukaryota; kingdom Metazoa; phylum Platyhelminthes; class Cestoda; order Diphyllobothriidea; family Diphyllobothriidae; genus Ligula; species Ligula intestinalis. Next base: position 10,574,649 of record JAYGXS010000009.1, read on the forward strand.
TAAGGAGCATTTACGTAGCTGATTATTCAAACAAGAAAACAGAATTCCCCGTTCATCGATTAGTTACCATTCGCTAGACACGAGCCATTCTGTTGACTCCAAAACTTTTTTCCGAGTACTTGTTCAGGCACGAACAACTCGTACATTACGCTACCTGGAGGCAGCGTACATACGGCGGTCAAAACCCGACCTATGTAAACAGCCGGAGCCTGCAGTGATATTGGCCCCCCTGTTTACACATTTCCCCTCCGAACCTCTTCCCCTTGGCGTCTTTCCCCCATTTTTGCTGCCCATAGCGTTTTAACTTTCTCACGTTATTGATTAGCCTCTTGGCCATTTCTTATCACCTTGTTGTTTGCATCGATTTTTCTGTATGAATTCAATTTTTATTTTCTTTTACATAATTCACGCTATGCAATGAGAGGCAGCAACTGAAGAGCTCTCTCGAAATGTCATGGATCCACTTAACGTTGTTGTTTTTACCTTCTTTAAAAAGCAGAATAGCCTATCTACGTGCGTCACACACGATCTGGTCCCCACGGCACAGGCTACGATAAGGGCGCCTGGAACTTCACATGGATGAGGATACCATAGAGGCTACCGCACATCTCAGTGATTACAACAGTTTTTTAGCAATGTCTTGAATGTCGTGCGCAGAAACATCTTCACGAGGGTGCAACCTAGATTAGCGTTTGCCTCACGAACATGTGACAAAGTTGAGAAGCGGTAGACGCGAGCATGAATCCGAAAGGTGAAGCGAAATGAGTTTTTGTTCCAGTGATCGTATCTACTTCCCAACTCTATGGCAAATTATTTAAACAATAGAACTTACTCTTCTTATAGTGACTGATCAACTCATCTGTGTCAATCAGTCCGTTCCCATCCGTGTCGATCTCCTTAAATGTAGTCACCTCATACTCCTCCAGATATTTGTCCGTTTTCTCTGAAAAAAACGGAGGGAACGGGAGGCTTGAATGCTTTATATATACCCAAATAACTGTTCGTCGTAGGTGTTTGCCTACTGGAGTTTTATCACCTACCCGAGGACACATATTCCTTGCGGGACAGTTGACCATCTCCATTTTTGTCCAAATGCTGAATGGTTTCCTTGGCAGCGTGCGGCGCCATGTGCTCGTAGTGGAACGGGCTCTGAAAACCGGCCAGTTCCTCGGCTTTCAGTTTGCCGTCTCCATCCAGGTCGGCCAGGCCGAATTTCTGCTGTTCCTCCTCTATGGTCTACGTAGGTGGGAAGGGGGTGGAGAGGAGTAAATACAAGGTGAAAATGGAAGGGGAGGCAAAGAAGTGTAGCCCACTTTAAGGGTAGTACCCACTTACCGAGATTAGGTTCTTCGCGTCCGTCGTCTGGTCCTTGCTGAGACGATCGAGATCCTCAGCCGAGTAGCCGAAGGTGTAAGTAATATATTCGTCAAATGAGGCCTGCCCATCACCGTTTCGGTCGATTTTTTCTAACAGCTCCTTAGCACTCCTTAGGTCCTCTTCCCTTGTACAAACCAAAGTTAAACAAAGACGTCAGAATCATTTGTCTAAAAAGTTTTAATGATGAAGGGTGGGCGGATATGTCGCGCTGCGTGTCACCATAAGCGCTCGTGGTAGACATTTAAAATTGCAGCCTAACAGTTGCAGTTGCTCGGATAAGACAGGATAGGAGTCAGCGCGTTGAGAAGGTTGTTATAGCGAAGCATTCTGAAACTGGATTTTTCCTCGTTGCATTCATGAACTTCGCTGCGATAGTTGAGAGAGAGAGAGAGAGAGCGATGTGCACATTAACCGTCGGCGGCTGAAGGATGTCTTCTAGCTTATATTTACTGCTTGAGTAAGTGATCCTACTGCCATGATGTGTTCGCGCCACGCCACAAATGCGGTCAGGTGATTGTGGTTCTCAACCTGCCTCAGGGATAGCGGTAAACTCCCCTCGATGCCTGTCTCCCACGGCTACTAGGGTTATGGGAACGCGAACGGTGACGTACTCAGAGCCCAGAGCTGAAAGTGCACGCCAGATGAGCCATGCCGGCAGACCGGCCGTGAGCACAAGTGACGCCCGCCCTCACGTTCACTGCAATGCTCTAGAACGTCCCGCAGCGTGGGAAACTACGGCAGAACTCCCCCTCTCGTGCGATAGGCCAGGAACAGTCTAGAAGGACCAACGCCTTATAATAGGCTGTAGTGGACACGCTGATTAATTTTTGTGTCTCTGTAATGTCGTGGATAAAGACTCCTGCCACCAGAACCGGCTTTGCCTCCTTCTACCTTATACTCCTAGAGACATAAAAACTAGCATGTTGGCACTTGAAGGTCGACCCCAATTTGTCTGGCTCATCACCTCCAAGGTTGACTCACACAAAGGAGGCTTTGTGGGCGTTGTGATAATTGCCATGCTCAGGCACTTCGGATACTGACTCTCTCGTGAGTGGTCTTGAACTTGTCCAAGTGTCAACTTCATTCTGCCTATTCTTCACTTCCTCTGTACAGAGTAAACTATTCCTCGTACCTGGCGTCTCACTTCTTCTCTTGCGCTACGAAACCGAGCCTGAAGATCGCAGCGGCGAGGCTGTTGTGACTAGCTCGAGTCGAAGTGAACTTTCCTGAAGGCTCACAGACGCTAGTCTCGATGCCTGGGTCAGCCAATCACAATTGCTGCATGGATGCAGTTGGGGGCCGGTGACGAATAGTAAGCTTGCACGCGTTCCCGACGCCATCTATCTGCCTGTCCAAAAACCTCAATGCCGATCAAGCCAATGAACACTCTCTGTGTTTACTAGCCTGACTGCTGGCAAACCAACACCTGGGACCCGGCCAGTCTCCTGGATGGTCGTGTTCTCCCAAGTCAGACTGCTTCCATCTATTCTCCGTTCCTCTGTGTACACAATATACTGTTCCTTCTACTCTGGATTTCTCAAAACGTCTTCTCTACCAAGTGACCATGCTGTGAAGATCGTAGTTGCTAGGGTTTAACTCAATTAACCATCTGCGATAAGGGCTCTACCTATTAACTTAACCCACTGCGATAGCGGTAACAATGCAAACTACTGAAAATTTACTAAATAACTCGTCGGACCTGCAGGAAAATGCGAAGGCATACCTGTGCCTCCCCTGAACTATGGCAAAAAGACACTTCTAGTACCGAAATGGGGATAATAGGTGCCTTATAGGAGAGGAAACGTCATATTCTGAAATATGTACCAAGGGAAACAAATCATATTTGCTTTATAGGCTTTTTTTACTGTATACAGAGGCGTCTTACAGAAAGATAGTTCAGGGGCGATGGAAACATCCGCGTCCTACCTATTGGGTTTTCGAACGGTAAATGAAATTAAGACCAGAACTCGGAAACATGGAGCCTATCTGCTGATTTAATTGCGGGGCACCCTGAACGTCTACAGGACAGTGGAACGGTCGTCAATGGAGGTTACTTACGAAACAAGCAGGTTCTCGGGTCTACGAATATTTATCTGTCGCCGAAGAAAAAACGTTACTAGGCTCAGGTTTTACCAGACAGGGCTATATAGTCAATTACCTGTGAAAGTTCGTCAACTGTAGCGGTATAATGTCATGGCGACGAGGGCTCGCCAGTAAATAACGTTCGCATTTCCAAACAGCTGGCGCAATACCTGAACACCAAACTGGTATGCCGAAGTAGTGGTTGATAACGTTTAGGAGACTGATCCTCAACTGAGCCGCCCCACACAAACACTGTTCCGTAGGCTATTGTTTAAAAATAGTCCTGGAAAACAGGCGATCTGTTGCCCGCGCGCTCTGAGTGGACGTGCTGATGACCAGGAACTCCAAGAAAGAAGAAGAAAGGAAGTTTTGCGGGACCAGTTGTGTAGGAACCCGGGTGCTGAGTGCTAACATTATACCTTTATAATAGCGCTTGACCGAGGTTTCTTAGGGATCGAGATTTCACAGATCAAATATTTCTTTCGGAAATGAAATTTCATCTTTCCAGATAGCTGCACTAAATCTGTGCCATCAATAAGGCTTGTATAAGAAAACTCAGAAGACACTATGTGAAGGAAATGTGTCCTGTCTTTCGACGCATTTTGCATCGGATAGGGTTCGTATATTCGCTGGCTGAAAGTTCGTATTTACTTGTGAGTTTAAGCAGAGATATCGAAGGAGCACAACTAATGTTGGTGAGTTGACAAAAAACGCAGTATAACACACAACCGAACAGAGGTAAACATATCTTCATGCTATGTATTAACAACAAGACATCGGAGACTAGAATTGCCCTTTCTGACTCATTAGCCGTCGTCAGCTAGTCATACCCAACCCTGAAATTGCTGCCACACTCGAGTTTTGAACCCGCGTCTTTCCGGTCAGAGGCAAACGCTCTAGCAAAATGCACTGGAGTTAGGTACAGTACAGTAGTCGCCACAGACCATGCAATTTTCATAACTTTTTATAAGTTTGATCATTACTCGAATACCAATGTGAATGCATTTAGTAAGATTTAGAAATAATAATGTAATGCATCAGGCATATTAGGTACTTAAAAGAACTATAGGAATTACTAAGTGTTTTAAAAGAAAAATAAAATTTTCTCGATAATCCTGTGATTTTGGCGACGTAAAAACGAGCTATAAAGTCGAACAATAAATTATGACATTGTGTTAAATTGGAAACTTGAAGCAACCACTTTCTATGTATAGAAAGAACTTTTCTTTAGTCAAGAAATTCTGTTAAATTTAGTCTTACTGGATAAGTATTTATTGAATGTCATCAGCAAAAGTGTGTCATAATTTTCCTTGTTTTTACTATCTTCTTTGATAAATGTATACATTCTGCATTTGTTCGACCTTTACACCAAAACCTTTAAAATCAGATAGATATAAAGAGCATTTACCGAAAAAAGTGTTTTTCGACATTAGTTTTACTGAAGATAGCAACGTTTTTGATATACAGAAATGCCTCAAAACAGCAAAACGCCGGCAATTAAGCCCACGGTTTTTAAGCCCGCCACTTATTAATTCCAATTTGGTCTGGGCCCGAGCTGGACTTAATAGCCGGCGACTACTGTATCGCTAGCTGACGACGGCTCATGAGCCAGAATGACCATTTTAGGGTCGTATGTCTTGTCGTTAATACATAGCATAACATATATTACCGAACCTCAGTTAGTAACATTACAATTAGTAGCCTTGCGAAAAACACTCGGTTGGTCCGAGTTCGTGAGGCATCAGCCAGGATGGGTACATCCTAAAAAACACACCGATGTACAATTAACTACTATAAACATATATGCTTGCACGAGATAAGAAGGCAGTTCTGCACACTGTTTTGAGAAGAAGACGACTCGATCGCTGGGACAATACTTTTATTCCCCTGACGTTTCGAGATCCGTCGCGGATTCGTCATCAGAGACATAATCACAGAGCAGTAGCAGATACAGGTAGTATGTGCACAGGAGTTTGCCGTAAAATTTAAGCGTGAAGAAAAAATCGATAACTGACAGGCGTTAGCGCCGATTCGCCACGTCAGCAATGACCATCTGGCTCTGCGAAGCTGACGTTAAATGATGCGTTATCATGTCTGTTCCTCGAGCGGCGACTTGCTCTGGCTAAATTGAGTCTCATCACTGAATATGGATTGGGCTAATCGTTGCACTCGGTCTCACCCGATTGTCGCGCCTTGCGAGAATTTTGGCCTCAGCAAATTGCAATGTGTGGCTGGGTCTCGTCCAATGAGTCGCCACCTTAGAATTGGCATCATTTCGCCGCACTGCTGCCGCGTGTTCGGCAATTCCTGTCTTGAGAAGTCTACTAGTGATCGAGTCGTCTTCTTCTCAGTTACTTCCTAGGACCGCATTTTTGCTTGTATTAACACTATTTTGAGTTGGGCGTCGAATTGCGTTTTCACCGTTTGTTATCTACTGGGCCATCACCGGAAGTCTAACCGGTCTTTACACAGACGAAAAACCCTCTCGCTACAAACTGCGGCAGTGAGCGTTCTGACGTCGACAGTGCATCCTCCTTTCTACCCCAAAATAAACTTATCATGTCGAACGCAATTGTAGAGAGACAATTCTAAGCTTCTTCACGCTGCCTAAAATTTTCTATTCTATGTGAAATGGGTCGTTGCCTGTCGATGTCTGGCCTTCCTGTCGGGTCTCAATCTGTCTGGAGCTCAAGGTCGTTGCGGTCGCCAGACTTACTAGCGCGCGTGACGTGGACCACCCACACGCTGTCCAACCAGTCATAGGCCGACCTAGCCAATTAACGCGCTCTCTAACTGTCTACTGTACTGACTGCTACTAAAACCGCACTTGGGACCTGGTCAATCTCCTGAGCGGACGTGTACTCCCAAGTTAGACTCCCTCCCTCCATCTACTATCCTTTCCCTTGTGTACACAATATACTCGTCCCCCTACTCTGGCCTTTAACGACTTCTCTTCTATTGAGTAGCCATGGTCTGAAGATCGCAGTTGCTGGGTTTAACTCACTTATTCCCCTACGATATACATAAAGAACTTTCTTAAAATTGGTGATTACTGTAATGGCAAAAAGTATACACAGGTTTTGCCAACTTACCGGAACAGCTTACTTAACCAAGTCATTAACTCCTCTCTATTAACTTGGCCGTCTTTGGAGGTGTCAATCTGGTTGAAACGGCTGCGCAACAGCTTTGGTATCTCCTCTGAGGGCAGGTCCATCGAGTGTTGTGCTGGATCATCTGCCTCTCCATCTCCATCAAAGTCAACGTCGTGTGCTGGACACAGGAGGAGTCTCATCATACTTAGAGAGAGGAAGAGCCACGGAAGCAATGCCGGCATTAGCACGCACAGAGCAGGACTTGGGGAGGATTGCTGCGTTGCAGGTAGCTGGCTATATTCCTCTTTTATTGTCAGGAACGAATATGCGGGCAACCCGGATAGCCACTTGACGTACGCCACAGGGAGAAACCGGTGTTCTACGTGCAACGACCTCACTGGTCAAAATGACTACTTTCCGCTGGCCAAGTCCAAAGTGGAACTACTTTGGCGCCTTTGAATTTACCTGCTGATAAGTGAGTCAGCGCACACAGAGAATTTTCAGTTTATTCAGGCCTGTGACAAAACGAGATGGTAGACCGCTAGATAGAGAATTCATGTTACGGGTAAAATCGGGTAGTGGGACGGATGACCTAGAATTAACTAAGGGCACAAAGCTAATATGCATACAAAAAATTTCCTAACATGGGATCTCAAAAAAGAGACTCTGCTACGAAAATTCAGCTCATTTGTAGTCCCTCAAAAACATTACAGAAAGCGCTACCAGCCTGAAACAAAAACAGGCCGTCCGTGCTCGTTCAAGTAGAACTTATGGTTCTGGAGCCCATCCCCCCACCTGGAACACGCGACTCAAAATCTAAACGTTAAAACCTTCCCCCATACCTGCACATCCTATCGCCGCAGAATTAAGGTGACCATATCACACCCCCCAACCCCATCACAGTTTATTGTAACCTCTGCCCCCAAAAACTCTAGTGCAACATTCCCAGCCCTCACTTTTCATTCAGTCTGATGACCAGAAAGTGATACTTGTTCGAAAATTCACGAGTACAAATCGATTGTCCGAAGATCCTACTTTTCATCATGTTATCTCGGAATGCAACTTACTTCAATTATCGAACATTATATTGTTTAGAAGTAGCAACTTCTTCTTTAGAAAAAGAGAAGATTCTAAAACAGTGTGAAAAGTTTCTGTGACTTATTAAAATAAAGTTTTAAGTGTACAGAAAGTCAGTCGGTGCAGGAAAAAAAAAACGAGAAAATAAATTAAAACAAGTAGAATTGCCGTTGAAAAGTTACAAGTGGCAAAATTTGCACTGAAATGTCTTTCAAGAGCCGGTGTAATTTGTAGGCTAACTACTAACAAGCAGCCTTTATTTCGAGTGTAAATTTCAACGTGGCCGCTCGAGGATTGGCTGCCTTCTTAAAATCGATAAATCGTTTAATACCCCAAAAATGTATCCTGCTTTCTTGCACTGCACTTCATATGATTTACATGGAGAAAACAAAGCAATTTTAGGTGCCGAAATTTCTGTGGGGTAAAATGCACAATTTTAAATTCCTGTCTTATCAAAGGAAAAATTCGTGGATACGTAAACTTAGTCTGAGTTAGCTCTCAGTATACGAAACTGTAGTGACCAAATTTCCCGTGCAACGCTCAACGTCTCTCGGCTGCTAATACGTGCACACCCAGCGGAGTCTGTTTTTGGCCTGCAAGTCTCACGCGCCCACTACCGCCGGGGGTCAGGCAGAAACTGTTGCTGACCGACGCCTCACCGTGGCCACGCGTGCACGCCAGCCTTCGCCCATCTCAAGGTCGCGCCACGACCGATAGTCTAGACATTAGCGGTGTGATTGGCTGCCGTAAGAAAAGCATGCGCTGACATTCCGGCGATTTCCGTCGCCCTCGTCACTTCGGACTTCGCCACTACATTGGGAAGACGTTCGCTCCGAAGTCAAAATTCTTCCTGCTCATTCTCCGTTCCTCTGTATAAGTGGCTACCATCTATGTTTCATTCAAAAATACAACAGCCTTTTACGGCCAAAATCTACGGACCAGTCGGTTTCGAGAAAGCCCGCTTTCATATCCTTACCATTTATGAGAAGGCCAGCGATCAAACTGTGTAGATTTCGTTTTAAGTAAAGAAGAGGGAATCATAAGGGAAGGTAAGTCACAACCACCACTTGGGTTAAGCGACCACGTTGCTTTTACCTGCGTGTATTACTTACTGTCTCCAAAATCACAAATAAAGAGGCGCAGAAATATTTGGAAAGCCGATTTTGAAGAAATGAGACGTACCGCTTCCGCAGAAAACTGGTTACCCAGTACGAACGATACTAATGAATTATGGCAGCATATCCAAGGGACTGTAGAGCGCTTAGTTGAAGTCCATTGCCCGATGAAAGCAATAAGACTATGTGCCAGACCTCCCTATGTCAACCAGCCGATAACAAGGGCCATGAAGAAGAAACAGAGGCTGTGGAAAAAGTACGAGCATCTTCAAGATTCAACATCACTTGCCGAATATAAAGCGCAACGGAATATATGCCGTAAGATAATACGAAATTATACAACTGCCTTTGAGCGTCAACTTACAACACAAGCCACAATATGTCCAAAGAAGTTTTATGGGTACATCCGCAGTCAAAGGAAGCACCGGGACGACATTGCAGCTCTAAGGGATAACCTCGGGAACGTAGTAACGGAAAGACTGCGGAAAGTAGAGTAACTGTTAGAGTTTTGCCAAAAGAGGAGAATATACGAGTTCCAGGCAGCAGTTCCGAAGACGAAGATGCGATCACTGGAACAAGGACTTTATTTTCCTGACGTTTCGGATTCCGTCGGGAATCCTTAGTCATAGGTTATCGTAAACAGGTCTGAGACATGCGCAGATAGGGGGTGATACATGCACAGATTGCACGGTATTTATAGCTTACAGCGGTCACCCACATGTGTACTATAATTGTCCGTTCCTGTAGCCACCACTGGAGGTCTTAATTGGTCCGGTGATTGCTCATTAATTGCAACAGCGTTAGAGTTTGTCAGATCGGCGTTTATGATGGAATCCCCCGACGAAAATTCGGGAGTAGAAGTGGGCGAAGGTACAGCCATTATTGAAACTGTTACCGTTTCTTTCGCAGACGTAAGACATGTCCTCAGTCACATCAAACCAGACAAGTCTCCTGGACCGGATGGGATCCCTAGACTGATACTTAAAGAACTGTTGACCGAGCTATCGATGCCTCCTTCAATTCTGTTCGACCTTTCCATGAGAACAGGGGACTTGCCTTTGCAGTGGAAGACGGCCAACATCGTACCGTTATATAAGGGAGGAAGCGAGATGTCTGCAAACAGCTTTCGGCCCATAAGCTTGACTTGCCGTTCCTGCAAAATGATGGAGGTCCTTGTCAAGCAGGCCATACTAAGATTTTTCGATAAAAGTGACATCATACAAAATTTCCAACATGGCTTTCGGTGAGGGCGCTCCGGCCTTTCAAATGTACTAACTTCAATTGAGGCCTGGACAAGTGCTTTAGAAGAGAGCTTCGAAGTGTACGTAGTGTACGTTGATTTCCGCAAATCCTTTAACAGCGTGCCCCATCAACGCCTTTTACATAAACTGAGCGTTCTTGACATCAAGGGGAAAATTTTGGACTGGATCAGGTCATTGTAAGTTGGTCAAAAACAACGCGTTTGCATCGGGGAGGATAAATCGGACTGGGTTGACTTAGTGAGTGGGGTTCCTCAAGGCTCCATTCTCGGTCCTCTACTCTTCATTCTCTATGTAAATGACCGCCTTCAAGAACTGGACTGCGGTAAAATCATGTTCGCCGATGACGTTAAGCTCTGGCAGGTCATTGAGCGCCCAAGCGACCGAGATGCTCTGCAAAATAATCTTTGCAAACTGCAGACGTGGTCCGAGAGATGGCTGCTGGATTTCAATGTGCAAAAGTGTGCCGTTCTCCACCTGCGTCCAACAAACTACCCTATCCCCCAGAGCAGCAGGACATATCACCTGAAAAACATCCAAATGCCCGTAGCATCTACGCAAAAAGACCTCGGCATTTGGATACAGAGTAATTGAAGCCCTCATTACAATCTCTCAAAGCTGCAAATAAAGCCATGGGAGTGCTGCACGCTATCAAAAGGGCGTTTCTAGCCTTCGATGAAGATCTCTTCGGCAAAGTGTACGGCACATTTGTTCGACCACACCTAGGATATTGCAGATAGGCGTGGCGGCCATGGCTAGCAAAGGACACAGCATGTCTGTAGAAAGTGCAGCGTCGGGCAACACAGCTAGTAAGATGTCTAAAGAACCACGCTTATATAGATAAACTGGCATGCCTAAATTTATTCCCTCTGCATTACAGGCAACAAAGGGGGATCTTATCCTAGTTTATAAGCAAATAAACGGTCTTGAGAAAGGATTACGCTTTGAAGACATGTTTCAGTGGCACCTCTCACCTCATCTCCGTGGGCACACAATGAAGCTGCGCACGAAGATGTCCAAGCTAAACCTCCGCTCTGAATTCTTCACGCAACGTGTCATACAACAGTGGAACAACCTTCCACAATCAGTCGTGGAGACCACTTCCCTTCAGATGTACAAACAACTCTTAGATAATTACATGCGTCCCCTCTCCTCTCTTCAAGTCTGAACTCTAAAAACCAGACATAAATTGTAAAAAACAATGCTACGCACTGTCTGCCAATATTATGTTAGTAGTGGTAAATTTGTATAGGTGCTTGTACACATGCTAAATAGGTTTTGCAAAGGCATTGCCTATCATCCTCACCAAATAAACTGAAAAAAACTGAAGGGAGACAACAGCTCAAATACAGTTAGGCGAAAACTACGTTGTTCCATACAGAGAACGTACTATGCAGCCGAACTTGCTTTCCTCACTCCAAGTAAAAGACTCCCAATTAACCGGTCAAAGGAAGCCCTGCCTTTGCACGCCACCTCCAGCTGCCTCTATGAATTCACCTGCACTTGCGGATGCAAGTACATTGACCGTAGGGAAAGGTAATTTGCGACCAGGGCTGCTGAACATTTGCCCGCTTGGCTTTTAAAACAAGAAAACAAAGCGCCACAGTCGTCCATACCAAAACACTTGCTTCACAGTTGTCGTTCCGTTGACACCAACGCATCTTCCGAGTTCTTGTTTGAGCACGAACAAACCGGACCTTACGTTACATGGAAGCATCCTACATAAGGCGGGAGAAACCCGAACTATGTAAGCAACTAGACCATGAAGCTAACCTTCAAGTGCCCTGGTAAATACATATCACACTTCTATTTTTGTTAAATCCCCTCCCTACATTTCGTCTCAAGTTTACAGTTGACATAACTATTGACCATTTCCACGTTAACATGACCTTGCTATTATCGATTTTGTGAAAAATCAAAATGATGTGTTCTCCAACTGTTTCGTTATTCATGCACAGAGAGAATGCAGCTGATAAGCCCTTTCAATATTTATTTGCACAAATAATTTCTGCTGTTTTGGCCTGCTTCAAATTTAAACTATTCCTACTATTCTGGTCTCCACCGACTCCTCATCTTCAAAAGAACCATGGTCTGAAGATCGCAGTTGTTAGGGTTAAACTTGCCTGAGCCCATGCGATATTGGCTACGGAGAACACGTCCTTCCGCTGGAGCGGCGTGGGCGCACGGGCCTTGCGGGCCAAAGACGCCAGGCGTAAGTGGTTGATGGTGGGTTCCAAGTGGCTGCTAGGGCCCAGTTCATGCCTACCTCAGTTTGGTCTGGCCAATCATCTCCCTGTTGCTGACTCACACATGACCATACTGTAGACGCTGTGATGGCTCCCACGCTTTCATACTTCGGATGCTGCCCCTTCGGAGGTGGTACCGCACTCCTCCGACCGTCAACTTCCTCCACTCGGTGGCTCACTTCATTTATTCGCACACGGAACTGATCGTGAAGATCGCAGCGGCAACGATCTTGCATATTCACTTAACCCACCGCGATGTAGGTACTGATATGCATGGCATCTCAACAATGACTAAATTAGTCTTTTCGTGGGTAAGGTTGTGACCAAGCTGCTCGGGGTGTGCGCAATCCATTATAGCCGTAGAGGCCGTTTAGCGCTTTCCTTGCGCGTCAGGTACGCAAGAGGTCACGTGACAGGCACCCTTAGTCGCCCGATGGACGGCCAATCACAGATGCCGCAAGGCTTCCCTCTCTCGTTGGCCAATAACACGCGTGCATACGTAAGCTGACTCAGTCCATCTGACCAATCGCCTTCAAGGCCGACCCACGCAAAGGCCGCTCACGGTTGCCACTGGATGACTGTTGTCAGGCGTGCACTTCGGACCAGGCCACCTATTGAATGGATGTGCAGTCCGACAGTTAATTTCTTCCTGCCTCCCATGTCTTCTCTTTTAACAAAGTAACCAAACCTGAAGATCGCATTTTCTAGAGTTTAACGCATATAACCCCCTGTGATAATGCCACCCGTGCGTGGTCCTAAACGGGCCGCGTTGCAGATACGCTGGGCCAACACGGGGCATGTTTTATTCGGGTTGTACACTTCCATCTCCACCTTCAGCCCACATTTCGCCTCCAATTATCTTGCGTTGACTTTAAACCTCTGCAGAATATCGTAGACGCCTTTGACTCGTTTTATACGAAAATAAGTTTACTTTTTAAGTAGACCCGGTCGAATTCGGCGCAAACAAACTTGATAGCGTAAGCGCATTGCCAGTCACAGACCTAGCAAACAAAATAGACACCCAGCATCGCTTGAGGGCTGTCAGCAAATGGAAGCTCAACTGCCGATGCAAAGTACTTTTCTCAAACGTTCTATTGTAGTGGGCGTCACCGCCACTTTGGGGACCCGTGATCGTTGACTCATCACACCAACGCTACAGTTACGCTGACAACCGACACCCTTTCCGTCTCTCGCTCAATGGCCTGAGTGACTTAATAACGTGCTCAGTCTCGCCTACGCCAACACTGCGCCCATCTCGCACGGTCCATCCAACATCACCACCAGTCTTCCGAGACAAAGCGAGCATTCGGCGGCCACCCAGGATGACTTAGGTGTAAACGACACTTGAGATTCCATCCCGAGCCGGGCGGTCGCGACGACGCCGCGCTATCACGCGGCCCTCAGACCGAGTGGCAACTTTCAGCTAGCTCTTGTGTACACAATACATTGTACCTACTAATCTGCCTTCACAAGACTTCTCTTCCCCATCTCCAAAGGAAGCGGGCCTGGAAGATCGCAGCCATAAAGGTTAAATCGCATCAGCCTAAACACCCCCTCGATACAAGTACCCGGTTTGTTATATGTCCTGTGCGTCAACGATGCGACTGTCCCAAGCGACGTTCACCACGGGATCCAGCATGGGGGACTTTGGATGCACCTGCCGCAGTCTCTTCCCCCACACCCACCTGGCTCCGATGGCTAGACGGCCTGACGTGGACTCGGGCGCAGTGGCCCATCTATGCGTACCACACACAACCTGTTCTCCACTACGTGCATCAGGCCTATGTCCAGGCGGCTCGTGTCTCCTGGAAGCGAAACAAACAAATTCCCCACGACAGCAGACAAGGCTTACGGTCGACAGCGGAAAAAACCGCCGGTGAGATGCAAGCCATTCAAAGCGGCTCAGAAATCGCACACGGAAAATGAGCCAGTGTGTTCTTTCTCTGAAAATGATTGGAAGAAACAACTACCCGAAACGCCAGATCCGCAATAAACCTTTCCCGGTGAACGGTGTTCCTTCTTTAAAAAAACCTCCTTCTATCATTTTATGGCGAGATTTTTAGCCCAGTGACAACGAATGGCACGCGGCGAGGCATTGATGAAATGTTGTAGTGGGTCGTTACCAGCCACTGGTCTTCCGTTCGTGACCTCAATCCGTCTAGACCTCAAGGTCATGACGGCCGCCAGACTTACTGGCGCGTGTGACGTGGACCACCCACACGCTGTCCAACCAATCAAAGGTCAACCTAACCAAGGAACGCTCTCTCTGTCTACTGGTCTGACTGTTGTCAAACTGGCACTTGGACCGCGGCTGGCTCTCCTCCTGGTCGTAAGCTCTCCAAGTCAAATCTCTGTCCATCTATTCTCCGGTCCCTTGTGTACACAATATACTCTTCCTTCTACTCTGGCCGTTACCGACTTCTCCTCCACTAAGTAACCATGCTCTGAAGATCGCAGTTGTTGGTTTTAACTTACTTAACCCCCTGCTATAATGTAGTCCGATGGAGTGCTAATGACCCACCTGTTAGACCATCTGTGTGTGTGCACCTAGTTGTGTTTCCGTCAGGGTTATGCTTGGCTGAATGAAGGCAAATAGGCCCGAAAAACCGTACGCTGCCATCCCTCCCTGCAATCACATTTTATATATTTTTAGAAATATTAACAGTGTTCCAAACATTACTTATGCCGTTCGCAAACTGTTTTTTTTTTTCCAGAAAGTGAGGTACCCGCTGTACAATTGAAACTCCGATTTTCGGTTCAGATTAGCATTCTACAAAGTTGACAAACGTCGTACTCGTTTTGCTTTCGATTTTTCGAACCCGCTGGGTCTGACAAAGTAAGGCGATCAGAGGATACAGATACAGATATCGTCCTGGCGTTTCGGAATCATACAAGCTTCCATTGTCAAAGGTAGTAGTCACCCGAAGAGTCACACAGTATTTATGGGTAAAATTAGCTAGGCAGGCCAATGACTGTTGTTGTCACGCGGCCGTGGACTCGTCAGGTGGCGATGGTGCCATTTATTTTGCAGGATTACCCTGACCATCCTATCCCTTTAAATCAGGTGTCCGTAAGTCCGAGGGGCGCGCTTCGCGCCGCACCCAGGCGGCCCCACGACGAATTCCTACCGGATGAATTTCGCGCAGATAGCATTTTCATAAATACATATCACTGAAACGAAGCACGTTCCACGACACAAGTCCCCAAAGACGCCGATTATGTTTCTGGGAGGGATTTTGATCTACATTTTTTTTTCTGGAAGGAGATACATACATAAGCAAAGTAATAAAGGCAGCGTTACAACAACAACGAAAAAGGAGAAGAAAAGAAAGGACTGTTCTCTTTCAGTAGAAAAAAAAGACGAGGTACTGACGACTCAAATCAAAATATGTAAAAAACGGTGGAGGGGAGCGGGGACGGAGGACGCCATGGTTATCGCAAACAGCCAGGACTAGACTGACGTAGATTAACAAGAGGTGTAAGAGGTGCGAAAGCAGGATTTGTACACGGTGTAATCTCTTTGTCGGCACCTTTGCAGAACTCTGCTGTTGAAAGATTATAAATATAGAATGTATTGCCGCATCTGTAAATGCCATATCTAGCACGAAAGGCGGCTGAGTCTGTGGGGGGGGGGGGTAGAAAGAACGACATAGAAAGACGCACGGACACAGGGTTTGAGAGAGAGAGAGAGAGA
>JAYGXS010000009.1:10605590-10681921 GCA_036362985.1 Ligula intestinalis
GCAGGAATGTTACGGGCTCGCGACTGTCTACAGCCGCGGTGACCAGCTCAGACGCACGCGTGGGCGGCAGCGAACAGAGGGCTTCCGCCAGGGACATAATGGACAGATAGAGCGAGGTGGCGATTGACGCGGAGTGGTGGGAGGAAATGGAGGGCGACATTGGGGGCGGCGACGCGATTGGGCCAAAGGAACCTGAAAGAGAGACAAGGAGATGGAGCGTAGGCGAACTTGTTTGGTGGCAAACTGTTCAGTTCAGTTAATTTGAGATAAATTTAGGTAAGCAATGTATTGCCGACAAACACAGAGGATATCCACAAAGGCTTGTTCTGCCTCATTAGCCGTCATCACGTGGTGTTACCTCAACCCCAATGTTAGGACGGCCCAGCACGCGAGTTATCCCTCGAGCCATCCGTACGGTACGAGAACAAAGGAAGTCTACATGCCAGTGAAGGCAGGCAGAACGGGACAAGAACGCGACGTTCAAAGGGCGGACACCACGCAAGGAGGCACGCGCACGCGAGACCATTGCCAGCCAGGTTCTGCCATCCATCGGCCACTCGTGGAGGGCCAATAGGGAATAATGACTACTAGCCTTTAAATAGTGAGCCTGCGAGCAGAAGAGCATTCTGCTGCTAGTGACACGAGACCTGCTGTTGACTGAGACGCGCTTCCGTCGACAGAAGACACGCTTCTTACGACGGAGGACACGCTGCTGACGGACACACAGAGGAAAGAGCTGATGCACTAGCAGGAACTGTGGCAGTAAAGTATTAACTGCTATCCTGTTCCGCCTTCTCTTTTTAATACGCAACTGGGGGATATAAACAGTGTCGACGCAGGCGCACTTAAGGTTATAACACCCGTTTCGAAATCCGCCGGGGATCCAACATCAGATACAAAAGGAGACAGGGCTAATTCATACACAGGGAGTTGCAGTATTTATAAGGTACAGTCCGTATGCTGCAGCATACTGTTATAACCTTGTGTGTTCCTGTGTCAACATTGGTTATATCCCCCCTTGTGTTTTAGGAAGAGAAGGCAGAACAGGATAAAAGTTAATAGTTTACTGTCAAAATTTTGGCTTGTACATACGCTCTGTCTTTTGCATGTCCGACAGCTTGGTCTTCTATGTCCGTCAGCAGCATGTGTTCTGTCTTCGCTCTCGTCTCGGTAGCAGTCTCTGATCTAGGGCAATAGAGTCCTGTGTCTCCAGCAGTAGAATCCCGTATCGTCAGCAGCGCGTCCTTATGCTCGCAGCCCCCTATTTAAAGACCAGCCGTCTTTGTCCTCTCTGTAACCCTCTGCTGGTGGCCATCGTGCGCCGACGTCAGTGTGACACTTGGCGCGCACGCGTCTTCACGGAGTGTCCGCCCCTAAAGGTCGCTCTCTTTGCCCGTTCTGCATGCACCGGTGGCCTGTCGCCCGAATGATAACTCGCGTGCTGGGCCGTCCTAACACATACCTATGACAATTAACGACTCTTTCCAGCGAGGATAGTTGGCATTTGTGGGCAAATTGCTTGATGGTCGCAGTGCGAGTCATGAACTGCTGAACGTAAATCAGCCATAGCGGACTTGGGCGTGATGATTACTCGCCCATCTAGCTCTCTGGCGTTGACTTTAGACGATACGTCCTCCCCTCGCGGTCCCCGAGTGGCGAATTGCTTTGGGCAAACGAAGCCGTAGCACGGAAAATGGATTGGGCAGGTCATTGCACTTGTGTATAGACTGTGAGTCCATGGACCATGACCAAAGTAACTCGCGACTAACACAGCTATCGACTTTCGCGATAATTCTACTCTCTTAAAATTTAAATGTGGCCGAGTCTCGTCGAGTGAGCTTCGACTTGAGAATTGGCGTCAGACGGTGTTTTGGTTTCCATGCCTGATACCCTATGACTGTCTTTGACCTGTGCGCAAGGTCAAACTCTAAGTGGTGTGGGAGGGCGGCCGACGGCCTTCGAGGGGTTTTTAGTGTATGGAATCACTCGCCAAAATTTGGGGTGTGTGCGAATTTGTCGTTCGTGTCGTTTGCGCATGCATTGGTCGACGAAGGTACGCGGGTAACGAAAACGGTAGGGAGCACTCCTTGGATCCTGCACCACATGGGAGCGCTGCGCACTGGACACAAGTCAAGAGACAGTGAATGGTTAGGGATTCAGGAAACCAAGGGAAAAGCCATTGTAGGAGGCTGGACCACCAGAAAGCAAGAACTCCCAAGTAATAGTAAGTAGATCAGATCTCACTTTCAGAACCCCAAAGAGGTAATGATGGGTTTATGGGGTTTAAAATAACAGTGAACATTTTCAGCACGGCGCTCATTTGTAAATTGGCTTCTGGTTTGCTTTGATTGAGTAAACGTAGATCACCAGCCACAGGATGGACCAACACGGGGGCTAGATCAGCGACACGACAATCATCATTGGAATATGCTCCCATATGAAAAGCAACACCCGGGAGGTTGGTGGCAAGCCTAGGTGCAAGCTCTCGTTACATCAAACACAAGCGCCTGATTCAGTTTTCGGTCTTCCTGACTTTGTCTTGACACCGGGTCCAGTTCAGTAGTGAAAGATAGAGAACGATAGATGTAGTGCAAGTCTACTCTCACCGTAAATTCGACTGTCAATTTCGAGAATTTCCATCATGTACTCTGCGGAAATAGTCGTACGTGGGAGTTATTCATATGTCGGGATGTCTGGTGGCGGGAGTGGCTTACTTGAACTTCATTTACAAAAGCATGCCTACTAGTACGAAGTAAGTAAACAGTTATGCGAGAATTAAGTTTATCTGGTAGGCTTAGTAATCACCTACACTCCTACCCGTGTGGAGCAAAACTGGTTACTCCTCTCACGCCCCCCCCCCCCCTGGGGTACATCAACTTAGTCAATGGGGGGGGGAGTAAACAAAGGGTAAGATAAAAAAGAGGGCATAGCGCCTGGACAACACACTTGGAAGCCGCAGAGTGAGGCAGCCCCCCTTCGGAGGCACATGCGAACTGAAAGCGTTGGCTGAGGCGAGAGTCATCGCCTGGTGGGGGGCAGGGCGCGGAGCGCAAGAAGCGGATCAGCCCAAGATCCACGTCGTTTACACCCTCCAGGGGACAGATAAGGGAGAGAAGGAGGCGTGTTAATACCCAGCAAGAGGAAAGTCCCAGAGGTACAGGGGCGCCGCCATCAGACGGTTTGTTCAGTGCGTCTGGGGACTGGTAGAAGAAAATAGAGGAAGAAAAAAAAAGGCGAGAATGAAAAGCAGAGGAGT
The DNA here is from genome assembly GCA_036362985.1 of Ligula intestinalis. Classification (NCBI taxonomy): domain Eukaryota; kingdom Metazoa; phylum Platyhelminthes; class Cestoda; order Diphyllobothriidea; family Diphyllobothriidae; genus Ligula; species Ligula intestinalis. Next base: position 10,608,847 of record JAYGXS010000009.1, read on the forward strand.
TGGTCCATATGTGATTAAATAGGGTTTCGCCATTAAACGGATAGCAGGCCTGACAATAGAAATAGGAATTGGAAATCTTAAGTATAAATTATATAGTCCCCCCCTACCTAGGATATGAGAACAGGAACTGTCCACAACAACAGTGTTTTTAAGCCAAATTCCAAGGAAAAAGGGTGTTCGATTTTTGGTAAGGGTGAGGGTAACGTTTGGGGTCAGTTCTAAAGTTGGCGTTAAGGTTAATGTTAACTGGAGGGTTAGGGTACAATGTGAGATTACGGTTTATGTTGGGGGTCAGCACATGGGAATATTTACCCCTTTCGGACCACTTTTAACGCTTGGGCAGGCGTTCCCCTCTCCACATGCTAGTTAGAGGGGCCACTTAGGCAATCCTTATCCATATGGAACTGTTGGTTGAATAATTGTCTGTCCTAGTGCGACTAACCACAAGGAACCGAAACAGAAGCGGTTTCACCTAGGTGTCTATTTCTCAAGATCGTAGCAGGTGACCTCCACAACCCTCGAGTAATCCAACGCACCAATCATGCAACACTTGAACTCGCTTCACAGTTACTGATAAGCAACTACTACATCTCACACAGGGAGTTGCGGCAGGCCTGCAGACACCCTCAGGCGTGACTGGACGCCGTCCACATCAGCCCGAGCTTCGCCTGTGGCCTTGCCCACTCGAGATAGCAACTCTGGATCCTGTACACAATATAGACCCACATTCGGGTTGCCTCCACTTGTACGCAGTTGTCGTTGTGTTCCTCCTTGGGGATTTAAACAGGGCGTCATGAGACGGTTAAATCTCAGCTTGTCACCGCTACAACACCGTCGAATTACGCCCTCAGGAATCCCCAAGGAAGAACACAAGGTGTGATTCTGGAATCCGCCCGGAGGAGTGTTTATTGTATACAAAACCCGGAGTTGGTATCTCGGGTGGCTGTTGCCGCTGGTTGGTCTCCAGCGCGCTGTTTGTCCCGCCTAGGGTCTGACCCCGGCCATCGGGACCGGACTGGCGGTGTCCTCGCAGTCCGTGTGATGCAACTCCACTGTCTGAGAGGTGACAGTGGCTTATAACTAATGACCATACGCTTTCTCCTGTAGCCTGATTGGACGCATTGGGATCACTGCGACCAATCGGTACGCGTGCATCTGTGTCCTATGCAAAGGCTTAGGTCACCACGTGTCAGCGATCAGAGCACAAAAACAAAGACATTTGGCTAGGCTCGACACCTCAGGAAAGCCTCGAAAGGATGCTAGCATTTGGTCAGGCTCAACTCATAACACAAAGCGCCACACCACCGGAAATGAAAGCAAATACGACGGACACCCAAAAACGAAACCTGTTGTCGCAGACAAGAAGAGAGATGTGAGCTGAAGGTCTTCCACAGGTCCCAACAAAGGCACTACTGGTTTGAGAAGGGCAGTAAGGCCTTTTTCTGCGCGAAACCTTCTTCCTGGGCGCCTGTGATTGGTTGTCCCAGTGACAGTTCGAAAACTGTGATCACGTAGCCTATTTTGTAGCACGTTCGCTGGAGTTGAAAGGCGCTGCTAACTCCTCGCACTAGTTGGCAACCAACCGCGATATTGCCTGCACGATAATCAGATGCTCAGCTGCCCCAGCGTGTCTGAATGGATACTGCAGGGTCGCAGTAACGTTAGCCACGTTGGCGGCCAGTCAAGTGGACAAAGAATCGGCCAGTCATTCCCACTGGCTTTTTTTTCATTCACCAAGGTGCATGTTTTTTTAAATGTCAAGTAGTCTCCGATCGGTGCAAAAGAAACCACAGCTGGCACACTGCAGCTAGCGTCGTCCCCGTGGGGAGTGGGGTGGGTGAGAGTTGAGGGATGTTAGCTAGGGGGGGGAGGGGGGACTGTAGGGTTGTAATAATGACTAACCTGAGACGAGGCCATGGCGAGAAGATTCCCTAAAGGAGACAAAAAAATGAAAAATCAGTGAACATACCCAAACGATGGAGGTGTGAAATCGGTTCCTTCCGTCTAATTTCTACCGAACATTATCGCCTGCGGTGGAACTGCAACCTCACCCAATGTTTGGAATGGAAAAAAAAGAAACCACAAGTAACTGCTATGGCAGAAGCCTTTTTTGGTTGAGGTGATGGGACGTAACCGCATTGGGCTGGTGTTAAGAAACGACCTACACAACCAATACGAATTTTTCGATTGTAAAAATGAAAATTTTGTTTGATGGTAACGTACTTGATAATGGATTGTCGATCTGGGCTTAGGGAATAAGGTATTGAGGTGTTGTTTAGGACTCCCAGGATTTGAAGTTAGGCTTTAAGATAAGAGAATTTGGATCTAGGTTTGGAAAAAGGCCTTGAGAGCTACACTTGTGTAAGGACAGCCCAGAACATTAGTCACCACTCTCGTTGTCCTGGACTGGCGGGCCTCAAAAAGAACCATCTGCACGCGAAAGCGCACAGCCCAATTATATGGGACCTTCAAGGTACCGTTATCATGCAAGGCTCTGTTGGATAGGTGCTTACCTGGGTAACCAATAGGAACACAGAGGCCAGACAAAGGCATGACTCTAAAGTACGAGATCTCGGACAGAAAGACTGAGAAGTTGATTCACACACGGAGACTGTGGCGGTAAACTTGTGCTATGCTATCCTGTCTGCTTTCTATTGCACGGAGAAACTGACGCCATACAACTGGGATTCGAATTCGGATTTTAGGATAAAGATTTGGGTTTAGAGTTATCCACCACCAGTTTCCCCTACGTAACCTACTCTTTGCAGACTTGTAAAGCGCTAAACACTAAAAAGCAACAAAAATGAGTATTAAGCTAGCTTTGAGACGACAGAAAAATGCGGATTTTCCTAAGAAATAAAAACAAGACGGCGGGGCGCGAGTCTATAAACGCCGCCCTCCACCCCTGGTGTTGTGAATTTGTTATTCAGTTGGCGCTTCCATAAAAAAGCCGAACCCCAACACTAGACAAACGTTAACCCTAACCCTGTGATGTTGCGCAAAGCCACCAGTACTAGAAGCGACACCTGTTCCTATATCCTGCCGTGGGCGGGGGGGGGGGAGGACATATGGAGTAAATCCTTATCCATCTTAAAGGATGACTTTAATTCCTGACCCCGCCCAAGGGGTCCACTCCACCCTCCACCTTTCGACCAACGCTGCGAACTGAGAAGAGAGAGAAGAAGTGAACACACACACACACACACACACACACTACTCACTGATGAGTGCCTCGACGTCAAAGTGGAAGACATAGGCCGCGGGTGCATGCACTCTCCAGACCTTCTCGTCGCGGTCACTGGTCTCCAACCAGGTCATGTAGGAGGCGACTGTCTGCATGAGCACCGGCGCAGCAAAGGCCTCCGGGTGTTTCAGATCACCGCGGTTGATCAGGAGGCTGGAGGGGAGGGTGCGAAAGGCGGCCCCGGCTGCTGCGCTCTCGTTAAGGGGTACAGCGTGCAGCAGGTTACCACCAGCCTCGCCGCAACCTCCACCGCGGTAGTAGAGGTGAGCGGCCAGTGCGGGCGTCCAGATGGAGAGTGAGGGAGTCACTAGCTGGATATCACTGGCAGTCTGGAAGAGGTCCTCCGCCTGGGCTCCGGTCTCGAACCTGGAGGTGTTTTAGGGAAAAAAGAGAGCGAAAAAAACGCGTCAGCAAGGGGAGTGGAGCGGGTGCTCGAGCGGGCCTCGAGGGCAGCCGCGACTGTCTTGAACGCGAGGAAAAACTGGGTCAAGGGTGTTCAGTTCAGCCATTCGCGGCACCTGCATATCTAGGCCACTTTCCTTGAACGAGAGAGGGGATGACGTGCTCATGTGGCACTTCTGTAGCCACAACTGTTTAAGACACACGTGTGTATTCGAGTGGGAATGGGTTAAGAGACTTCATGCCAGTCAGGCGGAGACAGCTGCCTGCGTGAAGTCGTTTGACGTTGAGAGAAAAGGGAGTGGGGTGGCCAGCAGTCCTGGGGTAAGGCATTCAGTCTGTGGCGGAAAGGGGAACGGAGAGGAACAGGGGGGAGTGGCAGTTTTTTGAAGAGGGAAACAATTGGGCAAGAGCTCGTCGTGGGGTCTTCTGAGGGTGGTTATGTATTACAACCACCTACTCAAAAGATTTCTGTTGTGTTATTTTGACGATCTTCCATTTGCTTCTAACTTACACGCGCCCGCCGTTGGCCGAGTAGGGCCTAGTGATCATATTAACAATGTACCTCAGTGACCTCCCCCAAGGTCAGCGAACAACTTTCAGCTTATACGTGCCCACCGTTGGTCCAATGGGGGTTATTTATGATCTTAAAAATGTACCTCTAACCTGACAACCAAACCTTAGCACAGTAAAAAAATTTAATTGGCATACCCGACCTCGGTCAGTTGCGTGACCATTTGTTTCAGTTGTTTTAACGGATGATTTTATCCCACGTATACCTAGTTGTAAACGTGGTTAAGAAAAGCAACTGTAAAGTATCCTTGCCAGTCATTGCTTAAGCTTTTCAACCAGCCATTTGACAATGGTGTGAGAAGGGGTTTTCGTATCCAAGATGAGACGCATTAGTAGCCCATTTTTTGTGAATTTTCGGAAGGCCATACATACCGAGTATCGTCGTGCATACAGGTCTCGGTCTTCCACTCCAAGTACCTGACCCATGATCAACGCTCACGACCTATCCTAAATTCCTTCCTTTCCCACAGCGCAAGAAGGTCTACACGTCAATCTCCCCATGCGGGCGACATGAAAACGATGAGACGTAATGTTATTTTACCGGCAACACAGACCATTGCACGACGCTTTTCGGCCTATTTGGGCCTCATCAGGTGAAAGTAGGTCAACTCCAGTGTAGCAGCGGAAATTGCCGCCACGCTCGAGTTTCGAACTCGTGTCTCTCTAGCTAGAGGCGAACGCTCTATCCCTTGAACCACGAGTCCACCGCGTTGTCGGTTTTTGATCGGGACTATTTGTTATTAGGTAATTCTACTCCAATCTGTTTAGGATACACTCACCCTGACATTGTTTGTGAGTAGCGAATTGTATATGTTACTCACCAACTATTAGTAAAAATGAGTCGTAATCAAAGCACACTCATTTACCCTATCCAACTGTACAATTTTCATCATCCCAGCAATTGTACCGGCCTGATGATGAATTCCTGAAAACATATGCTTGCCGAATTAACTTTACAAGTTCAATATGAGAATATTCATTTTATGCTTCACCCATTCCTGAACTCGGTCAGTTGCGTGACCATTGGTTTCAGTTGTTTCAATGGATGATTATATTCCACGTAGACCTGGTTGTAAACGTGGTTAAGAAAAGCAACCGTAAAATATCCTTGCCAGTCATTGTCGGCTTCAGAGAAGGCTGACAGCAAGCGTGGTGACTTGCGCGTATATTAGACCATAGTGAGAGTTGAATTACTCTGCATCTATAACACTTTTACACTCCTCCACTTGGGCCCAGTGTCATGACCAAATTAAGAAGACGGGGCATCAAGATCACGTTCCGAACCAGTACGCAAGAGTTTTTTTTTTCTAAATACGCTGCCGAAAACAAACGCTTCTACCATTCATCAAGGTCATGGACTTTGTAGCGGCTCAAACCGGCTTGAAATTCTATTGGCGCTTCCGTTTTCCTGCGATAAAATTTTCAAATAATAGAGGAACGGAACGCAAAGGACAAAAAATAGACGCGAAGAGCGCCGTCAAAAGGAAATGATACACAGAAGACACAAGCTATTACTCCCCGAGAGAGAAACCAAGCTGTAGTAAAATAACTCACCTCTCCAGACGACCGGAGGCAGCGTCCCAGACGGTGAGGTTGCCATCCTCGTCCAGCAGCAGGAGCAACATCTCCGGCAGTCGCCAACCAATGGCATGCACGCGGACCCCAACGGCGCCACCGGGACCCGTACGTGCGCGCAGCACCAACTGTTTGTCCTGTGGCGAGAGCAGAGCCACCGAGCCGTCATCGGCCACCGAGCAGATGCAAGTCTGTCAGAGAGGTAGGAAAAAAACGTAGCGCCAGCATTAACGACGACAGACAGGTCATGGAGGGCAGGGAAAGCGGGGGAGATAAGCAGACCAGCTGGCAAGTGCAGTTGGTCTCCTTACTGCTACTACTACTTCTACTACTGTGTGTGCGTGTTTGACTATCAGCTTCGATGAGATCAACCAACAGGTTAGTACAGAGGGTGACGGTCTCAGGCTTTAGTTTAAAATTATAGAGGACGTAGTTAGCGCTTTCGCACTCGTCACCTTCTCTCGGAGTCCCGAAGACAAAAAAGGGGTCCGGCACGGGCTGCTGTATCACATGCAAGCCAATACACCCTCTAACTTAGTCTTAAGTGACAGTAGACTTTGCGCGGGTACTGCTGTTCTATTTATCCTCACTCACCAATAGTAGGTGTCTGGCCAAACTTAAGTAAACCAGGACTGGTACTGCTTACGTCTAATACTACGTACTAGGGTGTAACTTAATGATAGTACTTGTGGGTACTGCTACTGACTGTTTTGTACGTCAAAAGTGACGCTGATTAAGTCAGCACTGGGCTCATATCCCCTAAATCACGGCAGGAAATCTAAGGTACTGATGCTAGCACTGATGCTAGCACTGATGCCACCATTTATCAGAGGTGACGCTGATTTAGCCAACGCTAGGGCTCATATCCCGTTGATCTCAACAAGGAGTGTGAATCTGGGTTTAACTATTTCGGGTAAGTACATGCTCGGGATCATGAGCATAGCTGCGTTTGTCATGGTTTCCGCACTCTCATCTCGATTCATGGAGCTTTACGGACTAAGACACTGCTGCTATAGGTACGTGCCTATGCTAGAAGTGTTAATTCTAGCAATCGTGCTTACTAAGGCCAGTACTTAGTATACTATTAGTACAGCCTGTGTATGCTTTATAAGGAGTCGCATCCAGCATGCACTCCCAATATGTATGATGTAATAGTGATTAGCATTTGGATAATAATACAGCGTTTGCAGAATATTGATTAAAGTCAACTCTGGGTTCATATCTCCACAATGTCAGCAATACGTGTAGAAGAACGTGTGCTAGCTCTGACGCTACTATTTGTCAGAGGTCAAACCATCATCTTTCTCAAGAGGTGGGCTACAAGTACCGGTAATAGAGGACAACAGTGTTGCTGAGACTGCAATGGACTAAAAAGCTTGGACTAAGCTTTGATTACTCAAGTGCAGTATGAAAGCCAAGCAAATCTAAACTTAGAGACTCGACTGCATGAATTGAGAGGTACATTAGTGTATAAACTGAGTAATGAAGTTACAGCCAATTAGACTTTAAGGTTAGATAGATTGGAATTATGTGCAGCTAATAAAGAAATTTTACTGCTGCTGTTAGGAGAACTAGGCTCTAATCAGAGAATTAAAATAAATGAGCTTACACGCGTCCCAAGCTTTCATCCGGGTCGATTTGTAAGACATCCGGTGAGAATGCATGTCTGCGAGGGAGATACGACTGCCCTCAATGACTTGCAGTGGCAGCGACTATTATTATTACAACTACTACTAACACTACTACCACTACCAATAATAATACTATCAGGATTACTTATAATAGTAACAACGGGCCTCGGTGTCTAGACCGTCATCTAACGACATAAATTGTAATCGGCTAACAGCAGTCCGCCTACGGTGATCGTGACTGTCGTGGCTTGCGCAACCGCAGCTTGGAGCTCTCATGCCCCCCACCCCTCAGCTGGCCCACTTGACGCTCAAGTTGTTGACTTGACTCCCGTGACCTCAGTCATGCCAGTTATTCCACCATTTGAGGAAGCATCACATCCGGGTGGCCCATAATCCAACGACGCTACGCACCAAATTGGTACATCCTAAGGATAGGGTGAACTATTTAGACAGAAAAAAAGAAGTTGTCTATAAAACTCCATGTGGATCATGTGATGCCAGAACCGTAAGAGAGCAGGAAGTAAAAATTTCAACCTGCAGAAGGCGAAATGAAACTTTAAGTGGCCTGTTTCTTCGTGTATATCTGTTCTCTGTGGATCTGGGCGCAGCGGGGAGGGGATTGGGTGGGTAGTCGTTTGGTTGCATGTATCCCGTTTCAGGGGAAGTCTATGTAACTTTGGCGTCCTGTTCAAATAGTATCATGTCTTTATGTCGCATGGTGCCATTTACCGTTAACAGGCTAACCTTTTGCAGTATCTAAACTCCATCTTGAGGTTTCAGGAGAGGTCTTCTGTGTAAGAGGAGATCAATCTGCTCAATAATCAACTAGGCTTCTTATATGCTATAGCTGTGTCAATAGCTGAGTAATAAGCGATAAGCATAACATGGTAAAATGAGCTTGTAAAATTTATCAGCTTCACGTGGTGATCCTGCAGGACACTTGGGATTTCCTGCGAGCATACAGTCTCTTTGTAGGGGTTTGGAGATCAGCCGATACACGACAGGACTACACGACAGGTTCGGGGTTCTAACGAGCGATATAGCTGTTGAAGTCGATCAATTCACTTTTCTACTACTACTACTGCTACTACTACTACTACTACTGCTACTACTACTACTACTACTACTACTACTGCTACTACTACTACTACTACTGCTACTACTACTACTACTACTACTACTACTATTACTACTACTACTACTGCTACTACTACTATTACTATTACTACTACTACTACTATTACAACTACTACTACTACTACTACTACGGCTACTACTACGGCTACTACTACGGCGGGGGGGGGACAGGGGAGGCGCAAAGGATAAACAGACCAGCTGGCAAGTGCAATTGGCTCCCTTACGGATAGAAACGAGCACCGCCGCGCACCGCGACAGGCCGAGGGCGGTCCCACCACCAGACCGACTACGGGCGCGGCGTGGCAGTAGAACACACCCAGACAGGCGAGCATGGGGTCAGAGTAGCTGGCGGCATGCGTATCGAGGTCCCAGATGCGCACTGAGCAGTCTACGCCGCCGGAGCAGAGGATGTTGGAGCGAAAGGGCGTGGGCGCGTAGTAGCCGGTACCACCACCACCACTACCTCGGGAGGTAGATTGGCCCGCGGCGGTGGCGGTGATCTGAGAGTTAAAGCCATAGGGATGAAGGAGACAGAGCACAGCGCCGCTATGGCCGGACAGGCGGAAGTGGCTGAGGTGGTGCCGCGGTTCGGCAGTCCACGAGGAGAGGTCGCCGTTTACATTCGCCGTGGTGGCAATTGGCACCGAGGAGAGGAGAGAAGTGAGACAGTCGGTGAGGGGGCTGACGAGTATATCACCCGATTCCAGACCCAGTATGAGGCGCGGGGGCAGCGGGGTCAGAGGCTGGGGATCATGGGATTCGCAAGCAGAGTAGACAATGATGCAGCATGTGACCACTGGCTTTTTGGAGTTTGCAGGCAGCGGCGTTGCGGCCTTCGCCTCAGTGGGAACCTGACCTCAAGGGAGGAGGAGGAGGAGGAAAGAGTGCGGGTTAGCAACAAAAAAGGAGAAACTGAATAAGGCTTGAAGGTGGCCGACGAAATAGGTTTTGGTAAGGTGTTTGGGTAGGAGTTTTCTTGGTAGTGGTCTCGGATACAACAAGCCGTAGGTTGTTTGCTTACGGTAACCGTGAGAAGGTTTTTTTTAAGTTGACAAAACTTATTTACCAAAATGAGAAAAAAAGCCGTAAAATTTTGTTTAAATAATTTAATACGGTGGCTACAGGCCGATGGCGTTAGGCGCGTAAATCGAAAAAAGGCGCAAAAAACAAATCAAGCTTAAATTAAGCTTCAATCGAGCACGAATCGCTGTCAACAAACTTGGAAATGTGGATTTTTATTCCGAAAACTTTTCTTTGCCCAAAACCCAGTAAAAATGGATTTTTTGAAGACTTTTTGCAATATTAAGCACAAACTTCGGGCTTTTTACATAAGATATCACAATCACACACTGAACCTAACACCAACCCTTACCCTAACCCGACAACCCCTGCAAACAGTCACAGTCGACTTGTAGTATATGATGTTGGGGTCAATGTATTAATTTGTTATCAGTCAGAAAAAACAAACAAAAAACACATGAAAGGGTAGGAGGATCAAAAAGGACGTACGGAAAAGAAGTTAGTCATGGGGGATTCGCTAGAGCTCAGCCAGGTATCAACGAGATTGTTACTCAAAAAGGGCTGGACAGAGGGCACCGAAGAATCTGCAATGAAACAAACACACAGCTATTTGATAATGGGAAATTCACATTGCAAAAGTTATATGGTAAGAAACTATCCTGGGGTCTCAACAGTTCACACGAAACGCGCTCCACTCCAATAAGAGCACCCGGTTTCAGGGTACAGAATGGGTGGGGCATATTGGGGGACAAATCTAGGTGCAAGAATCATGCAAATTAAGAAGGCTACGCGTGTAAGTTGGGGGGTTTTTACTGATCTTCGGCGAGGTCACTGAGATACATTTTAATACAACCACTAAACCCTACTGGACGAACAGCGAACACGCGTATGTTGGGAGGTGTTCGCTGACCTTGGGCGAGGTCAGTGAGTTACGTCTTTTCAATACTATCAGCGACCCCAACGAGATCAACGCCATCGCGCAAAAAATTAAAGATTGTGAAAATTCACCCTACTTGAAATTTGTAAGTAAGCAGTTATTCCCATGGTCAGTTTGTCTAATAAACTGGCTTAAGCGGGTATTGTACATGTTGGCCTTCCCAGGACCCCTCCATAGTTGAATATGATCACCAGCCCCCCACTGAATCAACGGCGAATGACTGTTCCTGCTGTTGACTTGGCATAACCCCATAACACCAAAAAGAGCCCCCGAAGTGGATATGAAATATTCAGAAAACACACTTAAGTTATTCTGAATCGTTCATCTTTGTCATACTATATACTACCCGCGACTGCCTTCAATGATGGGTTCACATGAGACTCCAAAACGTCCGGGAAATAAAATTCTCACTCCAGCCATGGCAACCAATTCTCCGATGCTGGCCAGAATTAATGACGGCTCAAATTTGAAAAATTCAGAATTCTAGGATAAGAATAAGAGTTCGTCTTCTGCTTATCGGAATATATTTGCAGATTGGCCTACAGGAAAACAAAGCGGCGGCCCGGAGACAAGACCCTAACTCGCAGATTGTAACACATATTGGGAGATTGGCCACGACTTTGATATTCAAAGGAACGACCATCGTAGGCCGAGGAGTCTCAAAAGCTAAAAGATTGATGTTTGAGGCATGGTACTCAGATGCCAACTCCGTCAACAGGCATCTGTGGCCTACGAAGTCTTACGCCATTACGTAAGTAAATGACAGGACACGGTCAAACCAAAGTCAAGACTTGCAAACGAAACCACCAGAAGAGGGAGCAGAATTACAGCATCCTCTACCGTGGGGACGAAACAGAACACCAACTGCCGTCACCCCATGACTAAATCCAGACACGGCCAAACAGCGACCGGAGAAAAAATCGATCAGCCCAGGGCCAACACGCACAGTCGTAACTTTGAACTTGCTGATCGAGAAAGTCAGTATTCGCTTCGACAAAGGTCAGCCGCCCCAGCTGTCCGAGGTGTCAGCAAATCTACAGCTTTATTCCGGTGAGCAGAAGATGAACTCTTATTGAGTACAGCATTCGACACCACTACGTCAATCGGCTGAAAGCCACAAGTCAAGCGTGTTTAGACAGAACTAACCTACAGTGCAGTCATTCCACGGTAGACTCCAGAGCACATAACAGTTGATGTATTTTGGGTATGTGTGCGTGTGCCCAAAACGCGTGCTGAAACAGGCAAGGTGGACGTTGATGTCACACGAAGGTGCACGCTCAGACACTAGCCACCCGTGGCCTTTATGATATTCCCACTCCGTGAGATCATAGAGTGTCTTGGCGGCTCCACTACTACTACTATACTCTTGACTCTGTTTTGACACCGGGCTCGGGTGGCTGTGGGAAGAGAGGGTGAGGTAGATGCTATGCAAGTCTACCATCACTTAAAACTAATCCACGCGTAAGTCACCGTTCCTACAGCATCAAGCTGTGAATCATACGGTGGATATCATTGGAACTCGATGGTTGAACTGGCACTAAGCATATAATCCTAGATGGCGAGGCTATGGTCACGGTTCGCCCCCACTCATCCCTTCAGTTGGATTAGTCGAGCAGGCGATAGTACGTGTTAGGAGGGCCTAACACGCGAGTCATAACTCGAGTTTTCCTGAGGGAACTAGAACAAACACGGGCCGGGGTCTGCCATCCGTGTGGGCATATCTGGCCAGGGGCAAAGCGCACACGCCAAGCGTTGCCTGAGGACACGATGGCTTGGGTTTGACGACTGTCTGTGAAGGCCACTCGTGGAGGACCAATAGGGGACAATAAATACTGGCCCTCAAATAGCGAGGCTGCGTGCAGAGGGACATTCTGCCAATGCAAGCGAACATGCGAGTCCCAGGAAGCAATTGAGAAGAAGACTCGATCGCTGGGACAGAAGGACATTCTGCTGCTGGGGCCACAGGTCAAGCTGACCGACGACAGAACACACTACTGCTGGCGACACGAGACTCTGCTATTGAGACGAGACCGGCGACAGAGGACACGCTGCTGACGGGCACACAGAAGAAAATTTTGATGTCAAAGCAGAACTAGTGACAGTACAGTAATATCTGCTATCCTATTCTGCCTCCTCTTCCTAACTCGTAACTTGAGGACATAATCGGTGTTGACACAGGAACACACAAGGCTATAACAGTACGCCTTCCCCTTCCACCCCCCAGACAGTTTAACCTCCAGGCCGGAGTACGGTATATAACAGTGTAAATTGACTCGCTTTTTCTTGACTGCAATGCTGACCAACCATACAGTCAGTCGTAAAAGCCGCGTTAGGAGGAAAGCACTTAGGAATTGAAGGAGGCAAATATTGCCAGTGTACATGGGGTCATATCGCACATCCACAGCGAACGCATCGTGCCAGACAATCAATCGATAATTTAAATTTCAAGCTACATTCAGTCACTGAGTCAACGGCCAATCTTGCCGGCGCCTACGTCAGGAGAGCAGCTGATTGGCCCGATGGACATTGCGTTACACGCATTTGTTGTACTAAATATGCTGAACCCATTACACTCAAATACTTCTGCTTTCGCCCTGTTCTTGTCGTGTTCTTCCTTGGGGCTCACACAAGACGAACTTAGACGGTGACAACGCGGCCCTGGCTTCCGTTACAACACCACCGAGTCCACGAAATACGACAGGATCAGGGTTATCGTGCGGCGACGAAATGCGAGTAGGAGAATAGAAGGCAAAAAACAAGCAGAGGTGAAACGGCTGGCGGCTAAAAAAGAGGTAAACCTTCGGAGACAAGGAGGTCCGCAGTGAGACACCAGGCATGCAGGGAACCGTTTGCACCAGAGGCGAAAAAAAGCGTCACCGCGTTGCGAACGCCGAGGCTGCAGAGGTTTGCTCGACAGGGCTTTAGCAGTTCAACGTGCGCGAAGGTAGGTGGTGGACGAGATTGGTTGAACCGCGAGCCACTTGTATCCTGGGGCAACTAGGAGAAGAAACGAAACACAAATGAACTACAGATACGAAAATGCCTGCGCCAAAAACTAAGGGCCTAGCCAGTTGTGGCAGCGAACTCCGAGGAGGACACCCAAGTAGATTTCCAAACAGAAGGATTTGGTGAAAAGGCATAAAGGATAACTCTCAAGGTCTAACTCTTTTTCAACAAGTCAACGATATGGAATTGGACGTGCCTAAGTGTACTCAGTAGAACTTAGGAAAAACAGAAAAGCAGTACAGTAGTCGCCGGTTATTAAGCCCACGGTTAATAGGCCCAGCCGCTTAGTAAGCCCAATTTGGTCTGGGCCCGAGGTGGGCTTAATAACCGGCGACTACTGTATTGTTATTGGTGAGCGACAAGGTTATTGTAATAAAGAACTATTGACTACACACATTACGCAGAAGTTAAGTCGAAAAATTTAATTGATTCCAACTGTAGGAAGCATACAAACGCCACAGAAGGTTATCGGAGTCGAGTCAAATGGCTTCAAAGAGGAAAGAGGTTGATTGATAGGATTCTTGAGAATGTGAACAAAGTGCTTCGGTCTGCGGTCTGGAGAAGTCCGGAAGCCTATTGCAGTCTACATTACAACGATCAAATACGGTAAAATCTAGCCTTCTTCGTCCACTGTGCTGCTTTTCGGTAATACCAGGCGGAACTAATCACAGATGTATGTTATTTTAGTTTACCATTGCAGAGCATTCATTTTCGAAAGCCTGTTTTTTATCTTTCATGGTTAATTTAAATGAAATTTCTTCATGCACTGCAATATGTTATGTTTTTTATTCTAAATCTGACAGAAAGCGAGCGTTGTCAAAGATTGTGTGCTCTTCGTAAGTTCAAGAATTTCATGGTTTGGAGTGCTAAGACAGTGAGGAGCTGTTCTGGTGAATGTTGATTGGTGATCGTAAAACAGCAGATGATGTCTTTATGGCTGCCAGTAAAAACTAAGCATTACAACCTACCCAATGAAATTAAGTAGGAATGCAAAAAAGCAAAAACTTTGAGGAACAGGGTGACACTGTTGGTCGTCCAGTTTTATCCGCTTATGAAGACTGGCAACATAGTAGAAAGAATGCACTGAAATGATCTGTTAGTGGCAGACCCGAAAAAGGACGTTGCGACAAAGAAAATGGTTATTCAGGCTGCACCAATGACACGTCAACGCGATTACGCGGGCAATGAAAATCTCAATACGAAGATAATGGTCGACAGTACTTCCGGGAATGCGCGGTAGACACCAGAAATAGCTTCGGGAGCAGAATCCGCAGAAGTAATATGAAGTAAACAAATGGTTTACTGGGTCTGACCGAATGGAGAAGCATCAGTCTCCACGAGCCGCATGCCAGACTTTGGCCGCGTATTAGAGGCTCTAGTTGCTAATTTTATGAGGGACCAAACGGCTAGCATACAGTAGCCGCCAAAGACCATGCAACCTTCACGATGAAATTAGACTAGGAACTTAAGCGTTTATTTAGTAACACTGTTATGATTTATTCATTTTATTGAATTCGGCAAAAGTCTTTTAGTTAGTTAAATCGTCATTTTAGTTAGGTTTACTGAGAGAAATGGACATTAATTTTTGGAAAATTGGGAGTAGTCTCATATCGAAGGAATTTCCTATGCTATTACGCAGGAGAGAACCAAACTACACGTTAATGTCGATTATTCTATGCACGAACTCCAAAATAAGTGAAATAGGTACAAAAGATATCCTTCCCGAACTGGAAAAGTTTGTTGAAAGTTGTTCAGAATCAAGTAAAGCCAAATTATAGGAAACACATTTGTTTGCAGTAACATTGACGGTTTGTATTTAAAAAATTATGGCAAGCTATCCTGTGACGTTTTTTTGCACAAAATGCAGCAAAAGAAGTGTTTGTTTGAATGTATAAATGATGCGCATTTTTCCCTTGCAACAAAACAAACTATCGAGCATGCTATCGCGAATTTAAGACAAAGAAGGCCTTACTGAATGGACTGAGTGCGTTATTCAGAAACGGAACAGACAGAAGAATAATAAGTATTTCAAAAATGGCAATGTTTATGGCCAGTTTTTTTGAATTCGCATAAATATATCAGAAAGTGGAATAAATCTACTCATACGAAAAATAATCTATTAGAATGAGAAAAGAAATTTTTTTCATCTCCAGTCAAATTGAATCGTTTATCTTCAGGAAACTTAAAGAAATTCTCAAAATTCTCAAATTTCATTGTGATATTACGTCCGAAAAAGTTAACATACGCAGAAGTTCGTCAGCTAAAGATCTAATCAAGGCACTTTCTAAGAGGTAACCTTTTATTAAAAGTTTTTTATCGATCTTAGGAATAGTAGTTTCACAACCCCACTGCGGAGAAGATTTACCCTCGACAATGTGCTTTGCTGTTTTAAAGGCATTTCTGTATATCAAAAACGTTTCCATATTCATTAAACTAATATCGGAAAACACTTTATTTCGGTAAATGCTCTTTATATCTATCTTATTGTAAAGGTTTTGGTGTAAACATCCAATAGATGTAGAATTTATAAACTTATTAATGAAGACAGTGAAAAAAGGAGACTAATGCACACTTTTTAAGGACATTCAATAAATACTTATCTATTAAGAGTAAAGTTTCCAGAATATCTTGACTAAAAAAACTTCTTTCTATATATAGAAAGTGGTTGCTTCAAGCTTTCAATTTAACACGTCTCCAAAACCACGAGATTATGGCAAAATTTTTATTTTTTTTACAAACACTTAGTAATTCCTATAGTTATTTTGAGTACTTAATATGCCTAATGCTGTTCATGATTATTTCTAAGGTTTCCTAAATGCATTCACACTGGTATTCGAGAATTGATCAAACTTAAACAAAGTTGCATTGTCTTTGGCGACTAGTGTACAGGCAGCAGCAACCGCGCTTACAGTAGGCTATCGATCGGCCTGCACGCGAGCCAGAAAATCAATCGATAATTTAAATTTCAAGCTACATTCAGTCACCGAGTCAACGGCCGATCATGACAGGGCCTACTCCAGAATAGAAACTGATTAGATCGATGGACATCATGTTACCCGCGTTTGTTGTCCTAGATATGTTGTACCTATACACTCAAAGACTTCTGCTTTTGCACTGTTCTTGTCGTGTTCTTCCTTGGGGGCTCACGCAAGACGAACTTAGGCGGTGACACCTCGGTCTTGGCTACCGTAACAACAGTGAACAGATCCTTAATTTCATCAGTTGATACAGAAATAGGGTCATTAAAGCTGACAAAAGCTCGAAAACAAACACATGCCTTTCTAACTCCCAAAGAACTCATTCCACGCACGAGACGTTGTTCTACCGTAAAAAAACTATAGGAACATGATGCTGTCAAGCAGAAAATGCGCAAACGTTCTGCGAGGCTAAAATAAGCAGAATAAATGAAGCCCCGAGTGACGCATAAAAACATGCACTTTCAATTATTAGAGACAGTTATCACTGCAATACGGCGAACTACGGTGGAAATATCAGAACGCGCAAGAAAAAGGGATGTAAAAGGTTTAAATACGAAGAAGCTCCCTGCCTACTGTGGCCTACGTGAGAACTTCTTTTTACGAAAGAACTGACAGAACCTTTTTGGAGAGAGCGTGTGTGGGAACCACAACGCGCTAAGCAGTCACTTCGACTATGTCAACATGCGTCTTCACCAGAGAGCCGTCGTCGAGAAAAAACGAGGTTTAAACCCGCGGTCCTTTTGTGCGGCTTTCCACCTCCGATAGAGGCCTCGGAACAACAACATCCGAGGGTCACTCGCTGTACTCTGGCTCAATTGCGCAGTGGCTACTCAATGGTGTTTCGTCAGTACCAACACTGGCTCGACCCGTCCATACTCGGCTGGGGCGTTTCTCCGCATGACTGTCGGCATCTTTTCGCCTGCAGTCCCCGGCCAGGCACCCAACTCACCCCCGTGGATCTTTGGCTCAAGCCGACTGAGGTCGCGGCTTTCCTCCGTCTCCCAACTGTCCCCAGTATGGACCCCGGCGGGGACTACTGATCCAACAAGGGCTACCAACCAACCAACCATGTCAAAGTGCTGAAACAAGAAGGACCGAGGAAGAATCCGTTTATATATCTCCTTCATCGTCATCAAGAGCAAGGCATTAACCATTCCGCAGGCGGTGAGAGCAAAACGTCACAGTCATTGGACGCAGTTATGCGCTAAAAATAACTTTTCGCTCTCTTTCGTTCCCTCTTTGTGGTCTACCAAAGCCAATGTTTATTCAGACAACTGTATTTCCGGCGAAAGTCAAACACTGAGAAATAAAATCGGATTTTACATAACGAGGTGGCCAGCAGCTGGCTTCATATAGCTGCTTTGGGGAAGGTCAAAAACGCTTTCTCTTTTTGTTCCCTAATGCTCGTTGGCCAAACGTTCCCATACAGTCGCATTGTTCACACACCAGCAAACAGTCACTCCACGGCAACTTGCCATGCGTACCCGATGAATTGTTCCCAACAGTTGAATGCCTTCCTCCATTAGACGGAATAATATTAGTGTTGTGGTTATAGTACATCACTTATGCTTGACCTCTATAAATTGGTGACCCCGACGTGATATGAACAGGAATTCTTCAAATTACAACTGCTCAGCATCTGATATGACTGGCCACTTTAACTCAACTTTACTGTCCCCGCAGTCTCAGCATCGGGTTCGTGCGCTGGTCAATAGAAAGCTCCCTATTTTTCAGAGTAATCCTCAAGAAAATGTGGAAAGCCTGGAGAGTGCGCTTGTTCGAAGGCCGAATCTTCGAAAACGAAACCGACACAGAAATAAACCCACGGTTGCCTATGACAAAATACAAATACGTCAAAGTATTAAGCTTACCTACTATCATGTCACTAGAAATTTCAACAAAAAATAACACGCATACTGCCTGTTACGTGCCCGCTGAAATCCCAGGCCAATGTAGCGCTGAGGCTAAATCCATACCACGCTTGCAACCCGCAGACGTTCAGCAAATCGACATCTTTCATTTTCGAGGTACTATACTACCTCATCACAGACACGATTTGAAAAAAGGCCTTATCAGCTGACTCGTGTGGGGAAATTATTTTTAAATAACAAAAATCAGAACGCTGTATCTCGCTTTCCCTGCCTGACAGAAAGTCGCATTCTTAGGAGACGCGGGAGGAGAATTAGTTGGACGACGTCATCATGGCCAGCACGAGTGCTTTCCCGGTGGCGGTGGATTTTCACGCATTCTTCGCAAACTCTCCCGTCCTGCGCGCGGGGAATAAAGACTGACTACCGTTGCAGGCCGCATTGATGAGTATTTACTCATTCATCTGCTCCCGTAGGGCGGGATACGAGATGTCTGGAGAATACATAGACACGTGGAAAGGCAAATCGATGCATTTCACGTTGAAATCTCGCACGACCAATATGACGAAAAAGAGGCCTTTCAGGTTATCTACTGGGAATCAGCACATTCCTCTGAAGGGTTGTGCAAACGCGTGCTAACGATAGTCGCGGCGGTTAGGGAACCCAACGCTCTGTTGTCATAAGACGTTGATACAGGCGGTTTGTTTTCCTTGGCCGACTTCCGGTGGCAATTGCACGCCGCCCACTGATAACAGCGTCACACGCGCTCTACGTGCTTTACGCACAGACATCGCTCACAGCATGCCCCGAACCTGTCCAGCCCCGGCTCCGATTTCCTCAACACACCAACTTCGTCAAGCAGGTGGAATGGAAACGAAAAATAATCAGCCCCCCCCCCTACCTACCGCACACCATGTATAACTCACAAGTTCATGCCCCATGTCATTGTTCCGGCCTGCGGATGAGAGACTAAAAACATGTGTTTGCCAATATGAATGTTATTTCCGGCTGAACAAGTTTGGAATTCTCCACATACCTCCTCTAACGGAACTCCCGTCCTACCTATAAATGAGTATTTACACTCTTTCGAAGGCTGCCGCCCTCCTCCCTTGAACGCTGGTCGCTCTCTCTCTCACACACACAAATGCACATGTTTGAAAACTGCCCTCCCCCGGTCTTGGCCCTTCGTTCACATTTTCAGATTGCACATCTCAAATGGCGACCACCCTGAAGGGACACGGCGGTGGCGACCCCGCTGTCCGCTCCCCCCCGCCCCCCCCCCCCCCCCAATCTGCCGCGGCTACTCAAAGAAGCACTAGTCGAGCCAACCCACCACTACTGACTTAAAACGCTTGCAATCCCCCCCCCCCCTTGCTGGTACAGTATTGCCTCTGTTCACGTCCGCTTCCCCCCCCCTTGGTGCTGGTGTTGTCAGACCAATGGGAGCCCAAAGGAATTGCCTCCTGGATCCACACTCCCTTGACCGACTCCCTTCGCTCTTGAATTGGAATATCCACTGTTGACGTTTGTGTATTTTTCTGTTACTATTTTGCTTAATATTACCGTACCACCTTGATAGGTGTTATCACTGGTTTCGGCGTACGCGGAGCTGGTAGATACAGTCGGAGACTTCAAGAGACGAAACACTGACTTTTCAATCGTAATATGGGAAGTTACGCAGAGGGAAACAAATAAGCATGATTTAACTTGAGGCAAAATGGGCAGAAGTCAAAACACAGAGGGCACAGGGCTTACCGACAAGGTGGCCAACATTCGCGGTTTTTCAACCTGCTTGTTCGCATTCTTCAGTGTGACTCTATTGGAGTTTTAAAAAAGGAAAGACAATGCAGAGGTTAGATGAGGAGAAAAACTGTATTAGCATGCAGAGATTCCTGCTGAATTAGGACCAACGCTTAGTAGAAGACACAACTTGATTTCTTGAGGGAAATTCACCACATCTCAGTCATGCCGGGATGATGACTTTTGACTTTCGGTTGCCCGGAAAAATCTCATGGGGTAACAATAACTACTGAAATTGGTAGCCTTCAGTCAGAAATGCGTTAACCACAAGACAGTGTATTTCTACCATTAGTTCGCACCTAAAGGTTTTTGAAGTATTTTGCATCGAATCGTGCCGGGACGTTATTTTCTGCAGGTTTTGAAGTTTGAGCTTTTTAATTTCTCTATAGACATGGCCCGAAATTTGAAGCATATAATTGGGCTGAACTATGTCAGTCACTGCGTAATATATACATGCTACAAGCGGGTAGACTCTAGTAGTTTATATTGATGTTGAATATGTTGGGGCCGAACTAAATCGACCACTGCGGGATGTGGAAACCTTAAACAATTTCTTCATCTCCTGTACACCTCACTCCCTCTTTTATAACATGCATCTTTTTATTTGTTCTTATGCTTGGCCTCTCAAGTTGCCGTTGATCGTTCACTGTGAGATATTTGTCCATATATTATACAAACATACACACATACTGCCAAAGGACAGACAGAAGCATAACTTGTTGAATTGAGGCAAAGGTTCGCATCCCAGGTACCTGCATAGATTGAGAAGAAGTATTTTCAATCACCGGAATCGTAGTTTTATTTGTCTGAGCTTTCGAACTCTTGTGGGAGTCCATCGTCAGAAATAAAACCGTCAACGAAAGCAAGCAACATTTATAGGCGGAAGGGACCAATTAACCGTCAACGAAAGCAAGCAAAATTTACAGGGGACGGAGTCAATTAACCGTCAAAGAAAGAAAGTAACATATAAAGGGGGAAGGGGGCCGAAATTAACCATCAACGACAGCCAGCAAAATTTATAAGGAGAAGAGGTCAATTATCCGTCATAGGGGCGGGAGGGGGGAGGTTGGCAGGGAGGGACAGGACCACTAGTGCCGTGAGTCGGAGATACCCACGCAGGGCAACATATGAGGGAGCCAGCTCGATGCATCGGTTAACTGAGTTGTCATCCGACGCCGAGGCTTCAATGTGGCGGATGTCTGAGGTGAACTGTGAGATGTAGTCCAGTTGTCGAAGCTCTCGTGGGTTCAGTTTGTCAGAGTGTGACATTTTCGCAAGTGGCCGCCCACACCTACGAGACGAATCACGAGTGCAGCATTGCAGCTGCGAGTATAATTGTCCACGCAAGCAGCAAGACGGGCCGAGAACTGATTGAAGCCTGGGCGTTGGATGAAAACTTAGGTAACAGATGCATCGAGTTGGCGCCCTCATATGTTGCCCTGCGCGGGTATCTCCGGACTGATGGCATTGTCTCTCTCTACCTCCCTCCCTGCCACATTCCCCACCGCCGCCCTTATGACGCATAATTGACCCCTTCGCCCTGTAAATTTTGCTTGCTTTCGTTGACGGTTAATTGGTCCCTTCCCCTATAAATGTTGCTTGCTTTCGTTGACGGTTTCATCTCTGACGATGGACTCCCGCAAGAGTTCGAAAGCTCAGACAAATAAAACCACGATTCCGGTGATCGAAACTACTTCTTCTCAATGCATAACTTTATGTTTTAATTTACCATACTGGCAGCATTAGTGCTAGCAACATTACGCAATTATCCCACAGTGGACGATGGAGTTCGGCACAATTATATAAATAACCTTTTAGTCTTTACATATAGACCTTATAAATACTGATATATATCTAGCAAAGTAAATTAAGCTAAGGAAGGTTAAAAAAACTCAACTTTCAAAACCGGTACATCAATCAGAAAGTAAACAGGGAAAGCTTGGGGACCCAACGATGAGCCAGACCCCTCGCAGTTGTGTCAAGCAGCGGCGGAATATCGGCGAAACATGTGTCTGGGCCTTTTAGCTAGTACCTGGGCTGTAAGAATTTATTTATTGGGTATCGTATATGTTTTTTTTAATAATACGGCTTATCAAGTATGCAACATTACTAACACTTATAAAGCATCTTCTTAAGGTAGCAACCAAATGTATTATTGAACGTAGGCGGAAAATGCACAAACGCAACCGCTGATCGAGCTTACAATTATTCGGAAATTAAAAAAATATTTGTAAAAGTAAAAGCTTCTCTTCCTTTGGGTATAAATATACAAATACAACCCTAACGGAGAAATGACGACACAAAAATTATATGCAGGGAACTTCCGAAGAAATCGCCAGGCAGGTGGGTTGCTTCGATATCCATATCGCACACAAACCAGCATTTTTATTAGGTGCAACGCTATCACACATAAAGGATCCTATCCCAAAAGGAACAATAATCAGATGTGGTTTATCGCATACTGTGGGCAGATTGCTCTTGCGTGTATGTTGGTTAAACAGGTTGATTCCGGGACGATCACGTTACGGAACATAAATAAGTTGTCCGTCGCCGGGACCCTTTGTCCCTCGTCATCGCAAAAGCAATCGAGGGAGACCATAATTGCGGTGACACTGGAGTCGTCGCCATGACGAACACAAAACGAACGCGAGAATTTTTCGGGGCTTGGCGTTTTACTGCGGGCAGTATCAACCGTTATATTGACTTGAACGACAAATGCGAGGGCTTCAGATCAATATTTACCATCCGTTGTCCTAATCAGACATCAACGACCGCTAGCCCAGCCACCCTGACAACAACCGACTCACCGTACGCCCTCCCCTTCCGAGTGCCGTAATTGTTCCACAACCACGCCGCTCACAAACAGACTTTGACCCCCTAACTCCTACGCTAGTGGTCTAGCTGGCCTTTCCTGTTTAGTACAGCTTTCTTACTTTTTCAAGTCCTTTTATTTTCTTTGACAACATATTGGTGTCATCAGCTCAAAAACTGACGAGTACAACTTAATATTGCCGAAGAACCTGATTCCATAGCAACCACCAAATAGCACATAAACGTGGCTCCATTAGGGCACTCTTTCAGAGGGTGAAGACACACTGTAATGAACCGGATGAGCGAGTGCAAGAACTACGACATGTTCGGGACCAACTGGCCAGGATTAGATATCCGAACAGCTTCATCAGCCACTGCCTCTGTACGCACCCACGGGGAATAAAAGAAAGGGAGCCACCAACGCTCTGGCACCCTCGATCGTACATTAAAAACGCGTCAGAACCAACCGAACGTATCACTGCAGAGCTCAGCGTGGGTATTGCTCATCACCCGACAGCTAACATGCGTGCACGAGGCATGCAAATTAAAGACCCACTGGATGTAGGTGAGCAGTCTGGCGTCATTTATCAGATGCAATGGTGCGACTGTTCTCGCCAATATACGGAGCAGACCGGGCGACGACTTAGCTCGCGAATAACGGGGCGCAAACGGGCAGTGCGAAGAGGCGACCCACTGTCTCAGATCGCCACCCACACAGTGGCAGCAGGCCACGAATTCGATTTCTCGAGCACACGGATAATGGCGCGAACCAGCAATAGGATGGGGCGAGAACTGCTGGAGGCCTGGGTGTCAGACTGCAACGCCATCAACAGGCATTTGGATATACCACCACCCTGCTATTTTGCCATCCGTACTCGCGACCAAAAACCGCGGCGCAGTTACGGAACAAACATGCAGGCAGCCACGTAAAGGTCGCACGCTACAACTCCAGGGAGGCACGCAAAGGACGAACGACAAGATGACGTGAGCATGAACGTCG
The DNA here is from genome assembly GCA_036362985.1 of Ligula intestinalis. Taxonomy (NCBI): domain Eukaryota; kingdom Metazoa; phylum Platyhelminthes; class Cestoda; order Diphyllobothriidea; family Diphyllobothriidae; genus Ligula; species Ligula intestinalis. Next base: position 10,632,826 of record JAYGXS010000009.1, read on the forward strand.
CGTGGGCATCGACCAATCACGAGTGCCAACCCCCTCCCACCCCCATTTGCGCGTAGCTAACTCTTGCTGTTTCTCACTTTCTCTGACGATGGCTTCTCGTTTGGAGTCGAAGGCTCAGAAAAATAAAATTGCCGTTCCAGAGATTGCGTCTTCTTCTTTTTTACAGCCAAAGGATTTTAAAAAAGCACTTAAAAAATCCTACAACCAAAATCGTTCTTTTTTATAACGGACGTAGTTTTTTTTCGCAGTCAACCGAATAAAAAACTCATTTCAAAGCCGGCATCCTGTCGTCTTTGAGGTATTTTGTGATTATGCTGAAGCTTAATCAGCCTTAAATCCTCGTCCTGTCAATGATCGCTTCGACTCAAAAACACCTCGCCTAACAGTTAATGCGATTGACAGGCGGCTGCGCTTACTATGGCCGTGAACACATGCCTGATATTACGGATCCTAGTGATGTTCCATGTCCCCTTTTCGTTGCTTCATAGAAGGTAGGTAAAAAGCACTGAACTCGTAGGCGGTTAACGAAGGGGAATGCACTGAAACTACCAGAGCCCTTTTAAGGGCGGTCTGGAATGCCTCCGTCACGCGATTGCCGTATACAGTGCGGCCTGTTGTACTTGAAGAGTTTGCCTTCAACAAAGAAGACGTGCCGAGGAAGGGTGATCGAAAAACTACCAGGTCTCTCGCAGGCTTCCGGGAAGCACTGTCCAACGTACATAACCACAGTGCGCATTTTGCTGGTGGTGGTGAGAGTTGTTGTTGCAGCATCAATTGCAAGGTACGTGGCTTTAGAATCACGACTTCCGGATCTTCTTCAGATACCGGACTGTGGCAGAGGGTCTTCGGACGGTTAGGTGGATCGGCGCTCTCAGTCTGTAGTCGATACCAACAAGGATGCACGATGAGCGCATCGCCGACACTCGATGAGGTTCGCGTGACCTCCGCAACCTTCTCTTCGTGGGACCCTTGGTATTATGGCGAAAACCGCGATGGACTATCCCTGACATGCTTCAAACACTCTCAGCACAGGCCATCCGCTTCGAATATACTCTGCACGCCCCCTCCCCCGGGCGACAGTTTTTCTCCTTAGATCTCTCAAATGGCATTCGAACCCCTAGACTTTTGAACAATGCCTAAGGAGTTTTTTCACTGTCGGCCCTCAAATTTCTGGCAACGCCACTGATCTGAAATGTTCTGCAGATCAAATGCATTGAAAAAACTGTACCAATAGGGAGTTCAAAGGTATTTACCTATATTTCCCTCAATAAAACCTGATCTGACCTGACCTGACCAAACTCTGGCGACCATCTCGGCTGCACATTCCATCAGGTGTTCGTTGGTCTCTTCCTCCCCACAAGCTGCACACGTGGAATCATCAGTCAGATTGTACCGCTTCCTGATGTGATTCAGCTTTGGACAATGTTCGGTCATAAATCTCACTAGGGTCGTTCTATCTAGCCGAGTCATTTTCTTTTCTTCACACCGGTTGATGGGAGCCGTATACGTTCTTCGGGCGCGTTCATGTGTCGTTTGTGTCCTGAGGGTCATTCGTCTGACTTCTTTCATCATTGCCGCAAAGGATGTCGGTCTACCGTCCGGTTCAGTCCTGGCCGCTGATGCTTCAGCGTCTGCTTGTCCGTTCCCGGGAATACTCACGTGGCTGGGAATCCACGCAATTTCCACACTCCTTCCTGTTGTGGCTCTCTACAGAACATTCATCACTTGTTGTACCAATGGTTTCTTAAGATCCTCTCCTGTCCCGAAGCTCTGTATGGCATCTACAGCGGATTTACTGTCAGTAAGGATTCTAGCAGAACTCCAATCCTCGGGTGGGTGCTCTAGCCATTCCGCCGCCGTCAGTAAGGCTAACATCTCGGCATCAAAGGATGATCTGTAGCATGCGCCCCTTCTCCTGGACTTTTCAATTGTTGAGTAGTTATCCTAACTTCCTTTCGTCACCACGACTAACGCTACTCCCTGTCTGCAGCCATCTATCGCCGACCCGTCGGTATAGGTCTTCAGGGACGTTTCCGGTAGGGAGTTGAACTCATGCTCCATTCGCTACCAGTTTTCTGCCATCTCTGCCTTGCTGCAGCAATCTTCAAAATTCCTTAGAATATTGATGTTAGGTCGTTGCCATGGGGCTAGCGTGTTAATGGCGAAAAGATTTCTAGGCATCTCCGAATCCTCTCCCGGAGTTTGGTGCAAGCATCTGCGCGCATTCTCCCTCCAGGTTGAGGTCCGCTTTAGCCGGGTTGGCTGCGGCTTTTCGGCCATCTGTCTGTGGAGACTTTGTGCGGGAAGCCTCACGCTGTGTTTGTAGGCCCTGATGGCCTCGAACCTGCCCCTCTCCTCTATCGTCTGGATATGGGCCTCTAGTAGCACCATCCCCGTCGGACATGAGATTGGAAGGCTCATTGTAATTCGAGCTGCTTTCAGGTTCAGGCGTTTTAACCTGTCAAGTCGTGAGCGGCAGATCCACGGCATCCATGCTGCTTATTCGTTTTCAATCACCGGTCACACACAGGCAGTGTAGACTTTTTGATGTCCTCCGGCCGCCATCCCCAGGTTGTTCCACCTAAGGCCCTCATCATATTAAGTCGCTTCTCCGCCTTTTCCAGAACGAAATCAGTGTACCCATTAAAAGTTAGCCCCGAATCATACACCACTCCAAGTAATCTCGCCGTCGGTCGTTGGGTGATCTGCAATCCATCAACCTCGATCGTCCTGACTCCTTTTCTTTCACTCGGGGTCGTACTGAACACCACTAACTCCGTCTTTTTGGACGTTTACTTGCATCTTCCACTTTCGGCTCCCTTGGAACATCATTTCTGTCGCGGTCTGCACTCACTGGATAGCCGTGTCGGTTTGGTATCTTCGCTCCATACCACAGCATCGTCCGCAAAAAGGCTTATCTCAACGTCCCCTCCGATGCCATCCCCAAGGTCATTTATAAAGATGTCGAAAAGGAGGGGGGAGAATACTGCTCCTTGTGGGAGGCCCCTTGTAAGTCTGAACTCTCTACTGAGGCGTCCGTTGTATCACACATGCATTAGGCGGTTGGTCAGCCAGCTCTCAACTTAAATCTGTAGGCAATTTGGGACCTTCATTTTTGCCATTTTCAGCGCTAGACCGGTTCGCCACACCGTGTCGTAGGCTTTCTCGAAATCGATGAGAGCCAAAGCTGTCTTTCTGCATGGCTTACTATGAAAACCATTTGATACTGACTGAGATAGCCGAATCAGCTGGTCCTCAGTGCTCCTCATCTTCCGGAAACCGGCTTGATAGTCTACCAGCTTCTGGGTCCCTTCAACCCAGTGTCGGAGTCTGCGTTCGACCATCCGTTCACAGACCTTTCCCACCACAGAGGTCAGACTGATGGGCCTGTACGATTCCAGTTCCCCCGCGTCTTTGCCGGCCTTCAAGATTGGTACTATAATGGCTATTTTCCAGCTCTAGGGAATTGCCTTATCCCGCCAGATCTGGTTTATAATGCTGAGTAGCGTCAACTTGTTATTTGTAGAGAGGTTTTCACTGCCTCAGGGGGGATTACATCCGCTCCACCTGCCTTTTTGTCCTTAAGCTGTTGTAAGGATTCAGTCAGTTCGTTGATGGTAAACTCCCGTCCGTAGGTGTTAGTATTCTCAAGGTGGAGGGCTTCTTTCCGCGCATCCGCCGAGTATCCCTTCATCGTTCTTTCATGTTTGGCCAGTCTCAGTCGGCTCACACTAGCACACTGACTTCCAAAAGCGTTAGCCTTCTGTTTGTCGGTGACGAGGCGGCGGTCCCCCTGCAGGATAACATGGTCAGACGTTGACTTGTTTTCCCTAGTAGCATATAATTAGTACCCCACATTTTGGATGGGTCATCGTCCTCTGTGATAGAGTCGAGATACTCTCACCATGTCCTTGTCCTCTCTTCGCTTATAGTCGTTCTTGCTAATTCAAATGCCTGGGTCCACTCCGCCGTATTCCTTATCCCCTCACTGGCCAGCCGGTCTCGCTCCTTTGTGACCTCCTCAACTTTTGCAGTCCACCATATGCTAGCCATCACCCCCCCGCTTTGACTTTTCTCGCAGTTCTGTGAAGCCCTTCCATGATTGCTTCAGTGAAGGTTCCAACGCGATCTGCAATCTATGATGTCAGAGGTGGATGGTTGCGTAGATAATTTTCGGTGACTTCGTTGAACTTTTCCCAGTCTACTCCGCATATCTTCCAGCGGAACAGGTTCATCTTGCTGGTTGACTTATCCTCTTGCTGTGCCCTTTGGATGACAATGGGTTTGTGGTCTGAGCTGGACGTGTTGCGTAATTTCCAGGTTGACTCTGCTGCCACTGCTTCTGTAGTGATGGATATGTCCGGAGATGTGCCTGAGCGTCCGTTATTTCGGAGACAGGTTATGCACGCCGGGTCATTCAGGACGGCAAGCCCTTCCTCTCTTATCCAGTCTTCTATTCTTCGCCCTCGCTCGTCCTCTCTCAATCCATCCTGCAATAGTCCCGAGTGCGCATTGAAGTCACCGAGCCAAATCATTTTGGAGTGACATGGGAGTAGATGGATATTAGGTTCCTCACTGAAGGTCCCATCATTTCTAGCACGCATTGGCGGGATGTATATGTTGGTAATCTACAGATCAGGTTGGCCTTCGTGGAACAGTCGGATCTGTTGAAGTTCTTGGATGCCGGTATGTTGGGCTCATACCAACTCATGAGGGATGCTATCTCGGATAATCGTCATCAGACTTCCATCGAAACCCGATTCTCTGTCCCGTCTTAGGGCCTCGTATCTTGGGAATGTAGGCGTCAGTTAGGTATCTCTGAGTTTCGTCTCCTGAAGGCAGCACACGTCAATATTCTGTTCTTTAAGTAGGTTGCACAGCTCCGTGACTTTGGACATCAGGCCGCCGCAGTTCCATTGCAAGAGGCGTAGATAGCTAGGGTCCTTTATCCTTTCGCCAGTAGGGTTGAGTTCCACAAGATAGGCGTGGCACTGCCAGGTTTCCTTCAAAGCACTTTCCCAGGCGGGTCTCTCCAGTGCAGAGCATTTGCGATCGAACACTTTCAGGCGCCTCTCACATCGGAGTCCTCGGTTTCAAGAGTGTATAGGTTGGTGCATTTGCCACATCTTTCCTGTTGAGATACTCTTCGTTTTGTAGGATTGAGATTTGATGGTCAGTCATGTTCAGAACACCTCAATTCTCTATGTTCGTTGGTTACTTGTGTGAGTTTCCAACGGGTCATACCATAGCATGATTTATGGCAGCAAGCAGAACGGTCAGGACACTGTAATGGTATGATGTTACCCGCTATAGTCACCTCACAATTGCAGCAGTATTTTCTGTTGAGGTTGGTGGATACGGCTGGGAGGGATGCGGAAGACACTGGGGTCCCTGCAAGCGGCTGATGCGAGTGAGCGGACAACACTGCATGGTCGAGCGAGGGTCCGGCAGAGGTCCTATGGGTATAGCCAGCACTCGTAGTCGTACGAGCAAGGCCACTTGTACCCGTGGGGTGTTCTGGTGAGGTCGACGTCTCTGCGCTGCACCTGTGGCACTGGATCTCATTCTTCTCCTTGGCGGATGTGGCCTGCCCTACTGTCATCTGTAAACACTTTAGATGCTCCCAGGCTCCACAAATGTCGCACTGGGCACTTCCTTGGTGTGCTGACTTCCCACAGCAAGGGCAAGGCCACCTGGGTCTTGGATTCATTTCTACGTCTCCTGAAAGCTTCAAACGCCTTCTAGGCCACCAGCCAGCTTCCTGGTATCGAGAGACCGCTGCTGGCGCTTTAGCTCCCGACTCCAAAAATATGACGGCCCTCTTTCGGCGCACTTCTTGCATGTCGTTGGGGGATTGATGCTGTAAGTTCCATTCGTAGACGTCTTCTTGGAAGTCGACGTCCAGTGGACCCGGTATCGATGTGGAGGTTGGAACATGGTGGTAGTAGTGGTGGTGGTGGTGGTGGTAGTGGTGGTGGTAGTGGTAGTGGTAGTGGTGGTGGTGGTGGTGGTGGTGGTGGTGGTGGTGGTGGTGGTGGTGGTGGCTAAGACATCACGAACGCTGGCAACGACGGCGAAAAATGTGATAATTCAAGCAACACACCAGCACGCCCTTGCCGGTGGCAATGCTCGAAAACTGTTCACGCGTTCTGGGTGACAGCGGCAGTCACGAGGGAGGCCAAACCGTGGCAGGAGGGTACTTTAATTTCTACAGTAGTACATACGTGGCTAGGGTAAAAGTTTACTTTACTGCCCCAAACAGCTTACTTAAATAGCCGATTAGTTGCGCGGGTTAATTAAAATGACCCAATAGTGCCCAATTAGACAAAATCGTCGACCTCACATCAGCTCTATATTATCTACAGTATGCGCCAGAATTCGTGCAACATGCCGACACAGGCGAAAGATTGATACTCTTTCGCTAATCGGCATTGACTCAGATTCTGATACTGATTATTGTGTAGCCTATTCTGAAGTTATTCCAATCATGATAGGATGGGGGCTTTTTAACGAGCCTCGATCTGACCACTTACAAAACGTATGTTCTGTAAAAAGTAATTACTTAAATAGTTTGCGTTTTTATCATTGATTTCGACTGGCTTCATAAATTCGAGTATATTTTATGGAAAACATGCACGGAAGCTTTTTTCTTGTTCTTGTTTGGTAGCAAATTACGCTTTCTTTAAATTTTATACTTTAACAAAGGGTATCCTTTGGTTTAAGAAAAATTGTTAAATATGACCTTCTTTACGATTGTGAAGTATTCTTTCAAAATACATCGTATCCGTCAATTCACTAATGCTGCCTGTACTGTATAAGGCATGCTCCATATCTATTGCAACATTTTATGAAAAATATGTGACTTCTGGCGCGTACTGTATATATTAACTCGATATAGAGATGATAAAGAGTTGACGTGGATCCTACGGACAGGAGTTGACATAAACACTAAGATCGGGAAAGCCCGGCTAATTACCCGGCAGCTCTAAGGTCTAACGAGCAGGAAAGCAGGAGGAGGAGGAGGAGGGGGGAGAAAACTCACTCTACTGATAAGCGGAAGATGTGCACTTCCCCCTGGTTTGTGTAGATTGCAACATACTCCTTGTGGAAGAAAGCGCCACCAGTCAGGCAGACACCAGGCGGTGCAGGACACCGCACAAGGGTGGAGCAGTCGATGGCATCCAGGACCTAGTGATAGGCAAAAAAGCATGGCATGATAGTAGTTACGGACTGGAAGATAGTTATCACGGTACTGAGAGAATGAATCTGGCCGAAGGAAAGACGTGTTATCGAAGAAGACCATCATCCCGTCAAGGCTTGACGACTCAACTTGGCAAGGCGATACAACCGTAGAGTTATCGGGAGTTGCTGTCATAAACGTCGCCAAGGCTGCTAACATCATCTGGGCCATCTTTTAACAAAGGCAATCAACAAGAAGAGCATCGTGAAATTCCTTCACATATGTGGTTAGTATGTCAGTATACGTTAGGGTCTGCAGGCGAAGTCCATTAGCCACAGAGTGATAACCGTGTAATGATCGCAAGCTGCTGACGGGCAGTAAGTAGTATTACCTGCTTAATTATTGACCGCACTGACAACACCGGTAGAAGCTGAAGTATCTACCAGAAAGCCGACGGAGAATGTTAGTGAGACCGAGCGATAAACCGAACCCCTTGCAGTTGTGCCATGCACGGGCAGAATACTTACCTTTTAGGTCGTACCTGTGTTGGCCCAGCATGGTTAATAATCACGGGAGGATAACATGATAAACCGAGATGCCCAGAGGTAGTAGTTCGGGACTGGAAGACAGACATGATCAATAAAAATGTCTTTTTTTCTCAATTATCATAATCTTGCCGAAGGTCACACACCTTGTCGAAGAAGAGCATCATCCCGTTAGGGCCTGAGAAGTTCATTTGGCAAGGCGACACAACCAAGGAGTTATCAGGATTTATCCTCATAAACGTGGTCAATGCTGCCAACATCATCTCGGCCAGTTTTTTTAAGAAAGGCAATCAACAACAAAGGCGCCGTGAAATTCATTCTCACAGCTGTGGCTATGGTATAAGCAACACTCAAACGCTGCAGTACAAGATCCGCACTGTGGGACAAATTAAACTGACTTATGTTATAGTAATATTCCGCAAAGGCAGTGCAACCCTAGAATAGCTATTTCTGGCCGTCATCAACTAGGCTTGGCCAACTTTAGGGTAGCCGCTGAAATTGCTACCACACTCGAGTTTCGAACTCACGTCTCGCCGGTCAGAGGCAATCGTCCTTGCCATTGAGCCACGAGTCCGCTCTCTTACCGGTTGTTGATCGGGACCAACAACATCAACATGACAACAACCGGCAAGACAGCGGACTCGTGGCTCAATGGCAAGGACGATTGCCTCTGACCGGCGAGACGTGAGTTCGAAACTCGAGTGTGGCAGCAATTTCAGCGGCTACACTAGAGTTGACTACCCCTAGCTGATCACGGCCAGAAATACCTATTCTATGGTTGTCCTGCCTTTGCCGGAATACTACTACTATAACTTAAAACATATGTGTTACTGGAATTCAATTAGTAAAATTACAATCAGTAGCCTTGCAAAAACACTCCGTCGGTCCGAAATCGCACGACGTAAACCAGGATGGGTACATCATGAAAAACAGATCAGTGTACAATCAACTACTAAATTGACTCCGTTGGAAAATTACCAAACAGTCATAGGTTATAACAGGGTGCTGACTGATCATGTATGTCCTTTTTAAATACATGAATGTCACCACTGAACTTGGCTTGTTTTTCAGAACAAGGTTCAAATTTGGGTGGTCGTAGGCAATAGTTAGGCCTCTCTCTCAATGCTTCGAACAGGTACTGCCAGTTGAGCACACACTAACTAACAACCACACATGTACACAACCTATCGGAACTCTAACATGGACCTGAGACCACTGGTTCCTCATGCGAGCATTATATGTTCGGAAAACCATAGGAGTAGCTGCAGCACTTACACCCTCATCATACCGGATCCTAACATCCTTCGACATCAAGTGGGCAGTAGGGGGGAGAGGCAAGGCTTGACGAATCAAGCAGTCTTCAGACTCGTTCGGTGAGAACTAGCTCATCGGATTAGGACGACCTGTAAGTGAACTGTATTACGGTAGGGCGGGGTAACCCCCCCCCCCGGATCCGTCCCAGTTTCTCCTCCCACTCCCATGCATGCAATCCAAACGACTGAAAATGAGGCTGAGCGCAAGCACTGATCGGAAAGCTTGCTCGGCCGGCGTCTAAGGAAGCGACACGTCTGGATATCCGGGTTATCATCTCTTAACACACCCTTCACCTGCTAGACGCATGAAGCAATCTACCATAGACGCGCACCGCTCACATGCTTCGGTGTATCCCACTAATCTACCGATACCTGACCTCGTGAAGCGTATCCACACCGAAACTGTCCAGCAAACCATTAGCAGCTATAATCTTAACAGAGTCCTCAACGCTCCTCCGCCGGTCTCCGACGTCATGGCCAGTGAACGTAGGGCCAACCTGCTCAGAAACGCCAGAACCAGACTATCCCAGCTGCGTTCCGGCTTCTCCGCGCTGCTGAATTCATTCATATGCCGTCCCACCTCATGCTTCGACAACGTCACGGACAATTGCCCTGACTGCCTCCTGCCTTCCCACACAACGTGCCATCTCTTCGATTGCCCGGCCAACCCTACGGACCTCACGCCTGAGGACCTATGGCTTCACCCAGACAAATTCGCTGAATTACTTCGTCCTTCTTAAAAATGTTATACCAAGTATTTTTGGCAAACAAGGTCAAGTACAACAACAATAACAACGACAACACGCCTGGATCCACCTCTGGACTGACTCAGATTCCTCCCGGGATATTCGAATCTGTCAGAGCTGCGTATTTTGGAACAATGGACCGTACTATTTACTCAATGTGAATAGGCTTTATCGATGGGCTGAATGCCTCGCAATGGACAGTGATGCAGACACACTTGGCCAAAATCAAAGTCAGATTAGCTCAGAGTACGTGTTTATCAGGTAGTGTTGGGTCAGCAGCACGAGCCCATAACTGCTGGCATACGTTCAGGTTGGTGGTGGCATGCCTCCGACTGAGTCTTCATGTCGCGTCAGCTACTGTGTCCAATTCCATCACCAAATGGTTGACGGGTTCAAATATTCGACTGGTGTAAGTGATAGGGAGCCAGAGGCGGAAACTGCGAATCCACCCTCACAGTAGACCAACGCATTGAAACTGTCCCGAGGTACTAAAAGTCGTAGTTTGGGGAGGTTTTGCTAACTGACGGGGTGACTCGGCCAGTCTCAGGCCCGAGGGTTGTAGAGTGTGGCCATAACTATACCCTCACTGACATGAGATATAAGTCACTTTTAACACTGGACTAGTAAATGTCGTGGGGACTAGTTCGTGTGTGGTACGCACAGGCAGGCTGCTTAGCTCTGTTAATCACTGTGCTCGAAGCCAGTTTAAGCCGTCTTCACACACTTCAGCCGGTGAATGTCGTCCCTCGCGACAGTCAACAACTCTGCCGTAAGCAACAAAGACAACTTAGAATGACATCTTATGGATGGGAGGCATCGTTATCTCAGAAAATAAAGTTCTGTGTGCAACTTTCACGAAGAAATTTAACTTAGAAGCTTAGTGAATAATTGGAGAGGTTATTGTGAAAAAAAGTGAGTAGATTTATTAATTAGAAAGGCTTTAGTTTGGAAAACTGTCCTGTTAGTCAAACCTATTGAGCGAAATAGGCACTTATTTTGGCTAAATAATGAGTAAGTTTATATCGAAGAAATTTCCTATGCTATAAGGTATGACAGAATAAAACTGCTTAGCAATATGCATTGCGTTATGGAAGAATTCCAGAATAAGTAGAAAAAATGATCCCTTCCAGAACTGGAAAATTTGTCCGAAGTTGCTCAAATGAAAGTGAAGCCAATTGTTTCGTATAAACTGAAAGGCAGGCATCCCAAGAAATTTAATTTCATGGAAAGACATTCTTTTGGAAATGCGTAATTTTTATTGAGTAAATTTTCGACACTGGATCCCCAGTTCGTCGTCAGAAATTTGCACACAAGAGTTAGCATTTCAAAGTGCTGATACAGTTATATAGTCACCAGATGACTAATTCTAATTTATGGTTATTTTTACGTCTCCAGAACACTTACAGAAGACGCCGTTGATCATGCAATATTTCGACATATGCGAAAGACTAATACTCTTTCACTAATCGGAATTAACGCCAGTTGTGATACTGATTATCGTGTAGTCTATTCTGAAGTCATTCCAGTCAGTATAGGATGCCGGCTTTTAACGAGCTTTGTTTCAACTCCTAGCAAAACGTATCTATTGTAAAAACTGACTACTTAAGTAGTAGACCTTTATGAATTCAAATATATTTTATGGAAAACATGCACGAGAAAACTATTTCTCGTACTTGTTTGATATCAAATTACGCGTTCTTTAAATTTAATACTTGAACGAAGGGTAGCTTTCGGTTTTAAAAAAGTTGCTCAATCGCCAAATAATTTTCGAACCTAGTGACTGCTATACTCGAATTCAAGGTTTAGAAACTGCTTTAATAAACTGACAGATACGATGTTTTATGAATAAACGCCTCACAGTTGTAGAAAAGCTCATAATTAGCAACTTTATTAAACCCGAAAGCTACCATTCCTTCAATTATAAAATTTACAGAAAGCCTAATTTGCTACCAAACATGTACAAGAAATAATTTGTTCGTCTATGTTTTCCATAAAATATATTTGAATTTATAAAGGCAGTCAAAATCAATGATAAAAAAGGCATACTACTTAAGTAGTCAATTCTTACAATAGATACGTTTTGGTAGGAGTCGAAACGAAGCTCGTTAAAAGCCGGCATCCTATACTGAATGAAATGACTTCAGAATAGACTACATGATAATCAGTATCACAACTGGAGTTAATTCCAATTAGCGATACAGTTTTACTCTTTCGCATATATTTAAATATTGCATGATCAACGGCGTCTACTGTAGTTCTTCTTATATTTCCTTTAAGTACTAAATTTGCCTAATGTTGTTCACTATTGCTTCTAAGTTTTCGTAAATGCGTTCACGCCGGTATGCGAGTAATGACCAAACTTTCACAAACTTAGGCATGTTGCAGCACTGTATGTCTTGGAAGTTGAACAGTATCAACTTCTGAGAAATATCAGCGAAATGCCTACACCTCCCAGTTAGTTAGGTAGTAGCAACTTCACGTTTTTGGCTGCTTCATACTCTTTAGCAAGTATTTCAACAGCATGTGAGTCCCAAGTCACCCCCTTCCATCCATCTCTGAGTGAAAGTATGGTAACCAAGTCGTACGTAGCACGCGCAGATTGGCTGTTTAGCTTTGTCAGCCACCATCAGGGTATCTGAAATTCGCATCTTCAAACTGCTTTCCAAAAGAAACCCATATGCTGGCTAACTCATACGCCTACCTTTGATGCTAAGTGAAGCCTGTCTATGAAATAAGTAATCGAGGACCAGCAGACACCAGGAAGGCGTGAGGTCAGGTACGCACAAGTTAGCCGCTTGCTAGAACACCAAGAAAACCAGTATAATGGTACTGTGACCTGGAGGCTGTGGTCTTCTACTGAAAAGATTGAACAATGGTTAATAACAGTTAGGTTCTACAGAGCAGAAACTGAAACAAAAAATAACTTCTAACAATTACTTAAGCCAGCTGTTAGGAAATAACCCGTACTGAAAATTCATAGAAATTCAGATCAAAGCCATGATAAGTGCAACTAGTCAGATGGAAAATCTAGTGTACTTTTTCCAGACTGAGATGCACTACAATTGCCTACATGCGCGTCAACGCCAGTTAGGGTTTCTCGATTCCTGGTTTAGTGCTGGAGGGCAGTTCGTGTTTCAGTGTGCTGACAGCTGGACAATCGCCAACGACAATGCCCACCACTGATAGGAACCACAAAAGACGCGTTTTCGACCGCGTTCCCACCCGCCCTCAGGGCGGCCAAGGTCTGCTTCACCAAACCCCCTACGGTGGATCTATCTCCCCTTCTCTCCATCTCTGTTTTTGACGACGGAGCAGCCCCTCAAGACCACACTACTCCGAATTCCCCTCCTCGCTGCCGGGATTGGGGCCAACCCGGCGGGGCTCCTGATCCAACAAGGGCTACTAGCTAGCCAGCCCACCACTGCTTGCTAGGATGGCCGAGTCATAACTCGGGCCATCCTGAGGACACGAGAACAAAGAACTCGAACAGGCTACCGGTACATGCAGAGCGGGCAAAGAGAGAGGGCCACGAAAAGACACATGCACGTGCGCGCGTCACTGAGGGCGCGACTTTTCATCCTGCGGACACCCCATGATGGCTGCATGCAGAGGGGCCAACAGGGAAGAAAGGTTGTTGGTCCCTAAATACGACACCGCGAATAGAAGGCACACTCAGTTGCCGAGACGCGCAACCAACGACCCGACATCCTGCTGCTGGGAACACAGGACAAGCTGCCGAGACGAGACCGACGACAGAAGACACGTTGCTGACGGACACACAGAAGACAATGTTAACGTACAAGCAGAACTATTAACAATACAGTTCTATCTGATATCCTGTTCTGCCTTCTCTTCCTAACACGCAACTGGGGGACATAACCAGTGTTGACACAGGAACACACAAGGTTATAACACTGTTCAACGAGGTCGAACCTGCGTAGCATCTATTTCATACCTTGCTTCCTCATCTACAGGCTCCGAAAACCATTGGAGACGGGTTGGGTTGCGGTAACTGACAAAACTGAACAACATATTCTCCGTTTTCTAACACGATACACCAGAATTTACTATTGAATAACCTGTAACACCTCGGTTTGTCGGTCTTTACAAAAACTTGTCATCCGCATCGTGATAGTCAAGTAAATGACGCATACGGTGAAATGGGACGTATTGAATTGTCGCTCAACACTGCTCGTGAATGCCACTAAATTTCTCCTGAATTCATTTGGCGCAGACTACTGGGAGGGCGGCATCTATAGCGCGGTATCACCCCTTACTCAATACTTGTACTTGTTACGGCTGTGATCATGCCTGATCTAGCCGGTCTCAATGATGTCACGAACGGTACCTCTCCATGCGTGGCGATTGGCGGCAGCGGATCTCGAAAGCTTCACCCAGTCCCTTCGCCAGCAACGGAGGCCGAAAATAGAAGGTCCAAGAACTGCTTCCATGTCTTGACGGACGGTGTCCAGCCAAGTATTCAGTTGCCCTCCTCTTCAACGTTTCCAGGTGGGCTGCGGTGCCTGGTTGAGGGCAGCATAGGTAAACTCGTGGGGCGGACGACGGAGAACGTGTCCAAACCACCTCAGTCGCCTTTCTTGAAAGGCTTGAGATATCCTCGTGATACGATCGCAGCGGATGCGGACTGTCTCATTTGAGATGGAGTCGCTATACTTAACTCGCAGGATCGTCCTCAGGCACTGGTGGTCAAAGACCTCCAGTCTTCGCCCATCTTCGGCGCGCACAGCCCAGCATTCACATCCATAGAGGAGGACTGACCGATGGATGCACGGTACACACGAATCTTCGTGGCGATGGAGATGACACGTCGGATCCACAGGCGCTTTCGAAGGATTGAGAAAACCCAGCGAGCAGCATCAATACGGGAGACAATGTCGTCCTTGCTCTGCCCATTCGGTAGCAGCCTCGCCCCGAGGTACTTAAAGCTGTCTACTTCTTCAAGTTGATGGCCATTAATACCCTAGGGTACCTTTTCCTGGTCAGGGATGCAGCTCGAGAAGAACTTCGTCTTTCCGGAATTTATGGACATGCTTACCGACATAGCGATCTCATTTAACCGCGACACTACTGACTGTAGACCATCAAAGTTTGAGGCTAACAGCGCAATATCATCGGCGTAGTCAAGATCAGTTAGTCGGCGTCCGGGTGTAAGTTCAACACCGTCCTCTTCGTGTAGGGCTTTGCCGAGAATCCAGTCAATGGCGTAGTTAAACAGAATGGGCAAACTGCAGCATCCTCTCACCACTGTCCATTCGAGAGCCAAACCCAAAACGACCAAGGTGGCTGTTTGTCGGGTCACCGGGCCCAGTCCAGCCATTCCAGTCCCCGGCAACAATTAGCAGATCTCGGCGAGGGAGTCGTTCAGCTAGCTCCTGCATCTGTGAGAATAAATTATCTTTCTCTTGCTGTTCAGCCGCCGACGAAGGTGCATACACAGATACGACCGAGATGTTCGTAAAATGGCTTTTAGTCGAACATAGGCCATTCGGTCGTTGACTGGTTCCCATGCTAGTAGTGCGCGGCTAGCTTTTTCCGAGAGGGCAATGGCCACATCTTGTCTACCAGATGAGTCACTCGGACCGCTGTGATACAAGGTGAAATGAGAATCGACCCCCGGGATTTTGATTTCTCGGGCGCCTGATTTGGGGAGTCGGACCTCTGACAAGCAACAAATATCCACGTGATATTCATCGAGACTGTGCGCTGTCAGACTTTAAGTACCAGGTTCCAGAAATTTTCGCACATTCCAGCATCCAATACCAAGAGTCCGTTTTTTGTTTAGCAGTCCAGCTTGCACATTATTCGCCTGCACCACCGGACAAGGGTTGCGGAGCGCGTCGGTTCCCGCGGACGCCGTAGCAGTGGTCGTAGTAAGGTAAGGAGACATCATAAGGTTTATTGGGAATTTTGAATACAGGCGGGTCCCCAACGGCCGCTCGGATTCTTTGTTCGAGGTTGTCTCCTCTAGCACTTTGGCTCAAGAACCTAACCACAAGGCAGTGGTGTTAGTGGCAAGAAAACCTATTTAATGGCGGTTCACGCTCGCCATGTCACAGTGTCGTCATTGGGCCTAGCGGCATTTAATAAGGCAGTCGGTGCGCCAGACCTAAGCCCACCACGTCCTGGTGACACTGTCGCTGCTGCGTCCGCGACTGCTTATTCGCCATACCCGGGAGCCTGCTTATTTCGCAGCTAACCTTCACTGAAGGCCGCGCCACTATCCGCCACCCGTGGACGCGCCAGGTAGCCTGCAGCTTGGCTAACAGGTAACCCTCCTTTCCCGGGTAACCCGCCATCATCTGGTGACACTTGCCTATACCACAATCGATAAACAAAATGACAACTTAAGCAGTGTGGATTTCCCTACTGATATACGACCGCCACGTAAACTCACACCGCATTACCGAACATCCCCTCACTAGCACATACGACACAGGCGAACCCGTTCCGCAGCGCACACCACGAGCACGAATTCAACACCCCTCACATAAGTGATAAGCGTGGCTTCTGTGGAGCTAACGCAAGTGAGATCCGAGCAGCCCACCTCCTTTGAATGAAAACGTGATGTGTCGTAGAGGGAGGAGAGGGGGCAGGTGGTGTGTGGCATGCGCAGACGGGCTGTCTACTTCTGTCAGCCACTGAGTCTGCATCAGCTGACTGACTGGCCTGAGAAAAACGGGAAGAGAGGGTGATGTCAACTCAGCAAAGATGTCTACAGTAAAACAAGCTAGCGCGCCTAAACCCATAATGGTACATTTGTGAAGCTGAAAACTGATCTGAGATAATCCATGCCTCCTGTCAGGGAAGGGGGCAGAGTTAGGCTATATAGGCTCCTTCATAACGTGGTACCTACGGTACTTGCACGCAGTAATGGTCGGAG
Organism: Ligula intestinalis; assembly: GCA_036362985.1. Lineage (NCBI taxonomy): Eukaryota > Metazoa > Platyhelminthes > Cestoda > Diphyllobothriidea > Diphyllobothriidae > Ligula > Ligula intestinalis. Next base: position 10,649,511 of record JAYGXS010000009.1, read on the forward strand.
CCGTACGCCTCTTTTTGGTGTGTGAAAACGCTGTCGATTGTGCGCGGATCAGGGGACATATAACACGCGCATACGGTCTCTTTAGCTACACCACACACTATTCCGCCTCTGGTTTACTTGACTCTGTTTCAATACTCCCCTAGGGCGGATAAAGAAATTGAGTGCAGTAAATGCTCTACAATTCTACAATCACTATAAGCTAATTTTCGCACACGTCCCCGTCCCTGCGCCCAACATGTTGCGATGTACACGATGGACCTCAGCGACTAAACCGTCTCCCACATAAGGAATCACCTTTAGTTGATAAAAAAAGCCTTTAAGGATTCCCAGTAACATTCCATGAGACAGGCCATCAGCAGTATTTATAGAACAAGAAAGCAGGCGAGGATAATACCACAAACCACCACAATTTTACTGCGACTGGAACTCCACGGAGTTGGGGGCAAGTCTGTAGATGAAAGACACTTTCATTTAACTTTGACCGCCGCCCACAGTAACTGGTAGAGCGGGAGCCTCTGTCGCCGTAACCAACTGTACCCGGGCTTCAAGCTGCAGGTTAGGAGGTTGACTGTAGCGTGGCCGATCGAAAAGGCTATGCCAGTCACGCTATGGGATTCTACCGCTAGCACTGCATGCTCCTTCGCCAGTACCAACACCGACTCGATCCGTCCGTACCCGGTAGCTTGCCCGACTGCGGCGTCTCGCCGCATGACTGCCGGCATCTCTTCACCTGCAGTTCCCGGCCAGGCACCCAACTCACCCCTGTGGATATTTGGCTCAAGCCGGCTGAGGTCGCGGCTTTTCTCCGTATCCCGAATGCACCCAGTATGGACCCCGGCGGGCACCCCTGATCCAACAACGGCTACCAACCAAACAACCACTAGCACAGGTCAGTTGAGAAGGCGGGGGGAGGAGGTCTAATAACATATTGCCCTCGCACTTAACAGCTTCTTTATGGGCGGAAGAAGATTGGGGTGATTAGTCCGATTTAAAACAAAGAGTACATCAGATACAAACACCCAACAGAGAGGAACGGTTAGGCAACAAAGTGGACCACTTACCCGCCACTCGGTGGTACAGATAACCAGAACGAGTCGAGGAAACTGTCTGCAGCAGTGAATCTGTAGGATCTTAGAGGGGACGGAGATAATGCGGGATTCATGCTCGTGACTTGTCTCGCCCTGATAAAAAGAATAAAGCACAAGAATCAACATCGAAGAGTTTAAAACAGGATTTATTGACATCAATAAATTTCGTGACAGCTTCTCAGCTGTATCTTGTCGTTGCATGATGATGATGATAACGATGAGAACATGCAAGAGGTTGAAATTACACAGAATGGCATGGCATAACAGCAAGGACCATGGTTCAATTTAAATATTGATTAGGTAAAGGAGACTGCATTAAGGCAACGTTTGAAGACAAATCCCTCGAGTGACTAAGTATGCTCGACTCTATTCCGTTCAATGAAACATTAGATGCCAGAGTACGGATTACTTGGAAAATGAACTGCCTGCAAGATAGGTGTCTCTGAACCAACCCTCAGAGAGAATTGGATTCAGTTTGTGGGTACATTTCGGGTAAGATGTAAGTGCAGGATCAAGGTAAATTAGGGTTCAGTTTCAGCTTATTGTTCAATATATCGTTAAAGATAAGAATACAGCTAGGAGTTAAGTGTCTCTTGGAACCACTGTGAGGGTGAGGACGCGGGGTAAATTTCTGGGCAGCATCACCTTTACTACTTGGTTGCAACGTTTCTACGCCGTGTCGTGTATAAGGAATCATATAAGTCATCCTTACTTATGGCTATACCACAATCCCCGTGCTGGGTTTCTACTAAGCAGATCACACGCGAGAATTTTATAAATTCGCTAGCCACGGTAAAAAGGCATCTGTCAGCAAGGTAAACAATGACGCTAACTGATGACGAGAAGAGAGATGCTGACCGTCCTGTCATATGCTCCTCGCTATAAACAATCACTGATGCACTTGTATCTATCGCAGTGCACTAAAGGCTGTGGCTTGCCAACTGTCCTGTCCTCTGCCTCTCCGGACGGACGGACGGACGGACGGAGAGTCAGGCTGCAATGATTCCCTCTTTCTGTGGCCTCCATGGCACTCCCACTCAGATGGGATCCGAGTGCTCCCTCCCCCCTTCCCCGCCCCTTGCGGTTGTATAAAAAACTTCTTTCAGTTTGCGCGGATCGTTCATGTGTACAACTGGCAGTTGAGGCGTTATTGGTCGGTGATACCTCGGCTTGGGTTTCCGTTACAACAATTGGCAACGCAGAATTCAGAATTCGCTTCATCAGAACAATAGCTCGCGATCCTGCAACGACAGCAAAGTCAATTCGAAGCGGCAAACATGAAGCTGATGGAGTCCATGATGCAAAAATTTAGCTTGCATTTTTCTGCCCCAGATGCTTCGGTGAAACAGTCTACATCAGCGGACGCAACTGCTGCTTCTATCATAGAGTTCATTTATGACCCCGACTCCGGCGTTATCTTTGACGCTTGGTTTAAACGTTGTAAAGACATATTTCGCGTGGATTTTGCCAAGGCCGATGATGCATGGAAGGTGCGCCTGCTATTACGCAAACTGGGCACCAGAAAACACGAACGGTACGCGGATACCATTCTGCCGAACAACCCTCGTGACTTCACTTTCGATGAAACCATCCAGCGCCTGTCAGAGACTTTCGGTGAAAAGTCCTCCTTCGGTACCGGTGTCTCAAGCTGGTAAAAAACAACGCAGATGATTTTCTGACACTCGATAGTACTGTCAACCGCGAGTGTGAACGGTTCAAGCTCCGAGAGTTGACCGATGACCAATTCAAGGGCCTCATCTTTGTGAGCGCCTTGCAGTCACCTCGTGGTGCTGAAATCCGGACCCGTCTGCTCTCAAAAGCTGAACAGGATCCCAAGTCTACTCTCCAGACATTGACAGCCGAGTGTCAGCGGCTGAAGAATTTCAAGCATGATTCTGCGATTGTAGAGCAACCCAGTTCCTCGTTTTCCGCCATCAAGGTTCATGCTGTCACGCGGACGAAGTTGATCTCGCCACAGAAGTCCCAAGATGCCACACCCAGAAAATCACCGTCTGCGTGCTGGCAGTGCGGTGACTGGCATTTTGCTCGCTTCTGTCTATTCAAGAAGCATGCTGGTCATAAATGCCATAAACGAGGGCATAAGGAAGACCACTGCCCGGCGGGCGAACCAGGAAGGCGAGAAGTTGCAAACGCCCTTCAGTCACTTCATCTCATCCCCAAACCGGTTTTTATGACTCCGTTATGACACTGGACCCAGGAGAGTGGAGGTAGACAGTGCGTTAGACGCGGTGCAAGTCACTCGCCCATGCCCACTACTTCGTGAGATGCACGGTGGGCATCGTCGACAACGATGCTCGACGTTTGCAACCCCGGGAAAAGCAGCATGCTAACCGGTCTCAGGCACCTTCTACTTCGTTCAGCTGCAAGAAAAACTTTCGAATAAGAGCACAGCTGCCAAGTGCGGTAATTACCGAGCTTACTAAACGCGTTTCATGAAGATTACACACACACACACACTCAAACAGGAAGTAGAGTAGATTGCCTATCGCATGAAATGTCGCCAGAAGTTATGAAGTCTGTTTTTGATTGTAGCAAAGGCCTACAGCAGTGTTGTCAAATTGCTTAGAGTGCAGCCTAATATCAAGATAATTCAGTCACGCCTGGATGCCGAGTTGTGAACGAATTTTCGTTCTGACTGCTTGCAAGAAGTATGAGTTGCATCGAAAAATTATTAAGTAGCATGCACAACTTTAGTAATTTTCAAGAAGCTTATAAATTCCCATGCACAAAATACTAGTTTGTTGTACTCATTTTGTAGCAAAGTACTTCTGCTTCAACTTTTATCCTTGAAGAAAATGTAGCCTTCCGTTTTAAAAGTTTCGTATTATGAGTTTTTCTACGATTGTGGAATTTTCACCCATAATACATCGTATCTACCAAGTCACTAATGTTGTATATAAAGTACAGAATATGATTCACACACATGGCAAAATCTTATGAAAACTGGGAGACCTCTACCCGCAGCCTGGGGATATGTGTGATTTTGCTTCGATAGGGTGCATACAGCACGTTATTTTGAAATCTTGAATTCAAATGTAACCGTCGACAGTGCTCAAGTAGGCAATTTTAAGAAGGCGAAACTGCTACTAAATGACTACTGTTAATAATAACTGAAGAGCCTGGCGAATAACTGTAAAAAATAGTTGAAGAGCGTCTCGAATAACTGTAAGGACTGGTTGCCTTTTCGTACTGCACTGTTTCCGAGGTCAGAAGTTATGTCGAAGGACAGTCAGATAACTCGAATAATAACTGCTAATGATGCAGGGTTTCTTAATGCAGTGCTGCGTTTCGTCACCTGAATAGACGCACAGCTCCTCACGGAGTTCCTCACTCAGCGCGGAATGACGATCTCGGCAGCCAAGTCGTCCGTAACTGTTTTCAAGCTTGATCCGAAGGAGTTTAATCGTCACCCGGTCGTCACCGTCAATGGGGCATCCTTACCGCTCGTACGCAAGTCCAAACTCTTTGGTGTGCGTTTTTATCCGCTTTTCACGTTCGCAGACCATGCCAGGGAGACCGCAAGCAAAGTAAGCCGCTGCACCAAGGTCCTAAAGGCTCTAGCAGGCACATCCTGGGGCTGCGCGAAAGAGACTTTGTCAACTGCTTTCAAGGCGCTGGCCAAGCCGCACCTCACTTATGCGGCATCAATCTGGTCTCCTACGATGAGCTCTTCCAGCCTGCGCCGCCTCCAGTCACCACAGAACGCTGCCTTCAGAGCGATCACGGGTTGCTATAAATTGTCCCCTATAGATCATCTTTATGCGGAGGCTTCTGTTCTACCGGTCGCCCATCACAACACTCTCCTTAGCCAACAGTTCTGGTGGACTTGTTCGCAACTTGGCCGTCCAAATCATCGCCGTTGCAACGCTCCCGAGCCCAGCCGCAACATCCTGCCGTCTATTCGAGCACTCCACAAGGAAGCTGTTGCCTCGTCTCTCGCGGATCTACCTGTTGATAGCTCTGCCACCGAGACAAACTTCCAGCGTCTCCACTAGAGAGTCGTTGTCGAAGAGAAACGAGGTTACGGTCCCCCGGTCCTTTTGGGTGGATATCCACCTCCGATTGCGGCCTCGGAACGAATCCTTCCAAGGGTCACTCGCTGTACCCTGGCACAGCTACACAGTGGCTACTGTATGTTCCTTCGCCAGTACCAACACCGGCTCGACCCATTCATACTCGACTGCTGTCCTGACTGCTGCGTCTCGCCGCATGACTGCCGTCATCTGTTCGCCTGCAGTTCCCGGCCAGGCACCCACCTCACGCCCGCAGACCTTTGGCTCAAGCCGGTTGAGGTCGCAGCTTTTCTCCGTCTTCCAACTACCCCCAGTTTGGATTCCGGCGGGGATTCCTGATCCAACTATGGGCTACGACACACACACACGCACGCGAGGTCAGAAGTTATGCTAATTGACAGTCAGTCGGATATTCTGTATATGTCAAGAGATAGTCAGGATAACTCGGTGTGCGTCTATTCAGGTGACGAAACGCAGCACTGCACTTAGAAACACTGCATTATTATCTGACCGGCCTTCGACATAACTTCTGCCCTCGGAAACACTGCAGTACGAAAAGGCAACCAGTACTAACAGTTATTTGGGCATGGTCGAGTCAATCGGAGCACTCATGAGATGCTTTATCAATCGCTTATGACAGAAGCGACTTAGCAAGACAGCGACTTGACATAGAGCCTTCCAAAGTACGTATTCTATAAATCGAAATACCCATCGATTTAGTAAAGCTGCAGATTATGAAGAAGGAAAACAAGAAATTGAAGGAACGAGATAATATTTTGGACGCTAAAAGTGAACCTCTAGGATGCACCACCGGACCTGTATCATCAGCGCCTAGAAAGAACGAAGCAATCTATTGCTCGAAAGTCACTGGATTCCAAGAAGATCCTGAAATTGCTGACCAACACGATGCAACTGATGAGGGTCCAAGCAAATAAAAGGACTTATTGGTTCACGATCAACGTTTAGGTTCGATAATGGAGGGAGAGACGTCCTATCAACATGATGCAATCGACCAGGGAGCAAATGAAGAGCAAGACTCATCAGTGAACGAAATACGTAAGTAAGAACGCTGGAAAAATGGTCCAGATCTGTCGATGGTCCAATAGAACAATGACTCCCAGTTATGGACGCTACTTGCATAATGACACAGCTATGTTTGGAATCAGAAAGTATTCGCGTACCCCATCAAACGGTCACAATCATATCTCGTAACAGCCATACAGCATGATGGGACGAACTTCAGAGCAGCGTAGCCTGGATCCTGCGTTACCCAGTTACTACCCCAATGAATACCGTGTCGTCAGAACAGACGCCCTCACCAATTACGCACGCCAACACAGAAAACACCCCTTCCTCCCCCCTCTTTCCTGCTTGCCGGTCCCAACGCCACCAACAGGCTAGAAACCGCATGCGTGAGACGAGGGAACACCACGATGACTAATTAACCCCCCACCCCTCTCTCCCCTACCCCGCGAACCATTGAAGAACTACACTACCCGTTGATGAATTGCCGAAAACACATGTTTGCCAATATGACCTTTCAGTCGTAAAATGGGAAGTTTCGCAGAATTACAGAAAATATTTGCAAAAAGCAGACTCGACTGCTCGTCTAAGCACCTCGAATAACTGTTACTACTGGTTGAAGAGCTCCTCGAATAACAATTATTCGAGAAGCACTTAAATAACAATATTTTTTCCAAAAAAATATGCTTCCTGTAGGCGGCCGAAAAAAAATTCGTTCAAAAGCTAGGATCCCGACGCGCCTGAAATATCGTGAGATAAGGCTGCACGACCATACCAATACGATAATCATAGCTGGGTAAATTGCTCAAATCGAAAAAAAACGCAGTTCAGATCTTTGGGTGACATTTCACGAGGCATTGAACTCTTCAAAATTAATTTGTGTGCGCGTCCTGATATGTTTTTTGGCGGGGGGAGGGCGATATGAGGTTGGATTACCGAGACCCTCTATCGTGGAGAGAATGTACTACACTTATTGCTGTTTATGACGCAGGACGAGCCCTAAGAGTTAATTAGCGTACACCACCATAAATAATTTCTACCCCCTCACATTCTTGGTTGCTGTTTCTTAAACCTTGACGACCTGATGACCTCTGACAGCTGATTGGCGTATTAAGAAATAGAAGACGACTCGATCGCTGCGACAATGTTTATTCGCTCACTATAAATAGCCCCCATTTCGGTTGCTGCCTTTTATTTAAGGCACAAAACAATTTTTAAAAAATTGATGCCGTGCTCGACAAGTGTTCCCTCTTATTCTTACTTTTTAAGAGGGCTACTTGAATAATATAATCTGGTCTCACGAATTTTTAATGTTTTTATAAATTCGCATATACTTTATAGAAAACAGTCGCAAACGAGTTTTTCTTGTATTCGTTTGGTAGTAAATAACGTCTTCTTTAAATCTTAAACTGGGAGGAGAAGGAGGAGTATATTTCCATTTTAAAAGTTTCTAATTGACAGTTTTTTTAAGAATTTGAAACATTCATTCACAGCACAGCATATTCGTCAAGTTATTAATCTTGAGCATTAAAAAATACAACGTAAACCTTATTTTTAAGGTCAGCAATGATACCCATGTAAGCACTAAGGAAGTCAAGTTAAGCGAACGAACGAACGTTTTCGATTAATTCATCATCAGGCAATACAGTAATATAAGGGAGGGTTGAGTTAACGAAAGTTTTAGGCAAAGCAATCAGTAGTAACAAGGGGGAAGAGGGGGAGAGAGGTGTGAAAGGATCAAGGGAATCAGATTCTAGTCTTAATTGAGGACACAGAAATGGGGGTGGGGGGAGAGGGGAAGGAATCAGACAACGCTAACAGCAGCGAAGAAACGAATATTTATCAGGGTCCCATTTCAAGGGGACGGCCCAAGCGAACTTCTAAGGAGGCGCCTGAGTCAAGCTGTAGCAACCACCTTCCCAGCAGCCAACGCCCACGTACTTTTCTCGTCCACTCCCATCCTATACGGAGAGATCAAGGTCAAACTGCCAGCCCAGACCACATCCATGTGCATATATTCATTTATTTGCGCCTGTGGGGCGGGATACATTGGTCGCACGAGTCGGCGTTTGTCCAAAAGAGTCCGAGAAAACATCCCAGCATGGTTAGGAAACGGTCAATTAAAGGGTGTTAACAGTTCCATTCTAGCGCATCTGGTAGACTCTGACCATCGCGTAGATGCCAAAGAGGCCTTTCGAGTTATCAACAAGGTACCCTCAAGCTACTCAAAATTTCTTGGACAGCGTTTCTTGGCTACGGCAGAAGCGGCCGCAATCAGGCTACGCCGACCCATCCTTTGCGCCCAAAAGAATTTCGTTGCGGCACCACAGTTACCCTGGTCAAAAGCTGCTAATCCAACAGCCAGCGGCTTAACACTTCAACCGACTACCAGCTCCCCCTAACGCGGAGCAAATTTTGACCCCCCCATTCCCCCTCCCCTGACAACCGTCCTTCTTTTTCTACGAACCGGCATAGTCCATTTACTTAATTATCCTATAAATGTAAAGGCCTGATTAGAATTATCGAAAACAAACGCATGTTCGCCAATTCATCTTCTGAATTTTTCAATGGGAATTTTCGCAAAAATCAGACAATAGTTAATGTCATCCAGTGGTCCTCGTCTCGGGTTTTAATGGGCGGTGTGAGGACGCAAGGTGGACGTTCCTCCATAAAATTATCGATTAACTTATTGGGGAACCCATTTTCTTGTGAGGTATTTTTAAGCAGTGCAAGTTCGTCCTCCAGTGTCTCTTGAGAACATATTTTCCTAGCTCGGTTCGTGAGGCAGCGGACTAGGCCTCGTTTCTGACTTAGTGGCATAAAACTGTAGAAGTTAGTGTATTGCCCTGTCCAGGTCTTCTTACGAAAAACACTTCCTATTATTATTGATCCATCAGAGCTTCTACTAAGGAGGACGTCTGGAAAGGGGAGGCACTGTCTGTCCTCTTTTTCCAAAGTGAAGGTTAACGCTGAGTGCACCTGATTCACTTTATCTAAGAATGTGTCAAGCTCAAGTTTTCCGTCTGTTATCATAAATATATCATCCACATAGCGAGCAGACTGGAAGGTCTTTACTGCCAAATCGATGGGGTAGCGATGGGATCACCGCTTGGACCTCTTTTGGCGGATACTTTCATGGGCAAAATGGAGAGCGACAAACTTTCTCCTATTATAAAAGACCTTCTAGCCTATGCTCGCTATGTTTATGTGGGTTCCCCGATAAGTTCATCGATAATTTTATGGAGGAACGTCCACCAAGACCGGAGGTACCGACGGCTGAGAAGAAAACCGTATTTCTTACATTGCCTTTTCAAGGTGATCCAGCAAGCGAACTTCTACAGCTTCGTCTGAACGCTGCAATCGCGTGTACATATCCAACAGCAAAGTTAAGATTATTGTTCTCAAGCATTCCACTTCTTCGCCTTGAAGGCAAGGAAAGACTGCCGTTCCAGACCACATCAATGTGTACCTATAACTTTACATGCTCTTGTGGGGCAAGTTACATTGGTCGAAAGATTAGACGTCTATCCAAGTGCAGGCGAGATCATCACCCTGCGTGGCTAAGCAGAGGCGAAACTAAGTCGATATCAAGCGCAATTCTGGCTCATTTGGTAGACAGCGGTCATCGGGTAGACGTCAACCAAGCATTTAGAGACGTCTATAAAGTTCCGGCTAAACACTCTAAGTTCCTGCGTCAGCGGATACTTGCGACGGCAGAAGCAGTCGCCATTCGCCTCACAAACCCAATTTTATGTGCGCAGAAAGCAATTGTAGCGGCCCTAAGGCTCCCGTGGCCAAAGGCCTTTTCAACATCCGCCCTCATGTCTCTTACTACGCGGCGAAACAATGATGAGACAGCGGCATCAAGCATCCAAAGGCCACCGACACCGTCTCAAGACGTTGAAACCTTGCGTCCTCAGACAACCCAACAAAACCTGAGACGAGGACCACTGGATGACATTAACTAATTGTCTGACTCCTGCCCCTTCTCCTCTCCCCCCACCCCATTTCTCTGTTCCTAATTAAGACTAGAATCTGATCCCCTTGATCCTTTTACACCTCTCTCCCCCTTTTTACTACTGATGGGTTTGCCTAAAACTTTCGTTAACTCTACCCTCCCTTATATTACTGTATTGCCTGATGATGAATTAATCGAAAACGTTCGTTCGCTTAACTTGACTTCCTTAATAATCCACATGCATTACAAAATTTTACGGGAAATGCATAAACTCTTCTTTGAAGCGTAGAGGAAGCTGTGACTTTCCCTAGGCAGAAAGCATACCGCATAACCTTTTTAAACCTTGAATTCAATTGTACCAACCAGCTCAGTTCAAAATTATTCGGACACTTAGAATGCTTTTTAAAACCGAAAAAATACCGTGCATAAAATTTAGAGAAGACGAAGTTGCTACTGAACGAATACAATGAAGGTTAATCTTGTATATGCTACCTACTAAGAGTATTTGAACTTCCAAAGATATTGTTAGGATGGCCCAGAACACGAGTTATCAATTAGGTTATCCTGAGGATTCGAGAACAAAGAGAACACGCGATAGCGCCCACACGTATGCAGAACGCGTGAGCTTAAACGGTGGACACAACGCGAGGCCGTAGCCAGCCGTTATGCTGAGGTCACACGTGGCAAGGAGTCAGGCGCAAGCGTGACACGCTGTCACGCTGGAGGACACCGCCGATGGCTGCCTTCAGAGGGGCCAATAGGAAATCAAGGCCGTTGGTCCTAAAATACGCTGCCACCGCAGGAGGCGTCATTCTGCTGCTAACGGCCCGGAGTACGGCTGCTAGACACGCCGAACTATGTTGCTACCGGCGACCCGACATTCCGCTGCTGCTGGGGACACAGGACAAGCTGCCGAGACGAGACCAACGACAGAAGACTCGTTGCTGATGGACACACAGAAAACAACGCTGATGTAAAAGCAGAACTAGTAACAGCAAAGTACTATCTGCTATTCTGTTCTGCCTTCTCTTCCTAACACGTAACTGGGGGATATAACCAGTGTTGACACAGGAACACACAAGGTTGTAACAGATTTGAAAATCAAGGAGAAAAATGTATTCCCACATTATTAACAGTTTCTTACAAATTAGGCCTTTGGCAGGCGGCCAGGCAGAAGTTCGTTCAAAAACCGGCATCTAGATGTGACGGAAATGCCTTGAGATTAGGCTGCACGACCCTAACTGAGTAGTAGAGAAGTAGAAGGCGACTCGATCGCTGGGACAATATGTTCATTCGCCTGACGTTTTTAAATACGTCGCGGACTCATCATCAGAGACATACTCACAGAACAGTAGCAGAAACAGTTTGTGTGTGCACAGGGTTCTGCCGTAAAATTTAAACGTACGGAAAAAATCGATAAATGCCTTGAGTGTGTGCTGATTCGTTGAGTCTGCAATGACCACCTGGCCTTGCGGTGTTGGCATAAGATAGTGTGGTGGCCTGTCTGTTCCCCGAGCGGCGACTTCCCTTGACCAAATTTAGCCTCAGCAACTATGTCAACCGGTGCTTGCGCAAAAGAGATGGCCAACAAAGTCGCACAGACCTCAAAAACGTCTCGGAGGTTGTCGGCCGCCTTCCCGCTCAATTTAGAGTTGCACACATGCCGGAAGCAGCCATAAGACGTCAGATCATGAAACCGAGAAACCTACTGCCACGGAAAGAAACATCTGGAGTCGCCTACAGGATCTGATGCAGTTGCGGACAGAGCAACTGTGTCGGAAAAACTGGCAGACTTCTCAATACACGAATTGTCGAACACGCGGCAGCAGTGCGGCGAAATGATGTCAATTCTCAGGTTGCAGCTCATTCGATGAGACCCGGCCACACATCCCAATTTGATGAAGCCGAAACTCTTGCAAGAGGTGACAATCGAGCGAGCCGAGAATTACTTAAGTCATAGTTCACGGGCCCCCAATCCATCAACAAGTGCAACAATTTGCCCAATCCATATTCGGTGATGAGACTAAATTTGGCCAAGGCACGTCGCCGCTCGGGAAACGGACAGGACACCACATCATCCTATGGTCAGTGCTGACGCAACGAGTCAGTTCACACTCAAGGCCTTTATCGATTTTTTTCGGTAAGTTTAGATTTTATGGCAAAACCCTGTGTACACACGAACTGTTTTTGTTACTGTTCTGTGAGTATGGCTCTGATGACAAATCCACGACGGATCTCGAAATGTCAGGTGAATAAACATATTGTCCCAGCGATCGAGTCATCATCTACATCTCAATTACTTCCTGGGACTCGCATGTATTAGCAATCTAACTGATTAATTTGCTCGAAATTCAGGTAACATTTCATGAAACCATCAAAAGCCATCTGTGTGTGCAAGTCCTGATATTTTATTTGGCGGGGGGAGGGGGATGGGAGGTAGGGCAGCAACATTCGAGCCGTGAATAACCTAAAACAGGGAGTGATAAGTACATGACTGTTTTGTCTCATCCGCACTTTGGTAGGCGGCCTTTTTTTCTGCAGCGGAAAGTGCAACTGGAAAGTCGTCAATAAATTCGAGATAACCATGCCAATTAGCACTTCTGACACCATCAGCAATCACTTCTAGCAGTGATGTGGATTGGGAATGAGGTGGACGCGAAAGGGATCAAGCTCGTATTGCTCGTACTAAATCCCGGTTTTTAAGGATAAAACGAAGAGGCTTAGCAGAGGGAGGAGTTGTAGGCAGTGGGGGAGTAACTAGTCAGGACCTACTATGCGGAAGGTTTTCGCGAGTTGCCTGGCAATCTGTGAAGTGCAGAGCACAATAACCGGCCTATGTCATAAAATGTTAACCAATAGTGTCAAATGTGTTTTTGATTCAAAGCGACTAATTGATAGTGAGATTGTAGTACTGATTATAGTGCAACATAAACGCAAGACATTTAAGTCCCGACGGAATGGCGGTTTTTGAAAGAGCTTCCTTCAGATTGTCTATAAAAAAACTACTACATTACTACTTAAGACGTGTAAATTTTCCCAATTTGCTTGCGATTTCCTTACACATTCAAATATACTTTGAGAAAACATTCAAGAAATAGCCCCATTCGCATTCATTTGGTAGCAAATTACGCCCTTTTTGTAATTTTGTACTTGAAAAAAATGCGTACTTAAACGGTTCGTGATTACTGGATTTTTAAGACCATAAAAGGTCCATTCCCACTGCAGGAAGCGTCTGGAGTCGTCTGCCGGATCTGGTGTAGATAAGGACGATGCAACTATATTGGCGAGGCTTGGAGAGCGACTCCGGACCGAAATGACCGAGCACGCAGCAGCGATGAAAGAGGTTTCAGTTCAGGCAACAGACCTGGTCATACTTAATAAGACGGAAGTCCTCGCGAGAGGAGACAACGACGTGAGCCGCGACCTGCTCGAGCCGTGGTTCGCAGGCCCACGGTTCCTTAACAAGCGCAATGAATTTCCGCTCTGTACTGAGACCTTGACTCTGAGCGGAGGAATCAGTCACTGGAAGAGGATGAGAACAACCAGCAATATCGGTGACAGCGAACCAAATTGTCGCGTAATTAGCACGCCCACACCCGGCATGGTTGCGGCACTTAGCAACTCGGAGGCGGACCGTCAAGACACTGTCGCGTCAACCACAACCCCCTCCCCCCCCCCCCCCCCCCTACGGTGATCACGTGGGCTGCTAATTGTGGAAGGCGTGTGGTCGCGTGACTACACAAATACTGCGCATCTATCACCCCTTTCCCGCGACTGTTCCTGATGGTGTGTTCGAGCGAGAATCCGAAACGTCAGGCCAATGAATTCCTCGTTTCAGCGGTCGTTGACCTGCCTTCTGAACTGGTGCCTCGAGCTCGCTTTTTCACTACTACTTCAAATGTCTATTCAGATAGCACCCTAAACGTCCGTATATTAATACTTGTACTTGTTACGGCTGTGATCACGCCTGATCTAGCCAGCCTCAATAGTGTCATGGACGGTACCTCTCCATGCATGACAATTGGCGGCAGCGGATCTGAAGAGCTACACTTCTCCAGCGACGGAGACCGAACATGGAAGGTGCAAGAACCCCTTCCATGTCGAATCTCCCGAATCCGCACAGCTAATAGACTAAGGTTGTCCGGAGAGGCGCATCGCTTCTGCAGTGATTGAAGGGTCTCAATGTCTGTAAAAAAATTCAAACTATCTCTGCTTTAAAAGCATCGCCATCGCTAACTCTGACTTAGGATAAGTACTGGTCAAGCGCTGATGATGGTGGTGGTAGCAGCAGCCCGAGAATGCTGATGACACCGCTTCTAATGGTTCCACTCAGTAGCTACAGATAAAACGGTTGAAATCTGCAAGCTCTAACCCACATGCACCGGAGTCCTTCAGCCCATTGTACACATAAAAAGCGAACCTACAGGTTTTGGGGGGCATGCAATGATGATTGTCATCACCTTACTGCCACCTGCCCGTCTACTTGTTTATAATACTTTGTTCTGAATAGACGTGATCGGACATTGGTATGTGGTTCCCTTTTTCTCCCTCCCTCCCTCCCCCGTCTTTTTACAGTCTGAAGGTAGTAAGACGCAGGGCAGTTAGGAAATAGTCAGCGGGACACCGACAGGAGACCCAACAGTACAGCGCAGGGGACAGGGCTTACTAGACACTCACCAGGAGCTCCTCACCAGTCAGGGTCCACACTGTGACGACCCCAGAAGCAGAAAGTCCCAAGACGACCTCCTCTAAAAATGAAAAGCCGGGGAAAAAAACAGGAGCTGCGTAAGAATTTTACGGGGGAAGGGGGGGGCGGGCGGTGGATAGACCAGCAGTCGTGCCCACCAGCATGGATCGTATTGTACAGGGTGCCCCACAAAAAACCCCTAAGTTTGAGATTGTTACGGCGGCCCGACCGCTCATGCCGTCACGATCGATGGCGGAGAAAACAGAACACCTGGGCCACATCCGAAGTGAAGCCGCCTCCGTTGGTTCGCACCCGCATTCATGTCGCCCACGCCATGTTCCGCTCAGTGGTGAGGAGCACCCACACAACGTGGGTGGTGGTCGCAGAGGAGAAGGTTCTAAAATGCCCACCTGCGCACCATATGCCAGGAATATTCTGGAAAGACGTGTAGACCCATGCCACAGCTAAGCAATTTCCAGCGCGAGGTCATCGTCCTATTCCGGAAAGAACATCCAACATGGGGGTTGCAGAAATGTCGGAACAGTTTGCCGAAATTTTTTGGTGCCATTAAAACTGACCAGTTTAGAGGTGTCGCGGCTGCATTTAAACAAGGTGGATCACCTGTAGCAAAGGTGCGTAAGCCTGGTAGTGGCACTTCTTGCAGGCACGATTCCCCAACAAGGCGAGCAGTCTTGGAACTTGCCGTAACTCCACCAGATCATCACAGAGGACATTCAAGTCAACGTGAAATTTGTAAAGAACTGGGATTGTCAAAAGGGTATGTGAACAGAACAATTGCAAAATCCAATTAAAAATGTTTTCGACGTATTCACTGCCATGTTTTAACTGAAGCACAGTATAAACATTATCATAAATTTAGGGGTTTTTCGTGGGGCACCCTGTAGTTAACGTACATGAAATTCAGTGAGGTGACTTGGGAAATTTGGGTACGAGCGGGTCATGCTCCTCTTTAACTACGCCATTGACTGGGTTCTTGGGAAGGCCCTACAAGAAAGAGACGGTATTGAACTTGCACCCGAACGCCGGTTGACTGACCTTGACTATGCCGATGATATCGCTTTACTAGCATCAAGCTTTGGCAATCTCCAGTCTATGGTGTCACGGGTGAACGAGGTCGCGAAATCGGTCGGTTTGTCCATAAACGCTGCAAAGACCAAAGTGTTTTCATGTTGCATCCCTACCGAAGAGAAGGCACCTCTCGAGATTAGTGGCTGTCAACTAGAAGAAGTCGACAGTTTCAAATACCTCGAAGCGAGGTTGCTGCCGAATGGACAAAGTAACGATGTCACTGTCTCCCGAATTGACGCAGCACTACGGGTGTTCTCCAGACTTCAGAAGTGCCTATGAACCCGACGCGATATTTCTATCTCAACTAAGCTCCGCGTGTACCGTGCATCTGTGTGGTTTGTTCTCCTATACGGATGGCAATGTTGGGCTATGCGCGTGGACGATGAACAGAAAATGGAAGTCTTTGACCACTACCGTCTGAGGAACATCCTTCGAGTGAAGTTCACCGACTTTGTCTCAAATGAGACAGTCCGCACTCGCTTCAACAACATCACAAGGATATCCCAGGCCATTCAGGAAAGACGGCTGAGGTGATTTGGACACGTTCTTCGTCGCCAACCTCGAGAGCTAAGTGTTACTGCCCTCGACTTACACCGTCGCCTTATTGGAAACGTCGAAGAGGGGATCAACTCAAAACCTTGCTCGACTCAGTCCGTCAGTACATGGAGGTGGTTCTTGGACCTTCGGTATTCGGTCTCCGACGCTGAAAAAGAATGGATCGAACTGTCTAGGTCTGCGGCCGCGGATCGTCGCGCTTATAGAAGCACCATTCGGGGCATTATTGAGGCGGGCTAGATCAGTCATGATCGCAGCCGTAACAAGTACATGCAAGTGCCCACCAACTGGCAATCAGTACTCTATCGGTCAACAAGCGCCCCTCTCCGTGTTTTCATTAGCAGCTCCTCGACAGTTCGACCATCACAAACGACGATGTACAACATGTGCCCTACAAAGTACAGGTAGTCCAAATTAAGTAATTTTTAGTGAGACAGGCATGCACAGTCTATTGCACTCCCTCCTACCCTAACCCACATCGTCCTCTGATGGTGAGCCGGTGTCAAGAGGACCGGTAGGAAGCACGAGTACAATGGCTGACGTATACAAAAGGCTCGTTTACACGTAGCACTTCCGGGTATGGAATTGTAGGACAATTGGATGGACTCCAGGCTTCTTAGCTGAAGTCATAATGCAAAAATTAGAAGCATTGGCCCTGCCACTAGTTAACCCCAAGTTGTGGGTACGATATGTGGATGACAGGTTTGTCATTGTTAAAAGGGAGCAGCTCAAAACACTACACAACACTATTTATTCAACGATGCCAGGCATTAGGTTTACGCTCGAAAAAAAGAATTTGACAGTAACTTCCCATTCCTCGACGTCCTCGTACAGCGGAATGCTTACGGGACATTCCAAACATCAGTTTACCGCAAAAAACGCATGTGGATGTCATCCTACATTACAAGAGCAACCACCCTGTTGCTCACAAACGGAATGCTGTTACCACCCTAATCAACCGAGCAAGAACGCATTGTTCTAGCCCTGAACTCTGCCAAGCCGAACTAAATTACCTGGTCAAATTGTTTTCTAAAAAACGGCTACCCCAGTCAGTGCGTGCGTCGATGCATGAGACGACAACAGCCAAAGCAAAATCAAAAGGAGCTAGATTGTCCCGATCAGGCGTCCAATACAAAAAGATGGCGAACGCTTCTATATATTAAGAACGTGTCTGAACTCATTGAAGGACACCTGAGAAAGCATCAAATCCATGTGGCGCACAAACCAACGAAAACTCTACGAATAAACTCGGACACCCTGAGGAAAGGGTTGAATACTTGGACAGAAAAGAAGTCATCTACAAGATCCCTTGTGGCGGCTGCAAAAGATTTTATTGCGGACAGATAGGAAGATCAGCCTCCACACGCTTACGCGAACATCAACGAGCTGTAAAGGGGCTATATCACTTGTCTGAAGTCGCCATGCACACATTGGAAACTGGAAACCAATTTGCATGGGACGAAGCCCGCATTGTTGGCTCTTGTCCCTACAAGAAAGGCCGTGAACTTCTCGAACCTATGCATTCGGACGCACAATGCATAAACAGGCACACCGAGTTGGCATCGTCATACCGAAGCCTCAAGCAGAAATGGTCGAGACGAGAACCATTTCGAATGGAATGAAAAACACTGCAACAGGGTACTGGCGTAAGCGCCACGCCACGGCATTATCGATTTTCCTACAATTTTCAAATGTTAACTGTTAGCTGTTTCTTACATTCACAATTCTCGACGTCTGAAGACGAAGTGGGGTCTCCAGTTTCGAAAATTCACCTAATAAACCAGCGTTTGCCAAAGTGCCTTTTCTACATAATTATACTTCTTGGGATGCCGATTTTCCAGTTCGTAAGGAAAAGTAATCACAGATCGATGCAGCAATATAATAGGTGATTTTAGAATCAATATAACATGCTCTTGCAGGTTGTATGCTGCGGGTTATTTCCTCATGACCTGGTTAGTCAATGAAACGGGGGAAGGGAGGGGCAGCGTTTCACAAAACACTTGAGCCATCGAGTTCCGTGTCATTTAGGAAGGAGGTATGTTTCCGCGGCACCCACTTTCCTCTGATGGTGAGCCAATATCAAGGAGACTGGTGGAGGGCCTGTCTACGCGTACTGAGCATTGGGATAGAATCCGGCATAATAAAGATCAACAATCGGCAAAAGGTCGGGCCCGATAGCTTAATGCGTTTGCCTCTGACCGGAGAGATGCGGGTTCGAAACTCGAGTGTGGCGGCAATTTCTGCGGCTACACTGGAGTTGGGTAACTGCAGCTGATAACGCCTAATGAGGCAGAAATACGCATCCTGCAAGTCCAAATATTTGCAGGTAATGCCTAATGTAGTCAAAGAGCAACATAGCGACATAACCAGTGCTGTCAGAATTAATACGGCATCTTCCCGCAAGTTTTGTGTGGTGGACTACCTCTTGCAGATCCCAACTAATCAGTACTGCAGGATAGAGTTCCACGCCATCCAGTTAAGTTTCGGCCATTAGAAGTTGCCATATTATAAGTTACTTCTCCCAGTTACTTTAGGTCGGCTTTGCGACGGGGGGAGGAGGGCGGGAAGTTTATGCCTTTGCTCAAAGGTGTTTGCGGGCAAACAAATTTTCCCAACAGCGTCCTGCCACACCTGAGCAGACAGGGAGCATTCTTAACAAAACCAAATCTATCGTACAGTGAAAAAAGAATATGGGCGCATTTACCGCCACCAGCTTCCAGGGCCTCCCACGTAGATTACCTCTTCATATAAATCATTTTATGCACAATACAAAGCTCCGTCTTCCGATGCAGCCGATGTCCAGCGTCTACCCAACCTTATTTAATAATCGATGGAGGGGGAGAGAGACCACCCTGAGTCACATTTAACAGTAGTGGCGCACAGTGGGATGTTAAAATGGCCAATGCCACTGGCGGAGACGAACAGTGACTAAGAAAAGCGAGAATTTTTGCAACTGAAACTCACGGGCAACGTATTCATGTTTTGAGAAAACCCTATCGTTGTAGATGCCTAAGGCACGATTCAGTTAAGTGCAACCGGGGAAAAGAACCACTATGCCAAGTCCATTTGCATAGACACAAGAACAGGATCGTAAGCAGTTGTTATAAATTGTCATGCAAAAGTGACGATGCTGGATTCAGTAAAACAGCGCATAGAGCTTGCGAGAGAGCTAGTTTTAAGTGAGTGTAAGCTTGCATTGCAGCTACTGCAATATCCGTTCTCCCACCCACCTGTGTCCGGAAGCGGGATCAGGTGTACGTGATGTACACAGTGTTATGGACTGTCGTGCCCTGATCGAGCAGAGATCAGGTGCAGGTGGTTGGTGCAGTGTGAACTTGCTCCTAGGCGTGCCACAGGGGAGTTTAACTAACAACAAACTCCTGACCAGGATTCTGGCACGATTGTAAAAAGGATGGCGGCACAGACCCCAGCTCAGACAGTCTGGGCCTCTACCTGGTCACAGCCTCTACTCTACCAGGACTTGGACACATCGAGATGACAAGGCCGGCACTTTGGATTTCAGCTCACGCAGCCCGGGCCACGCATACCTCATTATACACCACCTATTTACAGCCTGCACTTGGACAAAAATTTGCACAACAAAAACCTGGCTCGGATCTCAGCTGAGTGGGAGGGCCATTGCAGCCTGGCCCTGCAGCCAACCGCAGCGTACAAACATACACTGGACTGACACATAACACAGCCGTACACGCCAGTACAGGCGCCCGATAATTATGCGGTCATTCTATGCGCATGCGGTTAGGAGTAATAAGCCGTCGATCATGAAGTCGGCTCAGATCGCAATGGGGGAGGAGACGCTGATCGACAGCAGAAAACGAAAACCACAGAGCAGCCAACGAACTGACAAAACTTCTGCCAATCTTTGACATCGACATAGCCTCCTTTCCCGCACCTCTAAATCCCTGTCCGAGGGACTGAAAGAACCCGCTCGGGACGACAGCTGACAATGTATGGAAAGTCCTGGCTATGCTTTGTCATCGCAGCGACACCATCTCGTTGCACAAGGCGTGTCGTAGCTGAGGACGTGCAAAATGTCCAGGGAGACTGTACAAACCCCTGCCAATTTTCGGTCTAAACAAGAGGACCGACCGGCGTGCAAAATACGCGCCCAAGCAGCGTGTGGATACAAGTCAAGCGTGTGATCTGGATGCAGTTGCTGAGGACCAACAGGGCTGAAAGGAGCCACCGCTAAAAACAATATGAACCCAACAAATACTTTTGAATAGAGATGACTGCCTGAAAGAAAACAACAAGACCTTAACGACAGAGATGACCCAAGGAGACGCAGTGCAAATTTTATGGGCTGAGGATTTCGCCGAGTTGTGTCACGAGTCATGTGTAACCATCTACGTGACATCAAGAGAGAGAAATTTGATTCTCTAGAGGAACAAACATCCGTCATTTTCATTGCGTGCAATGAATTTGCAGAAATACTGTTGCAGTGTGGTCTTATACTTCACCGCCTCGAGATCAACACATAGGAAACACTGGTAGTTCCTCGCGCCAATAGATACTGTTTCCCAAAGTACGCAAGCCCACTATATACTACACAGTGCACACTGATATTGCTTCCCAAGGTAAGTAAGTCCACTATATATTGCATACCGCACGCTGAGGTCACGAGACAGAAAATACCTATGCCGGGAACAACACCAGAGGCACACTTCAGGCCAAAGCTACGGCAGTTTTCTAAGGAGGATTTCAATTATGAGAGTCGACCTCCTGCTGTGGCAAGAGGTACAACTAAAAAACAACCATTCCTGCATGCAGCCAGGTAAATGTAATCTCTGAGCAGTACCCCAGTATGCATAACAGGCGATAAAAAGGAAGAGGAAGGATGGGAGCAGAGGAATCTGCAACTCACGGTGTAGGTTGGAATGTGTAAACACAGAAAGATCCGCGATCCAGTCTGGTTGTGAAATGGAGGAGAGGGTGTAGAGGGGCGTAAGTTGCATAGCATGCATAACCACGATGCAGGGGTACCGGCCGCAACAGAAGAGGAGTCGTGCATCCAGGAAACTTGGCTGGTAGGACTGTTGGGTAGGGAGGGGGGGAGCAAACAACGGAAATAAGATACACTGGCGCAGAAGCTATGGCAGGAAAGAGGTGCATTATATGCGCAGGGTAAACCAGGAACAGAAGACACTAACAACGAGAAAGGGGGCAAAAACGGAGGCGAAGTTGTGCTATGGAGAGCCGGATGTGGACTTCTGAAAGTCAAACGTACTTCAGCTTATCAGGTCCTCAAACCTGAATGCGTTGACAACTGTTCGAGAACTTTTAATCTGTGGGCTGAAACCCCTAAAACACGGCCCGAAAGGCTTCGATACACTCTGGAAGAGAAACCGTTGTCTAGGCTCTACGGTTGTGCGCGTGGACTCCCTTGATCGATCGCGCGCATGCGTCTCGTGCGGCTCTGCGGTTGCGCTTCAGCTTAACTGTCTGTCAGGACGATAGAGGTGCTAGTAGACATTTAGCTCCTCCAAATTATCCACTCTTTGACCCTTAGACTACTTTGTCCTTTCGCAAGGGGTGGAGCATTTTATCACACACACTCTCATGAATGCGGGCTCGGTTTTGGGGTCGAGTGTTTTGCCTCAGTCTATTTTAGCAAGCACGAATTAAATCCAGCATGACAGTGATGAAGTTGGCAAATCAAGTCGATTAGTTTTAGCTTCATGTAATGTGAAATACGCGGGGATTTGTCAAAGGCCTACAAGATCAAAGTCCGCAAAACAGGCAAATGGTATTACTGGATGTACAGAGCCTGGTCACTAGTTTAACGCTGGAAGAAACTATCGGCAACATATTTGGATAACCATCCTAAATCAGCTTAAGGCAAATGCGGTTTTGCTAAGAAACGCAGCTGAAAATTAGGATCGTCCATCTACTTTGGGATTTACGCCTACGGAGGCGAAATTACTATGCGACTGAATATTTTAACAGGATAGGTACTAGCAGACAGTGTCGCATCGAGCCTCAGGAGAAAGCAGGCAGACAATCGAAATTAAATCACGTTCTAAGGACATTTTTCCGCGGAAAATGGTCCGTGACATTGCGAGATACTGATGTTTTGAGCATGTCACACAGGAAGAGCAAGCTAAACAGTAAATACGGACACAATAACAAGCTATTTCTATCTGATTTTTTCATGCACAGAAGAGATTGATGGATTACCACATCAATTTATCGCGAGAGACCACTGGAGACAGGTTTTGGAGCTTTATTTCGATTTAGAGGCTCATATTTTCACATTTCTGTCCTAAGAAAACGAAATCAAAGACCTTGTTGGCTTCAAAGAAACTGGTGTCCACACAGTTCGACAATTAAAAACTCCACAGCCATCTCAACGTGGAAAAACCGCAATGATATAAAGAACGCCCGACGGCCGTGTAGACAAAGCCTTAAGTTATTTACATTGTTTTCACTTATCTGATGGAACATACGTGCGTCCATCTTGAGAAGAACTGTCACCAAGAACTCTACTCTTCCAACTTCCCTTGGCTTGGTGTCCGGATCAAGCACTCTTGGGCACCATACTGGTTTTCTTGGACACGCGTGAGCATTACAATTGAAAAATCGTTCACTATTCAAGAATCAGCCTTGGTGGTGAAAATGGCTGTCATGGAAAACGGCAAGCGAACTACCGTTAGGTAGCTTAGACGGTTTTTTCGGTTACAATCAGCTTATACGTATAAAAGTTACCCTGAGTACGTTTCGGCATCCGCAGAAATGCAGACATGTTGTCCCAATTGGACCGAACACGATAAAGGAGTCTAAAAGTTAACATCTGCAAGACGAAGGCGATGGCTTTCTGATTTATCATTGGAGTATGTCCCTTAACTTAAAGCAAACAGAAAAGATACTCGGATAGTATGCAATTTCTGCTACTTTCGGTAAAGGTTTCCGTAAACGGCCTACTTGAAAATCCAATAAATAATCAAATAAATAATGGGTGTCGTTGCCCCAATTTAGCACGATCATGTGTTGTACAGACCTAATGGTAATACCGTCACCAAAATCCAGTCCTACCTAGCGGCGACATCAAGATAGCTAAATAAAGATGTGGATGGACGTAGAAAAAGCTGATCCCGAGGACAACTTTTACGGCCTTTTGGGTCAGCATAATAACTGGCATATGTCTGCCTGAGATTCTGACACCAACAGACGGCAGCGAATTAGGACACTTATGATGCTGTGAACTAACAGTATGGAACCAGGAGAATTAAGAGATAAATGATGCTACTAGCAGAGGTAATTATGCTGAATTAGCTTATAAAGCCAGTGTGCTAGTGCAACCAATCGAACTTGTACATCCTGAGGAGTAAATTGTTAAAACTAATTTCAAATTTCCAGAAAACTCGTTTAATGGCATAAAATACCGAATAACGAATAAAAGAAAATGCTTTAAGCAATAAAAACACCGAAGATAGTGCAGAAAAAGGACTTCGTACCTCAATTTTAATGTGATGATAGCGGGAATCCAGCTTAAACTTGACGCAGGTTCCATCACCCCAGTTCCATAAAGCTAACTCACTAAAAAATTAAAAAGGACGACCTCAAAAAGGTGGCATCGCAGAAAATCTCAAATTCGAATGACAAGCGTTCGAACAAAGAAAATTAAGTCCTGAACACAGAATATGTAGAAACGAAATCACTGCATGAGCCATAGGAAATTACACAAGTCAGTGTCTAGTAATAAAATAATACCAGAATATGGGCCTTACTTACATAAAAACTGAGAATGTATGGTAAAACAGTATAAAATTTCCTGGTGAAAAAGGGCCTCCCAGCGCATATTTATTGGAGGTTATGTGATTACTAAAATTATAATAGATATATTGCCGGCAAAATTTTATTCGAAAGACACAAAATGAGTTAAAAATAACACAAAAAAATGCAACCAAAAAAAAGAAATTGAAGCAGCTTAGTGCAGCAAAAATAAATGATATAAGCAACTGTAGTGGACTAGCTAGTCTATTGTGAAATTAACAGAGGTAAAAGTTGGACGGAAAAAACTGCATATTTATGAAGCAAATATCTCATAGAAAGCAGGATGACCGGTATTTTAAAAATAGTATAAAGACCCAATGTCAACTTTTATGAAACTTACTTATTGCTCGAATGACTGACGAAATAACTCTTCTCACGTAGGTCGAGAGAGTTGGCAAGACAGAGATTTTTTATGACACCTCTGTGACCGCAACAGAGTAACTCTGGTCGAAACTAAGAGAATAACATCCTTTTAGAATATGGGTTTACTTTTCCATCATTTGACAGTGTCCAGATTACGAGGGAACCATCGCGGCCACCTGTTACTACATTCCCGAGGTTGCGAGCCACAAGCAGAACACTAGTATCGTGGTCAGGTGGCTTATCTGACCAGGAAACGAGTGATACTACTAGCGGACTGCTGGCCCTAAGCATGGAGAGGAGTTTACTTTCCTTCCACTTTCTCGGAAATGCACCAATGGCTTGCCATCTTTATTACTATAAACAGTGCGCCACTAATGTCAGTAAAGTTAAAATGTTTCACTTGTGTTTGCTTAGATTTCTGTAAAAAGGATATGTTGTTCACTTATATTCTGCTTCATTGACTCGTATATGAGGCTAAAAAATATAAGCGTAGCTCAAAAATTAAGCGCAACCGGTGTCTTTGACGGCGCCAAAGATGTGCTTTACAAATAAACCTTATTATTATATTCCTGCGGGAAAGTTCGAATTATGGTTAAGTCCAGTTTATCCAGGGTTAACCCTAAAAGCAATGTTGTAGTACCTAGAGGGTCTACTGCTGCTAGGTCGGACCAAAGGATAAAGGCCAGGGGTCGGCAATCTTTGTATCCCAGCGAGCCAAGGAAGCATATATTTGGAAATATATTTCAGTGAGAGACATAATATATTTAAGGGATGAAATTCAATTAAATGTGAGTAAAATAAGCGTTTGAGTTTCTTCTTTTCAATAATGTTGCTATAATAGTCATTGTTCATGGACTTCTGAAGCTGCAGGGATTCGCTGATGGCTTTGTAGTCTGGTTGGTAGTCGGTGAGGTTAAACTTCATGCAAGCTTTGAGGCTTTCATCCGTTAGACGTGATCGTAGGGTGATGGGGGATGGGGGATGAACTTAAAAAGACGCGTGTGCTCTCGAAATTCTCCAAAGCTGGCTTTAAACGACTGTGGGAGTCTAGGTGTGAAGCCAACTAGCTGGTGGAGATCAACGTTTTGAGTGGACTTACTTACTGTGCATGCATCTTAAAATTGGCTTAAATTTTCAAAATGTTGTAAACTCTCTGTTTAAAGATCTATGATAAAGAGTTCGAGCTTGTTTTCAAAGGCAAACGTGGATTGTTCAAGGGATAACACTGTATTTCTATTGCCTTGCAGTATTACGTTAAGTTGGTTCATATGTTCGATCATGTCGACGAGCTGGTAAAACATGAGGAGCCACTCAGGTTCGGCCAGCTCACAATGCTTAATGTCCTTTATTTCAAGCAACGTCCGGATTTCGTTCAGGTAAGCTGCAAAATGGCTGAGCACCTTCTCTTTTGACAACCAACGTATATTGCCGAGCAAAATCAGACCATGATAGTTACTCCAACTTCATCCAGTAGTGTTTAAATCTGTCGGTCATTTGAGGCTCGGGCAAAAATAACGTTTATCACACTAATGACGAGCGACATCAATTCGCCAAGCTGCCCATCAAATATCTGAGTACGAAAAGCCTCCTGCTGTAGAATACAATGAAAACTAAGGATATGTCTATTTTGATGTTCATAGAGAAGCGCCACATATCCTTTGTTTTTCCCCATCGTACACAGAGCCCCATCAGTACCCACTGAGATAAGATTATCCATAGGCAGTTTTTTTTTCTTGAGCGAAATCCATGAAAGACTTGAATAGATCCTCACTTCTTATGGACCCTTTTATTGGCAGAACAGCAAGACTTTCTTCGTGAAGTGTATCACCAGTCGCATATCTTGCAATCACCTTGAACTGCGCCAAATGGCTTACGTTTTTTTGACTACTTCAAAGCCAGAGAAAAGAACGGTGCTGCATTTATGCCTTTACTTGCATATCCTCCACGTGGGTTGCCATCATGATGGTACGCTCAAGAGCAGTTTTTGCCGACAAAGACATGTCTTGTATCCGTTTAATTATCTTGTCTGTGTTCGGAAGATCATCAAAAAGTTTATTGGCTACACCCACTGAATTTATCTCTGTTCATGCAGCTGGCTTATGTCGACCATTAACGGATAGTTGTGATCGTGGCGGTTTCTCCTGTTTTCGTCGCGTTGATGACGGCCCCGGAAATCGACAAAAGCGTATCGTGGTCGCCGTTCCGATTTTTCGGGATATTCTCATGACTCTGCAATCTCATCCTCGTCCCCGTATGGCACTTCCGATCAGGATATAAGTCGTGGTGGACCCCGTAACCTGCCGCCAACATTAACAGCTGCATCCTGGCATATTTTTCAAACAGTTTCTCCCAAGAGCTACAGTTTTTCTCCTAAAAAACAAACTACAATCCATCTTGTGAATTCTGAGCCATGCCTTAGGAGTTTTTCACTGTCTGCTCTTTTTTCAGTTACACCTGCTGGCTCGTGCTAACTGACATCATCCCATCTGATTATATTACTTTAAAAATGTGAGTAGCCACCCTTAATTATGTAAAAGACCTTCCTTGACATGTTCGGCATTGTCGATGCATTTCTTAACTACTGTGTACCGATAGGGAGTTCAAAAACTTTTGCCTATATTTTACTGAATAAATTGACTTGACTTGATCCAGCATGGACGTTTTAGCAAATTCGCCATCAGTGAATAGTTTTCCGTTCCTAACTATTGCTATAGATCCAGCAAAGCTAGCGGAGTTATAGTCACCTTGTTGAATCCATATGCGGAGTTGCTTCTGGCAGGTTTGCATCTTGCTCATTAGCTCTTGGCGTGCTTTCTTTCGGCTATCTCCCGCAGGGTATTTTGCTGCAAAAATATC
Organism: Ligula intestinalis; assembly: GCA_036362985.1. NCBI lineage: Eukaryota > Metazoa > Platyhelminthes > Cestoda > Diphyllobothriidea > Diphyllobothriidae > Ligula > Ligula intestinalis. The sequence goes on from JAYGXS010000009.1 coordinate 10,676,958, forward strand.
GTGGTGTATGTTGAAGTGACGCTTTATATTCGACCGTTTAATCGATGTTATCTTGTCATTGTAAAATAGACACACCGCATAATCTGCTCTTAATACAAAGGCGAATTATTCGGCCCATTCATCCTGAAATGAACGATACCCATCGTCTCCTTTTCTTTTCGCCATGCATTTTGTTGCAAAGGTTAACTTTGGGCAAATGAGAGAGAGTGTAGCGTTCAAAGATGTGCGATCAATCTGATGAAAGAAAGCAGTCAGATGTTAGGATCAATTAATTAGTCCACAAGGCAAGTTTTCGCGAATGGACTGTTTGCTCCGTGTGGGGGACACAAACACGAGGCACCATATAATATAATATGTTTTTAATGCCAGTTTACAGGCAATTGTAAAGAGTTGGTAATGCACCTCTTGTGCGCCTTCGAAATCCTCGAAGACCGAAAAAAAAACCTAAAACAAACTCCCTCTTTTGCAGCCAGTATTGGTTAAGTTTCAGGTTTTGTGCTTTGCCAATACTGAGCCAGATAGGGAGTGAAAAAAAACCTGACTTCAAAGGTATGATACAAACAGAATATATGTACAGTTTTAAGCTGAGTTGACGCATCAGTAGGAGAAAATTGCATACCGTTAAGGGACATTAGTTCGGGCCGGGGAAGGTTAGCACAAGAACACAGTGTTCTCAGTCTTCCTTCAATGGATGTCGGAAAAAGTTGCGCGCTGTCGGCTGAAGGATAAGCAGACTGCGGGCTGCTCCTTCAGCAGCATTATCTTCAGCATGAAGCCTGGCGGGGTTCAAAGTCGACGAACGCCATCAGACTGAAAGAGAGATTCCACCGAGTCAGCACCCAAAATTCGTGAAAGTTGTACTGAGTGTAGAAAACTAGTTATAGCTCACTTAAACATTGGGTAGCTTTGCTGGGTTTGAATACTGTTGGGCAGCTTATTCCAGATTAATACGGCGTTTACTGAAGATAATTGCCGGTACTTAACTGTACGTGCCATAGGAAGAGATAAAAATACGCATCGATGACTGGCGTGTCGAGAGTGCTCGAGCTGTTTTATTGTACTGAGAAAGTTAATTGTTTGACCAGTCAAAAGTTTAAACAGTTAAAATAGACCTTTCTGCAATCTACGAAGCCACAGGGGTCCAGCTTTATAAGTTCGCACCTTTGTTGGTAGGTTAAGTTACGGTGTTCTGTAGTGAAAAAGCTTCTTGTGAAGAAGTGCTGCACCGATTCTATTTGCTTCCGTTCACTAATGCGCAGAAGACTGAATAGTGGTGAGCAGTATTCAAGACAAGGCCTCAGGAACATATTTTAATGGCTAGTTCTAAACTTTATACTCTTAAAATTTCTAAGGATAAATCCGGTGGTTCGGCGTGCTTTCGAGACTATCAGGGCACAGTCCTCTGACTAATTGAGACTATTAGAGTTGGTTATGCCCAAATCCTTGACAACTCCTGGGACATTTAGTTCGTGGCCGTCTATGCTTAATTCCGGTTGGTGATCGTCGCCAACAACCATAACGGAACATTCGGGCCATGAAAGGGTGAGGCGCCATGTGCTACGCCACTGTTCGAAGGCCTGAAGATCCTTTTTTATCAGCTCGAGCACGATGTTGCGATCTGCCGGTTTATATCGATAAGCGACTTTTAAATCATTAACGTACCCGAAGGGTCTACCATACTGAAAACAATCTGGTACGTCTTTGACAAAAAGGCAAAATAGGAGCGGCCCAAGTACACTACCCTGTATAACTCCACTCTTCACATGCATGGGCTTGGAGATGACAGTGGAAATTTTAACTCGTTGTTTGCGAGCATCCAAATAGGAAGATATGAAGTTCAGAAGCTAGCTACTTATGCCGAAAGAGGTCAGTTTCAGAAGGAGGAGGTTATAATCGACCCGATCAAATGCCTTAGGAAAATCAAAATCCACGGTATAAATGGCAAAACCGCTGTCTCTCGATTGTAGCACATGATCAAAGAAAGAGAGCTGGCAGGTGTCACAAGATCGTTTCTCGAGTAATTCATGTTCAGCTGCGCTAAGCAGGTTGTTCTTTGTCAAGTGACGCATCATCTTTTCTTTAATCAATGTCTCCAAGGTCTTCGAGGCTGTGGGAAATGTATTTATTGGCCTAAAGTTGTCAAATGACGTCGATGGGCCATGCTTGCGAATAGGCATTATGTGCGATTCCTTCCACAACGAAGGAAAGGTTTCGCTCTCTAGAGCAAGATTTAATACCTTACAAAGAATAGACGGAATAGTATCATTCGCTTCAGCTTTTAGAAGGCTAACTGGAACGCAATCTAGTCCTGGACTATAAGATTGACGATAACGACGAATGGCTACAGTCACGTCCCAGAGGGTAAAACTTATGGTTTCGAGGACGGCACCCGTCCAAGTCCGGATAGTTGAAGGTGCAGCGAACGTGGTTTCACTAAACGTTTTGGACAGAAACGCATTGAAGCTATCGGCGGTCAACTTAGCGTCAGCTATAAGGTTTCCTTAGGTTGCTTGAGGTATGGGGTGTTGCGTTTACCTCTGCTCTTTAACTGTACGCGAAAAGAGTTTCGCAACATAAAGGGTAGGATTTTCAGCAAAGTGGGCCTCATCGGCTATCTGCCTTTCTTCGGAGAGCTTATTAGCCTGCTCAAAGATCAGTGTGATCAAGGGAAGAACGGAAGTGTCGGTCTGCCGATGCAAACGACGAGAGAGTTTACGCTGCTGTCTATGCATCTAAGGATCGCAGAGATCTTCGAATTAGCGTCAAAGGTTCATCTTGCGCGTGACCAGCACAGGGGATCTTGCGTCCTGAGCGAGTTAAACTCTACAAAATCGGTTGCACAACTGTTTCGTCGTAGGTCCTCCGCAAAACGAGGAATTGAAATACTCCCATTGCTTAATGAAAATAAAAAAATTGTACTAGATGAGTCTGATAAGGCTGAATTATTGAATGCTTTCTTTGCGAAGCATTTTACGACAGAATCCGAACCGGTCCCATCGTTTCAACCATACTCAGACAATACTCTCGGGAACATTGATTTCTCCATAGAATTTATTCGTAAGCAGATAATTTGTCTAAAAAACTCGCACTCTTCGGGAACTGATGGTATCCCCAATTCAGTTATCAAAAGAGTGTCGACCTTTTCCAAATTAAGCCATATATTTTCAGTCTATCTCTTAAGTGGTTACTTTCCTGACACTTGGAAGACATCCATTATTCTTCCAGTCTTTAAATCAGGATCTCGTTCAGACATAAATAACTACCGCGGTGTTCATAAACCCCGGCCCTAGCTAAACTTCTGGAGAAGATAATTTTTAATCAAATTTTCGATTTTTGCCTAAAAAAATAAGCTTTTATGTGACTTACAGCATGGTTTTCTACCCGGAAGATCATGCGAGACGTGTCACCTAGCTTTTCTTAACCACATCACTTCCCTTCGTAACGAGCAGCAATCCGTGATTGTTATCTACTTTGACCTGAGCATATGTACTTTTATTTACCCCCGGTTTTTGACCGACAAGGGCTGTTTTAACCGCTGGATAAGAAAAATGCGTTTTTAAGGTAGGCTATCTGTTGTTTCAGTTTATTAACCTCGTGGTAAAGTTCCTACTCTATCTCCGAAAACTTCTGGGAGGACGAAGTCCTCACAGTCTAACTTCGGTAAACGTAGTAGACATCATGGCCGTTTGGTGGGAGGTGGAGAATTAATAACATTATCTGAGTGGCCATATCGGCAGTTACTTTCTGGTCGTATTTTCATATGGTTGTCAAGGGCCCGTGTTGACGTGGCCGGGTGGCCTGAGGTGCTAACTTCGCTAATAACCAGATTTGGCGACCCGGGTTCGAGATCCGGCGGTGGCGACACGTTTCGTGATAACGGACTTGTAGCATTAAAACTCTCCATGCTATGGTAGATTTTTTGCGTTACGACCTGCGCCTGATACTGCCAATTAAGTCGGAAGCCAAACCCAAGAGCCCGTAAGAGTGAGGTGGAGAGAAGATCAATTGGCCAGATATTGCAAGTTTACTGAGAAAAGCAGGTTACAGCAAGTCAGAGTAAAATACTGAATTCCTAACAGACACAATGAAATGTGTTTGGTTATAAAATTGCCTTCGGAATAACATGAGAGTCACTTTTATCCTAACATGAGAGTCCTAACGTGAGCGTCACTTTTATCCTAAATATTATGACAATATTAGGATAAGGGAGTATAACAGCATAGTGATATAACGCCTCAACCTCGGCGTGAATTTCGGAGATGTGCAGATTTTTGTGGTGCAGAGGACTTTTTCAAAAAATCGACACGTCCAAGAAGCAATTTCCAAACTTTGGAAATAATTCACAGCAGATTAATTTTTCAGAGTGACCGGATTGAGATTTCCACGTAGACAATTCCAAACTTTGGAAATATATAGTCAATTCTTGAATAATTTCCAAGAAGCGTGTCTCCTTTACTGAAAATGAGACTAAAAACACGTAAGCTCGAGAGACTTGAAATTCGCAATTTCAAACTTCGGCTGGCCTATGTGCATAATATAGCCTTGTGTGCCAGCGTGATATTGACCAAGCTGAGGTAAAGACTGCGAGCTGTCGTGCTTTAATAAAGCTTCTGTTATTTAGCGAGCTTGTCACTGCTGTTGGGACATGGGAGAAAACGGAAGCAATTGCTGTCGGCAAACCAGGTCAAACCTAGCGGTGGCGAAACTCCAAAAATTGCTCAAGATTAAATTGATTCTTTTATGCGTCTCGGTGACGACACGTCATTGGAAGTGAAAGGCTACAAGTCATGCCCCCCCTCTTCATGCTCCAAGACCCGCTGCCCCAAAGTCAGGTAAAGATATATATATATATATATATGTGTGTGTGTGTGTGTGTGTTTATCATGCCAGTTTACAGGCAATAATAAATAGTTGGTGAAGCACCTCTTAGGCACCTTACAAACCCTCGAAGACATGAAAAAACC
>JAYGXS010000009.1:10684128-10701568 GCA_036362985.1 Ligula intestinalis
ACTACCTTCTCAAACGGTGAACTAAATTCTCTCTGTAAGCAAACTGACCCAGGAATTATCTATTTTTGGATGTTTTACTGCTGTAAAATGTCTATAAATAATGACTGCTATTCTGCAAGTACACCGGAAGGTTCAAAAGGAATGTGTTCATCTTCTGATGCTGGAATAATATCAAAATGGGAGAATTTATTGGTGTCTTCTGACTGCTACTGGTTGGTCTGTTCTTCGTTTTCTTCCTCTTCTTGCTTGTCTTCTGAAGAAGAAAGAGAAGACGAGCCTCTTTTCATTTGTTGTCTTCTTGTACTGCTGATAGATGTAGGAAGCAGGGGAATGAATGGGTTGTTTCCTGTGGAATAAAGCATGCAAATTAACTTAATGCTCTTAGGCGTATTAAGGAAAATACCTAGAGTTTCCAGTAGACCTGTGGGTGCTTAGCCAACGTATTCGTTGTTTAAATTTATCAATTACCAATTTTGTTTAAACTCGAATCTAACACACTAGCATTATTTCAGTTTTAAGCGCGTGCTTCTCTAGCAACTGTCTTGCTAACCACTCTCTACAGCTCAATTTCTCTCCTAACCTGCCGCTGTTTATTTTGCCCTTCAACGACACCTCTCTGGTGATCTGTCTCGGGCTCAGGAGAATCCTGAAACGATTTACAAACGAGAATTCTCTCAATCCTCGCAATTGCGACCCAACGAACTTGGATCTCGGTCTTCACGGAGTCATCCTTTGGCAATTCGATTGCTTGACTACTGCAGACAAGGATCATGAAAGCTCTTAGTTATTGGTATAATTTATAGTTTGCATCGTCATCCTCATATACCCTTTTTTACAACTTTTCTAGTAGAAACGTCTAATAAATTACTTACTAGTAGTAAGCCTATCCTAGGAAGTTTTCCATTGCGTTCTTACTAAGACGTTTTGTTTATTTGTAGTGATATAGCCTCTACAGACCCGAGGTCGCTTTTATAAACTAGTAATAAATATAATATAATTCCTATGCACGGTAGTGAATATGCTCACATTGGCCTGGTGGATCAGTTGGTGGGGTTTATCAAAGATAATATAGGCCTACATGCCGGCGCAGATACGGTTGATGTATAACTGAACTATGGCGGACTGACTTTATTCAAAAACCTAAGATGGACTGGTGGCCACTTCTAGGCAGGATAAGGCGTCCATTTGTTAGTGGTGTCTTCCCTATAGGCATTATTTTTCGGTGATTCTAAGACTGCAGATTTGCATAGTTATTGTCGTACGTTAGTTAGTGAGATAATTAAGGTTAAAATTGGGGGGCGGGTGCCAGTCATAGGGCGTAGGATTAATCTTAATATTTCAGCCATACTTTTTGATGCGCCTGCTAAGGCATATCTCAAACTAATTAAGAATTTTGCCAACACCGTCGAAAGCTTTTAGGCCAACCACCGCAACCTAGCTCCTCCCTTGACCACACGAATCATATTATTCCCCCGTATAATGCATAATTGAACGCGTCGGGCCCGAACCATGAAAACTCTTATTTGCACGGCAGTAACCCAAACTGGTATAGTTTTAACTCTAATGGGAGTCACCGTACAGGAGATTCAATGGTTAAGGTCACTAGTCCTTACCCAGATGGCCTATCAGTTCTTTTATTCAACCTCATACACCCAAACCCGCAAACTTCTGCGTGCCTTCTAGCCTTCTCTCATTCCTCCATTATGACCCAGAAGCCTATTTTGGTTTATATTCTCCTCATTATCCCCTGCCAGAAAATGGGGTCCCTAGATATCTCAGACCTTATCAGCCATCCATTATTGGCTACCCATATGCAAATAGCTCCATATCCGTCAGTACTTATTCCCCAAATAATAACGGCCTACAGTTTACCTACCCATTTCCAAATTCTTTTTATGAATAACGATAACCATAGTCCCGCCACTCGAACCACACTAGAGGTCATAGTGCTTAATGCCAGATCTGTTATCAATAAAATAGCTCAACTTCAAGCCATTGCTTTTGAGATGACGCCAGATGTTATATGCATGCGCTCAGACGCATTACAGAGATTCACGAGTTAGCCCAGAACATTGAAACAAATAAGACAATAGCAGCAGAACATCGGGCAATCGAGTCCCCAGAAGGGACAGCCCAAATCTTGCGGAAACAAATAAATAATCATCAAAAACAAGGCCCCCAAATCATGCTTGATGACTAAGGAATAGGAATAAAAAATGACAACCAAATAGCAAACGAAGTCGCATTTCCCGATATTTAGAAATGACTAAAAATTTCCTCTGTCGAGATCTTACACCAATGGAGCGAAGAAATACGGCTCTCCAGTCCAATAGACCAATGAGTTCTCAGCCTACTATTCCTAAATCTGTTTGTAGTCCCGATAGGGTAAATGCACTCGCTAATCCTCCCCTCCGCAAACCTGGCCATACACCCACTTATGTCAGTGCACCCGTTATCCCTGCCTCCCACATGTCTTTTCATAGTCCCATAACCTTCAGTACACCTGCAATCCCTACCTACCGAATGTCTAGTCATAGGTCCAAAAACATCAGTGCACAAGTTAGCCCATCCCTCTTGATGTCGGGACCGTCAAGGCCCACCGCTTCGTCATCTACTACAATTAAAACTAGTCTAAATACATTCTCTGTCCAACGATCGATAAATTCCACTGCCTCTAACTCGGCAAGAAGTTCATCAAGAATGTCGCCAACACCGTCGAAAGCGTTTAGGCCGAGCGCTTCCCCACCACAACCTAGCTCCTCTTTTGACCGAGGGAGTCATATTATTCCCCCGTATAATGCGTTATTGAACACGCCGGGCCCGAACCACGAAAAATTTAATTTGCATGGCAGTAACCCACACTGGTATAGTTTTAAATCTAATCGGAGTTGCCGTACAAGACATTCACTGATTAAGACCACTTGTCTTTACGTGAGCGGCCACAACACTAATTTTATGTCCCCGTTCCCCCCTATCAGTTCCTTTACCCATCCTCTACCACCCAAACCCGCAAACTTCTGCATGCCTTCTCGCCTCCCGCCATTCCTCCCAAACATCCAGAAGCTTATTTTGGTTTATCCTCTCCTCATTTTTCCCTGCCAGAAAGCGAGGCCCCTAGATATCGCAGACCTTATCAGCCATTTATTGTTGGCTACCCGTATGCTAACAGCTCCATACCCGCCGGTACTTATTCCACAAATAATAACGGCCTACAGTTTGCCTACCCACCCTCAAATTCTTTTTTATGAATAACGATAGCCATAGCCCTGTCACTCGAAACACACTAGATGTCATAGTTCTTAATGCCAGGTCCGTTACAAATAAAATGGCTCAACTTCGAGCTATCGCTTTTGAGATGATGCCCGATGTTATTTGCATAACAGAATCTTGGACCCATCCAATCATTTCTGACTCCTCCCTTATCATCGACGAGTATGATTTTTATCGTCACGATCGCATTAATAAGCGTGGTGGTGGTTGTCTTCTCTATATAAGAACGCCATTTATGCACTTTTCCGTTTTATCTAAAAAGCACGTCCTTCTCTGGAAATTACTGTTTCGCTTTTATCATACTGTCGCCCCGGCAAAAGGCGATTATCGAATGTGCATATAATCCTCCTAACTTTTCATCTGAAGAAGATGCGAATATTTGTGGAATATTTAAGTTTACTTTAGAGTCCGCTTTCGAAGTTAAAATTATTGCTGGAGATTTTACTTTCCCCGAAATCGACTGGCCTTCAAACTATTGTCCACCTAGGTTTAAGCCTTTCCTAGATACCATTAATTTTTCTAACTGGTCTCAACTGGTCTGCTACCCAAAAAGACAAAATCATATCCTTTATCTGACTTTTACAAACTGTATTGCTCCGCTCTTCGTTGACTTTAAGCAGTACATCTTCCAAAGTGATCATACATTAATTCACTGTTGCCTCCCGCTTCATTCTACGAAAGAGGCTAGTGCCTGGAATTTGTGCCCAGTAAAATTGCGAAACCTACGCACCAGAATCGACCGTCCCTCACATTTTTTTGCCGAGACTAAAGAAATTGAGGAGGCAGTTCAAAGATCGATCAACTAGTTCGCTGTCTGTGCATCTAAGGATCGCACAGATCTTCAAATTAACGTCTAAGATTCGTCTTGCGCGTGACCAACAGAGGGAATCTTGCGCACTGAGCGAGTAAAAGTCTGTGAAATCGGTTTTCCAAATGTTCCGTCGTAGGTCTTCCACTAAAGGAGGTTATGAAATCCCCCCATTGCTAAATGAAAATAAAACATTTGTACTCTAGGAGTCCGACAAGGCTGAATTGTTTAATGTATTCCTTGCAAAGCATCTTTCGACAGAATCCGAACCGGTCCCGTCGTTTCAACCACACCCAGACAATATTCTCGGGAACATCGATGTCTCCATAGAATTAATTCGTAAGCATATAATTCGTCTAAAAGACTTGCACTCTTCTGGAACTGACTGTATTCCAAACTCAGTTATCAAAAAAGTGTGGACCCTACACAAATTACTTAGCGATATTTTCAGTCTATCTCTCAAACGATTTCTTTTCTGACTCTTGAAAGACATCCATTATTCTTCTAGTCTTACAGTCAGGATCTCATCCGGACGTAAATAACTACCGACGTGTTCATAAAACTCCGGCCCTAGCCAAACTTCTGGAAAAGATCGTTATTAATAAAATTCTCGATTTTGTTTAGAAAACAAGCTTTTAAGCGACCCGCAGCTTGGTTTTCTACCTGGACGATCATGCGACACCTGTCACTTAGCTTTTCTTAACCACGTCATTTCCTTCCGTAACGAGCGGCAATCCGGGGTTATTATCTACTTTGACCTGAGCAAAAACTTCAAAAAGTTACCACACAGACGGCTTCTGGTAAAATTGGAACCCATTGGCATCCGTCCCCCCTCTCCTCGACTTCATCGGTTTCTTCTTGTCACACCGCAGCCAGAAGGTCTTAGTAGGTAAAAGTTACTCCACTCCCACTAGTTACTCCAGTTACTCTACCCCCACTAACCGCATAATCACATGCGGGTGACAATTACCAATTTTTACCCCGACCCGTTATATAAGCCCCCGTTAGCCATCATTAAGGATTAACTGTTTCGTACGATTCCTATCCATCTCATAAATAAATAAATAATTTTTTTTATATTTGATATTTTAGGCCCGGAGGGCCTCGTCATTGCAAATTTAGTGCTGTGGAAAAATAAATACACAGTTGATAAATGCTGCTCTCCATGAAACAACCACATAGACAGTGGGAGCGTTTAGTAGTGTTGGTAGATTAATTCATATTCACCAACATATCGTCGTTTTAAAATAGTAGTCAACGCATAGTGAACTAAAGAGGAAGCAGTGAAAAAAAACTCCTACCATTTAAGCTGGGGCGGAGTTCAGCGAAACCCCTGCTTAAAAAAAAACAAAACGTAGGAGAAAAAACTGCTTCAAAAAAATTAAGGGGGTTTGGTTGAGAGGATTGATTGTAGTGCAAATGAGCCAGGACTGTTGATGAGAACGAATGAGGGATTGGAAACGCTTTTTGTAATTGGAGAAATCATATAACAGCAAAGGCTGTCGTTCACCATTGTTACACCGCCCGACTGGCTTCATGATCACCCATCAGGGAGATGAGACCGGAGGAGGCCATCGCGGACAACAGAGTCAGGAAGATGAGGGAACGGCAGAGGTCACCTGATCATCAATGAAACGCCCGAGATGTGACCTTGTAGACTGCGGAGTTTAGCGACGAGCTGGCGAAAATAGCAGAACCGCCGCGAGCATGACTAAAGACCATGAAGCCTATCGTCAGGGTTGTAAAACGGAGAATGGAGAAAACGGCAATGATGACTGGACAGAGAAGTGGACAAAACATCGTTGCAAATATCACTCAAAGGAGGAAGAAATAGACATGTATGGAAAAAAATTTGATGTAAACATAACCACCTCAGATACCAGGGGGACCCTTTTCAAAGTCCAAAAGTTGTGTGTTTGGGAAGGAGACGGATAACAAGGACTTGATATATTCCGAAGTTAAGTGTTTACGTAATTTGACTTTAAAAAATGCTAAGTTAGATGACAGCCTAATTTCGAGGGGAATATTATTCCAAAGGAAGGCATATTTGGAGGCAAAGAAGTGAGAATGGTTCGAAGTGGAGCTTAAGGGGGGTACAAGTATCCTGGAGGAATTACGAATGGCATAAGGTCTATCTGCGAGAATGAAAATGTTGATTCGTGGAAGGTTAGGGGTAGAGTTAACGCGAAAGAGGAAACAGAGGCCCGCTTCGAGTCTTCTGACCCAAAGAAATGTCATGTTCGCTAACTGACATCTCTCCGTATAAGAAAGCGTGGATCGAGGAAGAGCGTATATTTTGCGAGAAAATACCCTCTGTACATTTTCAATCTTACTGCGGTCCGAAGAACTCATTAGACCAAAGAGGGGACAGCAGTATTCTAGGATGGTCAGAACATACATGCGATAAAGTTTTAACTTTATTTCCAGCAGGTTGAAATTATGTGATATAAAACCACATATCTGTGCAGCCTTCGCAGATATTCGATCTGCATGAGGCGGAAATGCTAGTTTATTTGTGAAGCTTAGACCTAAGTCTTTCATAGTGGATCGTTGTAAAAGTGGAGTATTTTGAAAGCCTAGGGTATGAGGAAGCTTGGCGGGACCGAAACACATGAAACTAAACTTGGATAAAGAGAATTACATCTGCCAGGTAGCACTCCAACGTGAGAGTGTAAGTAGGTCCGCATTTATTTTATCAATGCATATACTTGCCGTGTCCTTAGAAAACGAGTATATGCATCTGACGACCCGGTGAGCCAGTGTCGAATATCCACTCAATAAACAACATATACTCAAAGACCTTCATCTACCGAGTTACTTCACTGCTCATCTGATCCAAATGTTAGACCATCTGACAAATGTAAATCTCATACCTCCCTCTCAACATGCCTTTTTACCCAAAAAGTCATGTCAGTCCTCCCATCTCACTTTCTTGGAATTCGTCTCCAGAAATCGAGATGATGGGAACATGGTAGCTACATTTTACTCTGATCTAAAAAAAGCCTTTGACAAAGTTCCCAATAAAAGACTGATCATGAAGCTATTGAGTCACGGGATTTGGCACCCCTCCTTGATTTCCTTAAATCCTATCTTCATAACCGATTCCAAGTAGTACAACTTCGAAATTTAGTATCAGAACCAGCTCATATAAGCAGTGGTGTTTTTCAAGGCACTATCCTAGGTCCCCTCTTATTTCTCATTAACATTCATGAGTTATCCATGATATCAACCTCTGCTAAAACATTTTTATATGCAGATGACTTAAAACTCGCATATGCCTATAACAAAAATTCTATAAGTAGTATGCATAGAACAATTGAATTAGAACTTCAAAAACTAAACAACTGGAGTGTTCAGTGGCAAATGCCGTTTTCACCAACAAAATGTCATCTCATGATTTTTGGACCACTTAAACTTCCCCCCATAATGTTTAGTGGTCAAGAAATAAAAGAGCTAACATCTTTAAAAGATTTAGGTCTTAGCTATTCTAATACTCTTGACTTATCCCCACATGTCAAATTACTCGCACCAAAAGCCAATCGACTATGTGGCTTCATAAGTAAAAATTTCACAGCAATTACACTTAAGACTTAACTTTACAAAATGTAAGTTTTACCTATTCTAGATTACTGCTCAATATTTTTCGGTACCATGTCATCAGATGACAGACAGAAACTAGAAAGAATCCGGCGAAGATTTTCCAGATTTCTGTGTAAACGCGATGACGCCCGCGACTCCTATACAATAATGTACAATAGATATGGTCTTAAACCCCTCTGGCAAAGGTGACGCCAAAATGGCTTAACTTTCCTATTTAAAGTGACACATAATCAGAACATCCTTAGCAATAATATGTTAACAAATCAAAACGGTTCCCGTCCCATTAGAAACAACCAGCATACAATTAATAACGCTAAAGCTAGGACAGCATAGCGATCAAATTTCTACACCATAAGATATGCGATCAAATGGAAGGCCCTACCCAACGATATTCGCAAAAGCCACAGTTTAGCCGAATTTAGAAGAAAAACCAAGCAGTTCTTCTCAAATGACATGATGCATATATTTCTGAACAAAATAGGACACTTTGCTTACCAGTTCTTTGACATCCAATTCGGACCAAAACGAATCTAACTGTTCAGGAGTGTTCCCGCACATTTTGGGGAAAACTGGCCACTGCTGGAGGCTTTCCAGACGACGGTTTCCAACGCTGATAAAACCAAAGCTTAAGCAAAATTGTGCCTTGCCTCCTTTTCCAATCCTTAAAAATAAAAAACAAAACAAAGAACAATTTATCTATTCCAATAGTCTTCGATTAACATCTTAATTTTTATAAAAATTATTATGAAAGAAATTAATTTTCTTTACAACTATACTGAAATATATATTGCTTCCTCTTATAATGTTTTAGAAGTATAAATGCTAATCATGTAAATCTCAATCTCACTTAGATATTCGACAAAATTAAGGCCAAGTGTCTTTTGCCGATGCATTTGAATGACGATGGTGCTTCGCAGCTGCCTCGACCCCAGCTGCAACGTCCCATCTAATTATCAAATTCCTGCCAATGGACAACGATTGTAATCTCCGTATCGAGCAGACCCATACATACGGAAGATGCGATGTCCTCAGCTGATTATGTTTCACCTTCAAAGAGACGCAACATCTGGAGAGGGGACTTTACAAAAATTAAAATCACAGTGAGCGAGATAGACTGGAACGAACTATTCACCGGGTGCGTTCTCGATGATTGGTCGGCATTCAAAGCCGTATTACACGGACTAATTACCGATTTCTGTTCTATCACGGTAAAGAAAGTAACAAATAGGCCTCGATGGCTACCGCCGACGCTAAAGAGGGAAGTTAACCGCAAAGGAAGGATATTCAAAATCTATCGCAGAGAGAGGACCCCAGAATCGTACAATAGTTATAAGGCACAGAGAAACAAGGTTAAGAGCCTGATACGAATTAGCCCCCGAAACTTCGAGAGTAATCTAATAAATCGCGCAGTAGGAAACCCAAAGCTTTTCTACAGCTACGTTAGGCAATGTACTCGAAATAGAAACCCTATTCCTCTGCTAAAAAAGGAGACGATGTTGTAGAAATTTGCGAGATTAACGAAAAGGCGGAACATCTATCCTGCTTCTTCCAGTCGGTCTTTACGAGAGAGGCTGAGTTCACCGCTATTAACTGCAGTGTGGGTGTGATCCAGACCAGAGACTCGGTTGCACTCACGGAAGCTACCGTTCTGCGAGAAATTCTACATCTTAAAGAAACGAAGTCGTCAGATCCGGATGAGATACCTGCAAAGCTATTAAAAGAGCTAGCCATGGAGTTGGCGGTTCTCCTGTACCTTATCTTCCGAGCTTCTCTTAATCCTGGACAATTGCCACCCGATTGGAAGGCAGCGTGGATCTCACACATCCACAAAAGTGGGAGTTGTGCGACCGCAAATAACTATAGGCCGGTCAGCCTCACCTCAATATCCTGCAAGCTTATGGAACGCATAGTCAAACGCGAGCTGATGCACTTTTTGGAGCAACATAAACTTCTTTCTGATAAGCAGCACGGATTCCGCAGGGGAAGGTCCTGCTTGACCAATCTGCTCTTATGTCTAGAACAATGGACCCGAGCGATCGATGAAGGGAATACGGTGCATACAGTGTTCTTAGACTTCAAGAAGGCGTTTGACACGATGCCTCACCAACGTCTCTTATACAAGCTCAGCCACATAGGGGTAAGGGGAAACCTTTTGCAGTGGATCGCATACTTCTTGACTGGTCGTACCCAGACCGTATGTATTGGCGAACAGTGGTCGGCGGAGGTAGCAGTTGAGAGCGGGGTTCCACAGGGATCTGTTCTTGGCCCCATTCTCTTCCTTATATGTATTGATGAGTGCATAAGCGGACTAGACTGTGAAATCGCAATGTTTGCTGATGACATAAAACTTTGGAAGGTCAAACGCAACCAAGACGATGAATTAAACCTCCAGGCAAATTTGCATGGACTGGAGCAATGGTCGACCCTTGGCTCATGCCATTCAATGTGGCCAAATGCAACCTTATGCGCTTTGGTAGAACCAGCACTACGCCTCGGAGGTTGTATTACCTGAATCACACGCCGCTGCCAGAGGTAGAGGCTCAGAAAGAACTGGGGGTGTGGTTCACGCCTTCACTGAAGCCATCATTTCACGTCCTGAAAGTGGCTAAATCCGCAATGTCGAGCTTATATCTAATCAAGCGCGCCTTTTCTATGTTTGACAAAGTTGTATTTGGCAAGGTATTCGGCACGTTCGTGCGACCTCAACTGGAATTTTCCATCCAAGCCTGGAGACCTTGGACAGCCAAAGACAAAAAAACCTCGAAAGGGTACAAAGACGTGCAACAAAATTAGTACGAGGCCAACGGAACCTCTCTTATGAGACCCGATTGGTAAATCTTGACTTATTTCCTCTGGATTACAGGCAGCTACGTGGGGACCTAATCCAGGCATTTCGCATGTCGCGTGGTCAGGATTGCTGCCTCCAAACAAATGACTTCTTTGAGCGGGCCACCACCTCTAGGCTGCGAGGACACCCCCTCAAATTATGTGTGACTGGGGCAAGACTTGACCCAAGAAAATTCTTTTTCTCTAAGAGGGTAATCCAGGCATGGAATGCCCTTCCTGCGGATATTGTCATGTCCTTTTCCATGGATGTTTATAAGGCAAACCTATACCGATTTAATGAGTATCGTCACGATTAAGTACTCCAAATCCAATCACTGAAGTATTCCGAATCTAAAAATTGAAGTGCTCTACATCCAAACGCTGAAATGCTATAAATATATACTAATAGTAATTTGTGAGTAGTATTATTATTAGTACTTAACCAAATGAGTTTCAGACATTATCTAGCTATGACGTCTCTGCTCACTATGCGATCTGCGCCGATCGTGTCTGAGGACGCATCTACCGCACCTATGGTCCTAGGCTACGCGGCCCTGTCGCACCCTTTCTCGTATCGACCGACTGCTGACGACGTGGCGGGTTCCTCAGCTCTTGGCACAGCAAAGGCGTATCATGGTCGCATCTCCGGTCTTCGGGACGTTCTCGTGACTCCGAGGTCTCCTCCTCGTATGGTCCTTCGGATGCAGATATTACTCGTCATGGACGCCATGGCTACCGTCAACATTCACAGAAGAATCATGCCCCTATCATTCACATACTTCCCCACGAGCGACAGTTTTTCTCCTAAAAACCAAAAATGACATTCCATTTTAAATTATGAGCCAGCCTTAGGAGTTTTTTCACTGTCTGCTCTTCTTTCTCAGTTACACTGCTAGCTCGTGTAAACTGAGTGTGAGTTTATTACTTGAAACAAGCGAGTAGTTGTTTGAAATTGTGTCAACGACTTCTTTGGAATGTTCGGCTTTGCCGATGCATTTCTTAAATCCTATGTACCAAGAGGGAGTTCAAAGGCGTTTGCCTATATTTCCTTTAATAAATTTGACTTGACTTGACTTGACCGCGGCTAACTCCACATCAGTTAAAGGACATGACAGCTTTTACAGACCCCAAGTATTCTTACTATAAAACCGTAACACGTAGAATGCATAATTATTTTATTTCATGTTTTTCTAGTACTGCACCTTAGAAGTCAGGTTTTTTCACTTAAAACAAACTCCTTATTTCGCACACTATTGACCCAGGAAAAGACCAAAACAAATGCAATAGTCACTGCAAAAGAAGGGGTTTGGGTAAGGTTTTTTCCTGCCTTCCGGGGTTTTTGACGGGGCCAAAGATGTACCTTACAAATAAACCTTATTTTTATCATGCCACTCGTAATTCCTCCAGGATTATTGCACCTCCCTTTAGCTCCACATCGAAATATTCTCACATTTTTGCCTGCAAATATGTCTTCCTCTGGAATAATATTCCCCTCAAAATAAGACTGTCGTCTAAATTAGCAGTTTTCAAAGCCAAATTACGTAAACACTTAACTTCGGAAGATGCAAAGACCTTGTTATCCGTCTCCTTCCCAAACACTTAACTTTTGTACTTTGAAAAAGTTCCTCCTGATATTTGAGGTTTTTCTATTTATATTAACTTGTTTTCCACGGCATTTTCCACGGCGTTCCACAAGGATTTTATCTCTGCTTATGAAAAATTCTTTTTTTCTTTAAATATTGTGCTCAGCGCTCATGCTGAGAGAAAATTCCGTCTACTTCTATCACTGAAAAAATTGTTACCTGAAATGGCCGGTTTGTACTCCGAGATGAAATATTGTAGTTTCTGCGACTTTAAAGTTAAAGTCACAAGAGTAAAGGAAGTGAAAGGTGACTTCTAGAGAGTGTTTGGTTTTCGGAACCTTGGTCAGGTTCAGGTCAGATTTTTTATTAAGGAAAATATCGGTAAATACATTTGAACTCCCTATTAGTACAGTTTTTTCAATGCATTTGATCTGCAGAACATTTCCAAATAGTGGCGTTGCCAGAAATTTGAGGGCCGACAGTGAAAAAACTCCTTAGGCATTGTTCAGAATTCTAGAGGTTTGAATGCCATTTGAGAGATTAAGGGAGAAAAACTGTCGCCCGGGGGGGGGGGGGGGGGGGAGGGGGGTGCAGAGTATATTCTAAGCGGATGGCCTGTGCTAAGTGTTTGAAGCATGTCAGGGAGAGTTGATCGCGGTTTTCGCCATGATACCAAGGGTCCCACGAAGAGAAGTTTGCGGAGGTCACGCGAACCTCATCGAGTGTCGGCGATGCGCCCATCGTGCACCCTTGTTGGTTGAACGAGTTTGCCTACTAATTGACAGCAGAAATGTAATCGGTAGTTTTTTTAAACAAACATAGTACTGAAAATTAGCGAGTAGTATGTTTTTATAATGTGATTATTCCACAATTTGCATGCGGCAACTGGCAGTTTATTTTCGGGGGCTCAGTGGCTATTTGTTCTAACTCGGTAGTGTCATAAACATGCCTACAGATGCGTCTGAATTAATCGTAGACGTGTGCTCAGATGGCGAGATGACAATGTCCGCGGGCAGAGCATTCCATGCCTGAATTAGGAAAAGTTTTACAAATCCGCGTAGCGTCGGATCACAACGTTTGGTAGACTCTACGCTTGCAATTATTGTTATTCTTAACTAACATATTACTGTTAATCAGTGAGTAGTATGTTTATAAACATATATATATATAATTTCAGTCTTGCCAGGTCTAATTTTAGTGGGCATTTCGGGTATGAAAATCTAAATTTCTCTTGAATGCATCCACAGATGGGGACATAAAAATATCCTCGGGGGAGCATTCCAAGCTTCAACTACTCTATTACCAAAGAAGAACTTGCGTGTGTCTAGTCTGGCCCCTGTTATGCGTAGTTTGAAGAGATGCCCTCTTGAGTTCGTCGTTGTTGCTAACTCGAAGAAGTCGCCAGGTAGAAGACAACAGTCCTGCCCGTGCATTATACGAAATGCTTGTATCAGATCGCCACGTAGCTGTCTGTAACTCAACGAAAATAGATCAAGATTAGCTAAACGTCTTTTGTTGGGTTTAAAGGCCTGACCGGTAACCAGTTTAGTCGCGCGCCTTTGGACCTTCTCGAGGGAATTTAGGTCTTTCGTGGTCCAGGGTTTCCATGCTTGGATTGCGAACTCCAACTTCGGCCACACAAATGTTCCAAAGACCTTAACAAAGCAGTCTTTATCGAAGGCACAGAAAGCCCTTTTGACAAGATACAGGACAGACATCGCAGACTTGGCTACTTTTGCGCAGTGCAGCGAGGGCTTGAGAGACGTAGAGATCCATTCTCCCAAATCTTTCTGCGCGTCCACTTCTTGTAGTTGGATGCCATTTAGGCTGTAAACCATGGGGTTCTGAGAGCTGGGTCGGCCAACTCGTAGGATACTGCATTTGTTCTCGTTAAACGGCAAAAGCCAGTCTTGAGACCAAGTTTGAAGACGGTTTAGGTTTAGCTGCAAATTTACTTCGTCAGCTGAATTTCTGATGACGTTCCAAATCTTAATGTCATCGGCAAACATAGCCACGTCGCAGTCCAGTTCACGGACGGAGTCATTGACGTATATAATGAACAGTATAGGGCCAAGGACAGAGCCTTGGGGGACACCGCTTTTGACTGCAACGTCTGCCGACTGCTGGTCACCAATATGGATAGTTTGGGAGCGGCCAAGTAAGAAGCTTTGAATCCACTTCAGCAGATTTCCTCGAAAACCTATTTGGCTGAGTTTGTGCAGAAGTCGTTGATGTGGGACGCTATCAAAAGCCTTCTTGAAGTCGATGTAGATTACATAAAACGGATTTTCTCCATCAACTGCCCGAGTCCAGCGTTCCGAAAAATGCAGAAGGTTCGTCACGCAGGACCTGCCTCTACGGAACCCATGTTGCGCATCCGATAGAAGGTAATGCTGCTTTAAGAAACGCATCAGCTCTCGTTTTACTACTTTTTCCAAAAAGAAAGTTAAAATTCCTTTTTTGCCGGTAACAGGTCCCAATAAACACAATATTTATGCACTGCTCCAGTTTTTCCCATTTCTGAGAAGTGCGTGAAGATACCATTCCATCAAATATGGAACCCAGGAACATAGACAGACACCTTTATTGGGAACGTAACCTATAAAAATTTTCCAAAGCGTTAAGGTCAAGATAATTCATGCTTTGGATGTATTAATCATGAGGATATCTTACGCTAACGCTGAGAGAAAATATTGTCTACTTCTACCATTGAAAATTTTTTTTAACCAGAATCGGCGTGTTCTTCCTATAAGAAGAAAACTATTAGCTCCTGTGGAAGTAAGGTTAAAGATGCAAGAGTAAATGAACTGAAATGTGATATCTGAAAGGTGTTTCCCTTTGAGGACGTGAATCATAAGAAAATTTTAAATCCTTTTATTACGGTTACAGTTCTCAGTACAGCCGACGGCCTGGAGAGTAGAGCCCTCCCGGCACTGGAAAGGAGCTGGGTCTTATATTATTTTGGAGGGTGGCAAGCGTACGAGGCGTGCATGCACATAGAGTTTTTCGTGGGGTTGGCTTGTGTGTGTGTGTTCGGCCATCGATTTCTGTGACGGCTTGTAACCTCCCCAGTCAACGTACGGTATACCGCCCATTTACGAAATCACGCCACTCTAGAAACCACTAGCGTACCCTATCAAGTTGGGGCACCACATGGCAGATGGAGTTTTCTCCATCCAAATGTTGTTTCATGTGTTTGGGTCCTGCAAAGCTTCGTGGACCCATTACCCTCCAAAATGGTCCACTGTTAGAACGATCTACAATAAAGGATTTGGGTCTCAATTACACGAATAAGCTTGCATTATCACCTCACGCAGCTCAAACTTCTGCCAAGGCCGCACAGATATGTGGGTATATATTGCATAATTTTTTCCTTCCAGAAATGAAGTTAAAACTATGCCGCGTGTTTGTTCTCCATTTAATAGAATACTGCTGTCCGCTTTTTGGCCTTATGAACCAAAATGACCGCAGTAAGATTGAAAAGGTTAAGCGAGTTTTCACTCGTAAAATATTTTCTGTTTCTGGGTCTGGTATTAATTATACAGATAGATGTCAGTTAGTGAACATTTAATTTCTTTGGGTAAGAAGACTCGAAGCTGGTAAATGCTTTCTGTTTCGCGTTAACAATAGTCCTAATCTCCCACAACTTTACGCTCTTATTCCGATAGACCGACCTTACGCCACTCGTAACTTTTCCATGATAATTTTACCACCCCGTAGCTCCAAATCTAACCATTCTCGTTTTTTTTACCTCCAAATATTCTTTTATTTGGAACAACCTTCCACTTGATATTAGACTGTCTTATACACTATCGATTTTTAAAGGCAAATCACATAAGCTCTGGATTCTGGTGGGTTGCATCTCTGTGATGTTGCATTGAATTCCACTGCCTCCTCCTGTTGTCCTGGATGACCCCTTCCTATCTCAAACGCTATATTATTTTTCCCATGACAATAAGCGTCCCGAACTTTCAATAGCAGGATCTCATCAAACTGCATCACGTTATAACTTGCTACCCATTAAGGCAGTTTTTTCTCCTGCATTTTTTGGAAATCGGTGGCTCGCTGAACTCATCCACCGATGTAGGAGTTTTTTACCTGCCCAGATAATTATTTTATAAGAGTTCGTTGTTAATCTGAACTATTTTCATTTTCTTATTCTGATGATAGCACTAAGTTTGTAATGAAAAGGCCCCTTGGGCCTTAAATATACCATTTATTTATTTAAAGGCTCTAGTGGCCTATTCGCCTAGATCCTTTGGTCCGACCTGGGACCAGTAGAATCTTTGGTACTAGAACATTGCTATTAGGGTAAGACGTGAACAACTGAGTCCCCATATGCAGATTATTATAAGGTACAGTATCCAGACAAATTATGAAAGCTAGGAAAACTTAAGTGCGACCATGTAACTATGACGATTAAGGTATGTGTCTTAAGTTTTTGCTGAGTGACCTGAGGCGAACTCATGCATTCCAGGTGTGTGCATAGGCAGACAGGATGAAAGCTCTTCGCTTGCAGGATTTACGACTTTATTCGTCGGAGATTTTAATAATAATAATAATTATTATTATATATATATTAAACTGAGTGCTATCGTTAAAATTAAAATAATGAGGATAAACAGTGAACTCTTATAAAATAATTGTCATCGGCAGTAAAAAAAACTCCTAAATCGGTGGAGGAGTTCAGCGGGCCACCAAGTTCAAAAACATTTAGGAGAAAAAACTGCCTTAATAGGTAACAGAATTTGATGTGGTTGGTTTGGGACCTGATGTTGAGGGTTCGGGACGTTTATGGTCATGGGAAAAAATAATGTATCGTTGAGTTAAGAAGGGGTCATCCGGGACAACAGAAGAAGACAGTAGAAGTCAAAGCAACATCATCGAGTTGCGACCCACCAGATTCCAGAGCCAATCTCGAAGACCACAGCGAAGGTTGCAAAAACGGAGAAGAGTTTGCAGCCCTTGGAAGTGATGCTTGACTCTGCAGAGGAAAATGCTCACATATTTAGAAATCATTTTAGTATCCTAGGAAGAGATTCAGATGCCAGGAGGACCCTTTTCAAAATCTACAACTTGCGTGTTTGGAAAGAAAACAGACATTAATGACTTCATTTCCTCTAAATTTAAATGCTTATGTAATTTGCCTTTAAAAATCGATATTGTATAAGACAGTCTTATACCAAGTGGAAGGTTGTTCCAAATAAAAGAATATTTGGAGGTAAAAAAGCGAGAATGGTTAGATGTGGAGCTACGGGGTGGTAAAATTAGCATGGAAGAGTTACGAGTGGCGTAAGGTCGGTCTATCGGAATAAGAGCGTTAAGTTGTGGGAGATTAGGACTATTGTTAACG
>JAYGXS010000009.1:10701668-10757056 GCA_036362985.1 Ligula intestinalis
TTGATTGTGTTGAGGGCTCATGTGCGGAAATTGTGTGATTGGTGGATAATATGGTGGTGTTGGACTATTTGTGGCGAATTGTGCATTATTGGGAAAAATTGGTGATGAGAGTGGTGGAATTCGATGGCATTGTGTAACTATCGGAGGGTATGGAGTTGTGCGAGGTGGGAGTTGATTGTGTGTGTTATATTGAAAGGGTTGGGTGTGCGGTGGTCGTCTTGTGTATGGGCTAGGATACATAGGTTGAGAGAAGGGGTTAGGTGTCATTTTAGGTTGTGCATTTAAATAAGGATATTTGTTTTGATATGAAATTATGTTTGGGACTGGTGGTCTATTCTGGGTTGTTCGGGGGAGATAATCTAACACTGGTTTACTACTTTGGTTCGTTGAGTTAGGACTGGTATTGCTATTTATGGACATGTTTAGACGTGTGTTGTTATTTATCGGTGTATCTTGATTAGATTCAGGATAAGTGTTGGTCATGTCTAATGGGGTTGTACTATTTCGGGGTCTTTTAGTTTGAACCTTATTCTTTCCCTTAATTGCTTCGGTAGGTTTATTATTTGCTTTCGGTTTGTCATTATTGTAGTTAGAAGAAGTCGCTCTCAAGTCATCTAAGCTGATGCTACGTTGATAGTTTTCGTTTTCCTTCCCAGATGAGGAGGAACTCGTTAATTGTTCCTCTGAAGTAGCATTTAGTGGAGTGTTTCCGTCCTCAACGACTATATGCGGCTGACTTTGTTTACGCCCTTTGTCTTTGTGAAAAACTTGTCTGCGCTGCATTGGGGTCAAGTCAGGGCCTATATATGCTTTAAAACTCCGGAAACTCCTATTTATTTCAGAGTTTTGCAGTAGCATTTGAGCTTCGGCGTGGGAAGAACATGTAAGCAAAATCGGTTTGTTTTTACTTCGCGAATTTAGTCTTTTGATAGACACTATGCCTATACTTATCCCACATTGTTGAAAAACGCTTTGTATTGCTACCATTGGATTATTCGTTTGAGGAAAGTTGCGGAAGATTTTATTACAGCTACGTTTTGATCTATCTGAAACTTCTGTTGATACTAAATGCACCACAGACTCAATCTGAGGTAAATTCGTGAGGTTGCTTTCAAATGAATTGGAGTCCAGAAGTGAATTAAGAATCTTAAATACAGGTTCATACTTTTCAATAAAGTTTGTTCGATTAAAGAGGGCTGACAGATCGATTTGATCCAAAACAACTTTCGCGTCAGTCATTGTTTCTAATAAAATTTTCCAGTTAAGGATTTTTGAATGCTAAATATATGTCTAAGTAATGTGTTTTTGACAAATAAACTATAAAATACTAGAAGTACAAAACAAATGATTTGTACAGCGTTCTATGAAACAGAGGACAATATCTGACCAAATCGACGAAGGAGTTTGGTAGCAGATTTTGGCTAAGATAGTCAACTGTTAGTTACTGATAATTTATTTTAAAAAACCAAAGACTTTGAGTCGTTTCTTCTCTTATATAAATCAATTTATATAAAGCTTCACTTATCTTCGAATTTGAACAAACCGCGTTCAAGGTCAAGGTCGATTTTGGCGGATTAACTCTTTTGTGTCCTCTGAGGCCTTTGATGATTGAAGAGCTGATTCAAGGGCGGCGATGAATTCAGCTGGTAAAGCGTCTTCTGTGTTAAAAGTTGCTCCACGCTGTAGGACTGAAAGTTGTGTGGCGGTGAGGGGTTTGGACGAAAGGTTGTGGACCAGGTCTGAGTTCTTATTGTCAGTTGGTTTCAACCTATTAAATTTTCGCTCCAAAACCTCCCTTTTCTGGGCCTGCCTGTGACGTGCCAAAGCTGAGATTGTCTTTCCCAGATTATCAGCGATAAAATCTCCGAAGATTCGGATGCACTCTCTTCTATCCTCCTCAATCTTGGCCTTGTATTTTTGAGGTCGTCGGTGGCAGTCGTCGATCAGAACTCTCGTCATCTGCTTGGCAATTCGTCTTGCGACTTCTCTGCCCTTAGCCGTATTAACGGGAGCCTTATATCTGAGGCATTTTGGTGTCAGTTCTTCTTTGAGGCACTAATGAAGGAAGCGGAGTTGTTCATACGTTGCTGCTTCTCGGGTCGAGAATACCTCCCAGCTGCGAGCTATGCGAAGCGCATCACGCCCGAATTGTTCCCGAATGAATGAAAAGGTTCGCGTTCCAGGTATGGATAAGGCAGAAGACTTTTCGAGCACCGGATCAATTTGTTTATTTTCCTGAGCTTTCTAACTCGTACAGGAGTTCATCTTCAGAGATAAGAAGCAGCAACTAAAAGGAGGGTAATTATAGTGGCCAAAGGCCAATCAACTGTCAGCGGTCGTCAAGGCAAAAGACACATAAACCAGGAGGATGGAGGTCGGGGGGGGGAGGGGGGAGCAATTATAGTGGTAAACGCTAATTAACTGTCAGTGAAGACGGCTGTCATTCGGGGTCATGAGCAGTAATTAGTGTAACGCCTTGTCCCCAGGGTAGAGGGTCCCGGTGATCCTGCCTCCTCTTTTGGCCGGTTCTTAGCCGTTTCCTGTTCGTTTTCAATTTTGATGTAAGGCATGGCCCTTTTTCGTCCTTCACTTACATAATGGCGCAAAACTTTGTAGGCCGTGGGGAGGTCTAGATGCCTGTTGACGGAGTTGGCATCTGAGTACCATGCCTCAAGTGTCAACCTTTCGGCTTTTGAGTTTCCTCGGCCTATGATAGTTGCTCCTTGAATGTCGAAGCTGTGGCCAGTTTCTCCAATGTGTGCTGCAAGCTGCGAGTTAGGATCTAGTTGCTGAGCCGCCCGTTTGTGTTCGCGTAGGCGGGTCTGCAATTTTCGGCCTGTTTCTCCCACATAATTACAGTCTCCGTCATTGCAACGTATTTTGTAGACAACTGCAGAGGTTTCGGTAGGGAGCAGTCTGTCTTTGGGTTGCATCACACGCCTGCGTATTGTTGCCTCAGGTTTAAGCGAGGGTGTGATCCAGACTCCCAAGTCTTTCTGGGCGTTCACTTCCTTCAATGGTATGTCATTCAGTCGGTAAGCCGTGCCGTTTGAAGAACCGGATTTGCCAACTCGAATGGTGGTGAACTTGCTCTCATTGAACGGTAATAGCCAGTCCGCCGACCATTTTTGAAGTCTATTTAAATTTTCCTGTAAGTGCACTTCGTCAGCCACAGTTCGAATTTCGCTCCAAAGTTTTATATCATCGGCAAACATGGCGATGCCGCAATCCAGTTCGCGGGCACAGTCGTTGATGTAGATAACAAACAAGATAGTTCAAGAACGGAGCCTTGGGGAACACCACTCTCAACCTCAACCTTGGCTGACTGTTTGTCGCTGATGTGGACAGTTTGCGAGCGATCGATTAGGAAGCTTTTTATCCACGTAAGGAGCCTACCCCTTACTCCTATGCGGCTGACTTTATAAAGGAGGCGGTGGTGCGGCACGCTATCGAAAGCCTTTTTGAAGTCAATATAGACAGCATGCACTGAGTTTCCACTATCGACTGCCTCAGTTCACCGTTCTAAACAGTAGAGCAAGTTTGTAACGCAGGACATACCTCTACGAAAACCATGCTGAGCATCCGATAGCAGATGGTTTTGTTCCAGGAACTGCAAAAGTTGTTGCTTCATATTTTTTTCCATGATTTTGCAACAGATTGCAGTAAGGCTGACTGGTCAGTAGTTATTCGCTGAGACCCGGCTTCCCCCCTTGTATAGCGGTGTAATCCTCGCGGATTTCCAATCTACTGGTAGGCATCCGGTTTCGAAGGAGGTTTGGAAGAGCATAGAGAGTGGTTTGGCCAACTCATTGGCGAGCTCCTTCAACATCTTGGCTGGTACGTTGTCGGGACCTGATGACTTAGATTCTTTTAAGCTTAAGAGTTCCTTAAGAACAACAGCCTCAGGGAATTGGACAGTCTCAACTATTTTATCCGCTTCGGTGTCGTCGGTGGGGTGATCGTATGCCGTTTCCTTTGTGAAGACTGATCGGAAAAATTTCGACAGATGATCAGCCTTCGCTTCATCATCTATCAAGTCTCTTCCCTCAGCGGTCCTTAGCAGGGGTATCGGATCCTTGTTTTTGGTACTCTGCCTGAGATAACTGTAAAAAAGTTTGGGGTTCACTGTGGCCCGGTTTAGCAAGTCTGCTTCGAAAGCCCGTCTTGTTTTGAGAATAAGACCCTTGACCCGGTTTCTCTGAGTTTTTTAGGCACTGATAGATGCAGGAGTCCTGTCTGCTAGCATTTTTTTCCACAGCTTCCGCTTTTTGTTCACTTCTATTTTTAAGGCCTGCGTAAGCCATCGCGGTCTAGTGTTCACCTTTTTTCGCGAAATTGGACAGTGGTTGTCGATGAGTCTGTGCAGTGTGGTCCGGAACGCTTCCCAGTCCGCAGTTATGTTTCCAGAAAAAAGAGTTTCCCAATCGGCGCGCGTGAGTTCGGTCTTCATTCGATCGAAATCGCCTCGCCAAATATTTCGTCTGGCTGTTGAGGGTCTCTCCGGTTTTGAGAATAACGAGAACTCCCATAGCAGTACAACATGATCGCTTTTACCTAGTGGTGGGAGACATGACACTTCGTCGATGCTGCCCTGCGATTTCGTGAGAACGAGGTCCAGACAGTTGGACTGTTGGCCATCGCACATCCTTGTCGGAAAAGTGACGTGTTGCGTGAGAAATAACTTCAGAGTCATGCTCAGAAGGCAGCTGTCGAAGGTTAGATCGGAGCTATGTGCGCAGGCCGCACCCCAGTCGATGTGAGGCGCGTTAAAGTCCCCCACAATCAGGATGTCCGATCGTGCAGTAATCTTTTCCAGCTCCTCTAGCAAGGAGGCATCCACTACTGGCTCTCTTCTCGGTGGTCAGTAGAGTGTCAGTACATCGAGCTTGGGTGCACCTGGTACTTTAATGGACAGCCAGATGGCCTCGGAAGTACACGCCAGTTTATCCGTTTTGTCTAAAACTGTGAGTCCATTTTTCACGTATGTTGCTACGCCACCGCCTTGACGACATTCTCTGTCTTTTCTGAACAGTTGATAGCCAGGCATGGATACCTCGCCATCGGCTACCTGTTCAGACAGCCAAGTTTCCGTTATTGAAACTATATCTGGTGATAACTCAAAGGCATGAATCTTCAGCTCGTCAAGCTTTGAAAGCATACTCTGTGCATTTGTGTACATGAAAGTTAACTTTCTGTTTGCTCGAGAATTTGTTACAGTCAGGCTCTCCCCGCCCCTTTCCGGGTCGACTGTGCGGTCATCCGGGGAGGATCTTTCCTGGGGGAGAACAGTGGACGCTGGATCACTTGGTTGTTGTAAATAACCAAATGTTTTTCCCCTTCGTTCTGCTTCTGTATGTTTTTCGATTGGGCTCAATCCTCCCTCTACTGAGCCGACTGTGTGGTTATCCGGAACGGACCTATCCAAGGTGAGAACAATGGACGTTGAATAACTTGGCTGTTGTAAATAACCAAGTTTTGTTCGCCCTTGCTGGCCCGCTCCCTCTTTTCGGAAACAAGTTGACGACGTTTGTTCCGTTCTGCAGCTGAGAACTCATGTTGAAAAAAAACTCCCGGGTCAGAGTCTTTTATTTTAAAACGCCTAGATAGAATGAGCTTGGCGTCTTGGTTTCTTGTCATGACCACTTTCAGAGGTCTGGGACGTGCCGTTCCAGTTAGGCTCTCAGGCCGTTTGCCAAGGCGGAAGGCCTTTTCGCACTCTAATGGTACATTGGGTCCCAGCATTTTGTTCATAAGGCCATGGAAGAGCTGGACATCTGCGGAATGCCGGTCCATGGGAGTGGCTGCGGTTGATTTCGTTAATCCCTGTATGATGATGCTGGCTTCTCTCTTAGTGCCATTTTTCGTGCCTACGACACTGTCGCTTGCTTGCTCGTTAACAGCTCTTGTGCTGCTATTGTGACCATCTTGTGTGCGACCGGACTCTATGGTTGCTGTGCTGCCCTCGTTTTCTGCTGTGGGCTTCAGGCTCGGGCCTGCGACACTGTTACCCACTTTCTGGTTAATAGCAGTACTGGCAGTGGATTCCGGTAGACCTGGTATTACGAAACTTTTGCCCCTATCGGTGACTTTCTGCGTCCCCTCTACGCCGTCGGTCACTTCTTGGTGCAACGCTTTCGTGTTTTCCTTCGTGTCTTTGCTGACGGCAGCCTGTACTTTACGTGGCGAACCAATCGTGTTTTTGTTGTTTACGGCGAGATTGTTTAAACTCGCCTCAGCGGTGGCTGATTGGTCTACTGTGGGGGCCTTAACCGTAAGTATGGGCTCCCTGGTATCTGTCTCCGCGGCAGCCTGCACTTAACGGGGCGAACCAATCGTGTTTTTGTTATCTACGGCGAAATTGTTTAAACTCGTCTCAGCGTTGGCTGATTGATCAACTGTGGGGGCGTGCACTGTAGGTATGGGCTCCCCCGTTTGTTTTTTGGCGGCTTCCTTCGCTTTCATCGCTTTGTGTGCATCGGTCCGCAGTTGTCTCGGTGCAAATACTGTCTCTTTTTCTTCTCCCAGCTCTTCTCCGATCCCCTTTCGTGCAATTTCACTAGTTTTGACCTGTAAAGAGGGTGAGACTGGTTGGTCAGGTAGACGCTTACCTCTTCTCCTGGCCGTTTTGATGATCCCAGAACCTGAACTTTCTTGGGACGGTAGATTAGGGCTTGTTTGTGTTTGCTTCGCTTCAGTTTTAATCGCGCTTGGACCGATTGGCTGGTGCCTGGTAGCGACTTCCGTCAAGACGGATTCTAGCTGCTGATTTCCACTGGTTTCATCTAGCGGCTTTAATGTGCCATGCTTGAGAAACCATGTGATAACATCCCCTAGTAAATCTATACGTGACTCCAATTTTGATATTTTCGGGCAATTTTTGCAATTTTCGCATGCCGTCGGGCAATGCGTGTCATCCGTGTCACTGTCCTTACCCTTATGTGAATTGTGCGAGGTGGTCATAGTGGCCGTAGGGTTTATACCCTTGTCTCTTATGTCGCACTGTTTGTCACACGGGACAGTTTGGTCGTGGAGTTCGTTGGCAGAATTTCTCGTGTTAACCCTGTCAATACACTTAACTTTCTGTGACTTGCATAGCCGGGTTGCAGTGGCCGAGCGGTCTAGACGTTCGCCTCCTAAATCGCAGGTCGAGGGATCAACGCCGACTCCGGAAAAAAACTTTTTGTTCACCTAGGACAGTTGGGTCGTTGGCGGATTTTATCGTGTCAACGCTGTCAATGCACATAACTTTCTGTGAGCCGCGTAGCTGGGTTGCAGTGGCTGGGACAGTTTGGTCGTGGAGATCGTTGGCAAAATTTATCGTGTCAACCCTGTCAATGCACTTAACTTTCTGTGAGTCGCAAAGCTGGGTCGTAGTGGCCGAGCGGCTAAGACGTTCGCCTCCTAAATCGAAGGTCGGGGAACGACGCCGGCTTCCGAAAGGGCTTTTTCTCCATCCACAGTTTGGTCGTGGACTTCTAAGTTCTGCATGCTAAAACTTTAGCTCAAACGTAAACTTATAAACTATTGCGGCGTCGGTCAAACTAGACGTATCAGCAACCGAGAAAGTGTAGTCTAATAGTTACTACCAGGGAGTATATTGGCGTAAGGAAAATACAAACGATAGGGTGTCCTTAATTATATGAATAAAGTTTTCTAGCGATTATACACCGAGATAGTGTAGTCTAATAGTTGCCAACTGGTACTAATTTGGGCTGAAAAAAGCAAGATATAAAATGATCAGGTGGCCTTTACTTAGATAATTATAGTCTTCTAGTAATTATACACAGCAGTATATAAATATGACGACTCAGCCTGTCCGTGGATACTCCTCAGAACCCTGACGAGACTGATTGGGACAATTAGACTATGTAGGCCGAGCCAATATTTCCAGTGAGATGCCCGATTTGGAGAAGAGTTCCTCGTCGAGCAGTGGGGGTATCGAAGGAAATTGGATGGAAGATTGTTTAGAATAATAGGTTTTTTGATTCAATTTTTGTCCAAAGACGGTATCTTTCTGTATAAACCTTGAAATATAATCGCCTTGGTTTTGCTCGAAGGGTGCTCAGTAAGGGTGGGAAATCTCTTAATTATTTGATGAGTGAGTTTGGAATGTTATCAGTTCCAACCGAATGTGAATTTTTAAGACGACCTATTTCTTTTCGAATAGAAGCAGGTGAGAAATTCAGGGTACTGAGATTTGAATCACACAGCAGGGGGATTACAGGAGTGGGGCTAGTTTCGATGGTAAAGAACTTGGCGAAAAATGAATGTAACTATGCTGCTTTCTCCAAATCCTCTTTAAAAAATGATTGCTGCTATTGAGTAAGGGTGGAATGACTTTCTGAAGCTTAGCCGACGACCGAAGACGGAAGACTTGAGCAACAGATCTGGAAGAATTCGCATCACTTAATGCTGTGGCCTCTCTACGCCTATCTCGTGCAAGCTTTATTTTAAGCGCTTATTCAAATATTTGCGCTATTCTTAAGTGAACTGATAAAGAGCTATTAGACGTATCCTTAAGTTGTTTTTGTAATTTCTTAAGTCTATTTTGAAGAAAATGTGGCACAGTAGAAGAAGCTGAATTAGATTTAAAAATCTTAAATAGGGTAAGAGCCTGAATATTTTCTGTAAGGTTTTGCAATAGCTCCTGGAAGAAGAAAGGATCGTTAGTTGATAATACGCTATGCCAATCTAGGGTACTTATTAAATAATTTATTAATTCATGGTTCACGTTACCGAAGTCAAAGTTATTGCATTTTACCTCGGGCTTTTCAGAAAGAGAGACTGGAAAACAACAGTAAATTAAGGCGTGGTCACTTGTGAAAATATCACGATGAAAATTCATAAGAGGGTGGACATCATTTGTAAAAATTAAATCTACTATGTTGTCATTCCTGGTCACTGAACTGACCAGTTGTGACATGTTTGAAAATTTAATAGTGTAAACCGATTTCTGAAATCTTGGTGGATAGGTATTTGCAGGCCAGTCAATGTCTGGCAGATTAAAATCACCTATAATTATTCTGACATCGAATTGAGTCCCTGCAACTTTTTCAAACATTTCACACAGCTGCATTTCATTTTTTTGAGTTACAGGGGGGGGATTGTAGACGCACCCAATTATCGCTTTTTTATTGTGTGGCAGGATGAATGAAATAAGACAAAAATTTCCAGAAAATGACGAAGTGCTCATGTGATACGGGACATGTACAAAGGATGATTTAATATACAGAAGGCAACCACCACCAAGCTTTTCAATGCGGTCTTGTCTGTACAAACTATAATTATCCATGGCGAGTGTCGAGTCAGAAAAACGAGAGTATTTCCAGGATTCAGTGAAACAGAGCACATCTGGATCAAGCTCAAATGCTAATGTTTGAAGTTCTGTCATCTTATTAACAACTGATCTTGCATTGAGTGAGACTATACTGAGCATCTCCATCAGATGCAGGTTACGCTCGACAGTATTTATAAAAAAGGAAAACTTGGTGGCAGAAAGGGAAACGGCATGGGAGAAACAAAAGGCGGAAAGCAAACTGGCCCTGGTCTACAGTTTGTCAAGTAATTATTATCAAATGTTTCAATTAATTCCTTGTTTGACTTGCTTCCGGCCTGGGCGAAAAAGTTTGGCTTGTCGAAAAGAGTAATAGTCAACTACAGAACGTTCCCAAGTGAAAAGTCAGTAAGACCAATTTGGTTGGACAGAGTTCTTTAAAAAAAGAGTAAACCAATGGGCTGCGCTGAACCAAGCTGCTCACAGTAAACAAGATAGTTAACGTGTGTCCGTGTTCTGTGTTCTGCACCTCTACGCCGGGCTGAAGGCAACCTCTGACCTGTCCTGCAACCAATCTCGTGACTGAGGTGTGGACAGTCACGTGTGCATGGTTCGCGCGCAAAAGGCATGATGAGTCACGCGGGGCGGAGAGTCCATGCGGTCCTGCATCCTGGCAGGGGAGAAAAGGAGTCAGTGAAGGGTTGATCACTGGACCGCCACAAGCTCATGACACATCTCTTAGATGTGGGCGGCAGTATGAGATACTCACTCAGCCAGTAAGTTCAATCTGACCTCAGTCCGGCTCATTTCTGAAAATTTATATGGTGTCTTCTTAGCATCTAAATGGATGATGTTTATGGCTTGATCACTCCGACAGGACAGCAAATCTCGCAAACGTAGCATGTTGTCTGCTGAACGCGCAGTTTTCATTGATGGTATCGTGGATTAATCGTAGTAAACAATTCAAAAAACCTCGAAAGATGGATTGCAATCCTTTTATTTCAAAATGTGGAGTGCTTGTGAAAGACCGCACTGCATTGGCCTCGAAGTCTAAGGCAAATGATTTTTTGTTGGGTGATTCACTTAATCTAAGGCTCTTTGGCCTTAAAATATTTTGTTGGCTCTCCTTTGCCCTTGTTCGGAACCATCCTGATCATAAGCAGCCATCGGTTTCTTAACTTTCGTAGCGTATTCCGACTGTGGTCTAACGAATATTCAGAAAACCTTGCAGAAAATGTCTTCATCAAAATCCATGTATTCCCTTCGCTGTTGTATAATTTGCAGTCTTTTTGCCATTCTCGAGTAAAACGTGAACAGATTTAGGGAGACATTTTCTCATAGCTATTTATGTATTGCCAATTTACAGGCAATGTTAAAAAATAGTAACAGTAGAGGAGTAAGCTGACAGCACAAAGAACTCTTGATCTTTCTTTCTGTGTGTTCTATCACTGTATTTACCTTCAACGTAGATATTCGCTGGCCTTCAGTCTAGGCGAAAGTATTGCCGTAGCCATTTTCCATACTTGTATTTATCATCTTACTTGTCTGAATTTTATTGACACACAACTTCCTATACTGTACGCATTTCCTCAACTTGCATTCACCGCATTAAATTTTGTGTACTTAATATTACGCGCCATACTTCAAGTAACATGACTTACGATATCAATAGCGCATATCTTAGCAAGTGATGTTCTTCTTCACTGGTTTTTGAAGGCACTTGTTTTCTTCAAATTGGGGCAATCATGCTCGGCTTGTCTTAACTTGTTCTTGGCGTGGATTGTATTATCGATCATTTCTACTCAATAGGGATAGTCCACACATTGGACTCGACGGTTGTCATGGATAAGACTGAGTACACGGCGAAGCTACAAGGTCTGTTGGAGGACAAAAACGCCTACCAGCTTTCGGGAGCGGGAGAGTTCAAGAAACATTTGAACAGCGTTAACAGGGTGATTGACAAGCTGAAGAAGTCCGGGGCCCTCAAAAGAGGAGAAGCACATACCGCAAAAGCCACAGACGCCGCGATGGCGCGTTTTTACGGTCTGCCAAAAGTGCATAAGCCTGGAGTGCCCCTTCGCCCCATCGTCTCTTTGCGTGGTACTCCGACGTTTGGACTATCGTAGTGGCTCTACAAGCGGTTCCGCTTTCTCACCGAGGATTCTAAATCTACAGTTAAGTCGGCTGAACAGTTTCTGCTGAACATAAGGCATCTAGAAATAGATTCAGACGAGGTGATGGTATCGTTTGACGTGGTGTCTCTATTCACCTCTATTCCAACTGACCTCACTGTAAGCACTATTGATGAACTACTCGCCGAAAAGTATGAGGACGAAGACCAGCAACTTAAACGACAACACGTCACTGAGCTGTTGGAATTGTGCCTCAGAACTTTCTTCAGCTTCAACAACCAGGTTTACGAACAGACGCAGGGAACACCGATGGGCTCCCCCCTGTCGGGACTTATTGCCGAGGCAGTCCTGCAGAGGCTAGAACAGCTTGCCTTCCGGGCTTACTGTCCGAAATTCTGGACCAGATGCGTCGACGACACCTTTGTCGTAATCAAAAGGAACGACGTTCAGAGCTTTAAGACCTTACTGAATTCTATATTCCCTGACATCCAATTTACGATGGAAGAGGAAGATAACGACCGGTTGCCTTTCCTGGATGTGCATGTCCAGAGGACTTCCGAGGGGAGGATAAAAACTACGGTCTATCGGAAGGCAACGAACACCAAACGCATCCTGCAATTCCAAATTAACCACCCAATTGGTCACAAACGCAGTTGCGTTAGATCTCTATTCCAACGCGTTCAAACGCACTGCAGCGATGAGGACGGGAAAAAGGCGGAGGCGAAATACCTCAATTCCCTGTTCATATCTAACGATTATCCGCGATCCTTCATACATGAATACCGACGAAGGCCCATCCGAAGTCGACCAGACGACGAAAAACCAAAGTTCTGGCTAGCGATCCCCTACGTGAAAAATGTTTCGGAGGCGACAGCTCGACTCCTGAACCCTTTCGGAATTGGGGTGGCCCACAAACCCGATTCAACCATACGGCAGCAGATAATGAGACCTAAGGACCCGCTTCCGGCAACGGAACAATCTGCAGTGGTCTACAGCATACCATGCCAAAATTGCGGTGCAAGGTATGTTGGTGAAACGGGTAAACGCCTCTGCACAAGACTGCATGAACACCAACTTGCAGTCGATCGCGAGGATAAACTGTCACTGGTATACGGCCACATGGACCGGGAGAAGCATGAGTTCGCTTTCGAAAACGCCAAAGTCATCAGCCGATCTAACGACAAGATGACCAGATTGGTGCTTGAAAGTTGGGCATCCGTGGGCACAATCAACAGAAATATTGATTGAAATCCAGCCTATCAGGCCCTCCGGACAAGACTCCAATCAGCCCCAACGAGGCCGCCGGCGCTAGCGAGCGACTTGCAACTTCGTCAAGAGTGGCCACCGACGCGGCAGTGGAGGAGAGCTAATCGAAACTCAAACGTCCGACATGAGTCATCAGTCCACCGATGAGCCCAAACATGTGAGCCGGGTCCGCGCTTTGAATGCCAACCAGTCCAGCCACCTGAGTATGGAAGGAGAGCCGATAGTAGCCGGCCAAGTGCACACAATACGCACACAGACCTGATGACGACAACAACAGACGTACAGGCGACGGGGGATGTAGAAGGACGAGCAGAGAGGGCTCTTCGCTGCGCACACGACCGGGATGAATCAAATACCCACCGACGGACACCGGACCCAGAACGAGAGCTGATCCGCGCATCCGGCTCAGAGGGGAGGTCGGGCGGTGGTCACACTACCGGGCCGGTTAACGTAGACGCGTTAACGACAAACGGACAGGCAACGGATGATACACACGGGCGCCAGCCACCCACAATGGAGGTGCCGCAGCCAATCCACGGACAGCATGAAGTTCAGCGCTCGTGCGTCAGCCATCGCTACAACACCAGATGGTCTGCGCGGCATTCCAACTCTCGGCAAGCAGGAACACACAACCCACCACTCTGATGATGGAAAATAGTGTATTTCCGAAACGTCAGCACAATTACAGTGTGGTCCACGACAGCGCCTTGTTTTCTTCTTCGCCGTTTTTGGGGGATGATGATCGGGATAGTTTATCTGGACCTCGTATCTTCACCTATGTTAATAAATAAATAAATATATATATATATATATATATATATGAGAAGAAGAGGCGATCACGGGAACCATAGTTTTACTTTCCTGACGTTTCCAAAGCGTGCAGGCTTCCGTCATCAGAGGTGGGGGTTATACCACGCCTCACAGTATTTATAGTGGGTGACAGACATGGTCAAATGGGTTTAAGCCAATGCAAAGGAAGGGAGGCCGGGACATCGGAGGGATGCTCGATCATCGACGCCTTGAAGCGGATTAGTCTCAGTCAAGGGGGTCTCTCGCCGGATTCTGCTGTTCGCGCCTGTGCCGCTGTCATTTATCTAAGAAGCCGTCCTGGGCCGGTGATTCTGTTTGTGTTCACACTTTGAGCTGATTTCGCACCTACAGAATGAGCGGATGAAGTGGTTAGGCTGATAATTGCTCTGTTCGATCTTGGTGCGGCTACTTGTGTGTCCACCATGGGCTCGCAGGGGTCCGGATTAGCGTCGGGTTCTGCTATTCGCGCCTATGCCGCTGTCATTGATCGAAGTTGCCGTCCTAGTCCGATGACCCTGTTTGTTTTCACAAGTCCATCTGGTTTCGCACCGACAGAATGAGCGGATGAAGCGGTTAAGCTGATGATTGCTCCGTCTGTTTGTGGTGCGGTTACTTGTGCGTCCACCATGGGCTCGTGAGGGCCTTGATTCACGTTCCGTCTAATTTGGTGTTCACTTTTCCCTGCATTGAGTTTCATTCGGAGGGCTTGGTAGGCTGAGTTAAACGACACACAACGGTTAATGGAGGTTGTCCCCGTGTGCCAGGCCTCGATTGTTTCCCTCACCACGCGGTCATTTCCTAGACCCAGAATTTCAGCATTCTGAAAGGCGAATTTGTGTTCGAAATTTGCGCAGTGTTCCGCCACCAACGAAAGTCGCTGCATCGTATCTACAGCCCTGCTGTGTTCTGCCATCCGGGTCTGCAACCGCTTCCCAGTCTCTCCGACATAGTCGACCGCACAGGAATCACATTTGACCCGGTAAACGACGTTTGTGTTTTCACCTATCAGCCCAAGTTTTGGAGTCGATATGTTGACGATACCTTTGTCATCATTGAGCGAAAAAAGGTCCACGAATTTAACGATCTCCTGAATTCTCTCTTTCCTGATATCCAGATTACGATGGAGGCTGAAAATAACAACCAACTGCCTTTCCTAGACGTGCTCGTCAATCGAAAACCAAATGGGAGCCTCAAAACGACGGTGTACTGGAAGGCCACCAAAACGCGCCAAATCCTAAGCTACCACAGCAAACACCCGGCATGCCACAAACGCAGTTGTGTGCGAACACTATACAAACGGGCAGAAACACACTGCAGCGAGCCGCAGGACCGGAAGTTGGAATAACGATACCTCCAGCGTCTCTTCTTGGCCAACGGATATCCTCAAAATTTCATCGAACGCAGCAGACAGGTCCGATTGAATGGAGAGCCGGCAGCCGAGCAACCGAAATTATGGCGCGTGCTACCATGCATTGACGGCGTTTTAGAGGCAGTCTCGCGTCTATTAAAACCCCTGGGGATCGGCATTGCCCACCGACCAGAGGCAACAATATGACATCTCCTCATACGGCCGAAGGAACCCCTGCCCCGAGGTGAAAACAAAAATGTCACTTA
This sequence comes from Ligula intestinalis, assembly GCA_036362985.1. Lineage (NCBI taxonomy): Eukaryota > Metazoa > Platyhelminthes > Cestoda > Diphyllobothriidea > Diphyllobothriidae > Ligula > Ligula intestinalis. The sequence continues at coordinate 10,716,765 of JAYGXS010000009.1, forward strand.
CGGCGTCAAATGTGATTTCTGTGCGGTCGACTATGTCGGAGAGACTGGGAAGCGGTTGCAGACCCGGATGGCAGAACACAGCAGGGCTGTAGATACGATGCAGCGACTTTTGTTGGTGGCGGAACACTGCGCAAATTCCGAACACAAATTCGCCTTTCAGAATGCCGAAATTCTGGGTCTAGGAAATGACCGCGTGGTGAGGGAAACAATCGAGGCCTGGCACACGGGGACAACCTCCATTAACCGTTGTGTGTCGTTTAACTCAGCCTACCAAGCCCTTCGAATGAAACTCAATGCAGGGAAAAGTGAACACCAAATTAGACGGAACGTGAATCAACGCCCTCACGAGCCCATGGTGGACGCACAAGTAACCGCACCACAAACAGACGGAGCAATCATCAGCTTAACCGCTTCATCCGCTCATTCTGTAGGTGCGAAATCAGCTCAAAGTGTGAACACAAACAGAATCACCGGCCCAGGACGGCTTCTTAGATAAATGACAGCGGCACAGGCGCGAACAGCAGAATCCGGCGAGAGACCCCTTGACTGAGACTAATCCACTTCAAGGCGTCGATGATTGAGCATCCCTCCGATGTCCCGGCCTCCCTTCCTTTGCATTGGCTTAAACCCCTTTTGACCATGTCTGTCACCCACTATAAATACTGTGAGGCGTGGTATAACCCCCACCTCTGATGACGGAAGCCTGCACGCTTTGGAAACGTCAGGAAAGTAAAACTATGGTTCCCGTGATCGCCTCTTCTTCTCATTTATGCCCTAGGACTCGGATTTTCGTATCTTTTAGCAATATATATGTACATTTGGACGGTTTTGTAGGAAGAGCTTGATGAAATTATAGATGTACAGTTAGGTTGCAAATTTGGTGACATACCGACAGTATAGAATAAAGTCGTGTGTTATGTTTCAAATAAAACATTTACAGAAAATATGTTATGGTACGATTCACATAAACTGAAGTTATAAAGTAAACTTCGTGGATGACCGGAAATAATCCTGAACCAAGCCTTTTCGTTATGAAAATTATGAGCAATTTAGCTACTGTTTGAGCACTTTCACGACATTCAAATTGCTTATTCCACTTAGGCGTTAATTCCACGGTCGAAACACCCACTGACTAAAGGAAAACTTATGTGGATCACGGTACCAACGTTCGTGCTTTGCCTTGTACGCATATGTGAGTCATGTTTGCGAACTGAAAGAAATTTTCGGATTTAAATGAATAAGCATGTAGATGAATAATACGGAATGTTAATAGCATGTCGCATCTCATCTTTCTATTGGATGGGGGAAACAAATTTTACTTGATCCGTCTTCCATGATAAGACTGAAACCTAGGAGCGTACACTTGTTTTGTTGTTACTTGGTTAGGGGAGAAGGTAATTGAGCTACATGATCTGCCATCGGAAGGGTCAGAGGAAAAAATCGGGCTGCATTTCAAGTGCTCTACGTATTATTAATCAAGTGGCTCTAAGAGGTTGGGTAAGAAAATTTCAAATGAAATTACCTAGTTAAAATACAGAAGTCTCGAATGAGCGGAAGAAATTGAATTACCTCCTACAATCCATGCAACTTGGTTGAAAAGGAGAATCGTTGACAATAACTTCCTTCTCACAAAAAATTGAACGCATAGCCATCAAAAATGCAGGACTATGGCACTGGGGCTCTTAAAAGCATCAGTTTTTGAAGCGCAATATGCTAACTGGCACTGGATGAATATGAGAGACGTGACGAAGTCCAGAAAGGTGCGAAAGAATTTTGAACTGAACATATTTTGAACCTACCAGGAACAACCCAAAATTCTATACAGCTGCAAAAGAAGCACGTTAAACCAAGACCAAAACCCCTACAAGGGCTTCAAACGAAGCACTGATGACAGATGACCAAGTCGAAACCTGTATTTTACCTGTATTCTACCTGAGTTCTTTCAGTCGGTCTTCAATTGATAGGCCTAATTCCCTTCTTTTGTTACAACCTGATTCAAATATATTACCACTCTCTCTTCTCAACGGAGAAACTGCATTTTTGTCTGCACTAGTAAGGGTGGAATTGCTCTGACGGAGGTCCACCACATTGTATGGTAGGCACTAGGTACCTGTACTTGTACTTTGAGAACTTGTCAATGACTTTTGTGAAAAATAATTTAAGATATTTCAGAAGTCATTCAAGGAGAGTGAACTTCCGGAACAGCGAAATAATTTAGTCATAGAGAGAGGTCCTGTATCGACCTGCGATATGTCTATTGATTGCAAACACGACTGGGTTGCTGGAAATCATATTTGGCTAGTTATTACTTATGATAGGAGGCTTAATGGCATAGAGCTGACTCCTTTTGGAACAGAATGATCAACCAAAAGTAAGCATGCTTTTTGTTCCTTATTTACAAGCATATGCCTTTCGGCGGCTTTGAGTAATTATCATTGGGAATGTAGAACACCTACGCCGAATTTAGTTATCCACTCGCATGTTCCTCTCCACCTGTGATCTTGCCTCGCCTTTTCTTTCATAAGGAATTGTTATTTCCTAAATATATGCATCGTTACTTCTCACAACTTTTTTGATCAATCATGATTCGTCATAATCAGGCGAAGGTTATCGCGGTCTCTTTTATTTGACCCTTTGCGAATTGCAGTCACAGCGTCTGCCGTACATTTTTCATAGTCTACACATCCTTTAACGTTCTCCATTGCGTCTACCCGTAGCGGACTGCGGATGATAGTGCTGTGTCCTTTTGTTTTCGCCGCTGATAGTTACACCTGCTGGCTCGTGTTAACTGACATCATCCCATCTGATTATATAGCTTGGAACAAGTGAGTAGCCAACTGCAATTACGTAAACGACCTTTAAAATGTTCGGCTTTGCCGATGCATTTCTTAACTACTATGCACCGAATGGGAGTTCAAAAGCATTTGCCCATATTTCCCTTAATAAACTTGACTTGAATTGACTCTGCAATCAGCAAGGGCATATCATGATCCTATCTTGGGTACTTTGGTGGTGATATTCGGGCCTTATACGGTCCCATCCTCATTTCGAACTTAAGTGTACTGATGATGCTTTCGATGGGTTTCCTTGTGTCGCCTCCCTGACATCTGTCTCTTTAAATAGTTGTACAGTTATACGGAATTGAGATAGAATTTCTGCCATTATATGATTCCTCACACGACAGTGAGCGTTTTGAATACTCATACACACTCATGGGCATGACTGTCCAATCTCACGCATATATTTTCCTCCCGCGAGTGACAATTTTTTAACCTTAAAAGCTCACAAGTCCCATTCACCTAATGCATTTTCACAAAATGTTCAAAAATTTCTTCTCTTTTAGTTCACTGTCGTTGTTTCCCACCTCACTCATGCGTATCATTTGGCATTATGAACAAACGGATTTACCATTCATAATTTTTCTCCTTCGATCTAAAAGTTCTTTGAATGGCAGTACTGTTCCCTCTTATCAAATAAAAATGTACAGCTGTCTCTGTACGAAGATCCCCCACACTGCTTATCTGATGAATAAGTGACGGTAGTCATGCCGTTCATGTTCTAAGATGTCTCCGTTTGCTCGCGGTTCACCATCATCAGAATTGTTTTGTGACTTATGGAAGTTCGTCCGATCGCCGAACTTTTGCGCACAAACCGAGGATTCCCTTTCGCACTCCAATAAAGTTTCGCGCTGTGTTTTTGGCCTGTATTTATAATTGTACTATACCCTTGGATTGAACTTAATCTGCCGTTCGATATCGCTCTCTTCGATGTTGCCCTACTGAACTAAAAACGTAAAAGAAAAGCCTCTGAAGAGCATAAAAAGGCCGAAGACAGTGCAAGAGGAACTCCTATTAACTAGCAAAGGAACTCTATCGAAAAATAAAACTTTAGGAAAAACCCCTTTGAATCATATATATATATGTATATGAGAAGGCAAGGCGATCACAGGAACCAAGGATTTAATGTCCTGACGTTTCGGAATCAGACAAGCTTCCATTGTCAAAGGTGGTAAATGCACGAACGTTCACAGTATTTATAGGTAAAATGCAGCTAGGCGTGGGGATGCCTGTTGTCATGCGGCTGCGGGCTCGTCTTATCTATCAGCAATATATATATATATATATATAAAGGTGAAGATACGAGGTCCAGATAAATTATTCCGATCATCATCCCCCAAAGAAGGCCAGTTTACAGGCAATTTTAAAGCATTGGTAAAGCACCTCTTGGGTGCCTTCCAAAACCTCGAAGGCAGGAAAAACATAAAACAATGGAAGACTACGGACCAAAAAACTATTAGAATAACGCCTAGCACAATTAGCAACCATACAAGAAACTGTTACCCCGTTTTGTCTTAGAGCGCGGCTATGTATACAGCAACCGTAAGTATTATGGTGGGCAGAGTATTTAACATCCACCGAGTTTTCCTTTGGAAAAAATATTTAGCAATCTTCGGAAATTAATGCTCAAGTAAGAAAGGAGCAGTAAAAGAAACGTCTACGCAGAAGTTAGGAGGAAGTTTAGCTTGTCCCTACTTTCAAATTAGGACTGTAGAAGAAGGAACTGCCTCACTAAAATACATGGCGGAGTAAGGCAGGCTGATGTTACTATGGCAGCCCATAATGGTAGCATAAAAGCGGTAATAGAGTGTCGTCAATAGCATTAACATGCCTGCTTTCTCATGGAAAAGCGTCAATGGACGTGAGGCTTCCATAAATCACCATTCCTATTGGAATTCTGATAAAATTGAACAGTTGACGAAACGGGAGTGACCTAACAGACAAAAAGAGGGAATCTTGCGCACTCAGTGAGTTAAACTCTGCAAAAGCTACTGCCCACCTCTTCCGTTTTCGGTCCTTCGTTAAACGAGGTCACGAAATTCTCCCTTTACTAAATGAAAATAAAAACTTTGTGCAAGATGAGTCTGAGAAGGCTAAACTGTTCAATGCATTCTTTGCAAAGCACCTTACGACGGAATCTGAACCAATCCCGTCGTTTCAGCCATGCTCAGTCAATACTATCAGTACCATAGATTTCTCCATAGAAGTAATTCGTAAGCACATTATCCGTCTAAAAAACTCGCACTCCTCGGGGACTGAAGGCCTTCCAACTTCACTTATCAAGAGAGTATTCAGCTTCCCCCGAATGCTAAGTTATCTATTCTCAGCTTATCTTCGAAACGGTTTCTTTCCTGACTCATGAAAGACATCTGTTATTCTTCCAGTCTTCAAGTCAGGATCTCGTTCGGACGTAAATAACTACCGAGGTGTTCATAAAACCCCGGCCCTAGCCAAACTTCTGTAAAAGATCATATTTAATCAAATTCTCGATTTTTGTGTAGAAAAAAAACTATTAAACGCCTCACAGCATGGATTTCTACCTGGAAGATCATGCGAAACCTGCCACTTGGCATTCCTTAACCTGGATACTTCACTTCGTAATGAACAGCAATCATTCATCGTGATTTACTTTGACCTAAGTAAAGTTTTTGACAAGGTGCCACATAGGCGCCTTTTAGTGAAACTGGAAGCCCTAGGCATCAGGCCTCCCCTCCTCGATTTCATTGCCTCCTCTCTGTCTAACCGCAGCCAGGTCTTAGTAGGCAATAGCTACTCTTTGCCTCAGCCGTTCACGTGTGGCGTTTTACAAGGTACGGTTTTAGGTCAACTCCTTTTCATTCTTTACATCAATGAAATTTCAACAGTGCTAAATAATTCAGAAAATTTCATTTATGCTCATGACCTTAAGTGTACTTACTCATTTTCTAAGGACACGGCCAGTACCTGTGTTGATAAAGTTAACGCAGACTTGCGTACCCTCTCAAGTTGGAGCGCTACATGGCAGATGGAGTTTTCCCCATCCAAATGTAGTATCATTTGTTTTGGTCCCATCGGACCCATTATCTTCAAAATAGCCCACTGTTAGAAAGATCTACGATAAAGGATTTGGGTATTACTTACACGAATAAGCTTGCATTATTACCTCATGCCGATCGAATCTCTACCAAGGCCGAACAGATATGTGGGTTTATATCGCATAATTTTTTCCTTCTAGAATTGAAGTTGAAACTATACCGCATGTTTGTTCTCCCTATGCTAGAATACTGCTGTCCGCTTTTTGGTCTCATGACCCAGAATGACCGTAGCTAGATTGAAAAGGTTCAGCGAGTTTTCACTCGTAAAATATTTTCTGTTTCTGTGTCTGGTATTACTTATACAGATAGATGTCAGCTAGCAAACATTAAATTTCTTTGGGTAAGAAGACTCGAAGCTGGTATATGCTTTTTGTTTTGCGTTAAAAATAGTCCTGATCTCCCACAAATTAACGCTCTTATTCCGATAGACCGACCTTACGCCACTCGTAAGTCTTCCATGATAATTTTACCCCCCCCCCGTAGCTCCACATCTAACCGTTCTCGCTTTTTTACCTCCAAATATGCTTTTAGTTGGAACAACCTTCCACTTGAGATTAGACTGTCTTCTACAATATCGATTTTTAAAGGCAAATTACAGAAGCACTTAAATTTAGAGAAAATAAATTCATTATGCCACTCGTAATTCCTCCAGGATTATTGCACCCCCCTTAAGCTCCACTTCGAACCATTCTCAATTCTTTGCCTCCAAATATGCCTTCCTCTTGAATAATATTCCCCTCGAAATTAGGCTGTCATCTAACTTAGCATTTTTTAAAGTCAAATTACGTAAACACTTAACTTCGTAAGATATCAAGTCCTTGTTATCCATCTCCTTCCCAAACTTTTGGACTTTGAAAAGGGTCCCCCTGGTATCTGAGGTGGTTATGTTTACATCAAATTTTTTTCCATACATGTGCATTTCTTGCTCCTTTGAGTGATATTTGCAACGATGTTTTGTCCAATTCTCTGTCCAGTCATCATTGCCGTTTTCTCCATTCTCCGTTTTACAACCCTGACGATAGGCTTCATGGTCTTTAGTCCTGCTCGCGGCGGTTTTGCTATTTTTGCCAGCTCGTCGCTAAACTCCACAGTCTACAAGGTCACATCTCGGGCGTTTCGTTTATGATCAGGTGACCTCTGCCGTTCTCTCATCTTCCTGACTCTGTTGTCCGCGATGGCCTCCTCCGGTCTCATCTCCCTGATGGGTGATCATGAAGCCAGTCGGGCGGTGTAACAATGGTGAATGACAGCCTCTGCTGTTATATGATTTCTCCAATTACAAGAAGCGTTTCCAACCCTCATTCGTTCTAAGTCACTTTAAGTCACTTTATTAAGGGAAGAAGGCTTTCGCCCTTGAGCTCCCTTTTCATAACCAAAATCGCATAAAAGGTCCACCGTACCAATAGAACATAATACAAATGTACAAATGTAGGCTTATCATCAGCGATAAGTGTGAGCCAGTTGCAAGGTGCTGCTACTGACACTTTGTTCATTATATCTGCCACAGTTTCTCAGCAAATGAGAATCACGTTTGTGTTTAAAAATGTCAACAGTATCTGACATTTTTAAACACAAACTTGATTCTCATTTGCTGAGAAACTGTGGCAGATATAATTAACAACGTGTCAGTAGCAGCCCCTTGCAACTGGCTCACACTCTCATCAACAGTCCTGCCTCATTTGCACTACAATCAATCCTCTCAACCAAACCCCTTAATTTTGTTGAAGCAGTTTTTTTCTCCTTCATTTTGTTTTTTTTTTAAGCGCGGGTTCGCTGAACTCCGCCCCAGCTTCAATGGTAGGAGTTTTTTTTTCACTGCTTCCTCCTTAGTTCACTATGCGTTGACTACTATTTTAAAACGACGATATGTTTGTGAATATGAATTAATCTACCAACACTACTAAACGTTCCCGCTGTTGATTTGGTTGTTTCATGGAGAGCAGCATTTATCAACGGTGTATTTATTTTTCCACAGCAATAAGTTTGCAATGACGAGGCCCCCCGGGCCTAAAATATAAAATATATTTATTTATTTATTCCTTTTCAAACACGCAAGTTGTAGATTTTGAAAAGGGTCCTCCTGGCATTTTGTCATCGGCAGTAAAAAAACTCCTAAATCGGTGGATGAGTTCAGCGGGCCACCGATTTCCAAAAAACTATACGAGGAAAAACTGCCTTTATAGGTAAGAGGGTTTGAGGTGGTTAGATTGGGACCTGATGTTGAGGGTTCGGGACGTTCATGGTCATGGGAAAAAAATATATCATTGAGTTAAGAAGGGTCATCCGAGACAACAGGAGAAGTCAGGCGAAGTCAAGGCAACATCACCGGTATGAGACCCACCTGACCCCAGAGCCCATCGAAAAGTTGTCGATAACCCTTAATAGCGACCTCGAAAATCACGGCGAAGGTTGTAAACACGGGGAAGAGTTCACAGCCCTTGGAAGTGATGCTTGACTCTGCTTTAAATGCCAGGAGGACCCTTTTCATAATCTACAACTTGCGTGTTTGGAAAGGAAACAGACAGTACCGGCTTTATTTCCTCTAAATTTAAATGCTTTTGTAATTTGCCTTGAATATCAAGTGGACGTTTGCTCCAAATAAAAGCATATTTGGAGGTAAAAAGCGAGAACGGTTAGATGTGGAGCCACGGGGTGGTAAAATTATCATGGAAGAGTTACGAGTAGCGTAAGGTCGGTCTACCGGAAGGAGAGCGTTAATTTTTGGGAGATTTGAATTATTGTTAACGGAAACAGAAAGCATATACCAGCTATATACAGAGGAACGCTTATTTGATGTGTAATTTGTTCGTGTGTGATCGAGAGCAAAGTGTTTCATCGAAATATGCAGTGCTCTCTTTTGGAATGTTTCAACTAATTTTGGGCACAAACAATTTCATAGTTAGTTTGCTTTCATCAGGAAGTCAAATTGACTCAATTAGAATATAATCCTCCAATAAACAGAATAACTTTGGTAATTCGAAAACACGATATTTTCTTTTTTTTCTAGATTCGAACATTGCCACAAAATGCACGAAGTAAAAACATTTTGCTATCATTTGGATTTTAGTTTGACGCTCCATATTTGGCCTTACCTTTTCTGGCGTGCTATGGGAATCATCCATTGCGATGGTTTGGCTATCTGTCATGCATTTGGGATATTTTACTTTATTACTTTTTCCTGCATATCTAAGTCTTACCTATATTATCTACGAATGTCATAGGCCATGTTTAACGATTGAAATCGAAGCACCATGAGTTGGTGTTTTGGTTGTTTTTATTTGATTCGTGGGCTTCTGGTGTTTACGATTCAAGGATGGCAACACGGCGGCTGACAGACACATTTCTGTTTATGAGAAATAATGCAATGCAAGATCGTCAGATACCTGGGCCAAAAAACGATGTGGGCAATTAATTTTAAAGGTTTATCCTTTCTCTTCTATGCAGCGCTCTGAGGACAAAGTAAAGCTTTTGGGCGAGATGACTGACATTGAATTGGGTCCTTCGACTGCGTCTGAAAGTTTGCAGGAATGGCAGGGCCTTGTAAATTCTATAAATTATGAGTTTTCTGTTATCCGGCAAAAAAGTAAGCTTATTTTGTCATGCAATAACGTTTCGTAGTGAAAGATCTCATCAGTCTTCATGATCGACACTTAGTGACGGCCAATCTGGACGATAATCTCGATGAGGATCAAGAAATAGAGGCCCAGACTAAAGAGCTTACTCAGGTTCTTTATCTGTCACATTTTACCTTTTTTGCCTATTGAATTCGCACGCCCCTTTTACTGTCATGAGCTGTTCTGTCTAGGCAAATTGCCATATAATATATTGGAGAGATTACTGAGGACTAGTCGTTTTGCTCTGAAACAGTTCTATTCAAAGGGTTATTGTAGATTTCCTTGCATGCTTGACGACAAGTTGATCGGACAATTTCCTGTAAAAATTTATCCATGATTTATAAGAGATGACTTTTCCAGGGAGGGTTTTCGGTCGTTTATATATTCATTCCGATTACTTAATCTAAGGAAATTCAATATCCTTTTGCATTTAATTGTTTGTCTTTTAAACACAGTTTGTTTGTGAGTCTACTTAGGTGCTGCCGGCGTTCCTAAAATGTTCTTCCCTTACACTCGATGCTATAAATTATCCGTTTTACGTCTTGTCGACCTGAACGTAACAACGCCCGTTAGAGCTATTTTAATACACATTTACCGTATGTAAAAGTGTCATTTGCTGGTTAACCGCGTTTTGCAAGTGTTTTGCGTTTTTTTCACCTAAAGCTTGTTACGTCAAATTTGTCCAAAACGTCTGCCATCATGTTTGATTTTCCACACGTTCCATACAAGGATTTCAACGCAGTTAAATCTAGCGGCACCTGGACTGCTTACTTATTGAGGTATGCGGCACCCTTGGGCTTCGGGAAACTAAACACCCAGGAAGAATGCCACCGGAAATAACAGAAAGTATTCGGCGTCGTCCGCCTGGCCCCCATAACCAATCGTAGCCCCTCCAGTGACCATAGTCTTTCGCTACGCCACTTTTTGTGACAGATGTAAGATAAAAAGCTATAGTAAATCTGAACGAACATCTGTTATACAGTCAGGTCGATGAGGCACCACTCCCGATAACTAGACAGTCTACCTACTCAGGTAGTGGTACGTGAGTCAAACACGCTAACCAACTACTCGTGGCAAGTTGCGGGCGGCAATTGCGAAGGAAATCGCCTTTTCAGTTTCTTTATTCTTGCTATTCCTTTCAAAGTAGTAACTTTTTCTGCCTTTCTGTTCTGTTTGACTGAACTCCAAATGCATTGAAAAAAACGTGTTTGAGCTTATATTGGATTTCTACAAATATTTTGCATTTATAATGGCTATCTGGCAGTCATAGCTCCACATTAGTCAAACTATAATGGTGTGAAAATTTTTTTCCGATCCCTCATAGTTACTTGTGCTAGACTAATTGAGGAAATTTAGTGTCTGCGTATTTTACTTCTGTTTGCTTGTCTTGTTAGTTTTCTACGTGCAGTTTTCTGTTTTTATTAGAAGTAATCTACAAAAAATTGAATTCAGTATTTACTGTTAGTTAGTAGTGTCTATGATTTCAAATCGTTCGGACTACTGAACATGGATTTTTTTTCATATTTTAAAGTATATTTTTCACTTGTAACAGAACATCCTGAAACATCGAGAATATTTTAGTAAATCGTTGTAACCGCACGCATTCTGAGCATATGCAAAAACCAGCAAAAATTAGCGTAACTACATATTCCTACACACCTAAACTTTTCATATAAAGACTTTAAGACCAAAACAGTAATGCACCAAGATGCCTTTTCAGGATGATATTCTTTTCTCTATAGTAAAGTTAGTAAAGGATTTATGTGGTCTGCAAGCCGACTTCGAATCATTTACTTCTCAAGTTTTGTTCTGATTATCTATGTAACTAATACGCTGGCATTTTTTGCTGATTATCGTTGGATCGTTTTGCACACACTGATTCATTTTTCACAAATAGACTGTGTAACGGGGTTTTCCGTCCAGAATACCCTGGTCCTTTTGAGGTTGTTATCTAGCATTGTCGTTATCTCTTTGCCTCCACCTAGCTCTTTACCCTGTGCCATCGGCAACTTGGTCAACTGACCTCCCTTAAGCGGCGCATCCAGTCAAGCGGTGGTCAACAGAATGAGAAATTGGCCACAAATGTTATCTCCTCCATAGCTCGAACGCTACAAGAACTTTCGACCACATTCCGCAAAGCTCAGTCGCAATATCTTAATCGTAAGTTTTTCTGCTTGTGTTCTTGTATGGTGGCTCTAACCCCTCTTTACAGCAGGAACTTATATCGTGGACTATTTCCCTGGTCATTAGGCACTGGCTGTAAAATTTCTCTAGTTAACCCTAATGGGTATTGGTAATTGAAAGTGTAAAATACCTTGCTAATCACTGAACCACAAACGGACTGCCATTTGATTGGTAAATCCTTCGTTCCAAGTGCCGAAAGACACAACTTTCCGACGAGGATCCACTGATTTCTATCCTATCAGTCCATTTACGGCCTAACTTGCTAACGCACTATCCTCCCCATTTCACTCCTTCCACACATAGTACATTCGAATGGCCAGATGAGGTATACTGCAGTGGCTAATAACCCTTACAGATCCGCCTCTGTGTGCTACACACGCACTTGCACTTGTCACAGTTATACAGTCGTTTTCGAACGTATATAGCGTGTGGAATAGATCCGAACAAGCAAGGGAGACCGGAATGACCATTTCTGGCTTGTCAGCCCTCCTCAGCCAGTCATGGCCATTCCGGTCTCCATTTGCTTTGTCGGATTCATTCCATCCCATCCTCATAGTCACTATATGGCTGCCTACGCGGGCTCTAATTGTGAGCTCCTAAGCGAAACGGTACTTAATTGTTCCTCTACCAGATCGGCGAGGCCCATATATTCATATATAGCGTGTGCCCAACAGCATGGTTAGCGCAGATATGATAACTTGCACGTGAGGTAGTTTACAGTAAAGGCAGATTTGTGCTGCGTCTACTGTTATCGTCCTGCCTGCCTCAATATAGACCCGATGAAACGACTCAGTCAAGAAGACCCGATGCACGATCGGGTTCAGTTGTCGAAAGAACTAAATAACTGGCCTATGTATGCCGCACACGCCTCTTCTGCGCAAAATTGGCCAGATTTTCACACAACAGGAAAGCGAGCGAGTCAGCGTACCATAGAGGCCACAGTATGAAGGAGCCATTCCAGTCAGACTCACTGTCTGCCATTCCACACGAACACGTTGGGCTGACTGGGGCGTCTGAGTTTAGTCTTCAGATGGTAGTCGTCCTAGCACGGCTTTTAGTGCCCCGTGATATAAGCAAGCGTTGAGATTCGATCGTACTACCTCTGCTCTCCTGTGAAGCAGTAAATAATCCAATTTAGTGTACCGGCCGCTGCATCTGCTGGGATACCATCTTCACCCGCTGCCTTCCAAACTTTCAGTCGTCCCAGCAGAAGCCTACAAAACTAATTGTTATGCTTTGACAGAATCACTTCACCGGCTGTACTCGACTATATAGAGTACTGAAGTCAACCCCACTGACTGGTCACTGTCCATTATCTTACCGATATCGAAGCGTGGTGACATGACAATATGCTCAACTTACCGCGGCATCAGCCTCATAGACATAGCCGCCAAGGTGTTTGTGACCATCCTTCGCTGTAGATTTTTGACGGAGCACAATCTTCATTCTACGCCGCATACTGGAGCACAGACACCAAAATCAACAGGTCACCACCGCCTGTTTTATTGACTTCAAGACCGCCTTTGATTCCATCGACAGAGAAGCTTTATGGTAAATCTTGCTTGCGGACGGTCTCCCACCAAAGTTGCTCAATCTAATCAAAGCCTGCTATAGCACAAAATCAGTCCGAGTAAGAACCCTTGGTGAAGAGTCAAATTCTTTCCCTCTGAAATGTGGATTTCGACAAGTGTGACCTCTTTCCCCAGTTCTCTTCAACTTCTTAGTCGACTGCGTGATGCATCAATCAATTCTACCTGACAGTGGATGTGAAATCAGCCCTGAATTCAGAGTACCTGACCTGGAATATGCCGATGACATTGTCGTTCTTGGTAAAACCCCTCAGTTACTACAGCCAACGCTAGAGCGAATCACCAGCTTCGCTGCAACTGTTGGTCTGACGATTAATGTACGCAAGACGAAGCTCCTGGCTACGTATTCTGGCGCAGTAAACCACTGTTTATCAGTGGTCAACCCATTGAAGAAGTTAGCTGCTTCCGCTATTTGTGCTCGAATATGCTAGCCAACGAACAGGCCAAAGATGAAGTCAAGAACCGAATCGCACAGTCTAAAAATGCATTGAGGCTGCTAGCCAGACCACTGTGGTCTCACTCAGACATCAGCTTCTGTACTAAGCTGCTGATATGCAAAGCATCAATCAGACCGTTGTTAGTATATGCCTGCGAAACATGGCCAGTGAGAAAGGCAGACATCCTATCGCTCGAAATCTTTAACCATTGGTGTCTTCGAAGCCTCTTGAGAGTCTTCTGGCAGGATCACATTTCCAATGTCGAGCTGTACCGCAGATGTTTCAAGCTACAAAGTCTAGCATCATACATCCAGCATCACCGATTGCAATGGTTTAACCATGTCCTGCGCAAGCCGTCAACGGACCTCTGCATGTTGGTCGTGAACCCCTCTCGTAGTGCCAACTAGAGATACCGAAATGGCGGTCAACTAAAGACATGGCTCAGCACCGTCAAGTCGGACGTCGAACGGATGGGCCTCATAACCGACATTGGAACAAACAATGGGTTAAAATCTGTGAGGAGCTCGCTTCCGACCGCCGCCAATGGCTCGCCGCTATACGTGACATCCATGAAACCGATTCATCCAACAACAGGAGCTAATCGGATCAAGTACTAGTCAAGTAAGTACCAGCCGATGAAGAGAACAAACGCTGTGCTTGAACGTTCTGTCCACCAATGCAGCACACTGCGTTTTCGCATGAGGGGTGAGCTGCTCGGATCTCACAAATTGGCATAAGGAACACACAGAGGAGCCAAAAATACGTTCTCAATGCTACTTGTACTGGTTACGGTTGTGATTATGTCTGATCTAGTCGGTCTCGATGACGTCACGGACGGTACCTCCATGCATGACAACTGGCGGCAGCGGATGTGGAGAGTTCTACCCAGTCTTTTCCCCAGCGCTGGAGACCGAATACCGAAGGTCCAAGAACCACTTCCATATCCTGATGGACTGAGTCGAGCCAGGTTTTCAGTTGACCCCCTCTTCGACTTTTCCAATTAGGTAGCGGTTTCAAGTCGACGGCAGTAGCACTGAGCTCTTGAGGTTGACGACGAAGAACGTGTCCAAACCACCTCAGTCGTCTTTCCTGAACGGCCTGGGATATCCTTGTGATTTTGTCGCAGCGAGTGCGGACTGTCTCATTTGAGGTGAAGTCGACGTACTTCACTCGAAGGATTCTCCTCGGACAGTAGTGGTCAAAGACTTCCAGCTTCCGTTCCTCTTCCACGCGCATAACCCAACATTCGCATCCGTATAGGAGAACGGACCGCACAGATGCACGGTACACGCGGATCTTTGTGGAAATAGAGATATCGCGTCGGGTCCGTAGGCACTTCCGAAGGCTGGTAAACACTCGTCGTGCTGCGTCAATTCAGGAAACGATGCCATCCTTACTCTGCCCATTCGGCAGCAACCTCGCTCCGAGGTATTTGAAACTGTCTACTTCTTCAATTTAACAGCTGGTAATCTCGAGAAGTGCCTTTTCTTGGACAGGGATGCAGCGTGAAAACACTTTGGTCTTCCCAGCGTTTATGGACAAACCGACTGATTTCGCGGCCTCGTTCACCTGTTACACCACAGACTGTAGATCGCCAAAGCTTGAAGCTAGGAAAGCGATATCATCAGCATAGTCAAGGTCAGTTGAACGGCGCCCGGGTGCAAGCTCAGTACCGTCATTTTTCTGCAGGACCTTCCCGAGAACCCAGTCAATGGTGTAGTTAAAAACAATGGGTGACGTTTTCAATCTCCATGAGGGGCCTTTCTTCCACGCCTGTGGCGGGGAGTGTAGAACAAGTTAATGGGGAGATTTGCACTGATGGTGTTGGATCTGCAATGGTTTACTGCATGTTTTCATGGATGCGTATATGGCCGAGCAGACCCCTGCGGTGACTTCACGTGCGTAAGTAGTGAGCTCAGCCAAGCTGAAGGCGATATGCTTATTTTGAGGTTCCTGGCACCGGTTCGCCAGTCTGTGTACAGTAGATTCTCAAGTGTCCCACCAGGCCGGTGCGTGGCATGCATATGTGCTGGTGGTAGTATGGGTCGGGAAAGTTAAGGATGGCTTAATCGGTTACGATGATGCTGCTACTCGTAGAGGAGTTGATAGCGCTGGCGGTGGGCGAGTTGTCGGATTTGCCGGGCGGTTTTAGTGTGTCGTTGTTGCGGTTACTTCCACTGTCTTGGATGCACCTGTCACTGATCGTATTGCAGTTATTGGACATGAAATTCATTGAGGTGACTTGGCAATTTTGGGTACGAGCGGATCCCCAAGAACCGCACGGATTGTTTGTTCGAGGTTGTCTCCTCTAGCACTTTGGCTCAATAGCCGAACCACAAGGCGATGGTGGCAAGCGAACTTATTTAATGGCGGTTCACGCTCGCCGTGCCACATCGCCGTCGTCAGGCTTTGCGACGCTTCATAGGCTTTTGGCATGCCAGACCTCAGCCCGCCGCACCCTGGTAGCACTGCCGCTGCTGGTCCGCTACTGCTTATTCGTCAGACCCGAGAGTCCGCTTATTTCACAGCTAACCTTCACTGAAGGTCGTCCAACTTTTCGCCCCCCGTGGACGCGCCGTGTAGCCAGCAGCTAGGCTAATGGTTAACCCGCCTTCCCGTTTCCTAATTGGAAACGTCGAAGAGGGGGTCAACTCAAAACCTGGCTTGACTCAGTCTCTCAGGACATAAAAGTGGTTCTTGGACCTTCGGTAGTCGGCCTCCGGTGCTGGCGAAGAGACTGGGTCAAACTGTTCAGGTCTGCAGCCACGAATCGTCGCGCGTGGAGAAACACCGTACAGGACATTATTGAGGCCGGCTAGATCTGTCATGATCGCAGACGTAACAAGTACAAGCATGTCACTGCATAGGCCTAACAGTGATTACATATACGTGAGCAGTCTATACATTTGAGTCTGATGTGCCGGATATATGTCTGGACTCAGGTAACTGGCTTGCTCGTCTCACTGCTGGGGGTTTCTGAGTGGAGGAGATGAACGATATATTTCAGAATTCAATCAGTTCGGTGAAGAATCTCAAGGAATTCAGGGCTGGGGGGGGGAGGTTGTAGTCGAAAAGCACACTGGATTGATTTATAATTATCAAGTAGAAGACTGTTCTCTAACGACCATGCAGAGACGTGATCTAAGCCATCCTCCAGAAACCGTAGATGAGTCTAATGTCTACTAGAGTGGCCAACAAATTATGTCCCTAGCAAACGCAACATAAGTCAAGTCAAGTTTATTAAGGGAAGTATAAGCAAACGCCTTTAAACTCCCTATTGGTACACAGTAGTTAAGAAATGCATTGGCACAGCCGAACATTTCACGTGCGGTGATATCAGTTAACAGGAGCCAGCATGTGTAACTGAGCTAAAAGAGCAGACAGTGAAAAAACTCCTAAGGCTGGCTCATAATTCTGAATGAACGTTGAGCGTAATTTGCCTACAATTATACCTTTTACGCTTTACCCCCTCCCATATAAATATAATGGCCTGATGAGAATTTATTGAAAGTATACGTATGCTCGCCAATTACTCTTCGGAATGTCATTTGTGTTTTTTAGGCGAAAAACTGTCACATATAGACAACCGTTGGGCAATCTCAAGTCATGAGTGTGAAGAAGTGTGGGGTCAAGATGGAATATTGAAGGACTCCTCAGTTATCAGTAAATAGAATAGATTTTCACTTGCCAGCTTAGACAACATAATTTTCGCATATTTCTTTCCAGATAATACACCTGAATATCTACAGTACACACCACGGATCACGCAACATTTCGACATAGGCGAAAGATTGATACTCTTTCGCTAGTCG
Organism: Ligula intestinalis; assembly: GCA_036362985.1. NCBI lineage: Eukaryota > Metazoa > Platyhelminthes > Cestoda > Diphyllobothriidea > Diphyllobothriidae > Ligula > Ligula intestinalis. The sequence continues at coordinate 10,734,312 of JAYGXS010000009.1, forward strand.
GTATTGACTCAGGTTGTGATACTGATTATCGTGTAGTGTATTCTGAAGTTTATTCCGTCATGATAGGATGCGGGCTTTTTAACGAGCTTCGTTCTGACTACCAGCAAAATGTATACATTGTAAAAACTGGCTACTTATGTAGTATGCCTTTTTATCATCGATTTTGACTGCCTTTATAAATTCAAGTATATTTTATGGAAAACCTGCATGAAAAGATTCTTTATTGTTCTCGTTAGGTAGCGGATTACGCCTTCGTTAAATTTCATACTCAAAGAAAGGGTAGCTTTCAGTTATAAAAAAGTAGCTAATTATGAGCTTTTTACAATTGTGAGTTGTTTATTCATAATACATCAGATCCACCAATTTATTAATGCTGTCTATACTGTATAAAATGTGTTCCACATCTATTTCAATATTTTATGACAACTATGTGACTTCTTCCTCAAACAGATGGCGAAAACGTACTTTTCCTTAAACAGGATGTACACAGTGCGCAGTTTTGAAACCTTGAATCTGAGTGTAGCAGTCACTAGGTTAGACAATTATTCGGCTATTGAGCAACTTTTTTAATACCGAAAACTACCCTTTCTTTGAGTATAAAATTAAAAGAAGGCGTAATTTTCTAACAAACAAGTACAAGAAATAATTTATCGTGCATTTTTCCATAAAATATATCTGAATCTGTAAAGGCAGTCAAAATCAATGATAAAAAGGGATACTAATTAAGTAGCTGGTTTTTACAATCTATGCATTTTGCTGGTAGTCAGAACGAAGCTCGTTAAAAAGCCCGCATCGTATTATGGCGGAATAAACTTCAGAATAGACTGCACGATACAGTAGTCGCCGGTTATTAAGCCACCTCGGGCCCAGACCAAATTGGGCTTAATAAGCGGCGGGCGCACTAACCGGCGAGTCCTAGTTCTTGACTAGCAAACGCAGGATAGGCACTTTACATTACATACGTACTGTATTATGTGTACAGTTTGGTTATGTACAAGAAAATAATCCTATTTGTCTATATTTTACGTAATAACAAAAAAAAAGATTTGTGACACGTTAAAAAAAGTGGTCTAGTTTCAGTTGTTTTGGAGAAAACTTCACTCGCAAGTGCTCTTTGATTTCCTTCTCCAGGCACCAGAAATCGTCGAGTTTTGTGAAATCTAATGCCTGTAGACCGCGTTGCACACCAAGATAGATGAGATTCTCACTCTATCCTGCTGGCAAACTGGGCTTATTAGTCGGCAGATTTTGCTATGTAAAATTCCGTCCCAAGCTGATTTGGGCTTGATACACGGCTGGGCCTATTAAACGTGGGCTTAATAACCGGTGATTATTCTAATCAGTATCACAACCTATGTCAATACCGATTAGCGAAAGAGTATCAATATTTCGCCTATGCCGAAATGTTGCGTGATCCGTGGCGTTTACTGTATACTGTTTTTGCGAAAGAAGGATGCTGCTGTCAAAGTAATCTGTAACAGAGGGCTTCTAGCTTCAAACGCCGCTTTCCTTATTTTTATTAGGCTTCTTCTTCGCACGTTGCCAGTGTCGTAAAATTAGTCATCGTCTGCTATCATTGTCGTTCACTGTCTTCTATGGCTTGCCTTATTTATGCTGTTACACAACTTTCTGCAGCTGTCGTAGCGAATTCTCAAATGCTCTAACCTCCTCTTAAATTGGATAGCGTTCGGGGTTAGAAATAGATAGCAAGTTTCAGCAAGTTTTTTTCTTTGAACATTTGATGGACGGAGATTAAAGGCGATCTGTTGATATTTTAAAGCATATATTTTTGAGCAATTTATTAATAGGATACGAGTGCCCCTATGTTTTGAACTGTACTTTTGCGGGGGAATTTTACTGCTTAAATTGATCGTGGTAAGCCAAATAACAAAGGCGTTTTACCGTTTACATCTTTGATGAAGCCATGGCGACTTAGAAGGAATTTGAATTTCTAGTGCAAGTTGCTTAGCGTTTACCTAATCCCCTTTCCACGTCCACTGTTAAAAGAGCAAATCCGGCCAGGATGCAAATAGGCGCAATGGCTGGCCTGGCATGAATCGTTCTCTACGCGTACCACGCATCCTGCTTTAAAATGTACCCGCGTTATGATGAACACTGAGGGTAAAGAAGGACCGGTTACTCTCTTTCGACGGAAGCTAACCACCCGCGCCCCATTGCATGCAGTACACCTGCTTAGCTCCTATTTAGGCTTAGTGTAACCACAACCATTAGACCATTTGGTCTGGCTGTATCAAAATACTTTCTTTCGGGCCCTTGGACTCGGACTGTTTTCATCGAGTCTTCTTTGACAAACCCGTCTTATTATGTGGACTTTACTTTTGCTGTGTGTGCTCTGCTGCCCTCTGTTTGCCCGTTTATGCTCACTTCTACCTGTCATCTACTTGTTCCAGGTTTAAAAACAAGGGATGAACGAATTCGTGGCTACCTTAATCTCACTTTGGACTCCGAACTCACCGCCTACGATGCTGCTGGCCTGCAAGAATTCGATCTCCTCGAGGTTTGACCGTCTATCTGTCCACTTTTTTTCCTGCATTTTCCTTTTAAAATGCCACCCCCCCCCCCTCCTTAAGTCTGACCGCACTTCTTATGCGATGCTTTCCCAGCTCTTGATTTGATTTGCAGCTCTTAAGCTGTAAAGCCGTCTGAATATCAGCCAGCGTGCTGATGGTTTGCGGACCGGTATGCGGATCAATATGCAATTTAGTTGACCCAATTGTGAAAATAAATCGCAGCATTCGGCAGGATTCGAATCCGCATCGGAAGGAAGGCCTTCTACGCAAGCCTACGCTCTACCCACTTGAGCTACAAATGCCACGCTTCACATCGTGAGTTAAATCACACTTGTATCAATATTACCCGCCCGACTTTGCTGCTCGTATGGAATCCACCAATACGGGACTGCGAGTTGACTGTCCAAGTAGGATTTCTCAAGCAATCATCTAGAATCCACCAGAATGAATACTAGGCTGACTTAATTATTAAGGACGTTTGGCAGATTTGGTTAATTTAGTTGATCCTATTGTGAAAAAACTCGCTGCATTCGGTGGGCATTGAGCTAAGCTGCCAAACCCCTAATAATTAAGTCAGCCTAGTAGTCATTCTAGTGGATTCTAGATGATTGCTTAGGAAATCCTGCTTGAACAGTCAACTCGCAGTCCCGTATTGGTGGATTCCAAACGAGCGGCAAAGTTGGGTGGGTAATATCGATCCAAATTTGATTAAACTCACGGTATGAAGCGTGACATTCGTAGCTCAAGTGGGTAGAGCGTTGGCTTGCGTAGAAAGCCCTCCCTCCTATGCGGGTTTGAATCCTGCCAAATGCTGCGACTTTTTTCACAATTTGGTCAACTAAATTAACGAAATCTGCCAAACCTCCTTAACAATGTGCAATTATTTACCATACTGGTTGCACGGGTACCAGTTAAAAATCCTTGAGACGCGAGTTTTGCCAATCGTGTGGCGCTGCCTGACGGCAGTTAGCGAGCCTATGTTGGCTATCGATAAATTCTATCGCAAGACCAATACACTTATATGGCAACGAGGTACAGGTTAAAACCTGTTCGTCTTTTCGGACAATTGAGTCGGGGGGAATAGGGGGTCGATTAGAAAATGCTGGTAACGCGGTGGGGAACGTTCTTCGGTGCCAGTCGAGGGGAGGGGGGAGGGAGACAACGAAAGCGCAGACGAGTGCATACAGCCAAGTGACTGTTGGCCACGCCAGACGCGGAGCTTGCAGGAGGTGCTTCTGCGCACACAAGACCATTTTCCTCTACCTGATAGCGGTCGCTAATGCGTTGCCCCAGGGACTTGGGATGGTTTGGTGTCTTGTTTAATTTAACTGCTGTAGAAGCCAGCCTCTGTGCCTGAGCAGTGACCATCTGCGTCCAACAACTATAATTTATCTTGTACTTGACGAACAGTACCTCCCTCCACTGGTTGCGCATATTACGCTGGGCGTCACAGGAATCTGTTATAACACCTAAAAGGAAATAGGCATGATCGCTTGGAAAAAAAGGTTTTACTCATCGAATGCTCCGCTTTTCTTCTGGTCTGATCGGAGACAAACATGGACATGTAGACACATAGGGAGTACCCCATCTGTGGTGATGTCACTTGCCCCCTTTGGGAAGGACTATTTTAGCGAGTTTGATTATGAATTGCGATTTACTGAGCTGAATCTGGTTACTGACACATTTTTCCAACGTACTTGTGCTCTTTCCCTCGAATTGAACTGTAAACGATTGCCTGTAATATTGTGTGTGATTTAATATGATGGAAACTGTAATGTGATGTGCACCAGTTAGGCAGGTGCTGATATTTTAGCAGTTAACAAACGTTTCTGAATGTTGTCTGTTGCGTCTTCGTCACTCCTCTTCTCAATTTTCTTGCGGGTGTTTTGGTATACTTTGATCCGGGACCACGGCGCGCATTGTTAGGGGCTTGATTCCAGTCTTTGACTCATTGGAACCCAACATCAGGGTGGCGAAGACAAGAGCATCTTTTCAGATGAGAGTCCACATTGTCATCACCAAGTCGGTGCGCCGGACGTTAGCTTGCCACACCTCGACTCTGTTCTCCGTGACTTTTTATTTGTCGGAAGGTGTCGAACACGTTGGGGGGCCCAGCGCCATTACTCTAGATGTCCCATCTCATGAAATGCTAACCGAAATACTGAAATGCCTTTTTCGACTGGATCAGTTGGCTTAAGCAGGATTGTAGCACTAATGACCAGGCAGCATAATCCCACTTTTCAGTCACTCAAGGGTGCTTGCTTTTAAAGGAGCTTCTTTCCGACCGTATGCAAAGCAATACACTGTAAAAAGTACTACTGAAGTAGTAGTATTTTTGCAGGTCACTTCAGTCTTTTTAACTACTTCTCTCCTATGCTTCTGTAAGTGCACTTATGTTTTCTCGGAAGCACTTAAGCTATTCTTTCTTGCACTAATTTGGTAACAAATTACGTCTTCGAATTTATACTTTTGAAACTTAAAAGGTTTTTTTTCAAACTGCATGCTGTGTGCATTGCTAGGAAGAGGTCATATAGTGTTCATATAATTTTGAAATAAATATGGACCATGTTATATACATTATTGGCAACATTAATAGAGGATACATGGCACGATTTATGAAACGGACATTTCCCGATCTTAAAAAATGAATAATAAGCAATTTTTAAAACCGGTAAGCGCCCCTCTTCAAGTATGCAATTTAGAGAAGGCTTAATTTTCTACACAATGAGCGTAAAAAAGAATAAATTTGTGCATGTTTTCTATAAAATATAGTTGAACTTGTAGGGGCCTGGGAAATGCATGGGATAAATTTAGACTATTTATGTTGCACTATGAGCCTAATTTAGTCAATTTTTATAATCGAAAACACTTAAAAAGAATGGCTTACAGTTCATGCGAGGGCAAACATACTGTAAGTCTACTGGTTGTGTGCTTGTATTTAATTTCATTTCTGCACCGCACTGTTATTTTCCCCCTGTGCCCACTTTTAGCCAGCTTCCGGTGACCAGACACAGCAGTTGCTGCTGGAAAATACGGTGGCAGTCACACAACGAGAACAAGAGATCACACAGATTGTTCGATCCATCCACGAACTCAACGAAATTTTCCGTGATGTGGCTCAACTAGTCGTTGATCAGGTAGGTTGGTTGCCTTGCGCTCTGTTGGACGACAAAAAAGTCGAATTTTTCCGCAATTTCACTCAGTATGTTGTCGTTTTCCTGCACCCTTAAGACGGACGTATACACAGGGCGGCAATGAAAAACCCCCTGAAAAAAACTTACTTCTGGACGCGAGGGAATTCTGCAGCTGTGTTTACTGTCCGACGTTCTCTCTCAAACAACGTTGACCTTGACTTATCGATTTTGTGCACTGCTAGAGAATTTCTCTCGTGGAAGCAAACTCTCCGTCTTCCCTAACTATGCATTTTAGAACCATCGAAGACGAAAAGGTATTTGCAGCGTCCAATTTCGTCGGTAGACTCGGGCTCACTGATTTCCATCCATCAAGTCATCTATTCTCTTATTGGGTTTTGTCTACATAGTTAACAGTTAAAAAACAATTGTCTGGACCTGAAGCTATTTTCAGTTTCCTTCAGCAATGCGCTTGAGTTACAAGACACCTGCTGAAACCCCAAAATTGATTCTGTTAGAATCGTGCCACAAGCCACGATACTCGCCGTCCAATTATGCCTCGTTCGAATCCCCAAAGGAGAACACAATAGCAAGGGAGCAGGAATGGAAGTTTATCAACGTGTTTAGTACAGCAACCAATAGTTCAGCGATGATACCCATGTAGGCATTCAGGAAGTCAAGTTAGGCGAACGAACGTTTTCGATTAATTCATCACCATACAATACAATAATGTTAGGACGACGGTTCGGCACGAACCAATTGTCGGACGCCTCCTCCCCAGCCTTTCCCCTCTCTGGTCCCCGATTAAGACTAGAACCGGACCCCTTTGATCCCTTTACACCTCTCGCCCAAATCCCTCTAGTTACTACTGAATGGTTAACAAGATGCACAAGATCCAACCAATCTGATAATGTTCTCGAGCGAAAAGCGTGGGAGACTGCCAGTCGAGGCGGCTGTTTGTGCGTCTTCGCGTGCACTGCATGTTGGCGGACCGATAGTGTGGCGTGAAAGCGTGTCAGTTAGGCTGGCTCCTAACATACTTAACTTTATCTTAAGTCCTAAAACGGGGGTAGGCGAGAGGCCGTTTCAACACCCTTGGTCATCCGCTTCTATGCTCGTTCTCGTCACCAGTCGTCTTGAACCAGTCGGAAGAGTTGTAGACGATGATAGGGGTGTGAGGCCGATTCTCCTAGACTCTTGTCTACTATAATAATTCGACCATGGTAAATGACCATATTCATACCGTATGCCCTACAAACTGGGCATAACACCGAGGACTTCTGCGGTACAGTAGTCACCGGTTATTAAGCCCACGGTTAATAGGCCCAGCCGTGTATCAAGCCCAAATCAGCTTGGGACGGAATTTTATATAGCAAAATCCGCCGGCTAATAAGCCCAGTTTGCCAGCAGGATAGAGTGAGAATCTCATCTCTCTGCGTGTGCTACGCGGTCTACAGGCATCAAATTTCACAAAACTTGACGATTTCTGGTGCCTGGAGAAGCACATCAAAGAGCACTTGCGAGTGAAGTTTCCTCCAAAACAACTGACACTAGACCGCATTTTTAAACGTGTCGCAAATCATTTTTGTTTGTTTTTGTTATTGCGTAAAATATAGACAAACAGCATTATTTTCTTGTACATAACCAAACTGTACACATAATACAGTACGTATGTAATGTGTAGTGCCTATCCTGCGTTTGCTAATCAAGAACTAGGACTCCGGTTAGTGCGCCCGCCGCTTATTAAGCCCAATTCGGTCTGGGCCCGAGGTGGCTTAATAACTGGCGACTACTGTAGTTAGTTTATTGTTGGTTGGTTGGTTGCTAGTCCATTGTTAGATCAGGAGTCCCCGCCGGGGTCCAACCTGGGTGCAGTTAGGAGACAGAGAAAAGCCGCGACCTCAGCCGGCTTGAGTCAAAGGTCCACGGGGGTGAGTTGCGTGCCTGGTCTGGAACTGCAGGTGAACAGATGCTGATAATCATGCGGAGAAACGCCGTAGTCGGGACAGCAGTTGGGTATGGACAGGTCGAGCCGGTGTTGGTACTGGCGAAGGACCATTGATTAGCTACTGCGTAGTTGAGCCAAAGTACAGCGAGTGCCCTTCGAGGGTCGTTGTTCTGAGGCCGCAATCGGAGGTGGATAGCCGCTCAAAAGGACCGTGGGCTGATAAACTCGTTTTTCCTCGGCAACGGCTCTCTGGTGAAGACGCTGGAAGCCTGTCTTGGTGGCACAGCCATCAACGGGTAGATCCGCGAGAAACGAGGCAACAGCTTCCTTGTGGAGAGCTCGAATAGACGGCCGACCGTTGCGGCTGAGCTCAGGAGCGTGACAACGTTGGGGATTCGGATGGCGGGGTTGCAAACAGGTCCACCAGAAGTGCTGGCCTAAGAGTGTATTGTGAGGGGATGACTTCCGCGATAGTTCGTTTGAGAATTCATGTTGGCAAACATATGTTTTCGGCAATTCATCAGCGGACCAAAACATATGTTTGCCAACATGAATTCTCAATTGTTAAATGGGAATATTTCCGGGATAGTTCGTTTATTGTGAGACCCACTAGCGTAGGATCTACCTCCCTCTTCTTGCTTCGATAGATAGTCAATGTTAAAACGACCCTAATTAGCGCACTACCCGAGGCTCAAATCCACTGCGCCACGAGCTCATTGTGTTGGCGGTCTAGCTAGGAAATATTGGCTTTGCTAATGCAAGCAAACATGCGAGTTCCAGGAAGTAATTGAGAAGCAAAAGACAACTCGATCGCTGGGACGCTATGTTTATTTGCCTGACGTTTCGAAATCCGTCGCGGATTCATCTTCAGAGACATACTCACAGAACACAAACAGTTTGTGTGTGCACAGGGTTCCGCCGTAAAATGTAAACGTGCAGAAACCGGATCTGCGAATAGGTTGAAGCCTCACGAAGGGTAAACGTTTCCCATCGTCGGGCCGATCGAAGTGCATTGCGCCCAAATAAATTGTTAATGCAAGCAAACATGCGAGTCCCAGAAGACAATTGAGAAGTAGAAGACAACTCGATCGCTGAGACGCTATTTTTATTTGCCTGACGTTTCGGCATCCGTCGCGGATTCATCTTCAGAGACATACTCACAGAACAGTTGTGGAAACAGTTTGTGTGTGCACAGGGTTCCGCCGTAAATTTTAAACGTACAGAACCGGCAGCACGTTATTGTCGAGACACTTGTGCAGAAACCGGATCTGCGAATAGGTCGAAGCCTCACGGCGGAACCTTGTGCACACACAAACTGTTTCTGTTCTGTGAGTATGTCTCTGAAGATGAATCCGCGACAGATTTCGAAACGTCAGGCAAATAAACATAGTGTCCCAGCGATCGAGTTGTCTTCTACTTTTCAATATTGACTTTCATCGATTAACGCTTACCGTTCGCTAACTGGGCTCACTCGTTTCGCTCTGCTTTTCGGCTCACCATCGAATTCCGCCGGCCGCTAGTAATGTGTGCAGAGCATCGTCGGCTTACGTTTTTTCGGTTTAATTATGCTCCATCCAACTCAAACATCTCAAAGGAAGATGGAGGAGACGACAGCCGATTATTACGGACTAACGTGAGCCGCAACTAATAATTAGTGCCCACACTGGATAGCTCGAACTGAGGCAAATTGCAGCTGCCAATTAGCGCCCACACCAGTTGCCTATATAAATGTACCAGCCCTTTTGAAATTTTAATTGTTTGTAGCACAAGTCTGACGACGACCCGGGTATACAGTGTCAAAAAGTCTTCCTGAATTAAGCTACCTTATTTTCCCAAAAAAGGTCTATCCCTGAAATTACATTCCGTTGAATGCCTGCCTTCCAATTTTTACGAGAAAACAAATGGGGGTATGCCATCGTGAAGCACAGTTTCAACCGCACACCCAGGGTCAAGGAAGAATACACAGAGGTGATCGATAAAATGGACATTCTACCATCCAATCAGCATGCGGTAGCTAAGAGCGGCTTCCTGTCAGATTGCACACGAGCCTGTCTGATCGTGTGCTAGGGCAAAAGCCAACCGAACTACGTCATCTAGCCTCCCAGTTCATGGCCATACACGTCGGTGCCCTACGGTTCGCGTCACTATTGAGCTCCGTCAGCAGCTAGTATTGTATGCAGAGTACGGTAGGTGGTACGTTCTCCGGTTTAGTTAAACCACTAGAAAAACTTTATTCAGAAGAAGTGGATGTGATCACTGCAACAAGATTTTTATTTGTCTGACGTTTCGAATTTCCTTGGGAATCCTTTTTCATAGGTAATGATAGCATAGTAATGGTCATGCGCAGATGGGGTTGAGACATGCACAGGTTGCACGGTATTTATAGTTCATAGTGGTCATCCGCGTGTGTGTGTGTGTGTGTGATAATTGTTCCTTCTGTAGCCACTGCTTGGGTCTTAATTGATGCGGCACTGGCTTGGCACTTCGCGCTCGACTCACTAATTGCCACAATTGCCTTGTCAGCGTCGGACGCGGGCCTGATAATTGCGTGCCAATTATGCCCGCTGTCGTCAGAGTTGTTGCTGCCCCCGGCTCTTCACACGTGACTGATTCTCTTCCTCAAGCACTGTCTCAGTACGCAGGATGGGAACGCAAAATCGCTGCGTTTGTTGATGGACTGGTGGCCTGAGAACCATGATCAGAGCAGCTCGTAGCTTACGCGTTTTCTCACCTCTCGCGAGAATTCCGGCCTCGTTGAACTTGAAAATATGGTCGGGTCCCGTCGAGTCAGCTGCAACCTGGGAGTTGGCGTATTTCTTCCTCACCGCCGCTGCATGTTCGGCCATTCGCGTCCGAAGTAATCCTCCGGCTTCTCCGACGTAGTTGCTTTTTCCACAATTGCACCAGATCCGGTAAACGACTCCAGTCGTTTCCTGCCGTGGCAGTGGGTCTTTCGACCCCATGATCCGGCGCCTGACCGCATCCTCTTCTTCTGATCTGCTTTCTGGAACTCGAATATTCTCTACTATTGGCAAAAAATTCATTTCCTTGCCCAGTTTAGCATCAGTCACGCTGCCTAATGCCTTGCTATGCTTCAACTTAAGTTCCGACCTCGTAGTTCAAGTCTGTTCATAGCCGGTTGATTATAAAGTCACCTCGAATGGAGTCCTTTTCGCCTATCTACATGTAGTCTTTTTGTATTCCGCACTCAAAGGGGGCCTCGTTAAGCTGACCAGGCCTTGCTTTTCTGATTTTTTTTGGGATTTATTCACTTGTGCTGCCTCCTCCGCGCTGTAGGGCACTATTGTGGACCGCATCGACTACAACGTGGAGCAAACGCAGGTTCGCGTACAGGAGGCGCTGAAACAACTAACTAAGGCGCAGACTCACCAGCGGAAGAACCGCAAGCTCCTCGTCATATTCATCCTCGCCTGCCTAGTCATGGTGCTGGGCTCGATTCTGTTGGTGACCAAATTCTTTAAGTAGCCTACTCTACGTTCTACTCAATGACTTATCCTGTGATAGCCTGAAAAAAAACCTGCGACCACCTCTACCCCCTGAACTTCTCCAAAATGCCATTCTCTTATAGCTGTGTTCTGCTTTACCGTTGTTTTGTTTTTTTTTGTTGGTTGTTTGTCTGTGTTTACTCCCTGTCCCTTTCTCTGTATGACCTTCGTCTTTCACTGATTTTGACCTGCGAACTACAATGCCCTTGCTCGCTCCATCCTACTCCACTGACCTGTGATCGCGCTGCGGGCGCCGCATGTATATTTGATTGCATTTTCTGGTACTCGTCTGTATAAAGTTGTCCTTCAGCTCCTATCCACGTCATTCTGTCTTTGTATATGATGACTGTTTTTGCAGAAATAAAGCCAACAACTCCTGCTCCAGAGGGCCGTACGATCATCTCTTTTTGACTGGGGGGCGGCCTTCTGAACAATTTGCAAGATCTTATATGTGTGATGGGAGAGAGTTTAAGTGCGCAGAAAAGGATATCTGATGCTTGAATTGGCGGAAACAGGATTAGAGATATCTAAGGTGGATGACCGGCTTAACCTTTGCCAATCTATTTGAAAATAGGTATCCCGAGAAATCTAATTTGATAGAAGAGATTCTTCGGGAAACAGGAACAAACTTTATTGTAAATTTTCGACACTGGCACATCAGGTTGTTTTCAGAACGAGAATATTCCGATCAAGCGCCTAATCCAAAAAATTGGCCAACACTTCCATGTATTAAAAACGTGTCTGAACTCGTTGAAAGACACCTGAGGAAGTATCAACTTCAAGTGGCGCACAAACCAACGAATACTCTGCGAAATCAGCTTGTAAACCGTAAGGATAGGGTTGGCTATTTGGACAGAAAAGAGGTCATTTAAAAAATCCCTCGTAGCGGCTGCAATGCAGTTCATTGCGGACAGACAGGACGATCGGCCTCCACACGCTTACGCGAACATCAACGAAGGGTAAAGGGGCGATATCACTTGTCCGAGTTCGCCATGCACACATAAGGAACTGGACACCCATACAAGAAAGGTGGCGAGTTTTTAGAAGCCATCAACTCCGCCGACTCTTGCATCAACAGGCACGTTGAGTTGGATTCAATTTACATCAACCTTAAAAAAGCCTGGAAAAAGGGTCAACCACCAAAACATGCTATTGACCAGGGATGACTCAGCATTATCGTTTTTTGACCCGTTCACACAATTCCCTCGCGTCCGAAGACGACCTGAAGTGCCAGTGTCGAAAATTTGCAAAGTTTGTTCCTGTTTCCCGAAGAATCTCTTCAATCAAACTTTGCCAATGTTTTCAGCAAACTCCGAGCGCTGATACGAGTCAAGTGTCCAGGTGCGTGTTTCGTCAATTCCTTCCGCCATTTGACTCAGCTGCGACCGGTTTGACTCGTCGCTGGATCTCCATCCTATGCAGCGGACGTGGAATTTCGTAAATCAGAGTACAGTGGAATTTCAGGAGCCAAGCAGCTGCACCTACGAGCATTTCAGGTAACGTGCGAGTCACCCGCAGGAAACTTATGTCGTTTGACGAGCTTCCGCGCTCAGTTAAGTAGTTGTCCATGCGTGTGTGCGCCTGTGTCCAGCGTTGAGTCTTACTCTCAGGGTGTGAATCCTCAACGTCTACAGCCAATCAGTGAACGGATACATTTTGATTGACGCCTCCGAGGCTGGTGCCAAATCTCGCGCGGCTCCAATTGGCCGTGAGCGCGAGACAGACAGGAGGGCAGTGGGGGTTGAAATTCAGGAGAGAGAGCCCGTCCGGCTCAGATGTGGATTTATTTCCACACACTTACTCCTCTCCGGCAACACAAAATGTGACCGGTGGCCTTAAACATATTTAGTCCCAGGTTTTTTTGTGTTACGGGACCGGTTGTAATAAGTGTTGGGTCGTGATTGGTTGAGTCCACACTCCCGTCGTCTCAGCGTGCGTCCTTGACGTGGCAGCGTGCGTCCTTGACGTGGCAGCGTGCGTCTCTGGACGCGAACTAGGCCGTGCTTCTTGGTCGCGTGAACGGAGAGCAAAATAAGCGGGCGGTATATCCACGTACCACGTTGGAGTCTGACATCCAGGCCTCCTCCAGTAATTCTCGCCCTGTCCTATGACTGGTCCACGCCACTGCCCGCGTGCGCGTGAAGTCAAACTCGTGGCCTTTTTCCAGAGTATGAGTATCGATTTAAGACAGCGGGTCGCCTTTTCGCACTGTCCGTTTGTGCTTCGTTATTCGCGAACCAAGTCTTCGCCCGGTCTGTCCTGTATAATGGCAAGTACAGTCGCGACACGGCACTTGGTAAACGGTGCCAGACAGTTAACCTACCTCCAGTCGGTCTTTTATTTGCACAACTTGCGGACGCATGGCAGCTGTCGGACGATGAGCAATACCCACGCCGAGCTCTAGCGCGATACGTTCAGTTGCTTCTGACACGATGTTGATGTATGGGAGAGGGTGCCAGAGTGTTGGTGGCTCTCCTCCGTTTGTTCACGTGCGCGTGTATGGAGACAGTGGCTGACGAAGCTGTTCGGGTATCCATTTCTTGCCAGTTGGTTCCGAAGGCTCTGTACTGCTCACACTTATCCCTCAGGTTCCCTGCGTTGTGTTTTAATTATCTGAAAGTGTGCTGTAACACAGCTGCTTTTATGCGCCATTGAGTGATTGTAGTAAAAGCTAAGCACGTGGGTTGTGTTAGTCGCCTTTCTATACACCGTAGTGCTGAGTTCCCCATTGGATTTAGTGTGACGAGAATGAGCAGGAAAGGTAGTTTTCCGGTATTCTCTTCTTTTCCTTTTAAAAATTAGATGTTGGGAAAGATGACGTTAAGAAGGTGATAATTATTTTAATAATGTAATGTTTGGTGCGCGATAATTGAAATGCAAAATACAACTGATATAAAACATGAACTGCGAAAAAGTACCCACTAATTGCATGCACCCTGATTGTTTATAGCACGCAGAACTACCAAGTTTTCTTAAAAAAATGTTAAACCTTGCGATATTGGAACACCCATTCATTACATGTACGCTAGGCCCAGCCTCGAATACCGCTTGTTTCTATTTAGCCTTCTGCGCGTTAGTGAACAGAGGAAAATAGTATCAGCCCAACATTCGTTTACTAAAGGCCGTGACGAGGCCCTCCGGGCCTAAAAGATAAAAAATTTTTATTATTTATTTGACCATCCTCGGAATACCGTAACTTGATGTACCAAAGACGCTGTCGACTTGCAAGCCTTTGTGGAGTCGTCGATTACGGAAGGAGGTTTGTTTTACTGTTTAAGTTTCTAAACAGTCGTACGCTTTATTTTGTGACTATGCTATAGCAGTTTAACCCGTCGAAGCTGAAGTTTCGACAGAAGTGTTAACCTAAATCAGAAATCAGTGAAGCCACAGTTGGAACGGCTTTTTAATGTGAGATAGGAGCTTAATAAAGTGTGCTGCCAAGTGCTAGTTGTATCTTCAGGCTAGTAATGTCGGTCCGTGTTGCCTGTTGGGATTACTTGATTCCGGACGTGTACTCAATCGCTTGGGGTTAATCAACTTAGAACAGCATTTGGCGAGTGTACGCTTTCAGTAAATTCTCCTCAGGCCATATACCACACATCCATTTCTAAGGGGATGCAGCAAGCGTTATCCTAGGCAGTCGCCTCATCCAAGCCGTAACACAAACGCTCCCAGCAACGAAAGTTCTGGCGTTATTCTCAACCAGCCCGGTCCTGCACGGTAAAGGTAACGATAGGCTGCCAGCTCAGACCAATTCTGTGTGTATCTACTCATTTACTTGCTCCTGTAGAGCAGGTTCTATCGGTCGCACAAGTCGTCGCTTTTCCAAAAGAATACGGGAACACCACCCGGCATGGCTAGCCAACTGTGAAATCAAAAGCATCAACAGTTCTGTCCTTGCCCACATGGTTGACTCTGGACATCGATTTACAAGGTCCCGCCAAACTACCCAAAGTCCATAGGTCAACTTTTACTAGCAGCAGCAGAAGCAACCGCAAACCGGTTGAGGAAGCCGGTTTTGTGCGCGCAAAAGAACCTCCTGCAAGCCCCGAACTTGGCATGGCCAACGGTTACGTAACTGCTTGGACTGAATTGAACCCGCGCGGTTTGAATTTTTGAGCAAGACGAAGGCAAAGTTATTTCAACTTCTACGTCGAAAGAAATTGTCTTCAGAGTAAAACTGAATAAAAACACACTGTTTCATACGATCCTCCGTCCAATTTCCTTCAATACCCTCGCTGCTCGACCAGGAATTTTTCTCCAAATCGAGCATCTTGCTGGGATTATTGGCTTGGTTTACACACTCTACCTGTCCAAATCAAATTCTTCAGGGTCACTGAGGAGTATCTGCGGAGAGGATGAGTCTAAAATGTATATACTGCTGTGCAATACTTTATATACTGCTTGTGTATACTTGTTGCATGCTCACAGATCAGACTATCCGTTCGTAGTTACGTGGTCAGATTTGACCGTTAACCGTTTTTACTAGCTTAGACACTATCAATTTGACACAGCTTGGATATCAGATTACAAGACAAGCACGACATAAGTTTTGGCTAACCTATATTTTTGCTGTCTTTCCTGCTCTGGTCAACCCGAAATAGTTTCTACTAGCATAGACAACATAGATTTCGACATTGTAACCTTAGCCAGGATATTAGAGTAGAATACAAGTGCAACATAACTGTAGGCCATCCCAAATATTGTTGTTATCTGTGCTCGCAAAACCCAAAATCAACCCCATGGGGAACGCAGACATTCACGACCCAACTGTCGCGCGTGAGGAAAAATTCGCGTCTAGAGGTGGTATCGACCCGCGCGTGCTCGCCTCAGGGGGCGACCGTCTAGACACCTCAACCACCACAATTGAACTGCGGGGGCAGCCGGAATTTACGTGCAATAACACTGGAGTTAGCAGCGAACCGTGGACGCGCGACCCAGGGGGGTGACCGTTTAAACACCTCGGCTACCGCAACTGAGATGCGAGGGCCACTGACAGTTACGTGCACTAACACTGGCGACACAATATGCCCAGAGGGTTATAATCACTGCAAAGAGATGCTTAAACTCGACAAGCTAAGGCCAATTGACGCAACAAGTTGCAATCCACAGCTCTTATCGACACTCAGGGCGCTTACTAGCAGCCAACACCTAATAAGTCCAGACATGCCCAAATCGGAGGACAAGCATACACAAACGTGCCAGAGTGTACAGTGTCACGGAAGCTTGAGCCCCAGGACCGTTAAAGTTGCCGAAAGGCGGATGAAACGTCCACCCGCAGAATCGATCTCACCCTTATCCAGGGCTAAATTCAACAAAACCGCACGAATAAAGATTCGAGCGGAACAAGAAGTTGCCCAGGGCCCAATATCTGCGCCGAGACAACTGCGTTCTGGTAGGAGGAAAGAACTGCAGTGCGCGCGCGCGCGCTTCAAATTGTGGTTCAAATTTCTCGTCGTCCATGGGAAATACTATTTTCGGGATTTCGGACCAGCTAGCACTCTGGCGGACACTCGTTATTAGCTATTTGATTCGTTTTCACACCATTCCCAACCTCAGAAGCAACAGCAGGCACTAGTCAAAACGAGCAACATCTCCGTGAACGCCTTCCGTCAACAATTCTCAGGGACTCCAGCTATGTACAAACGGCTGAGTCGTTCCAATATCTTTTCCATAGGTTTAATTGCTTTATACACATTACATAGAGCTTTAATATCGTTTACTTTACTTCGATTAATGATGGGAAGCAAAACTAAACGTACAGCGCAGCGTGTAAAAAGTCTGCCGTGAGTGGGATTCGAACCCACAACCCGTGGTTCGCGGGCATCGGTCGTTACCATTTAAACCACGAAGGTGCACGGTTCCACTGATTTAATTCAGGATGTAAGCTCAAATCGCAATTTCAAGGGTAGAAACCGCATGGTTGGCGCAACGAAATCGCGCCCTACTAAAGGGCCTAGAAGTCCTCGGAGCTCAATAGGCACAAACTACGAACAACGAGATGGCATATCAGACATGGAACTTTCCAAAGCATTTTTCGTCATGCAGAAGGATATGGTATGCCTTAAAACGGAATTAGCAGAACTGAAGTCGCTTTTGTATATTCTAACGCATAGCTCGATGTCTGAGACGACTGAAAGCCGAGGAAAGGCCAGGACGAAGAAAACAGAGCAGGTTTCCATGCTCCATAAGCGAACTACAGCAGAACCAGTAGTGGAACTCGACCTTGTCGAAGAGTCGGAAATCCACGAAAATTTAGAAGACCCGGGAGTCGAACCCTCTACGTTGGGCCAACAGGCAGACGGTGTAGCCACTAGAACAGCAGACCAAGATGAAGGGACTGAACATTTTGCTTATTCAAACGGTGTCGTGCTTAACACAGTCCCCAAAACCAAGCAGGCGATGTCTAAGATACCAGTAAGAACTAATCTGGTTGAGTCTCCCAAAAAATCCAAGACGCCACCGACTACCAAACAAAAAGGGGGCCTTGGCACAAAAGAAGAGCTGTCGGGTCCTCCCAATTATCAAATGCCGGAGCTAAGGGATCTCACAGCCCAAATCGAGGCTATCCACACGTCGGTAGGGTCCACTAATAAACTTCATAGCCCGTTATTTAATTGCAGCCAGTGCATGGTCATACAAGGCATGACTGAATCTTCTTCGGAGACCCGAAGAATAGAATTGACCATGATGTGGATTTATTCCGCGGATACATTAAACTTCTCCTACATGAAAATGAAGAAATGATGGTCACCGTCCTAAAAGCATTTAGGATTGGCCAGAAGAAGGGTCCATATCCGGACTCGGGTCAACCCAGACCAATAAAATTTATACTCAAGCACGAAGAACAAGCGAAGCTACGGTTGAACAGGAAATCGCAACTACAAAACAAGTACCCAACGGCTTTTTTTCAGCGGGAGTACTCGCCGGCCGAGAAGAAGATGTGGAGGGCACTGAAAACCGAACTCCACAGGAGATCCAATACGGGCGAGAGGAACCTGCGAATAATGAACGGGGAAATCATCACCGCCCAGAGGTCATTCCTCTGGAGACAGCCAATAGCGCTGAGTTTTACAGACAAAATGCAGACCAAAACTCAGGCAATTAAGTAGCTAATTCGCAAAGACCTTCCGGCTCCCTCGACCCACAAATCACTCAGAACTCTATGCCGGCGAAGCTGCGCTTTCTTTATACGAACGCACAGAGTTTGCTTCAGAAGATTGACGAGCTCATAGTTTGCATAGCTGACCTACAGCCGGATGTCATATCCATTACGGAGACCTGGCTACAGGCCGACGTAATGGATGCAGAAATTGTACCCAGAGAGTACCAAGTTTTTCGTCGGGACCTAATACATAGGAGGGGAGGAGTAATAACAGTGTTTGCCAAGAAGGGCGTCATGGCGTCAGAACGCAAAATTGGTTCCTCTCATGATTGTGAAGTGCTATGGCTTAAACTGAAAACGCGTGGTGCACCAACTTTCAATTTAATGATTGTCTATAGACCGCCAAATCAATCGGCAGAGGGTGGCGAGACCTTGTTTGAAATAATGCGTGAACTGGCTCAAAATGAAAATGCGCTGATCACTGGAGATTTTAACGCCCCACTGATTAACTGGGATGTGCTATCAGTTAAGGGTTCTCATGAGTCTTTTAGCTCCAGATTCTTAAAGCTGACAGAGGAACTCTCTCGTGCAAAATGTTGGATTCCCAACGAGAATCAAAAAAGCACAAACAGCGAACTGTTTGGACCTCGTATTATCGAAAGACTCGATTGATACAAGCGAAGTTAGGCCAATCGCGCCTCTTGGAAAGAGTGATCATGTCATGATCATGTGGGAATATGCTTCAAACACTAATCAACCGAGAAATGCAGAGGTTCACTTAGACTACTGGCGCGGAAATTACACCGCAATGAGCAATGAACTAGCAGCAATAAATTAGTATGACCTTCTAACCGGTAGTCCTGATGCCGTCTGGAACACTGTCAGAGATATTATAAGCGAAGTTATGCATCAAAACTGTCCGCTGACAAAAGTACAAAAGGCGAGCAGGCCCCCTGGTTAACGCAAGATCTGAAGAGCCAAATAAACCGCCAGAACAAACTCTGGAGAAGGTACGCATCAGCATGTCGGCCTTCACACTACAAAGAATACCGCCAAAAGCGGAACGAGGTTAAATCAAACATTCGAAAAGCGCGGAGAGACTTCGAAGCGAAAATTATCGAGCGGGCTGCAACGAAGCCAAAGGTGCTCTACAGATACATCAAATGCAAGCTAAAAAACAAAGACACAGTTGCAGTACTAAAAGGTGAAAATAATGAGGAAATTATAGACAATCTCGAACAAGCTGAAAACCTTAGCAAGTTTTTTGCATGTGTTTTCACTGAGGAACTGCATTTTAATCCGACAGACTTCCATGCAGACAGTAATGGCAGAATCATGGAGGACCTCCGTTTCACAGAAAAAGATGTAAGGAATTAACTTCTTGCGCTTAATGAAGCTAAGTCTCCTGGTTCAGACAAAATACCAGCAAAGGTACTGCAAGAGCTGGCTTCGGAACTTTCCAGACCGCTTACGCACATTTTTCAGTTGTCCTTTGATCGAGGCTTCCTCCCATCCGATTGGAAAGTTGCGAACATATAGCCTATTCACAAGGGTGGATCCAGAACCAGCGCGAATAACTATCGACCAGAGAGCCTAACTTGCATCTGTTGTAAAGTTATGGAAAGGATCATCAAAAAGGTCACTATGAAGTTCCTCGAAGAAAAAGACTTCTCTGATGGTGCCCAACACGGGTTTCGAGGAAACCACTCCTGCCTGACCAACATGCTTTATTCTATGGAGCAGTGGTCCAAGTCATTAGATGAAAATATCCCCGTAGATGTTGTTTACATAGACTTTAAAAAAGCCTTCAATATTGTCCCTTACCAACGGTTACTCTACAAGGTTGGCGAATCCGGGATAAGGGGCAATTTACTAAATTGGGTAGGAGATTTACTCATAGGCCGATCGCAGTCCGTCTGCGTCGGAAATGCAAAATCCTCTTCAGTACCAGTTGCGATTGGAGTGCCTCAGGGCTCCATTCTTGGACCTTTATTGTTCCTAATCTACGTCACCGACTGTAGGCATGGACTGGTCAGTAATGGAGTCTTGTTTGCAGATGATATTAAGATATGGCAACCCATCAGAAACGCTTATGATGAAAAAACTCTGCAGGAAGTACCTGACCGCCTAGGTGAATGGTCCAGAAACGGTTAATGCGGTTTAACGTTGAGAACTGTGTCACATTGCGACTCAAGACGAAGAAAGTGAACGCGATGGATTACTTACACAACAAAGTACTTGATGGAAGGTGCCTGTCGAACTTTAATGAACAAAAAGATCTGTGTATGGCTATTTTGCCATCCCTGAAGCCGTCTTTACAGTGTGCTAGGGCTGCTAAGAGGGCGAACAGTGTTCTGCTTGCCATTAAGCGAACTTTTTTCGACACAGACAAAAACTATTCGGCAAAATCTATGGAACATTTATTCGCTCACATCTGGAGTATGGCATTCAGACGTGGCGACCATGGAAGCACAAAGATAACCAGATGCTGGAAAGGATTCAGCGAAGGGCAACGAAATTGTTAAGGGCCTAAAGTCTTCATCTTACGTATGTAGACAAGAAGTACTTAACTTTTTCCCTTGCGTATAGACAAATCCGCGGTGACCTCATACAGACGTACCACCTCGTGAGGAATCGGGAGTGTGCCCTGAAGTTTGATGACTTCTTTGCCTTCGCCACTTCAACCAACCTCCGTGAGAATTCCCTCAAACTGCGGGGAACCCTATCCCATCTAGAGTTCCGCAAGCAGTCATTCTCACAACGAGTCATCGGTGTCTGGAACGGACTGCCTGAGGAGGTCGTAATGGTTAACTCCACAGATGCGTTTAAACGGAAACTGGATGAACCCCTTCTTAGCAGTTACCGTTCATATGTACAAGGAAGCAGGAATAATTTACGCCCCGGAGATACCTATAGATAAAACTTTACGTTTGTATGTGCTCCTCACTATTTTAGAGTAACACATTTTATGTATGATATATTATGTACACAAGAGACTATTCTGCCTGCTCACACGAACGCATTAAAATGTGTACATGTATATATGTTACTCACTGTTTATAGTGACATATTTTATGTTGGATATTTCATGCATACTGTTTTCAATAAGGTCTTCAAAGGCATTGCCTACTACCCTAAATATACTGAACTATACTGAACTAAATGCGGCGAATGTTAAAAACCTTCCAGCCGGCAAAGTAGACACAGTGGGCGTCAACACTTAGACTGAAGGCTTCCAATGTTGGCCAAATTGCTGCAGCTGCGGAAAATTTGAATAACTTCGCAGTCGATAAAAATGATAAGAGTGTGCTAGCACCTAAAGTTAAGACTTCCACAACAAAAGAAACGAGTGTGCCAACACTTGAAGTAAAGACCCAAATAGCTGACCAAGCAGACGCAGCTGAGGTAAATTTGAAGACCCTCTCTGCCAGAAAAGTAGATACAAGGGAGTCACCACTTAGGGTGATGGCCTCCAACGTTGGCCAAATTGCCGCAGATGAGGAAAATTTGAATAACCCCACAGTTGACAAAAACAAAAACGATAACAGTGTTCCAGCATCTACAGTTAAGGCTTCGTCAACAGAAGACAAGAATGTGCCAACATTTGAAGTGAAGGCCCAAACAGCTGACCAAGTAGACGCAGTTGAGGTAAATTTGAAAAACCTTCCTGCCAGCAAAGTAGATACAGATGCGTCAATGCTTCAAGTTAAGGCGCACACAAAAACAGGCAAGAGCGTGCCAAAACCCGGAGTGAAGGCCCCCAAAACTGACAAAGCTGTCACAGTTAAGGCAGATTTGAACAAGCTCGCTGTCTATAAAAAAAGATACGCGTGTTAAGGCCCTCAAAGTTTTAGTGCCCGGCCCCGCAAAACTGCATGGAAATCGCACCGAAGTCCATGGCCGGGAACCAACAACATCGGCCAGCCCGAGCCCGAGGCCCGCAGTAGAAAACGAGGCTGGTACTGCACCAATAGACTCCAGTCTCAAACATAACCGTCACAATAGCAGCACAAGAGCTGTTAGTCAGAAAGTTAGCGACAATGTCACAGGCGTAACAAATGTCGCCAAGAGAGAATCCAACGTCATGATACAGGGATTGGCAGAATCAACCGCAACCACACCCATGGACCGGCATTCTGCAGACATCCAGCTCTTCGGTGCGCTTATGAACAAAATGCTGGGACCCAACGTAACAGTCGAGTACGTTAAGGCATTCCGCCTTGGAAAACGGTCAGAGGGCCCAACAGGATCGATGCGTCCCAGACCTCTGAAGGTAGTCATGGCCAGCAGCCAAGAAGCAAAGCTCATCCTGTTTACGCGTTTTAGAAGAAAAGAATCTCACCCGGGATTTTTTATGGAGCAGGATTTCTCAGTTGCAGAACGAGACAAACGTCGTCAACTCGTTACAGAAATGAAGGAGCGACACAGCAAAGGAGAACAAAACTTGGTTATTTACAACAACGAAGTAATACAACGTCCATTGTTCTCACCTTGGACAGGTCCGTTCCGGATAACCACGCAATC
>JAYGXS010000009.1:10761682-10816674 GCA_036362985.1 Ligula intestinalis
AAGACATGACTGCCAGTTGAAGAAGGAACTAAACCGAACAAACCAACCTTCATCCTTCTCCTCTCAAAGGATCATTTGACAGTGGAACTCCTTGCCCGAGTCTATTGTGCATGCACCCACGGTTGACGTCTTCAAGAGGCGTTTGGATAATCATATTTTAACACCTGACATAACATTGCAAACAATCACACTAATCGCTTGATTTCAATAGCGTATTTGTTTACGCTAGAAGATCAGAGAGGCTGGATATTCAGTAAACATTTGTACGCTGCCATTCCGCAAACGCCTTACCTCTTTATCAATTCATTTTTCCAAATTATATCTTTGCACTTTTGCACAACAAAAGCGATCTGTAACAATGTTTGCATATTTCACAAAAACTTATGCATTCCTGTAACATTTAAATCGAGTTTTTAAGGGCTCCGGTCATTTACTCCAAATATACTGACTGATACTGAATAATCGCTCAAAGACCGATTAGAAAATACGTGAAAGCGTTCTGGAGAGTTCCAAAGCGACCTCTTGCAGTACTTTTGAGAGTATATAGCCTGCACCCGGAGACTTAGCTTCGTTAAATGCACAAAATTCTTTTTTCACATCCTCACCTGTGAAATTAATGTCATCCATGATTTTACCATCAATCACTTATCAAGGTATTGCTCTGGCGTCGGTAAAGAGAGCGCTTTGCAGTGATCATTATTGTTATATCATTGCTCATTAACTGTGTTGTACCCTCCTTTAAATGTCATCACTACCTATGATGATGGACTCCTACAATATGTGTATTTCCCTCTACCACATTTCACCTACCTCATTGGATCATCCTTCAGTGGTAAAACTGGCGTTTATTCCACATACGCATTTAACGTTTGGCTTCTTCTGCATTTCGTTACAACCCTACATGGCAAAGATATATACAGTTCAATAACTTTCGGCAGAAAGGCACATATATTCCATCCCAGTACGACCACGTACATTTGGCAACATTTTGTTTTCGCCCGTAACATCCAGACTGACGTAAATTGCACCATTTAATTCTTACGTATTTCAACCCTCTTAGATTTCCGCGTACTTATTCCGTGAGGATTAGTTTATTTACTATTCATCGATGGTTAGCTCATTGTATGAAATCTATTTCTGTAAACCTTCCAAATTTCTTCCAGAGCTACTTGCATATTCGTTATTGGTATTGCCTGTAAATTTTTGAAATTTTTTGAAATTTATATTTGTTAGCACCAAGATGGCACCGTCAGAACAAACATGGTTAGTAATGGAAAATCGTTGTGGGAAATTTAAGTCTGTTTGTGTTCTCTCAATCTCTACTCAATAGTACATTATTATTAATTGATGAGCGTAACGTGTATGGTGTGAACATTACGCCTGAAAAATCCTCAAATTTCTGGCAAGAACATGTGATTATCTGAGAAGAACGTAGTTACAGCCCTAATTTAAAAGCTCCGGGGTAGTGAGATCCCTGTAAACACCAGCCCCATCTGGCCCCACCTAGGTAGCCGGGGCCAGGTGGGGCAATTAGGGGCTAGGTGTTAACTAAATTTATCGTAAAAATTTCTCAAAATCTATTTTTTGTCAAAGCGCGTATCAATAATCAATAGTTTGCATCTTCTTCTTTGATAAAACAATGAAATTGGGGGTTTAAACGTGAAAACGGGGGCTGCACACCGCGAAAATATTTTCCGTAGGTGGGGCAAAATGGGTTGCTTCGGCCCCGTCTAATTCAGTGGCACATGGTCTGAATTAGACGGGGCCGAATCAACCCGTTTTGCCCCACCTACGGAAAATATTTTTGCGGCGTGCAGCCTCCGTTTTCACGTTCCAACCCCCTATTTTATTGTTGTATCAAAGAAGCAGATGCAAACTTTTGATTATTGATGCTTGCTTTGACAAAAAATAGATTTTGAGAAATTTTACAATAAATGTAGTTAACCCTTAGCCCCGGATTTCCCCATCTGGCCCTGTCCTATTTGGATGCTCGCACACAACGAGTAAAAATTTCCAATGTTATCTCCAACACCACGCATGTGAGGAGTGGAGTTATACAGGGTTGTTTACTGGGTCCGCTCCTATTTCGCCTGTTTGTCAACGACGTTTCAGATTGTTTTCAGAATGGCAGACCCTTCATGTACGCTGATTATTTAAAAGTCACTTATCGATATAAACCGGCAGATCGCAACATCGTGCTCGAGCTGATAAAAAAGGATCTTCAGGCCTTCGCCCAGTGGTGTTGCACATGGTGCCTCACCCTTTCATGGCACAAATGTTCCGTTATGGTTGTTGGCGACGATCATCATTGAAGGCCACGAACTAAATGGCCCAGGAGTTATCAAGGATTTGGGCATATCCTACTCTAATAGTCTCAATTTGTCAGAGCACTGTGCCCTGATAGTCTCGAAAGCACGCCGAACCACCGGATTTATACTTAGAAATTTTAAGACTATCAAGGTTAGAACTAGCCTCTGTAATATGTAGGTAAGACCTAGTCTTGAATATTACTCGCCCCCATTCAGTCTTCTGCGCACTTGTGAACGGAAGAAAATAGAATTGGTGCAGCACTTCTTCACTAGAAGAGTTTTCACTACAGAACACCCTTACTTAACCTACCAACAAAGGTGCGAACTTATAAAGCTGGATCCCCTATGGCTTCGTTGATTGCAGAAGGGTCTTTTTTACTGTTTAAACTTTTGAATGGTCAAACCTTTAATCCTCTTATTACAATAAGGCAGCTTGAGCACTCTCGACGCGCCAGTCATCGAGACGCATTTTTATTTCTTCCTATGGCACGTACAAATAAGTACCGGCAATTCTTTTCAGTAAATGCCATATCAATCTGGAATAAGCTGCCCAAGAGTATAAAAACCCAGCAAAACTACCCTATGTTTAAGAGAGCTATAACTAGTATTCTACATTCAGGAAAACTTTCACGAATTTTGGGTGCTGACTCGGTGGAATCTCTCTTTCACTTTGATGGCGTTCGTGGACTTTGAACCCGGCCAGGCTTCATGCTGAAGATAATGCTGCTGAAGCAGCAGCCCGCAGTCTGCTAACCCTTCAGCCGATAGCACGCAACTTTTGCCGACATCCATTGAAGGAAGACTGAGAACACTGTGTTTTTGCGCCAACCCTCTCCGTCTGGAACTGATGTTTTTAAACGATATGAAATAGTTCTCCTGCTGATGAGTACACTCAGCTTACAACTGTACATTTATTCCGTTTGTATCATACCTTTGATGGCAGGTATTTTTCACTTGAAACAAACTCCCTATCTCCCCCAGCATTGACAAAACAAAAAACCTGAAACAAAACCAATACTGGCTTTAACAAAGGGAGTTTGTTTTAGGTTTTTCCGGTCTTCGAGGTATTGGAAGGCACCCAAGAATTGCATTACCAACTCTTTACAATTGCCTGTAAACTGGCATAATAAAATATTATTATTATTATAACAAGGATGTGATGGTGCGATAGACAAAATTGAGGATTCCGAATTTGACTTAAAAATACTCCGTGAGTGCGATGGAGCTAGAGTGAACGTATATATAAGAAAAATGCTTAATGTTTAAAATAGCTGCTTTATTACGTATTTCTTTGTAAATTTTAAACCGACCAATAGGATTGTTAAACATCACTGCGGTCGGTTTTTCCTTGCCGCTTTACACGTTGCAGCGATGTTCTTCTCATCAGATGGATTAAAGACCAACCGTTCCCTCATAAACATTTCTAGTAGCAAGGGCCTTCTCACATTTGTCATTCTTGGTTTGGCATGGATCGTTGGCTTCTCCACCCGAATGTTCTCTGTTATTCGGTTCGAAAGTATAATACACGAATTTGATCCATGGTTCAACTACAGGGCAACCAAGCAAATGGTCGAGAATGGTTTTTATGAATTTTTAAATTGGTTCGATATAACGGCCTGGTATCCCCTTGGACGCATTGTCGGCGGCACTGTTTATCCCGGGCTGATGGTAACGTCCGGTGAGTATTCTTATACCCACATCGCATCCTCATAACAATGAGCTGCTATATTTATAACTCCAACCGACGCTGTGTCTAGTCCTCTGTTAGTTTTTTTGGATTGGTGGACCATTGTCTGTGTCGACAGGGTGTCAGTCGTTTGTACCCCTGAGTGGTGCATGTGGTGTCGATTTTCTCCCACGTATCAGGTGCAGCCAACTATGTTGGCGTCCCATGGGTCAAAGAGGCGACTTGCCGAGCGAGTAGGATGTGGAGTATTCAGAACGCAGTTATGTCCAATGGAAGAGGTTTTAGTGAGGTTACTGTCTCGGTCTCCATCTTTTCAGAACGGAGATTACTTTGAGACTCTGGACCTCATATATTCATTACTAAACATAAAATTTCAGACTTTTCCAAGTGAAAAGTTTGGTATGGATATGGTAGAGGATTTTTGTTGCGAAAGTTTATTATAAGCGAGTACGTAAACGTATGTGAACAGCCACAGAAAAATAAGGCAGTTAGTCTAAAAAAAACATCCAAAAAGGAAAGAATAGTGGGCAATCATATGTGCAGGTAGAAGCTCGTATGGCTAGCTAAAAAACGTGCTAACAGTGCTACAAAAATGGTAACCACGATAAACGAGATACCGAGCTCAGAACGAAACGTTAACTGGACTTATCGAATATGGATTTTAGCGGGATTAGCTAGATACCTGAATTCTCTAAAAGCGTCGTCATTGGATTGTCAAAAAAAGTCCGAGTCCGTCAGCTATATTTAGCTGTTACATTGCCACTCCGGTGAATGTGTTGCTCACAAAGATTCTGCTGCCTCATCCAATCAGGTATCTATCCAAATACTCACAGCAGCAGTCGTGGTTACAGATTTATGCCTACTCAGCTGTTAGTTCAATGTAATCAAGACAGTTAGGAACAGCCGCGTTCACTGTTTTCTAAGAACTATCTGATACTACCGGGAAATGGGTTCGAGTTGGAGTCCGAGACTCTGGGTTAAGGTTCTTATCCGAGCGCCGGCGTCTATTTCTCAATCTTCTTGTGATATATTCTGGTTCAGAAATTTTGGTATCTTCGCTGAAACTCCATGATATTTTAATGGACAAATTTTCTCGATTGTATTCACTTTACCTAGCTTACCTATACACTTTTTGCCTGAAGATAGTGTATTCTGAGAAAGAAACAGGCTGTTTCTAATCGTTATGAGTACGTTAACTGCGGTTACCTAGTGTGCTTGTCTAAATGCGGCTTTGCTGAAAAGCATATTACACAATTAGAAAATACCACATCTGTCGATTTTTTCATTGCAAAAAATTTGCAGCCCAAGTCTTACATTTACCCCCTTGGACTGCAACAATTTCTGTCCCTTTCCAATTCCTTTCCAGGATACAGGAAGCACTCAGGCTCAGCATTTTATAGTTGCGAATTAGCAGGAATTGTTCACTTAATGTGCCCCAAACGAGCCGCTTGATAGATGCGCTGGACCGACCCGGAGGCCAGAGCAGTGTACGGCAAACGTTATTCGGCTTGCGCATCCATAGCAAATGCCAAACATGGGAAGGGGGTGGGTTGCATGCATAGGTTCAGGCTCACTCCGCATCAGCTATCAGATGACTGTACTGCCGGTAGGAGGTGCGCATTACCAGGAATTTTGTGTCTGACCCTTAGGGGTGTTCCCGTTCCATTAGGTAACACCAATTTTACCCCTCTTATCGAAAGTGCCAGTTCGAGTATCTTATTTTCGATAACCTAGGGAAAATTCAAATGCGTCAGTCCTCGTGGACCGCATAGCCGGATCGGAGCTAAGTATTTTATGGTCGCTTATCAAGATTCGCGGAGAGTAAGCAGAAGTGTGGTCAGCGATCATAATTGGGCGCGAAAACAAGTGAAGTTCTTCTGGCTTGCGAGGCACATTTGTTACATCTGAATACTGTCTTCTTTTATGCATTTTGAAAATATAATCACTTTATTAAATCGATGCCCTGCCACTCTTAATGGCATTAGCGTTGCACGTGCCATCTTTCCAGGTACAATATCGTACATATTTTGGGGCTCGTAACTGTTAGCCCTAGAGCATCTCTCAAGCACATAGTTTCTACGCTCCCAATTGTATCTGGCGAAGCTTAGTTACCATGTCCCACAGTCCCACCCTACAATCAATGTATGTATGCTTCGTATATGTATATGCAAAGTTTGTTTACTTTGGGAAGCTAATTGGATCGGTATTCGCAAATTCCTGACTGAATTTATACTCCGTTTGCAGTGACAGTAGATGTCAGGTGTAGCGGGCCAGGGATGTCGAGATTGACACACACCAAAAGGAGTAATTCACGCATATGATTCTCCAGAAGTAACGCCGAACGGGGTTTTCAATCACCACAACATGCAATCGTAGAAAGAGATAGAAGAACAATGCGATAGTAAAAAATGAGGTCTGTTGATATAAAACTAATGGTAAAACAATAAAAAGAGTGGAAGGATACGATACGGGGATTACCAAGGGACTGTACAAATGATCCGTTTGGAGTGAGGGGTGATCACAGAATATTAGTTAGATACCGGCGGGAGTGCAGCGCAATGGGCAACTGCGGGTGAGGGCCATGGTGGTGCTGACGGCAGGAGTGTGTAACGGTGACACAGGACGGCGGGAAGAGCGTGTAGCGGCGACACGGATTGGGGGAAGGTGGTGCCAGCAGAGGGAAAGAGAAGGAAAACCGGCATCATCACCAACAGACGTTCACACCATCCTCATCCGGATCCGCGCCAAAAGTGACCTTGGTGCGTTCAAACACCCATGGTCCGGGTTGGTTCGTTACACAGGTGACGAGGTATTGACGAACTGAGGTTCAATGAAGTGCTTATGACCCATCTGGTAGACCCCAGTGGTGGACCATCTGTTTGTGCGTACGTTTATGTTTTCGGCCCACCTGATAGTCAGGATTATTCTTGGTTGAATGAAGGCAAGTAAACGCGAAACATTTCTGCATGAATTTACCATAAACGCTGTTATCCCTCCACTTCTATGATTTGGTTGGCATCGGCCTGGCATATGGTTGCCTGCTTGAAACACCTAGTCACACACACGAAGTTTATTTCTTTCAGGAGGCCAATTCGATTGGTTTTATTTTTGCTTTGTTGTCTACTTATTGGTCTACTGTTCAGTAATTTTAGTTTTTTCCTTCAATTAGTAATTATCTTAGCTTCATGTTTTCCGACGATGTGCAAGTAGGTACGCTAAGCTATCAGTCCGCTGTTACACTTTCCACCTTATTTCACCGCTGTAGCATGTATAACCTCACTATCTTCCGTTATTTTTGCTGCAGTTAAGTCAGAATTACCTTCTCCCCCAATACCAAGCTATATTGTTAAGTTTCTTGCGTCAGTCGCAAGGCCTACAGCTCATTCTATTTTCCCTCTCGATTTAGGCGCTATTCACTATGTATGCCAACTTCTCAACATTCCGATTCACATTCGCGAAGTCTGTGTCTTTCTCGCGCCCATCTTCAGTGGTTTAACCGCTATTATGGCCTACCTCTTCACCAAGGAGGTTTGGAATGAACGTGCTGGCCTCTTTGCCGCCTGTTTCCTAGCCATAGGTAAGCCGTAAAGCTTTCTCATAACTCCGCTCCCATTCAGTTCCCGGCTATATTAGCCGTTCAGTGGCTGGCAGCTACGACAACGAGGGTATCGCAATCTTCGCCCTTCTCCTTACCTACTACCTGTGGATTAAAGCCGTGAAGACGGGTGGTCTGGTGTGGGGTGTGCTCTGTGCACTGGCCTACTTCTACATGGTGTCCGCTTGGGGCGGCTACGTCTTCATTATCAACCTCATCCCACTGCACGTGTTTGTGCTCATTCTCACTCAGCGCTACTCTACACGCATCTATGTGGCCTACACTAGCTTCTATATCCTAGGCCTGATTCTCTCCATGCAGGTGCCTTTCGTGGGATTCCAGCCTGTGCGCACGAGTGAACATATGGCAGCAGCTGGGGTGTTTGTTCTCTTGCAGGTAAGCCAGCACTTATTCACTACATGTGTTCACTCTCCTTCTCATTTACATTGTTGCCATGGTGGAACTCTCTACTCCTTAAATTACGTCATTTAGCAGTCTTGCTAGTGCCGCCAAAGTGTTGACGCAGACCTGCAATTGCGCCTATCACTCCAGGTCGCCAGTTTCTAGCCAAAGCGAACAGAATTAGCAGCGCATTTTTGTGGACTTTCAGCGCAGACTTTGGTGATAGTTTTGTTCGTCCGCAAACTGTGCTATGCTGTATAACCTCAGCAGTGAAGTATGCGTGAAGTATTTCCCACTCTCTCGCAAGCAAATAATAGCAGCCTCGGCTCCAACACCTGTGTTGTCCTTAAGTACACATTGAATTGGTTTCCCAGTTGTCATTACAACTTCGTTTGTTATTTGTCAATCAATCTCTGTAAATATGTTGTCCGATAGAAATTGTTTACAAACATATTCTGAATCTGGAAAGGAAATTTTCCGGAACGGGTTAGGTGGATCAATATGATATGCAGCACTTTACTTGCCCACACACTTAATCGGTCTCAATTTCCGCCAACGCGTTTTATAAGCGATGTCACGCACTAAAATTGTGAGGCACCGCGTGTGTTTTTATTTCGACTTAGGCCATCAAAGGGGATGCTGGTTATTTTTTATGGACAAAGCAGACTTTATTGTCGTAAGGTGGTTCGCCGATCAAGATAGGAGACAGGCTACTCGCGTGGTGCCATGGACCTGAATCTGGAGCCCTGGTAGGCAGTCACCTAATATCAAGTATTAGATTGGGAGCAATTTTTCTGCCGCAGTTGCAAAACACTAGATTTGTAGGCCAAAATTTTATCAAACAAATCCATGCGTTGCGACAAAAAACAACAAATTTTCTTCAAAATAAAGTCAATCGTGCTCCACAATTTTCTGCCACTGATATGCAAGCATCTGGATCTACAGGGTGCCCCACGAAAAACCCCTAAATTTATGATAATGTTTATACTGTTATAAAAATAAAAATTATTGATTACAATTATAACTAACAACTTTATTGTGTAATTAACAGCAGCTCTGAGCTGCTCGACGAATGACATCAAGAGGGATGTTGTTCCATGTGTCCATCAACACATGTTTTATTGACTCAATATCAGTGATTCCTATTCTTCGTCTCTGAACCTCCTGTAAGAGTACACTCCAAATGCAAAAGTCCATTACATTCAGGTCAGGGCTCTTGGATGGCCATTGCTGGGGTGTGATGAAATCTAGAGTGTTAACTCGGAGCCAGGCGACAGTGTCATTGGCAGTGTGTGGCTTTGCACCATCTTGCTGCCACGTCCAGGGTTCTCCCTGCATTACTTGATCAATATCTGTAAACATCTGCGGGCACATCTCCTCTCTGTAAACAACTTGATTTACAGTTTTTTTGTTCTCCGACTCGGTGCAACACCTTCCTGCCCAGCAGCATCTCCTTCATTAAAATAGAGGTCACTTTTGCCTTGCCAGGAAACAGCACCATAGCACATGATAGATTTTTGCTACTTGTCTATCTTCACCAGCAAATCTTCATCAGGAATATCAGTTTTGACTTCCACTGCACGATATATGCGTTCATTTTGCCTATTCAGTGGTGCAGACAAGCAGAATGATGATTCATCTGAGAACCACACTTGTTTCCATTTTTCTCCTTCACCGAAGCGCTGAAGCATGGCATCACACTTTGTCTTTCGAGCTTGCTGGTGTGCTTCAGTTAAAACATGGCATTGAATACGTCGAAAACATTTTAAATTTGATTTTGCAATTGTTTTGTGCACATACCCTTTTGACAATCCCAGTTCTTTACAAATTTCACGTTGACTTGAATGTCTTCTGTGGTGATCTGGTGGAGTTACGGCAAGTTCCAAGACTGCTCGCCTTGTTGGAGAATCGTGCCTGCAAGAAGTGCCACTACCAGGCTTACGCACCTTTGCTACAGGTGATCCACCTTGTTTGAATGCAGCCGCGACACCTCTAAACTGGTCAGTTGTAATGGCACCAAAAAATTTAGGCAAAATGATCCGACATTTCTGCAGCCCCCATGTTGGATGTTCTTTCCGGAATAGGACGATGACCTCG
Source organism: Ligula intestinalis (assembly GCA_036362985.1). Taxonomy (NCBI): domain Eukaryota; kingdom Metazoa; phylum Platyhelminthes; class Cestoda; order Diphyllobothriidea; family Diphyllobothriidae; genus Ligula; species Ligula intestinalis. The sequence continues at coordinate 10,771,773 of JAYGXS010000009.1, forward strand.
CGCTGGAAATTGCTTAGCTGTGGCATGGGTCCACACGTCTTTCCAGAATATTCCTGGTATATGGTGCGCAGGTGGGCATTTTAGAACCTTCTCCTCTGCGACCACCACCCAAGTTGTGTAGGTGCTCCTCACCACTGAGCGGAACATGGCGTGGGCGACATGAATGCGGGTGCGAAACAACGGGGCAGCTTCACTTCGGATGTGGCCCAGGTGTTCTGTTTTCTCCGCCATCGATCGTGACGGCATGGGCGGTCCGGCTGCCGTAACAATCACAAACTTACGGGTTTTTGTGGGGCACCCTGTAGTTAGAGTACCTTTCCTCGAGTTTTGCTTCAAAAATTTTTTTGCATGTTTCTTCTACTCCCTCTTACGATTCGGGTCGATGACCTCGCAGGGAGGTGATACATTAATTGGAAAAGGTCATACCAAAGTGTTGCGGCGTCGGGGTTGTAGGCCGGCTGTGGAAGAACCTCCACCGCATCCACATCTTTGAACTTTTTATGCGTCTTTTTTTGTAGTGGGTGTCGGAATAAAGTCCTTTTTTGACGGACCAGTACCGGATAATTCTTTTTAAGCTTGTCGTAGAATCGGCCTAGTTGTTGGCAGGAGAGATCGGAGTTGACGGCATGGACATTCGGAACAAATCAAAAATTAAGCACACCTGCGAACTTTCATCACTTTCTTGCCGAACCGATTTTAGCCTAAAGCTGATCGAACAGCCTAAACTCTTAGAACCAATTTCTTTTGTCAGTTGTGATTGACCGGGTAAACCCATTTCTCATCAGAAGTCAAAATGCACCTCCCAAATCGATGATTCAGAGGGTTCAGAGGTTGGTAAATTTCAACGCAGAAATGGGCTTGTGCTTTGATCAAATCATGTGGTTCTTGATGGGGCTTCTTATGTAAAAACTCAAGTTGGTGCAGTTGCCTCAACACCGTTTTGTGCTCGCCTCCACTTACTGCCCCTAGATCGGGACTGGTCGGTGACGGTTCATGTTCGATGGTGGAGAGCAGGTACTCATTTCATGAAGTGTCTTGGGACTTGTGATTATGGACGGGTCCCCAACAGGCGCCCGGATTGTTTGTTCGTGCTTGTTTCCCCTCTAGCGCTTTGGATCAATAGTCTTACTACAAGGCAGTGGTGGCAAGTGAACTTATTTAATCGCGGTTCACGCTCGCCCTGTCAGGCTTTTGACTTGCCAGACCTCAGCCGTCGCGGCCTGGTAGCATTGCCGTTGCTGATCCGCGACTGCTTATTCGCCAGACCCGAAAGTCTGCTCATTTCACAGCTAACCTTTACTGAAAGTCGTTCCACTATCCGCCACCTGTGAACGCGCTGGGTGGCTAGCAGGCAGACTAACGGGTTGGACGCCTTCTCAGAGAGCAAGTCATTGTCCAATTCCGATGGTCGACTATAAAGGGGCTGGCCTTTTCACTTAGCGTCGCTAGAGTTAAATTGCTTATGTCAAGGAGAAACTTACTTGTGTCGTGAACGAACGCCTCGTTTTACAGCTTCCCTTCTCGAAAATCCTCGTTTTCAGCAGTAGCAGATTAGGATTGGTAGCAGATTTTTATTCAAAAGTACTTAAGATAAAAGAAAAAAATTAAAATTTTTTTACAAATATAAAAACCTTAATGAAGTTGTGAATATGTACAAAAACTGAAAAGATTGCATGCAAAGACAATGCCCACGGTAGGTGCTGCAGAACTTTTGGCCAAAATCAGTAATTTGATAGTTTTCTTAACAGGATAGCCTTTTAGTCAAATTACTTCTCAGTCGTTTGCTGAAATATGCAAAATTAATGTCTGCTCTTTGTTTCTTCCCAACCGCGTACTTTCCAGGCGGTGGCCTTCTTCCAATACCTCCAATCCCTCACCACCTCAGGCAAACTGAAGCCTCTATTTACGGCTGCAGTAGTTGGCGTCGCAGGCCTGGTTTTTATGGTTGTCTGTGGACTCACAATCACCGGAGTTATTGCACCCTGGAGCGGCCGGTTAGTCCATATCCTCTTCGGATGATTCTCTTTTTTTGTTGAAAATTTACTCAATTGTAAAATTTGTTCAAACCTAAAAAAGTGACCCCTTAGACCCCGTTCAAACCTATTACAGAATTGGAGGCTTTTTTTGCACCGCAACCCCTCTATTTTTCATCGCACTTCACCACAACTAATGAACACCATTAAGCATGCCTCTTGACGAGTACGTAGTCCAGCAGTTGCCACTGCATATAGCGCAGCGGATTAAGTTCATAGGTAAAATCCTAGCAGCTGTGATCTTCAGGCCCGCTTGATTGTGGGAAGGAAAATAAGTGGGTAGCCAGAGTGGTAGGACTAGTCTATTATGTACAGAAGGAATGTAGAATAGGTAGAGGAAAGTTGAGTGTTAGACGAGTGCAGTCCAGCCGCTAGGATGCCAGGTCCGAACGCATAAACATTCATCGCAGTGAGTTCCTTCGAGAGTTGGCCTTGAACGCGATTGGCCAGATGGACTGGGTCAAACTGAGAATGCGCGCGTGCTAGTGGCCGCCGCGAAAGGCGAGTGTTCGCGGCACCTGTGATTGGCTGTACTGAGGCAAAGCAAGGCTTGCGATCGCATGGCCTCATGCCTGGCGTGTCGCCGAGGTGGAGTCACTACGCATCCACGTGGTCGTTTTTCGGATCGAAAGTCAGGAAGGGGTTTTGGTGAGCGGAAGCTAGCGTTTGTGCACACCGGTATGACAAAAACGTTATTCGCCTGACTTTTTGGATTCTCTCGCGGATCTATCATCAGGGACAATCGCCTAAACTGGCAGGGAAGCGATATGAGTTGGCTGCTGTAGCCGTTGTCGATCCTGCGTAACCGGCACCCATTTCCGGTTGTCCGTTCGGCAAAGCCTGTTTCACTGGGAGCCGCGATGTTCAATCTCAATCAAATCCGTTTACGGGTGATCATAGCTGCCCTTCTTCCTGGTTGTTTGTCTATAGGCCTGTCTAACGGAGAACAGACATTCTAGACTGCCGTAGTCAAGCTGCCAGTTTGGAGAGATGGGTATCGGAACATGGAATGGCGTGTTCCGTAAGTTGTTTCGACAAAATATTTTGCGTTTATGGACCCTGCTTGTAGTCGGCATTATAGCTAGCATTTTGGGAACATCTTTTCCTATTCCTCTCACTAGGGAGTGGGGAGGGTGGGGTAATGAGTACACCCTTAAGTGACGTTGCGTAGTTATTTCAGGCGATGACCGAGTTTCACTATGGGTTTGATCAGAAGATGATCCGAAATAGCCTCACTACTGCTTGCGGGTTTGCTTCCTACACAGGATTTTTTAAATTTGTTGGCAGGAAGGACTAGTAGAGCGGGATCAGTACAGAGATCGGCAGGTATAGAAACAAAAATACCTTCATATGCTTTCGCCCGCTGGTCGAAGTGGTTATTAGGGTGTGGCTGCTGTGTGTCACAGCCTCTTGAAGTCTCGAATGAGGGCTGGATACCAGTTAAAGGCTGAGCTGTTAAACTTATGTGTGCATATCCGTCCATTAAATGACCTATTATTTCTATCATTATCGGTATAAGTAAGCGTTATTATCAGTACCAGCAAGTAGCCTTTGGTTTGTCAGCCCTGTTCTGCATAGTATTGTTTTCATCGTTGAAATATGTGCTTAACAGAAACTGCGTGCTCTGGGGGGGGGGCTTAGTCGGAGTGTATTATACTGTTCGTCTGCCGCACCACGAATGAACTAACTGCCTGTTTTATTCACCTTCAGGTTCTACTCCCTATGGGACACTGGCTATGCCAAGATTCATATACCCATAATCAGCTCTGTATCTGAACATCAACCCACCACCTGGGTCTCGTTCTTCTTTGACCTCCACGTACTGGTGGCTGTCTTTCCGGCCGGTGTCTGGTTCTGTTTCAATGAGCTGTCCGATGAGCGTGTTTTTGTCATCCTCTATGCCATCTTTGCCTCTTATTTCGCCGGCGTGATGGTTCGCCTCATCCTCACACTGGCGCCCATTGTCTGCGTGCTGGCAGCCATTGCCTTTTCTCGAGTCTTTGACCTCTACCTCAACGAGGCGGCTTTCACGGAGCCGGCATCTGGCGGCGCCTCGGAGACTGCCGTCGCCAATCCGGACTCAACTGCCGACGGTTCACCCGAGCGGCGCAAAAAGAGTGGCGCCGGCAAGGACAAACACCTTTATGATAAGCCAGGGAAGACGTCAAGCAAGGTTGGTTGGTTGAAATGGTTGAAATAGTGGCAACTTTAGTTAGATTCGATAAAATCTCTTTCGAAGTGCTGCAAACCCACAGTCGAGACACTTTAGACGCTCTTTCTGTTACGCATGTCTGAGTACCGACCAGGAATGGCCACTTCTGGCTTATTGACCACCTGAGATTGGAACCTGAAATCTTTAGTCATTGAGGTGAGTGCTCCACCGATGAGCCGCAGGCTTCCGGTTGTGATCGTGAATATGAACTGTGTTGAAGTGACGCTCGCAAATAAAGCTACGGAACATGTTAATTGTGTTTTGCGTTGGAAGCTCTGGTGGTCCTCACTTGGATTTCAGTATGACGACTAATGAGCGAGAAATAACCATTCCATTCTGCTTTGTTTTCACCGACAGTATTCTTCTGCCTACACTAATAGCCGCTCTGCGGTTGCTGACAGGCTCGAGAATAAGCCCCAAGGCATAGCCAGACTCGTGAGTTCTGTTAGCGATCGGTGAGAGTTTAATTAACAAATGACAACATTGCTGTTGGCCAGACAATGAGTTAATGTCTCAATGAGTTTGAACGCTGTATTTCTGATCAACACGTTGCGGGCCCCAGCCTCTGCTTCTGCAGCACCTGGGATTGAACATGACTGGCCGATGATGGCTAATGAGCCAGAAATAGCCATTTCTGTCTCGCTAGCCTCGCTGAAGCATATTTGTACGTTACTAGTCGGTATGTGACTGCCTGTGGGGGCACTAGACTGAGCCACGAAGGCACAATGCCACGAGCCTGTCCCGTAACTTCATCGATGAGCGCTACTTCATTGTACTCGGTCTTTTGTTCGCATAGAGTTTTGACTACTGATATTGATGTGTAACTTCGTCAACGGGCTTCCCTTAATGCCACTCTCTTATGAAGGATTAAACAGACTACTAACTGTTAACCCTAGGGGAGATAACTACTCGCGGTTTCTCCTTTTAGTATTAAATGGCAGGCCAGTCCTGGCTTTGTCATCGGTCGGCGGAACCTTGTTGAGGAAGTATAGTGTTGCCAGAGTAAGCAGACCAGATGGAGTTACATTTTACGGCTGAAGTGGTGGGCGTACCCTAGCTGCCATAATCTTGTTCCTATTAGTTGAAGCAAAGAAGCACCCGGATGATGATAATGATGCTGATGGTACCGATATTGTTGTTTAATTTCCTGACCTGCTGTTTATTCTTAGAATTCCAAGTCCTCTACCGCCACCGCCGACGGCAATGCCTCCGACCAGACTCAGTCATCCAGCGCTAGCCTCAGTGATGATCTCCTGGGAGTTAGTGTTCGAAAGATTGTTGTCATGGTGGCCGTCTTCGTACTCTTCCTCTTCGTCCTACATTGTACCTGGGTGACCTCAAATGCCTACTCTAGTCCGTCTGTCGTGCTGGCCTCCTATTCAGACCACGGCCATCGCGTCATTTTGGACGATTTCCGGTGAGTTATGCATCCACCTGTGCCAACACTAAGCCTTTTCTCGTCACCAGCCCTTCCTCCGCTCGTATTCTTAATTGTTCTTACCCCTGTTTTACTATATCACTATTTACTCTCACTCACCCATAGTAGGTGCCCAGAACTATTCGAGGCGCCCGGGCTTCCTATTTCCACTACTATAACTACTGTTCATATTGCTGCTTCTAGCGGTGTATCTGAGTAATAGTAGTGCTGGTAATTTTGTCAGAAGTGACACTGATTGATGTCAGGTCTGGGAGCGTGTTCTCTTGATCTCACATAGGAATGTGGACCTGGATTTTTACTATTCCTAGCAGGGTAGATGTTTGGAGCTCCGAGCACATCAGTGCTTGTCCTGGTTTTCTCCTAAGTTACACTGCTAGGGCTAGAATACGACTGTTAGAAGTTCTGTGCCTATGCTAGAACTGCTAGTTCTAGTAATCATACTTGCTAAAACGTGTACGTACATGTATGAGATTTTACCTAGTATGCAGTCTTAGTGGGGTATTAGTAGGCTCAAGGTTAAAGAGAGGTATATGTTATAGGAGCTGAGGATCTATCATGCATTTAGGTCGGAACAAAGTGACCTGTGCCATTTTCAGAATACTTCTGTTAGAAGCGCTGTGCATATGCTCAAAGTGCTAGTTATAGTCATCATACTTGCTAAAGCCAGTAGGCGGCAAACTGCAGTGCGGCCTGTTCGAGCATGTAGAAAATTTAACCTTGTATACTGTCGTAACATTTATGGGGAGTTTAGTAGGCTGAAGGGTTAAAGGGACGTGTATTTACTAGTAGCTCAATATCTACCATGCATAAATGATGGGAGTATACACTTACGGGTGGTGTAGCCACTGAACGTCACTTAATAAGACTTTGTGTCGGTCGAGTGCCCAGATTGATTTGTGAGCTACCAATATCTCCCGGTTTTGCACGCGACAGTTCGGCCATCAGTTTTGATTTGGTCCAACTTGTGCTCTAAGCAGGCTGGTGCACTGACTTGAGCATGAGTTAGGATTTAAGTGATCGTCGACTTCCCGCAGCATCGACTGCACTCTCTCTTTTCTCATCCATCTCCAACACACAGTATACGATCAAGTTTATTACCGTGTAATAGCATGTGAGCTCTTGACCGAGGAGCTCTGCCAGCCACCGGTGTCAATCACCGTGGTTGCACCGTTGGGCCATTGTAAGGCGTCTGAAAAAAATGCACACAGCCCAAGCAGTTATTGTCAGTTGTTTCTGATTGGTGGGAGAGAATGTCACACTCAATACCAGTGGAATGCTGCATATAACTTGATATGGATTTTTCCTCCACACTAACAAGTGTTACAGGGCTCTATGAGGTAATATATTCAGTTAGGTATTCTAGTCTGGCGCCATGTCTAATTCACCCCACTATGGCTATAAACTTCAGTAATCCAAACGGTAGTCTTCATTTAGATTCGCGTAAGTCGCAAAGAATGTCTGTTGTTCAGTGAGCCTTTAAATCGGTTTCCTGTTAGTAGGACGTACTTTAACTGATACCCAGACTCAGAACACTTGTACTGGAGTAGACACAAATCTGTCCTTTCACATGACTCCTGCAACTTTTATATTCGCAAAATACATTCCTCAGTACCACCAGAAATAGCAGAAGGAACGGTCCTATCAGGAATATGATAAATAAGGTTCGAACACATGGTTGACTACGAGTATGTGAATGTGTGCGCGGGGGGACGCGCTCAAGGCTCTTTAGATCAGCGATAATGAAGCCGCCCCCTGCGAAGTTGCGTGACCTTTTAGGTAGTGGAAGTTGCATAGCAGTTTTGGCTGTCCGCCACAGGTTGGCAGTAATTTGTGATAAACTGAAATAGTAGTGGTCGTTTCATATTTATACAGTCTGTGCCGTCAAAAAATAAAACAACGATTACTATTTTTAGAACTACATTTTTTGTATCTTTTTGTTGCAGAGAGGCCTATTACTGGCTTTGGCAGAACACCGAGCTTGAATCGCGCGTCATGTCATGGTGGGACTACGGTTACCAGATAGCGGGCATGGCAAACCGTACCACTCTGGTGGACAACAATACCTGGAACAATAGCCACATTGCTCTTGTTGGTAAGGCCATGTCCTCCAATGAGACCTCAGCTTACCGTGTAAGTACACCAAGTTGTTTGTTTATCCGTTTTAACCTCGACCATGACTAGTCTTTGAAGCTAGTCATGACCCGGGTATGCACTTATCATTCTGAGCATCAATTTCATCCTTCTATCATGTCCCAACAGTTTTGGTGACAGCAAACTCTGGTTAACGCTTGGGTGTTTTGGAACATTCTCCTCAACTGTGAACACATTGATCAATGGTCCGAACCCATCGCTACAATGATGACACTGTGACATGGCGAGTGTGAACCGCCATTAAATAGGTTTGCTTGCCACCAACACCACTGCCTTGTGGTTAGGGTCTTGAGCCAAAGTGCTAGAGGAGACAACCTCGAACAAAGAATCCGAGCGGCCGTTGGGGACCCGCCTGTATTCAAAATTCCCAAGAAACCTCATGAACATGTCAACTTACGATTTCACGACCCATGCTACGGCGTCCGCGGGAACCTACGCGCTCCGCAACCCTTGCCCAGTGGTGCGGGCGAATAATATGCAAGCTGGACTGCTAAACAAAAAAACGGACTCTTGGTATTGGATGCTGGAATGTGCGAATATTTCTGGACCCTGGTACTCAAAGTCTGGCAGCGCACTGTCTCCATGAATATCACGTGGATGTTTGCTGCTTGTCAGAGGTCCGACTCCCCGAATCAGGCGCCCGAGAAATCAAAATCCCGGGGATCGATTCTTATTTCACTTTGTATCACAGCGGTCCGAGTGACTCATCTAGTAGACACGGTGTGGCTATTGCCCTCTCGGAAGAAGCTAACCGTGCACTACTAGCATGGGAACCAGTCAACGACCAAATGGTCTATGCTCGACTAAAAGGCCATTTTACGAACATCTCGGTCGTATCTGTGTATGCACCTACGTCGGCGACTGAACAGCAAGAGAAAGATAATTTCTACTCGCAGCTGCGGGAGCTAGCTGAACGACACCGTCGAGATATGCTAATTGTTGCCCGGGACTGGAATGGCCGGACTGGGCCCGGTGACCCGACAAACAGCCACCTTCTTGGTCGTTTTGGGCTTGGCTCTCGAACGGACAATGGTGAGAGGATGCTGCAGTTTGCCGAACAGAACTGACTGTTTGTTACCAACACATGCTTTCAGCATCGTCACAAACATCTACTGACTTGGTATTCGAACAATGGCCGTACAGCCAGTCAGATCGATTGCATTCTACTTGGTTCACGGTTTCGCAGCTGGGTCCACGATAGCAGGTTGATGCGAGGTGCCGAAACTGGTAACGTCCACGGGTCTGACCATGTTCTCGTTCGCACGCGCCTGAAGGTTCACCTCTCATCTGTGCCCAAACTGCCACGTGCGAGACGCCTTGATGTCGCAAAGCTCCGGCAAACCAACACTACCGAGGCTTTAAGCACAGAAATCCAGTCCCGTCTTATGACCCAGGCTGACAACGAGGGTAGTAGGACGTGGCCATCACTGAAGACGTCCATCTATGGGGCAGCTGAGAAAATTCTCGAATTCACTCAGCGGCGCCGCAGTGAATGGATCAGCGGAAGAACCCTGCAGCTATCGGCGGAGACGACTCGAGCCAGGTCCCGGAATGATGCCTCCTTCCGCCAACTTCGAAAGCTGACAGCAAAGTCGGCTAGAGATGACCGGCAGCAGTATTGGTCCGAAACGGCGACTTCTATGAAGCAGGCTTCTAATGTTGGTGAAACCCTAAAATTGTACCAAATCATACGCCAGGTTAGTGGAAAGCCCCCGACACTCTTATTCTGTTTGCGATGTGAATGGAGGATTTATTGCCGACAACTCGGCCAAGGTCGATCGCTGGCGTGAACACTTCGAGCACCTACTCAACTTTGACGAACAACCCATCACACCCTCCCTCTCCTCCATAGCGGATTTTCAATCCTCCTCTGCCTACGCAGTGTCGTGTGACATCCCTTCCGAAAACGAAGTAACCGATGCAATGCAGAGGCTACGCAACAACAAGGCGTGCGGAGAGGACGGTATTCCTGCAGAAATCTACAAGTCCTGTGTCGGCACCCTGGCTCCTCGGCTCCGTGAGGTGATTGTACAGGCGTGGCGAGAAGAGACCGTTCCCAATGACTGGGGCTCAGGTATCCTTGTACCTGTCCACAAGAAGGAAGATAAGGCAAGATGCGAGAACTACCGTGGCATAAGTCTTATCGATGTTGCTGCAAAGATCTTCGCTGTTGTTCTTTACAGGCGCTTCCAGTCTGTACGTGACTCCAGGACACGACACAACCAAGCCGGATTCCGAGCTGGGCGTGGATGTGCGGATCAAATATTCACACTGAGGCGCACTCTAGAATTCCGCCATAGCTACCAGCAACCGACGGCCGTTTGCTTCGTCGACTTTGCCGCCGCATTCGATTCCATCCATCGTGAGTCCCTGTGGCGAATAATGGAACTGGATGGAATGCCGACCAAACTCATTGCGATGATTAAGGCCTACTATCGGTCTACCACCGCACGAATCCTGGTCCACAACAATCTCTCTCAGTCGTTCGATATCCGGTCTGGTGTCCGACAGGGCTGCGTCCTTTCGCCCATTCTGTTTAACTACATCATCGACTGGATTCTCGGCAAAGCCCTACATGAAGAGGACGGTGTTGAACTTGCACCCGGACGCCGACTTACTGATCTTGACTACGCCGATGATATTGCGCTGTTAGCCTCAAACTTTGATGGTCTACAGTCAGTAGTGTCGCGGTTAAATGGGATCGCTATGTCGGTAGGCATGTCTATAAATTCCGGAAAGACGAAGTTGTTCTCGAGCTGCATCCTTGACCAAGAAAAGGCACCCCTGGGGATTAATGGCCATCAACTTGAAAAAGTAGACAGCTTTAAGTACCTCGGGGCGAGGCTGCTACCGAATGGGCAGAGCAAGGACGACGTTGTCTCCCGTATCGATGCTGCTCGCTGGGTTTTCTCAATCCTTCAAAAGCGCCTTTGGATCCGACGTGACATCTCCATCGCCACGAAGATTCGTGTATACCGTGCATCCATCCGGTCAGTCCTCCTCTATGGATGTGATTGCTGGGCTGTGTGCGCTGAAGATGAGCGAAGACTGGAGGTCTTTGACCACCAGTGCATGAGGACGATCCTGCGAGTAAAGTATACCGACTTCATCTCAAATGAGACAGTCCGCATCCGCTGCGATCGTATCACGAGGATATCTCAGGCCATTCAAGAAAGGCGACTGAGGTGGTTTGGACGCGTTCTCCATCGTCCACCCCACGAGCTTACCTATGCTGCCGTCGACCCGGCACCGCAGCCCATCTGGAAACGTCGAAGAGGAGGGCAACTGAAGACCTGGCTAGACACCGTCCGTCAAGACATGGAAGCAGTTCTTGGCCCTTCTATCTTCGGCCTGGAGAAGGAACTAGGTGGAGCTTTCGAGATCCGCTGCCGCCAGTCGCCACGCATGGAGAGGTACCGTTTGTGACATCATTGAGGCCGGCTAGATCAGGCATGATCACAGCCGTAACAAGTACAAGTAAGTAGTACTACTGATTGCGCTGGCTCCATGTTGCAGGTCTACAACATATCGAATGCTTGTCGTAAATTTTAGTCGGCGAGTAAAGGAGCTCATTTGAGCCATCTTGTTCCTAACCACATGTTAGAAGTCTTTTGAAATGCGAATTTGGGGAGTGGGGCGTCTGTACTATCACTTCCAGCCGGTCGTTCTTTGTCTCCTCTGTGTGCTCACGCGCATTCGACAGGTTTAAGCTGAATCGAATAACAGTCGGCTGTTCCGATGGTAGATTTCACCTCTCCTGTCTGGCCAGTTGACATTAGCCATGTGTGAACCCAAGAGTTGCATCTTCTAACCTACCTAAGCAGATGTCTCCGACCACCAAACCTGACGGAGTCATCCTTTTTGTGGAGACGTTTATCATTTGCCCCGCTTAGACTGTCTTCCTGCCTTTAATTTGCGGCGCACGAGTCCTTATTGTAAAAGGCCTCTTCAGTACCGTAAGGTCGCCCGCGTAATAATTGTTCCGAAAATGCGAAGGTGGAGCTTTTGAGATCCGCTGCGGCCAATCGCCACGCATGGAGAGGTACCGTTCGTGACATCATTGAGGCCGGCTAGATCAGGCATGATCACAGCCGTAACAAGTACAAGTATTGAGTAAGGGGTGATACCGCGCTATAGATGCCGCCCTCCCAGTAGTCTGCGCCAAATGAATTCAGGAGAAATTTAGTGGCATTCACGAGCAGTGTTGAGCGACAATTCAATACGTCCCATTTCACCGTATGCGTCATTTACTTGACTATCACGATGCGGATGACAGGTTTTTGTAAAGACCGACAAACCGAGGTGTTACAGGTTATTCAATAGTAAATTCTGGTGTATCGTGTTAGAAAACGGAGAATATGTTGTTCAGTTTTGTCAGTTACCGCAACCCAACCCGTCTCCAATGGTTTTCGGAGCCTGTAGATGAGGAAGCAAGGTATGGAATAGATGCTACGCAGGTTCGACCTCGTTGAACAGTGTTATAACCTTGTGTGTTCCTGTGTCAACACTGGTTATGTCCCCCAGTTGCGTGTTAGGAAGAGAAGGCAGAACAGGATATCAGATAGATCTGTATTGTTAATAGTTCTGCTTGTACGTTAACATTGTCTTCTGTGTGTCCGTCAGCAACGTGTCTTCTGTCGTCGGTCTCGTCTCGGCAGCTTGTCCTGTGTTCCCAGCAGCAGGATGTCGGGTCGTTGGTAGCGCGTCTCGGCAACTGAGTGTGCCTTCTATTCGCGGTGTCGTATTTAGGGACCAACAACCTTTTTCCCTGTTGGCCCCTCTGCATGCAGCCATCATGGGGTGTCCGCAGGATGAAAAGTCGCGCCCTCAGTGACGCGCGCACGTGCATGTGTCTTTTCGTGGCCCTCTCTCTTTGCCCGCTCTGCATGTACCGGTAGCCTGTTCGAGTCCTTTGTTCTCGTGTCCTCAGGATGGCCCGAGTTATGACTCGGCCATCCTAGCAAGCAGTGGTGGGCTGGCTAGCTAGTAGCCCTTGTTGGATCAGGAGCCCCGCCGGGTTGGCCCCAATCCCGGCAGCGAGGAGGGGAATTCGGAGTAGTGTGGTCTTGAGGGGCTGCTCCGTCGTCAAAAACAGAGATGGAGAGAAGGGGAGATAGATCCACCGTAGGGGGGTTTGGTGAAGCAGACCTTGGCCGCCCTGAGGGCGGGTGGGAACGCGGTCGAAAACGCGTCTTTTGTGGTTCCTAGCAGTGGTGGGCATTGTCGTTGGCGATGGTCCAGCTGTCAGCACACTGAAACACGAACTGCCCTCCAGCACTAAACCAGGAATCGAGAAACCCTAACTGGCGTGGACGCGCATGTAGGCAATTGTAGTGCATCTCAGTCTGGAAAAAGTACACTAGATTTTCCATCTAACTAGTTGCACTTATCATGGCTTTGATTTGAATTTCTATGAATTTTCAGTACGGGTTTTTTCCTCACAGCTGGCTTAAGTAATTGTTAGAAGTTATTTTTTGTTTCAGTTTCTGCTCTGTAGAACCTAACTGTTATTAACCATTGTTCAATCTTTTCAGTAGAAGACCACGGCCTCCAGGTCACAGTACCATTATACTGGTTTTCTTGGTGTTCTAGCAAGCGGCTAACTTGTGCGTACCTGACCTCACGCCTTCCTGGTGTCTGCTGGTCCTCGATTACTTATTTCATAGACAGGCTTCACTAAGCATCAAAAGTAGGCGTATGAGTTAGCCAGCATATGGGTTTCTTTTGGAAAGCAGTTTGAAGATGCGAATTTTAGATACCCTGATGGTGGCTGACAAAGCTAAACAGCCAATCTGCGCGTGCTACGTACGACTTGGTTACCATACTTTCACTCAGAGATGGATGGAAGGGGGTGACTTGGGACTCACATGCTGTTGAAATACTTGCTAAAGAGTATGAAGCAGCCAAAAACGTGAAGTTGCTACTACCTAACTAACTGGGAGGTGTAGGCATTTCGCTGATATTTCTCAGAAGTTGATACTGTTCAACTTCCAAGACATACAGTGCTGCAACATGCCTAAGTTTGTAAAAGTTTGGTCATTACTCGCATACCGGCGTGAACGCATTTACGAAAACTTAGAAGCAATAGTGAACAACATTAGGCAAATTTAGTACTTAAAGGAAATATAAGAAGAACTACAGTAGACGCCGTTGATCATGCAATATTTAAATATATGCGAAAGAGTAAAACTGTATCGCTAATTGGAATTAACTCCAGTTGTGATACTGATTATCATGTAGTCTATTCTGAAGTCATTTCATTCAGTATAGGATGCCGGCTTTTAACGAGCTTCGTTTCGACTCCTACCAAAACGTATCTATTGTAATAATTGACTACTTAAGTAGTATGCCTTTTTTATCATTGATTTTGACTGCCTTTATGAATTCAAATATATGTTATGGAAAACATAGACGAACAAATTATTTCTTGTACATGTTTGGTAGCCGGCTAGATCAGGCACGATCATAGCCATAACAAGTACAAAGTGCGAACCGTTTTGACTCCCAACCCGGACGCGTGGACGCCCGCTTATTAGGGAGTGTGGATTGTAGCACATGGGCTTGTCGTTCAAATACGTCTACTCTGATCGGACATTTTGCAGCGATCTGCTAGAGCAGATGCCTCCTGTTGTGCTACTAAGTGCCTCGATTTTGTCCGGGGATTGTCGCATCTGCGCACGACGCTTGCACAAGCAATAAGGTTGTTATCAAATGTTATCAGGGTGCTAATGTGACGTTTCCAGTCACCCTGCTATCGCGCGGTCAGCCAAATCTCATGTGATCCCTCTCAAGGGCAGTACCTAGACCTGAACAAAACATAGCTCAGGATATTGCTGCAAGTTTAGAAGTAGCCGCTGGGAGCCGACAGGTCAGGCTATCCCATCACTTGGGAATGTTTACAGACAAAAGGTTCTGGGAATGCAGGAAGGTAGGTCGTTGTAGTTTATCAATTAACCCGCGCGGCGAGACCTGCGTTTTAGGCATTATCGTTCACGTCGTTGTGATTCACCTCAATGCGCGCTATCCTTTGCGCTTTTAGTTGAATTAGGACGTGGGGGTTTAATCTCGCTCATAGTTGCGCTTACGATGGACATTTCCCTGTTGTTGATGCACAAAGGAGACTAAGTTGTGTCTCGCTAGGTTACCGTGAGTCTGGGCCCTCTCCATAGCGGACCAACGGGGGGGGGGGAAAGGGAGGTTGCATCAGCTGGTTCTGTTCTCACCTTCCTGCTAACCCGTCGCTTCTCTATCTACATTCTCTGTTTTATCTGTTGTCTTTACCTCTTTACTTCTTATTTTAGCTCATGCAATCCCTCGATGTGGACTACGTGCTGGTCATTTTTGGCGGATTTACCGGCTACTCTGGTGACGACATCAACAAATTCCTGTGGATGGTACGCATTGCCGAGGGCGAGCACCCCACGGAGATTCGTGAGAGTGACTACTTTACTGCTCAGGTAGGTGCCCCCGCCCTCTCAAACCTGCTTTTTCCGCTGTCATTCTCTCAGAACCAATGGCTAAGCGTTATCGACGATGTCCGTGGTGTATCCCGCAAACAGTGAGCCTTCCCCACAATGTTCCTCACTTCTCCCATTGATGTAACTCAACCTTACTCATGTCTCTTGTCTTTCCACCTAGAGTTCTGACAACCGTGTTGCGTGCTTTAACTTTTTTGAACCCCATTGACTTTCATCTTTAGGCAAGGTTGATTTTAGAGACCCGAGAGATTCCGTGGACTTATAATAAAAAAGCTCCTTTTAAATGTTCAGTAGCCTGACTTTAAATTGTTTCGTTAAATTAAACCAATAGGAAGACGAATTTCCATTTTCGTTAAATTCCGCCTGCATAAAGTCGAATTTCTCTCGATTAGCATTCGTGACCTGCGCAACAGAAGTTTGTGTCGATCTAATTTTATTTTATTTCAGCATATTAAAACAAACATAGTCTTATTTAATTTAATATTTTTTGATCACTTCCACCGCATTTACATATTAATTTACGTCCGCTAGCCAATAATTGAATTTTCGACCACAAAATACTTTAAGCAGTTGGGCTGGGGGATAGGTATCTAGAGGGGCCCTACAAATCAATTTTTCCGATTTTATTTTGTAAAGAGCAGTTCTGAAACTGCACTTGCACTAATCCCAGCCTTGTGGTTTACTTTCTACAGGGTGAATACCGGGTCGATCACCAGGCGCCCAAGACTTTCACCAGCTCGCTGATGTACAAAATGAGCTACTACCGTTTCGGAGAGCTCAAATTGGACCCCCGCATGCCCTCGGGCTTTGATAGGACGCGAAATGTGGAGATTGGTCAGAAGAACATTGAGCTGCGCTACCTGGAGGAGGCTTTCACCTCGGAGCACTGGCTGGTGCGCATCTACCGCGTCAAGAAACCGAAAAACGTCCTGCCTCTTACGCGCCCCCGACGCCGTACCAGCCGTGGCCGCACCTCGCGCAAGACCCAGGGTGATCGTCGTGGTATTGTTGGTGCCCGTGCGCATATTGTCAAGGGCACCCGTCCAGCGGTCGCTGTCTAGGCCCTGCCTCGCAACTCTCCCCCCGCCCTCTGTTGCTGTGAAATTCTTCGTGCTACTAATCCTCCTCCTCCTCCTACCCACGTCTAGTGAGTTTCGACAGGTGACCCGGCGTTGAATACCCCGCTGCTTGTCAAGCCACTGCTTCTTCTACTACCACTACTACTAATACTGCTACCATCGCCACCACCCACCCTGAGTGGAGTTATTCCACTTTGCCTCTTGGATAGCCGTTACAACGCGAACGTGTAAAGACTAGGAGCTCGTGAAGCTTGCCGAGTAGGCCGCTGGCATGGAACTGTAGAAGTTTAAAGCATTTTTTTCCCCGGTAATAATTTGAAGCAAGACAGAATAGCAGAATTGATTCGCTCGAATAAATTTTGAGAGCGCTTTTCAGCTGCTTCCGCTCCGTGCATGAACAACGAAATATTAAGAGAACACATCAATTTGAATTTACATAAAATCGATAAAAGCAAGGTCGTATCAACGTGGCAAGTGGCCAAAAGTTATGTCAACTGTTAAACTTGGGACCAAAGAAATGGGGGGGGAAATTTAACAAAATAAAGGTGTGCTATGTATTTACCACGGCAGTTGAAGATTGACTACATGGTCTAGTTGCTTACATAGGTCGGGTTTCTCCCGCCTTATGTAGGATGCTTCCATGTAGCGTAAGATCCGGTTTGTTCGTGCTCGAACAAGAACGCGGAAAGATGTGTTAGTGTCAACCGAATGACCACTGTCTAGTAGGTGTTTTGTAATAGATGAACGTGGTACTTTGTTCTCCTGTTTTAAAAGCCAAGTAGGCAAATGCTCAGCAGCCCTGGTTGCCAATTGCCTTTGCGTACGGCCAATGTACTTGCATCCGCAGGTGCAGGTAAATTCGTATACACAGTTTGAGGTGGCGTGCAAAGGCAAGGCATCCTTTGGCCGGGTAATTGGGAGCCTTTTTGTTGGATTGAGGAAAACAAGTTCGGCTGCATAGTAAGTTCTTTGAATAGAACACCGTAGTCTTCGCTTGATTGTATTCACTATGTTGTCTCCTTTAAATGGTAAGGATATAAAAACGGGCTTTCTCGGAACCGACTGGTCCGTAGATTTTGGCCGTAAAGGGCAACTGTATTTTTGGATGAAACGCAAGGGGTAGCCACGCTTGAGTAAGGCCTCTTTTATGTAGGCAAACTCTGTTAGTAGGGTCTCGCTGGAGCAGATATTCCTGGCTCTCTGGTAAAGGTTAAGTACCAAATTTCGTTTCCACTGTCTTGCTTCGAACTGTAGAAGCTTATAAGGCAAGGGGTTGTGGCGAGCTCGGAGACCTGAGCATTTTTGTGTATGGCAGAATGCGTAGGAGCAGGTAGAGGCAGGGGCCAATGGGGGCAAGTGAAGGCGGGCGACTAATCGGCAGATTTGGCGAGGCCATTGCCGCGAAGATGGCACCAACCGTTGCAGGAGCCGCATCATTGTGCAGAACAGTCGCGTCGGCCAAGGCGGAAGTGACAGAGCGAGCGAGGGGGCCCAGGGTTGTCCTCATTCCCCGTGGCAAGAAGGTGTCGGAGCAGTTGAGGGGCAGCTCCCCCACCGAAAACACACTTTGAGAGGAGAGATTGATCCAACGTAGGGAGATTAGTATAGCAGACCTTAGCCACCTTGAGGCGTTGGGAACATGACGAAGACGCGTATGCTGTGGTTTCCTCTGGACCTTTGGCTCAAGCCGGGTTAAGGTCGCGGCTTTTCTCTGTTTTCCGACTCCAAACTATTGGGATTCCGGTGGGTACTCTTGATACAACAAGGCCTATGACACACACAAAATCGCACTATATGCAGCCCGCAATGAAGCCACTTGAAAGCTTATTTCATTAAGTAGACAGCCAGTTATAAGTGAACGCGCCTTCTCCTTGCATATGTGTGAAGGCGACGAGCTCTCACGCTGCTGCTCTGAAACCCAGCTGCTGTGAAGATGAGTTCCGATTGCAGCCTTTGTGGTCACTCCTTATCGATACTGAATGTTGAAATTGTGCCAAATGCAAGCTTGGACCAAACCATCTAGAAGCGCGTCTTCTGGCAGATATGTAACGTTTTTAGAGCCCTAGTCTATTGAAAACTCTCAAAAGATTTCTGTAATTTTTAGAGTAGTGTGCGTTTTGACATTTATAAATATGTAATTTGACTCAATTGAGAACAAATCCGTGGCCTTGGATTGGATGTAAAGTACATTCAACCCTCGTAGCTACGAGGCTACTCAAATGCCATTAAACTCATGACTCACGCAGTCAGCTCAATGGATGTTTGTGTTGAGAGGCCGGCTGGTGGAACAAGCGTAAAACTGCAATGGTTTCTTTGCAATGCAGCCTCTATGGCACTCGCACGAGTGAGGTTTGAGCTGCCCACCCATTGCTTGCGAAATCCTGGTGTGTATGTGTGAGGGGCCAGGTTGTATATCTGGCGTTGCCCCTATCGTCGTAGGTTGCAATCTCACGGAGGTCGCTGCCCTTTTCCTTTCACAATTGGCTCAACTGGGTTCTTTACCGCTTGCATGTTCTAATATTGCACTTTTACTTCTTCAGGAATTGATCGTACCTGCTGGCCGGTTCACCCTCGAAGATGGGAGGTCTTCGAGGTATCCCAGGGAGTCCATTTCCAGCCACGCCCCTGCCGAAGCACTCTCACGGGCTCCCGGTCTCTTCTTGTTTCCCCAACTTGGCGCCTCTTCAACCCCGCAGGCGCTCTTGTTTAGTTTTCCTTCGCCCTTCCCTTCTTTTTTGAAAAAAAACAACCTTCGCGTTTTACCGCGCTCAGTTGCCCCCCCCGTTTTGGTGTTCCCCCCCCCCTGTTGACTACTCTTTCCATTTGGCATCTAGGTATTTTGTATTCACACTTGGATCTTCAATTTCTGCCGAATAAAATGGCCCACTGCCATTTTCTTTATTAGACCTGACAACTATGCATCCAATAAAGGAAATGCATTTGGGTGCTTGCACAATGAACTAAGCAGACACCGGGGTCTGATTAATGATCTGTCATGAGTGACTTAGCGGTACTACCATCAGCAAAAAACTTTCAGTTTATACGCACTCTCAGAACATACCGCTGTCCAGTCTGGCGTTCAACAAGGCTGTGTTTTGTCGTCCGTTATATTCAACTATGCCATTGGCTGACTTCTCCGAAAGGCCCTACATAGAGAGGACGGTGTTGAGCTTGCACCTGGATGCCGGTCGACTTATCTCGACTGTGCTGATTATATTGTCTTACTAGCTTCCATTTTTGGTGATATGCTGTTTGTGTTGGATGTTTACGGGTGAGGGAGGCCGCTAAATCGGTCGGCTTATCCTTCAACGCTGATCAGACCAACTTGTTTTCCAGTGGGAGCCCTGATCAAGAGAAGAACTCATTTGAGATTAGTGGCCGTCAGATTGAAGAAGTTTCGAATACCTCGGGCGAGGTTGCTGCCGAGTGGACAAATTAAGGATAATACTGACTCCCGAATGGATGCAGGTTGTCGAGTTTTCTTAAGACTTAGGACGTGTCTGTGTAACCGACGCGATATTTCTAGTACCACAAAGGCTCGTTTGTAACGTACATCCGTTAGATCTGTCCTCTACGGCTGTGAATTTTGGGCTATGCGCATGGAGGATGACAGGAAACTGCGAATATTTGACCATCACTGCTTGAGAACTATCCTTCGAGTGAAGTAGATCGACTCCATCCAAAATAGGACAGTCCGCAATAGCTGTAACAACATCCCAGGCCATCCAAGAGAGGCGACTGAGGTGGCTTCGATAAGTTCTTTGCCGACAGCTTCACAAGCTGGTTGTAACTGCCTTTGCTCGATCGGAAAGGGTTACCAATTTGGAGACGTCGATATGTGGGCTTAGCTCAGAACCTGGATCGTTTCAGAAGTGGTTCTTAAACCTTCGGTATTCGGTGTTGATGCAGAGTGGATTAAACAGTCCAGATCTTAGTAACAATGCAGTTACCGACAAAGACAGGGGACATCCACCATGACTTTTTCTACGTCATCAGGCGGTTATACCCCAACTTCAGTGTAGCGGCGAAAATGGCCGCCATACCCGAGTTTCGAACTCGCGTCTATGTTGCTGCAGGTCGTCCCGCGCGGCGAAATACTATCCGGAACATACTTGAGGCCGGCCAGATCAGTCATGATAGCAGCCATAGCAAGTACAAGTATTGGCATCAGGCCAGATGCGGAGCCCATGGATTAAATACAAAAAAGATCGCAGGCCTTAGCAGCGTTATATCAGGACAAATTTTGCCAACTGTCCCGGAAGTCGTACTCTGCGGTAGTGTGGCAGAAACCGGAGAATGTGTGCTTTGTTTTGAGACGATCGGAAATTAAAAAGTATTGCCCAACTGCAATGGTCAATATAGTGATAAACAGACCAAAATAAGATTGTTACTGGTAATGAGCTTAGTCTCGGTTTACATACTTCAGATTCACACGGTTATACCAATCCTTGAGACGCTGAGATGCGCAAGAAATCATGACGGAGAACACGCTTGGTTGGGTTTAAAGACCGGTATGAGGGAGTGGGCATTATTATCGAGAATACGAATGACAAAACGAACAGAAGTGTCGACTAAGAAGAAAGCTAAACGCCGACCGCAGACAAAAGT
The DNA here is from genome assembly GCA_036362985.1 of Ligula intestinalis. Taxonomy (NCBI): domain Eukaryota; kingdom Metazoa; phylum Platyhelminthes; class Cestoda; order Diphyllobothriidea; family Diphyllobothriidae; genus Ligula; species Ligula intestinalis. The sequence continues at coordinate 10,792,772 of JAYGXS010000009.1, forward strand.
TTTGCAATATTGCCAAAACTCAAGATTTCTGTCGTCCCAGACGCTTTTTTTCAATGCCCCAAGGCGAAATAGGAGGAGAAGCAAAGTCGCATAAAAAGGAAATGTTTATTGTGCACCTTATAGGGATATTAAAGCAAGCATTCTAAGATCCGAGCGATCAGATTGTGTCCTCGACCGAGTAGCGACTCGATCGGCAATCGGATATGTGCGTCGCTATGTTTGACCACTATCCGTCAGCCTCACATGTTGTGGGCTCTTGGAAGGGGAAAGACACCTAAGAATGCGCATTCTCCTCTTTGGGTAAGGAGGACAATAAGGGATGCAGGCATCCAAAAATCATGAAGTTACAGGCAGATTATTTGGAAGAAGCGTTAACATTGGATTGATTAAGGGAAATCAAATGCAATTGAATATAAGGAAAGACTGTAGGATACAAGAACTAGATAACAGAAGGAAACGTTTTCGTAGGAAGAACATCGATGGATTCTGAAATGGGATTTGGGCGCAGTCGGAATGCTCGCTGGGTTGAAATCTCACTACCAGGTAGGAGACCATTCTGCAACGACCAGTTTTAGAAATAATACAAACCTTCACTTTTACTGAGTGGCCGCTTATAATACCATCAGTGCAAATTTCAGGCATACTATCGATTCCGACGATGGCCACCGTGTGCTGGCGGTGAAGGGACGGTGACGTATGTACGCGTGGATTAGGTTTAAATGATGGTAGATTTGTTTTGCACCTACCACACTCTATCTTCTCTTAACCCGCCTGAGACCGGCGTGAAGAAGGAGACCGTGGGCGCAGACGGCCGGATTTTCCACCACGCAGGAGTGGGAAAACCATAAAGGCTATAAATGGCTTGTGCGTGAGCTCGCACAGGCACTAACGCTCCTCCACCCCCTACCCCCGGTCCGGAATTTTTGCTGAGAGCATTACCCGAATAATGTCTGCCTCCCATGTCCTGATCCGGCTCCTTGGTCGGTCTTGCGCGACTACCACGCGGTCCGTTCAGTGGGCCATGTATTACCTACGCAGAATGGTACCGACGCTGGACCCTTATATCCGCCGCTCAAAATACGTCAACGTGTGTTATTCAGGGGTAGGAAAATGTTCTCTTTTGTTTTCTTTATGTGTGGTTTTGTGAAAAAAACGATGGTATCACTTGGTAAATTGAAATATTCAGTTAAAGGCTTACTTATACGGCTCCCTTTGGTTACTCTACGCCTACGTAATAAAAAGTGGACCGGGAAAGTATTACGTGAAAGGGTAGATATACACGTGTCGTAAACTTTAAATTACCCTACCACAAAGCTATGGGATACGTTGTGGTCCGAGCAGATAAAACACGAGAGAACGCATCCCAACATGTTTTACCTAGTTGAATAGAATAAGGCGTGGAAGGCCATAGTGTCAGGGAGATTTTACTAAGGTAGAAACAAGCGTAGTATGCAAGCAATAGGAGACGTGACTTCCAGACGAGTGCAGGCCAGCCATGAATGAGCCGGAGTCCAGAGAGTGTGCAACCGAACAGTGAGTCTTCGGCTCTGGAAGTAACTGAGCGTTAACAACTTCCCCTGCACTGGCCTTGCGAAGTGGGTGGCCAGTGAGCCAGACAGAGAATGACCTTGGCACTGCCGGGGCATACGCGTTGGCACACACGAAATCCAGACATGTGGGAAATGCAGTTTTTAGAGTACGAGGTAGCTACAAACCCAATCCGTTGCACTACTCTTAGGCCTGCCCTTAGACTAACCCCTTACGCCCTACCCAGCAACAAACCGCACCTCAATCGTGCACTTAAGTCTTACCATAAAGTTAACCATATTTTACCTGGAAACTGACATAAGGATACCTGCATTGTGGGTGGACCTTGCATTCATGTCCTGTTTGTGGGTAAGGGGTCATATAAATCATGCCTGTCGGTTGTTGTACTTTAAAAGATTAATCAAATGTTCTATGAAGATGAACACGCAAAAGTTGCTCGCAGGTAGCAGACACACAGTGGACGGGTATATGGGCAGATAAACTTTACTCATTAAAAACACCCTACAAGAATGTGGATCTCCCAAGAAGTTATCAATAAGTTTATAGAAGAATGTCCACCAGAATCGGAAGTACCCACGGCTGAGAAGAAAACCTTACTTCTTACATTGCCATTGCAGCAAGCGAACTTCTACAGCCTCGCTTTAACGCTGCAATCACGCGTACGTATCCAGCAGCTAAGTTAAGATTATTATTTTCAAGCACTCAACTTCTTCGCCTTGAATACAAGATAGACTCTCGACATAGACCTCTTCAATGTGCATCTAAACCTTCACGTGCTCCTGTGGATCAGGTCACATTGGTCGAATAACCAGGCGGCTATCCAGGCACACGCGCGAACACCATCTTGCCTGGCTTAACAGAGGTGAGGTAAAGTCAATATCTATCGCGATTCTGGCTCGCTTGGTTGACAGCGGTCACTGGGTAAGCCAAGCGTTTTGAGTCTTGTATGAAGTGCCGGCTACAGATTCCAAATTCTGGCGTCAATTGATACTTGCAAAGACAGAGGCCGTCGCCATTTGCTTTACAAACCTGATCTTATGTGCGCAGAGGGCCTTCGTAGTGGCTCTACGGCTCCCATGGCCGAGAAAAAACTCAAAATTTGTCCGCAAACCTCCTATTATTCCGCGAGACGACGAGCAAACAGTGACAACTGGTGTCAAGACGCCGCAAGCCGATGACGAGATGAGCGGTTGATATGAACTAATTGTAGGCCACCTCCCTCCTCCCCTGGCCCTTTGATCTCTTAACAATTACACCTCTCCCCCTTCATTACCACTTATTGATTGCTTAAAATTTTGCTAACTCTACTCCTTTATTGTATTGGACATGCCTGATGATGGATTAGTCAAAAAGGTTCGTTCACCTTACTTGACTTCCTGAATTACCTATACAGATCTCAATTGAAAGTAGACGTAAACAAGAGGATTTATTTAGTCAGTTAACGGCTTATCAATTGTAACCCATCATTACTTAACACAGATGATGAGTAGAAGCACACAACAATTTGAATTTTCATGGAAACTTAAATGCGTAGCAGCAAAGGTCATAGTTTACTGCAAATTCGGAAGAATGGAAAGACTCCTTCTTAAACCAGCAGGCAACAGTAGGGAACCTGAAAACTGGCATAAGATCACCTGTATTCATGTCTGTTCCTACTACTCTGGCCCTCCACCGAATTCTCATCAACCAAGTAACCATGGTCTAAAGATTGCAGTTGCTAGGGTTTAGCTGACATAACTACCTGCGATAATGGTGACCGTCCGACGTGATTAAAGCGCACGACTCCTGATGTGGCCTGCTGTCCCTGCGTAGTTGTTGACTTTCCAAACTGTCCCTGCGTAATTGGTAATTTTCTCTGCGTATTTGGCGACTTTCCGACGTGTCTCTGTGTATTTGATGATCGGCACTCGCGACTTACTTCTCATAGCCCATTCAGCCAGGCCATGTTTACTTCTCGATCCAACAGAGATGTCCCTTCACGAGCACCAACAGCCCAGGTATCCTTCTCAACAAATGGTACAACTTACACTGCCAGTGTTATCTATTTGGTTCAACTCATACTGATATGGCATGCTGATTTGCCGTTGACGTTTTACCGAACCACCGGCTTTCTTCAGCCACCCCTGCATCCTGGCTCATTCCAGCCATAGCCACTCATGCTGTTTTGCAATTCTACCTTGCTACTTATCTCCCTTACTAAACTTAACTATTCTTCCTCCATTCGATTTCTTTCATCAATTGAATTTTGCTCTCGGAAGGGGGCAATTATCATGCCTAGCTCGCGTCGAAGTGAACTTTCCCGAAGGCTCACAGACGCTGATCTCGATGCCTGGATCAGCCAATCACAGTTGAAGCATAACTGCTTTTTGGTCAGGCAGCGAATAGAAAGCCTGCACGCGTGAACGCTGTCTCTCTGGGCCGCGAAGATTCCTGCAACGAAGCCGCACTTCGGATTACGCCGCCCCTGCGGAAGGTTGTGCCACCGTAGTCAAATTCTTAGCATCTATTCTTCGTTCCTCTGTGTACACAATAAACTGTTCCTACTACTCTGGTGCTCCAACGATTTATCATCTCCTAGGTAATTATAGTCTGAAGATCGCAGTTGCTAGGGTTTAACTTACTTAACCTCCTACGATATGTCCTGTTGGAGGGGGGCATATAAATCATGCTTATTGTTTTCTGTATTAAAAAAAATCGTCCAATATGCTAAAAAAGACCAACAAATAAAAGCTGCCGTTCCTCGAATATTTCGTTTCTCGGAGGGGTTCGATCGCGCTGTCCAACGCGGACAAGCCAAAATATATTTAGTTTAAAACAGGCGAATACGGCAGGATTTACGGACATCAATAAATTCTGTGAGAGCTTCACAGCTTCATATTGTCGTACCGGGGAGCAAATACTTCAAACATATTTACTTGTAAATAAAATGAAAATTCAACTTGCTTGTGGACAACTTGAACAAATAAGAATATCCACAGTCGAAAAAATAAGCGAAATTTTGCAGGAAGGCAACGGTTCAGAAATTTAAAGCAAAGTGAGGCTTTCCATTCTGGAGAAGATAGAAGATTAGCTGGTGTCCATTGAGCTTTCGTTTTCCGCTGGTGATTGTAACCAATCGGGGGGTTGCAAACGGGCGATCTAACGCGAGCATGTAGTTGAAGGAATTTGGCCAGCAAAAGCGTCGTTAGACATTGACGTTAGCAAGTTATGTGGTTTCCTATGTCTATATAACAAACCAGGAAATGTAAGTCTTCTGCTTTCAGGATAACGCACATTTAAGCGCCAAGTCTGCGTAGTAGCAGGTGCACCTTCCAAGCATCATCAGCCTTAGTCAACTCCACATGGAACATGTCTTCCCAACGTTTGAACCAAGTGTAGAAAGTAACGCCGGAGTCGGGGTCATAATTGAACGCTCTGATAGAAGCAGTTTCTGCGTCCGCTGATTTGGACTGTTTAGCAAAAGAATCTGGGTCAGAAAAATGCAATCTAAATTGTTGCATTAGGAACTCCATCAACTTCATTTGAGCCGCTCTGAATTGTGTTTGTTGTTGCTGCGGGATAGCTATCAATTTTTCTGTAGAGGTGGACATAGTTGGTTCTTAATCTGCGTCGTCAATTGTTGTAGCGGTTGACAAAGCAGAGATATCACCACCAAATTACGCCTTGTGTGAGTCCCCCAAGGAAGAACACGACAATAAGAGCGCCACAACAGCAATTTTTGAGTGTAAATGTACAAAATATTTAGGGCAGCAAACGAGCGTAAGCTGGGTCCATCGAGCCAATCAGCTTCTGTCCTGGCTTGGATCGTGGCACGATTGGCTCGTGACTCGACGGATGACTGTAACTTCAATTGTAAATTATCGATTGATTGACTACAATTATGCGTTCGCCTCATGTAGGCCGATCGATAGCCTGCTGTGGGCGCGGCTGGTGCTTGCATGCTATCTGCCTGTTAGGCTTCTACTAACACAACGGCCATTTAAGTGCCCAGTCAGTGAGCACAACGCACGTAGTTCGCAGAACGGTAAGTGGCTCATAAATGCTGAGCTACTTGTTTAGGTTGCATGAAATGCATGCTAAGGAACGCTTCTGTTTGCTAAACAGTATTTTAATTATCACACAAGACAGTTTGACCGTCGTTTGAGAAGATGTTCACCGTGTGATCCACAGGTAGGCTGTGCCTTGATCATCCCCATTTTCGGTCCAGCGCATCTATCACGTGGCCTGTTTAGGGATCTAATTATGGCATATACTGTCCCTGCAGCCCCACAGACCCCAGGCAAAATAGGTTGATTTGTGTCATTGAAGGTAAGGAAAATTCCTTCTGATGCTTCTTCTGTGTGTGGGTTTGTAAAAAGCAATGCAATCGGACGCGCGTCGTGCGTTTGACTGCTCAGAGTGGCTTCGGTTGACGTGGGATTCCCGCATGTACTCGGCCAAGGGAAGTAAGCTGCTTGTACCAGCACCTTTGACAACAGAGAGCAGGCTTTCCTGAGTGAATTGCTACTGGGTCGGCTGTGGCTAGCACCCGATTGTGCAGGCCTTTAGAGTAGTGTGTTGTTTCCTGGTATCTGACCTGAAAGGCCTTTTTCGCGTTAAGTTTGTGGTTCAGTGTGCGAGGATTAAACTTAAAATCGGGTGAGAGAAATTCCCTCTGATACTTCCTGCGTTTATGGGTTGGTGAAAATTGATGCTATCAGTTGGTGAAATCTATATTGGTTAGGGTTAACCTATTTGGTCTCATGAGCAGGCATTCACCGCTTAAGAAAAGGTGGATCAGCACATTATTTCAACGACGTTCACCATGTGCTCCAGAGCTGTATGGTGCTGAGACTTTGACTTACACATGAATTAGTTTAGGGGACGGTAGACTTGCCTTGAATCTATCGCCCGCTCGAGTCCGGCGTGAAGACAGAGTCAAAAAGACCGGAGACGTGATCGGGTGTAAGCGATCAGAGCCGCCACGCTTGACTCACATAGTAAGAGTATCTTAAAGGTCAGGAATGGCCCGTGCCTGAGCTTGCACCTAAGCGTGCCAACAACACAACCCGAATAATGCCTGCCGTGTTCTAGTCATGCAGGGGATTAAGGTAATAAGTTTAAGCCCTAGCAGCTGCTCGCTTCAGGCAAGAGAAAAGGTGGGAGGTCAGAGTGGTAGGAACAACTTATTCTGTACATGAAGAAATGGAGATAAGGTAGGAGGAAGTTGACTGTCGGACGAGCGTTGTTCTGCACCGGGGCCGGGCAGTGTCCAAAGTGTGGGCCTGACGGCAACCATCCCAGCGGCAACAGAGAGCTGTCTTTTTATGAGTCGTCCTTTAATGGTGATAAGGCAGACTGGGGAGGAACGCGGGGATGCGCCTACTTTGGCTCCGTTCTGGGATTGGCTGTCCCAGAAGCCGACAACAGTGAGCGTCCGCAGTGAGCGTCCGCAGTGAGCGTCCGCAGTGAGCGTCCGCAGGGAGTGAGTAACTACGGGCCTCCCTGTTTGTCCAGCGACTTTACCATTTGGTACCCTTCATCGCAGGGGGTTAACTTAGTTAAACCCTAGCAACTGCGGTCTTCAGGTCCGGTTCTTAAGAAAAAGAGACGTCACGGGACGCCAGATTGGAAGGAATATTTCATTCTGTACAGAAACAATGAAAAATAAGTAAGAGACTATCAGACGAGCTAGCACCCGCATGCTAAAGAGAGCGAGTCACAAGTTAATTACCGCGGCAATTGCCACGGCTTAAAGCGGTCTTTGTGTGAATCAGCCTTGACTGCTGATTGGCTAGACGGACGGACATAGGCAGCCAGTAAATACGCACTCGTGGGCAGCTGTGAGCCTTCGCGTGACGGTCGTCTTTGCGGAATGTGTTACCACAACTTTAAGAGAAACTGTACTCCTCACAATCCTGCACACATCCGTGTCATCCTATAATGACGAACAAAGAACATTTGCTGCGTTCCAGTTAAACGTTCTGCTCCTGAGTGCCATGAAATAATCACGTACCGTGAGGTGGGAGGGGAACCTAGGTGGACTTTTAACTGCTCCCCGCCCGCCTGGCCCTGTATCCAACCGGAATTTACCTGCCCACACTCTGGTTGGACTTCCACGAACTTGATTTCTCCATTCTTCTTCTTCTTGCGCCAACAAAGCGAACTTGTCACGAAATGGTTCCTTTTGTTTACTGTGCCCAATGGGCCTGAAGGTTAATGGGGTAGAAGACAGAATTGCTGCGTAGTCCTCTACCAACAAAAATAGGAGGTTTATGGGGGCGCTCTGCTGATTCGCCGTTGTCTATCTTGCGCAAAATAATGTAGAGCATATAAATCTATGATACACTGAACCTGGAATGGAAAAGATATTCTAAAATCAAATAATAAGTACGTGGCTCAATCACACGCTCGCCTTGACGACCAACAAGCCTATATACCCACACATTCCTGACAGGCTAAATCGCTGATCAGCCAGCTTACTAGTCTCCTGAGCCGGCTCCGACGCAGCAACGTGATATCGCAAGACGAATAGCGACAAACCAAACCAACTGACTCGGCACTGGCTCGATTTTACGGATTCCCAAAATCCACAAGCCCAACGTTCCACTCCGGCCAATCGTAGCATTTGAAGGCAGCCCTTCTTACAACCTATCTAAATGGATGTCATGAAAACTAAACTTTCTCCGAGAGGGCTCGACGACCTCAATCAATTCGGTCTCTCAATTTCTAGCCACTATCCGGGGCAGAAAGTTTCAACCGGATCAAACCATGGCATCTTTTGATGCCGTTTCACTATTATCATCTGTGGGAGCCTATCTTGCTGACTCATGCCGGCTTCGTTGCCAAGAGCCGTAAAAAATCATGTGGCTACGCGCGCCGGCTAAACGCCTACGCACTGCGTCTGCCTTTGTTTGCCGCGCACTCGGCAACTATCGCGCGATACAGGGACTCCCCCACTGGTGTCTGTCCTTGCCGTTCACCAATCACCATCAAGGCCATCAGACTTACAAAAGTCTTTGGCGACTGACGTTAAAGTTACTTGGCCTTCTGTCTCGGCTCGAGATGGACGCGACGCTGCAGTGCTATCTCACGGTGCTGATGGTCGAACTCAACGCCAGGCTGAGTCAACCACTTTTCGACTGACTATTCTCCTACTTGTTCTCTAGAGAATAAAACCTTCTCCTACTCTGCTTCCCCAAGACTTCTCTATCATCTTCTAAGGGACCGGGCTTGGAAGATCGCAGTAGTTAGGCTTAAACCGGCGCAGCCTGAACTCCTTGGTGATACATCTATCCCTCCGGACCTGGCACGCAAAAACCTACGCAAACGACTCGAAAATAAATACGATATATCGAGGGGTCTGTGGTTAATCGTTGCCTGCTCGTTGTCTAGCTTTCCTCTGGTGATCTCAATCTGTCTGGATCTCAAGGTCGTTGCGACGGCTTCGATACACAGGCCACCCACGATGTCCATCAACAATGTCGAGCCATACGCTATCCACCCACACACTGTCCACCCGCACGGTGTCCAACCAATCATAGGCCGACCTAGCAAATGACCTGCTCTCTTTGTCTCCTGGCCTAACGGCTCTTAAACCTCACTTGGATTTGCACCTCGCGCGTGGCGGTCGTGACGAAACCGGCCTCACGGTTGGACGCCTTGCAAGACCAATTGGCGACTTTCCCTTTCCTCTCTGTAAACAATATAATGTTCCGTCTACTCTCGCCTTTCCACCATCTTCTCTCCCGTCTCCTTAGGAACCAGGGCCTGAATGATTGTAGCTGTTAGGGTTAAACGTCTTAGCCTTAACTCCTATAGGTCCTCTTAAAATTTACCATCTCGTGCAACTCTTCGTCTTCTGCTACAAATATCGTTTCACATTTAATGGTCAAACATACGAACAGACCAAAAGGAAACCGATGGGATACCCAAGTTCCAGTCTCATCGCAGAACTGGTCTTACAGTAGCTGGAAAAAGTCGCCTTCGATCAATTTGAGCCTGCATTCTGGTGCCGATACGTGGACGACACTTTCGTTATAATCGAACGGAGCAGGCTATCCGACTTCCAAAACCTACTAAACGGTATCTTCCCCGACATCAAATTCACAAAAGAGAAAGAGAGTGCCGGACAACTACCATTCGTGAATGTTCTCGTCACGCGCGGACCCAACGGGAAACTCAGCACCACGGTTTATAGAAAGGCAACTAACACAACCCAGGTGCTCATTTTCCATAGCAACCACCCACTTGCGCATAAACGTGGCTGTATTCGAGCACTATTTCAGAGTTTGAAGACACACTACGGGGAACCGGAAAGACGAGTGCAAGAATTACGACATCTTCTGGACCAACATGCCAGAAATGGATACCCGAACAGCTTCACCCACCTATGCCTCCGAACCCGCCCACGGGGAACAAACGAAAGGAGACCACCAACGCTCTGGCACCCTCTACCGTACATTAAAAACGTGTCAGAAGCAACCGAGCGTATCGCTACAGATCTCGGCGTGGGTGTTGCTCATCGCCCGACAGCTACCATGCGTGCACGAGTCATGCAAATCAAAGACCCGCTGGATGTAGGTGAGCAGTCTGGCGTCATTTATCAGGCGCCATGTCGCTACTGTTTTGCCACTATACAGGATAGACCGGGCAACGACTTAGCTTGCGAATAACGGAGCACAAACGGGCAGTAAAGAAAGGCGACACACAGTCCCAGATCGCTACCCACACTCTGGAAGAAGGCCACGAATTCGACTTCTCGAACACACGGATAATTGCACGGGCCAGTACTAAGACGGGACGCGAACTGCTGAAGGCCTGGGTATCAGATCCTAATTCCATAAACAGGCATGTGGATGTACTGCCCTGTTATTTTGCCATCCGTGCCCGCGACAAGAAACCAGGGCCCAGTTCCTCTACAAGCATGCAGGCCACCACTTCAAGATCACACGCCATTACTTTAGGGACGCGAGTTGGAGACACGATAATATAGCGTGAGAATAGACTTGGCGTGGACAAAGACCAATCAATAATTGCCACCGCCCTCCCCTACCAACTCCATTTATGCGTAGCTGACGTTTACTGTTCTCATTTAATCTGACGATGGCTTCTCGTGTGGAGTCGAAAGCTCAGAATAAAACTATAATTCCAGAGATCGCGTCTTCCTCTTCTTTATGGCTCAATACTGTTAATGAAACAGCATTCAATTTATTGTGATGATGTCAATGAGTATCTGTATTCAAACAAATTTTACATGCCTGTGATTTTCGAGTTTGCATAGTCGGTAAAGAGAGCTATATTTTGGGTGCCTTTTTGAAGTCCTTCCTAAACAGGAGACGTATAATTGAATCGGTAATCATGAAACATAATTCCTTAATCAAAAGCAGAGAAGGAACGGTCAACAGTCTCTCTTCCCTCATCCACGTGTGTCCGGCGTCAAGACAAAGTCAAGAAGACCGGGTGCAAGTGGCTGGCATGGCAGAGGCCACCCCTATGCGTGCCACTACTCCCCACCCCTCCCTCATGTTGGTAATTGATGTGGGAGAGCATATCGCCGGGGATTAAGTTGAATCATAGCAACTGCGACCTTCAGACCATGGTTATTTAGTAGAAAAGAAGTCGGTAGAGGCCAGAGTAGTAGAAATAGCATATTGTGTGAACAGAGGAACGAAGAATAATCAGGAAGACGTTTGAATTGGGAGAACACGACCAGCCAGGAGGCCGGCCGGCCGGGTCCTAAGTGCCGGTTTGACAGCATTCAGGCCAGTGGGTAGAGAGAGCAATTCACGCGTGCAGGCTTGCTATTCGTCACCGGGCCAGAAAGCAGCCTTGCGGCAACTGTGATTGGCTGTTCCCAGACGTCAAAACTAATACTGTGGGCCTTCGGGAAACTTTACTTCGGCGCGAGCGAGTAACGACAGTCTAAACAGTTGTATTTCGAATTTTCTAAGTAGATAGGACAGGTAGCTTATTTCAGAGGATTTAAGACTTCGTCTCTTGTGGGTCTTTGATGAATTTTCAGCACATATCACTTTCGGCACAACACCACACACGAGGTGCTGGTGACTCTCTCCGCGCGAAGGCTGCTAATCAGTGAACCTGCACTAATGGCGGCCTTTTGGACAGCCAATCATACGTGACACCAATGCGCACCTTCTGGCGTCTGCAAGGAAATGCTCATGAACCGGCCTGGCCACTCACCTCTCAGAGAAAGACTGCCACACTCATACACTTTAGATGCGGTCCTCTCGCGAGTGGTTGTGTACTCGTCAGACAGTCAACTTCCTCAAATCTATTCTCCACTGCCTCTGTACATTAATAAGCTATTCCTTCCGCCTGGTGTTTCATTTATTCGCTTCCCCATCCAGAACCACGCCTGATGATCACAGTGGTCGGGGTTTTACCTAGTAAATTACGCCACTGCAATAGATCCTTTTGTCCGAGTCATTAATGTGTAGGAATCGGTCGCCCAGAGCAACTGCTTTGACTCATGCTGCCTTTCGTGCGCTGAGCTTCGCTCGCTGCGCGCTGTTGCCCTTTTGCACGCTTGGTGTCAATTCACTGCCTTTAAGTTCGTAGATAATCGATACTCCTGCCTCATTTGATTGGCGGCAGCCGATTGATTATTCATTGTGCAACCTAAACTTGTCACATCCACACATTTGCACCTGCACGGCTGGCTATCGTATGCGGCGTCACTGTACAGCTTTTGCAGCGGGAAAGTTGTTCGAATTTAATTACTTTTCCCGGACTTGTTAGTTGGGGATCCTTCTATTGTCCAGACAACAACGATAAACGGACTAAAATTGATAGCTGTATTATGGATACATCTTACACTGGGGAGCGCTTTTGCCCAGTGTAGACTAAGTCAAGACTAATGAAACGGCCACGTGATGCAGTCAACATCAGGACTACTGTTAAAGCGGCCTAGGGTTGACTGTTTGAGCCCTCGATTTGAAACAATGTTTGACGTAGTGCAGCGGTTGAAGACGTTGAGATAATGGAAATCACCCGAAACAGCTCTCGGCCTATAACATGGTGAACTGGCTGGTTAAACATGTCATTGCTCTCATCCACACAACTATCCCCAATGTAACCCAAAAGCCCACAGTTCTGTTGCACTGGACCAATTGTAACGGAAAGTTAATCCGTTAGCATCTAGCGATAGCATATCTAGTGAAGCATCAACTGGAACACGAATCAGACGTTACAAGTAATTAAATACTACTTAATTGATACTACCTCGCTGTTGTATATAAGTATCTACTACGTTGATTGCATAATTTAACTTTTTTGTCGATAGTTTTTAGGACTGTTCTTCAATAGATTAAAATGGTTAGTTTCATTTGTTCTCGGAACATGTTAAGTAAATATTTTCTACATAACCACCCTTACAGTATTACAGAGTTCTGGATTTATCTGATACATAGTAACCATCCTTACCACTAGCATAATTAGTATTAATAATGTGTGCAATCTAATGTGGCGAAAAATGCTGCATACATCTGATACGTGTACATAGCACAGATCAGTGCGCTTTTCTTATGGTCCCCCTGATGTTGGATCCCTCAATCTCCTCCTCCTCCTCCTCCTCCTCCTCCTCCTCATCATCATCATCATCATCATCATCATCATAATTATCACCGTTATTTTTCTTCCTCTCCTATTTAAACAGCCATTTTTTACGCATAATCCTCGTGGTTATCCTAGAAAAGGTAAATCGAAGAATGACAGAACTTTTAACCCTATTTGATAACTGGCTATATTCTGAGTCAAATTTATAAACAGGTTATGTTAGCTTGGGAGGCTTTCATCCTGCATCATCGGTCCGCTTAGTAATTCTCCAACCTTTCCTGATGTTTAAGTAGTTGGAGAAGGTTTGACGATTGCTGAAAAACCCCAGAACAACGTAGTTTCCTTCCAATTAGGGCTGGTCTCAGACGTTTGTCTGCGTCCGCTGTCTCCCTATTGTATTTATAGGCGCTAAGGCTACGACAGTTATGGCCTTAACACCTACAATCTTCCAGACCTTGGTTCCTTAGGAGATTGGAGAGAAGACGGTGGAAAGGCGAGAGTAGACGGAACAGTGCATTGTTTACAGGAACGTTATGGGAAAGTTGCCAGTCCATCCGGCATGGCTGTACGGCCGGAGGGCGCATGAGCGCGCGGCCATCCAAACCGTCTCGCTCAGAGCCGATTTCCAAGTAAGCTCTTTGAGTAGTCGGGCCAGAAGACAGAGAGAGAGAGAGAGAGAGAGAGATAGCTTTCATTGGCTAGGTCGGCCTGGAGATTTTGGGCAGAGATGCAACTTGCGTCGGGCACGCGTGCAAGCTCCCCATTCGTCGCCTGGCTTTCGAGCGTAGATGCGAGGACTGTGATTGGCTGATCGAGACGTCAAAACCAGCGTCGGCGAGCCGTTGGGACAGTTCATTTCGATGCGAGCTAGTCAGCCAGGCACGGGCCGCTACATATTCACCTGTACATTGTAAATCGGCTGGAAGCTTCGTTAATCGCTAGTAGACATACAAGGAGGTGGGAAGCCAATGAAAATGTTAATATTGAAGAGTTTTGTAGATTGAAACAACAGCAGGATTAATTGGATCCATAAATTTCAGGGGCGCTTATCATCTGCTACCTCTCATTGCATAAAGTGAATGACGTAAGAGAAAATACAAAATTGAATTCATACATTAAAAGCGATTCAAGCAGCAAGGCCATAGGAAATGGCCAAGAGGCTAATAAATAAAGTAAGAAAGTTCAAACACTATGGGCAGCAAAAAAGTGGGGAAAAAACGCCTGAGGCAACCAAATTGGGAAGGGAACTGTGTAAATCAGGGAGCCGGATTTGATCACGGCAAAGCTAGGCTAACCAAATGCTCCAACTGCTTACATAAGTCTGGTTTCAACCGCCGTATAAAGGCTGCCTCCAGGTAGCGCAAAGTATGAGTTGTTCGTGCTCGAACAAGTACTCGGGAGGCATTTTTAGGGTCCACTGCATGGCCGTATCTAGTAAATGTTCTGTAATGGAGGAATGAGGCGTTCTGTGTTCCTGTTTAAAAAGCCAACCAGGCAAGTGCTTCTTAACTCTGGCTGCTAGTTGTCTTTGCGTTCACCCTATGTACTTGCATCCGCAAGTGCATGTTACTTCATTAACACAATTGGAAATGGCGTGTAATGGCAAGGCATCCTTCGCGCCAGGCATTTGTGTCTTGCGCTACCTAAAGGTAGCCTATATACGGAGGTCAAAATCAGACCTATACAAACAGTTGGAGGATGTGGCTAACCTAGCTTTGTCCTGGTAAAATCCGGCTCCAAGATTTACACAGTCCCCTTTCAAACTTTTTGCCCTTGACGTTTTTCCTCACCTTTTTGCTGCCCACAGTGTTTTAACTTTCTTAAGTTATTAATTAGCCTCTTGGCCATTTCCTATGACCTTGCTATTTGCATCGAGTTTTTTGTATGAATTTAGTTTTGTATTTTTTCTTACACTCTTCACGTTATGCAATGAGAGGTAGCAGCTGATGAGCGCTCCTGAAATTTACGGATCCAATAAATCCTGCTGTTCTTGCAATCTACAAATTTGCGCCCGGGTAACTTTGCTTTAAATAGAAGAGTTCATTTTGAATAGACAGAGGGAATAATTATACAGGGGTGCATAAACAATCATGCACAAGCTCCAGATGGGCAGTCGAAGAAAGGTGGAGCTGGAGACTAACACCCGGGAAGGGCATCAAACTGTGGTGTCCGCGTAGGAAATGCAACTGTCACTCATCACTGACTGTCGGAGGAGTGTGATGAAGATTGCCATCAGGGCGAGGGGACGGCAATCCTGCACCTTCACTGCGAGGACGTATCACTTACACCACGATAAACCGAATCTGAAAGCAACCGCGCCCACATATTCAAACAAGGAAAAAAAATGTTCGCTCTAGTTACCACATTCTCCGGTCCTTACCCGCCTGACCGCCACTTGAGTCAGTTAAACACTGCACGCGTCGCCTGCTGTCGCCAGAACAAATCAGACGGCGAGTGAGTCACTTCTTGCGCGAGCAACTTCTCACTTTACAACCGCACGTGGACGCTCACCGGGTTTCTTACAAATAAGCTCCGATGATGTTTAGGACGCGCGTGCGTACGCTCATATTCCCATTTGTTATGCATCTTGTTGCAAAAATAGAATGCATGTCAGCTTTTGATACAATCATAGGAATATATCACTAGAATATACTATCCACTGGAATTACCAGAATTAGCACTCTACGCAGTGGCATTTGACCTCTAGCAGCAGCATCCTAGCCCCAAAATTCGTAAAATGTGACAGTAGCAGTTAATTTGCCTTATAAGCTAATCATAATTATAATCTAGATTTCCTTGAAATCTAGCTGGCTATAACTTCATTATAGAGTTTAGACACAAATGCACATCTTAGAGTAGATCAGCTTAGCTTTGATAGGGTAGACTTTTCCTTAAAGCCTAGTCAAAGCGTTTAGCCTATCACAGTCTCAGCAACACTGTTGTCTTCGAGTACCGTACATGTAGCTCACCTAGTTAGAAAGATGATGGTCAGACCTCTGACAAATGGTAGCGTCAGTGCTAGCACCAGTACTATTGCACTTCCTGTTGAGATTGTGGGGATATGCGCCCATTGCTGACATTAATCAGCGTCATATTCTGAATAATAATAATAATACAACCGGAAATAGTACCAGCTATAGTATAACTCAGCTGCACCCCTAGATAGGAGCATTCGAGGTATCAGTAGAAGTGCCAGTCTTGCTTTCCAGAACTCTGGCTTGACAGCTACTGAAGGCGGGTATTTACTCAAAATAGCTTTAACTCACAGTCCCACTCCGTGCTGGGATGAAGGGGCTATGAGCAGATGTTCTGTAAAATCCAAACTATAGATAGATACTATAGTAGGCCTACAGGTAGTTTCTATAGACGGCAAACTGCACAACCTAAGGGCATGGTAGGATTTGTACATTCCTTTACAAACGCTCCATTATTATCCAAATGCTAATCACTATTACCTCAAACAGATTGGAAATACATTCTTGGTGCGACTCCTCAAAAAGCACACGCAGGCAGTACTTATAGTATACTATCTACCAGCCTTAGTAAGCATGAGTACTAGAAATTAGCACTTTTAGCATAGACACATACCTATAGCAGAAGTATCTTAGTCCATATAGCTCGACGGATAGCGTTGAGAGTGCGAAGAATAAGACAAGCGCTGCTGTGCTCAGGACCCCAAGCATGTACTTACCCAAAATAGTTAAACCCAGATTCACATTCCTCGTTAAGACCAAGGGGATATGAGCCCTAGCGTTGGCTTAGTCAGTCCTAGCACGAATACTACTTCATTTCTTGTAGGGATTTAAGGGATACGAGCCAAGTGCTGGCTTTAATCAGCGTCACTTCTGACTTACTAAACAGTCAGTAAGTGTACCAGCAAATACTATCACCCGCTTACACCCTAGATAGCAGTATTAGAAATAGCAGAAGTTGTATTAGCAGTACCACTCCTGGCTGACTTCAGTTTGGCTAGACACCTACTATGGGTGAGTGAGGATAGACAGTGCAGTAGTACCCGCGCAAAGTCTACTGTCACTAAACATTAAGTTAGGAGGCATTTCTGGCTGGACAAAACAGCTTACGCCTGATTCTTGCTAGGTGCTCTCGACTTTGTCTTGTCACCGGTTGAAGCGGATGAGGGTTTAGAGTGAGGTAGAGAGCGGCGCGTCTAATTTCACTATAAGTAGTCGCAGTTGTCATAACGACGGGTTCAGCGTCGCTAGTGTTATAACGATGGCATCTGACGTGTGTCACCGTCGAATTACGCCCTGTTGAAATCCCAAAGGAAGAACACAATAAGAAGGGCAAGATTCTGGAATCCACCCGGAGGAGGGTTTATTGTGTACAAAACCTGGAGGAACTGACGCGTGTGGCTGTGGCCTCGCTGGTTCGTCTCCAGCGCGCTTTTTATCACGCCTCGGGGCAATCCTCGGCATTGGGAGCGGACTGTCGTCCGCTGTTCGCTGTGGCTGCAAATCTCCCTTTCTACTAGGGACAGTTGCTTTTAAGAGATTCTCTGCGCGTTCTCTTGTGGCCCGATTGGCCACATTGGCTGCTCACGGCTTTCTGTGCGGCGGACCGATAGCGTGACCTGAGAGTTCATACGGGCTGCTTGGTAGGAAGTATCCTAACACTGCATTGGGGTGCGTGCGTCCGGGTCCGGTCTAAGATCATTGCTTGGGGGCCAGCCCAGCCAACGCTATTGAACATATAGCAATATTAGTTGATTACTGAGCAGATTGCTCTCCTCTTACACAGAAGACCTCTCCTGAAACCTCAAGATGGAGTTTAGATACTGCAAAAGGTTAGCCTGTTAACGGTTAATGGCACCATGCGACAAAAAGACATGGTAATTCTTGAGCTATTTCTTAATAACTTTAAGTCAACCGACAAGATGACACAGCCTGGGGTATAGATTTGAGAGGGCAGAAAGCAAGGAGAGCCCTGATGTGCTAGTATCACCATTATTACTAATAATACCAGCATCACTGAAATTGCCCTATTCCTGTTGCAGCGACTTAGACTGCCCTACTGTACCTACCTGATAATGTATTGTCGTACTACTGTCATCCAGGGTAGTACTTGTAGTGTGCTTTCACCTTTCTCCATTCATCATTTCTACTTTTAATGGTAGTTGCACTCTCTCACTATCAGTTAACTAGGAATGTAATATCAGTATAAAGCCCTAACAGTTGAAGCACGAGTCGTAGCAGTAACAATGTGAAGCTAGTTAAAAACCTTACCTGATATTCTAATAATACCATTTTTACTAATTGCCCTATTCCTCTTACACTGACTTAGCCTATCCCACGATACCTACTTTATCCTGTATTGTCATACTTCTACAAATGTACACTGTATTATGCCTAAATATAGTCTATAGATGGCAAAATGCTCGACAAAAGGACATGGTAGGACTTGGGCACTACTCTACAAATGCTATGTTATTATCCAAATGCCTGTCACTATTATATCACACAGATTGGGAGGGCATACTGGGTGTGACTCCTTAAAAAGCATACACAGGCAGTACTTATAGTATACTAAGTACTGGCCTTAGTAAGCACGATTACTATAATTAGCACTTCTAGCATAGGCATGTAGCTATATCAGCATCATCTTACTGCGTACAGCTCAATGGATCAAGGTGAGAGTGCGGAAACCAAGACAAACGCTGCTGTGCTCAGGACCCCAAGCAGGTGCCTACTCGAAATAGTTAAACCCAGATTCACATTCCTTGTTGAGACCAAGGGGATATGAGCCCTAGCGTTGGCTAAATCAGCGTCACCTCTGATAAATGGTGGCGTCAGTGCCAGCACCAGTACGACTGTATGCCTTGCCGCGCTTGAGGGGATATGAGCTCAGCTGCTGACTTTAATCAGCGTCAATGCTGATTTACAAAACAGTCAGTGATAGCAACAACAAATACCATCAGTAAGCTATACCATAGTAAGTATTATTAGAAGTAGCAATATTGGTCGTAGCAGTACCAGTCCTGGCTTAAAAAAGTCTCGCTAGACATCTACTATAGATGATTGAGGGTAGACAGTGCAGTAGTATCCACGCAAAGTCTACTGTCACTGAAGGCTAAGTTAGGCGGTGTTTCAGGCTGCATTGAAGAAAGCAGCTTCCGCCAGCAGCCTGCTTCGGTCACCTCGACTTCGGTCTTGTCACCAGTCAAAGCGGTCATGGTTAGAGTGGGGTAGATTGCGGCGTGTCTACTTTCACTATACCTGACCACAGTCACCTGCTTTCGGGCAAATGGTGGACATCTTCGTTTGCGATGGTAGAACTAACACAACACCCGCCTGACCGCCACTGGAGTCATTTCACCACCCCGCGCCTCCCCTGCTATCTTCTGAACCACCCAGAAAACCCCCTTCCCCTCGCAAGCGGTGAGTTATCGCTTACGCGAGCGACTACAGGCGCGGTGCCGGTTGTCTGCACATCAACAGTGCTCGCCCATTTTGGACACATAAACTGCTGTTGTTAGCCTCTGAGCCCTCCGTAGTGCCCTGATACAATATTGTCCCCCTCCCGATCCTGCCAACATAAACCATCTCGAGGGGAAGTTATCGATAGGTGTTAAGGATATTCCGGTTTAACCTTAACGGTTGCGATCTTCCAGGTCCGGTTCCCTAGGAGAAGACAGAAGTCTTGAGAAGGCCAGAGTAGTAGGAACAATTTATTGTGCACACAAGACTTAGGAGAAAGTTGCCACTCGGTCTGGCATAGCGTTCGAATGTAAGGTCCGTGTGCGAGCATGGTGACGTCACAGCTGCCAACGACGCTGCATAGGTCCGTCCCACTCGGGACGGAATACCAAGTGTTACTGGGCGGCAGCCACCGTCTTGGAATCTTGTGTGAGTCAGCCTGTCATTGGTTGCACCGCGCGAGATTAAACCGCAGTCTGGGCGCATTCGAGATTGCGTGTGTCAGTAGGTCGCTCAGGACACTGAGCGAGAAACGGAGAGAGTGCAGGCAGTCTGTGTGATTGCGGCCTTGGCATGATGAGTCAGCGATCCCGGGTTTCAGCAGAGGCGCAAACGCCTACTATAGGCTCGCTATCATTGCACATTTTATTGGGGTTACGCAGATGGTGCAGTCACCACAAGCAAAACTAATTAGAAGCCAGGAGGGGATAAAGCCCTTAGATTGATTACCACAAAACAAGAATAACACCAAGAGGACGCGGTGGTGATCTGCGCCTAAACTGTTGGGGTTATGGGACTTTTGATAGGTCAGTAAGCTAGCCAAGTCCTCAGGCCCATCAGAGGTTCAACTGCATATGCAGCTCCATATAATTGTGTACGGTGCAGGTTCTATAGTTAGTAAAACAATCCCTGTTATTCTAGCACTCGTTTGCACTTAACATGTCGTGCTAAAATTGAAAATCTAATAGCAAGCGTCACGATCCTGTTCAAAGCCCGCCTCCGAATATGCCAACTTCCGACCTCAGTTGAGTGCCTCGTAAAAAAATACAGGGATTCCAAATATGTATATGTCTATGCATATTTGAAGGCTAACAGGCAAGGAATGCCCTAGAGGACCCTATTATCGGGGAATAGCTGATTGGACGGCTTTATGCAGGTAAAAGTGGGGGATAAACGTTATGAACTAAGAAGGATTACGAATGAGGAAGTTAATACCGGAGCATCACTGGCTGTGAGTAAGAACACCTACCTCTTTGCTCTAGATCTAAAAGCTTATCGTGGCTCACTCTCTGTACAGGAATGCTGAGCGCTGCCAACGAGTGCAAGTGCACCGGCCACTTATGCCCGTCTCAAGGTCGAGTTCCTACCGCGTATCTTGGCATTAGCCCCTGTGCGAACCCGAGCCAACCAGAGTGCCACATTTCCTGATTGGCTGCAGGAGCAAAACACGCGCTGGGCTTCCGGCGATCCCCTACGCTCTACTCACTTTAGACGCGACGCTGTGGCCTGCGCTTGCTCGTTTGTTTGGCAATCAAATTCCTCGTACGTATTCTCAATTCCTTCTGTACAGAATAAACTGTTCCTACCACTCTGGCCTCCATAAGGAACCGGATCTGAAGATTGTAGTTGTTAGGGTTTAACGCACTTAACCCGCCTGCGATACACACCCATTTTGCATAAGAATACGCCTTCCCTTGAAAAAAGCTTTCTCTCGATCTTAGCTTATCGCGGAAATTATCAACCTTCAAGTTAACATCACGCAAACAGCTTACCCCACGTAGCATAGTCAGTATTGACTGCTTACTTGCCGAACGCTTACATCCATGATATTTAAAAAAGGTGATCCTGGGAGTTACGTACCGTGGTGACATACCTTAATTTTTCAAGTAGGAACTCCAGGCTTACGTTTGTACGGCGCCCGTTTGTACGGCACCCGTTTTTAACTGGCTCCTCCCTACACTGTTTTTACTCACCTAACACATTTACTCCTTTCTTGGATGTCCTCTTAAGCCAAAGACCTAACGGTAGCATCCGAAGGAGCGATTATCGAAAGAAAACCTGGTCCGGTCAACATACAAACTTTGACAGTTTTGTACCTGTCCAACAGAAGCATAACCTGGTCGGCTGCTTAACGCAAAGAGCCAGAAAAATCTGCTCGGAAGACACTATTGAAATGGATCTCCAGGACCTGCTTCGGGAGAACAGATTCATCATAAAAAATATGATGGAGAGAGAAACAAAACCAACCACACCCCTTTCAAGAGCATGCAGCAAGCAAACTCCTAAGCAGACATTTCAACTAAGCTGTATCACGAACCTTCCAAGCACCGAAAGGTTGGGTGTTATTCTCAACTCACCCGGTCCTGCACGACGAGGTAATAGTAGGCTGCCAGCTCAGACCACTTTTATGTACATCTACTCATTAACTTGCTCCTGTGGAGCAGGTTATATCGGTCACACCAGTCGGCGCTAATTCAAAAGCAGACGGCAGCACCTGCCGGCGTGGCTAGCCAAAGGTGAAGTCAGAAGCATTAATGGCGCCATCCCCGCAACATGGCCGACTCCGGACATCGTGTGGACCCCAGCGAAGCCTTTAAGGTAATTAATAAGGTCCCACCGAACCAACGAAACCCCTGGGTCAGCGTTTGCCGGCATCAACAGAAGCAACCGCGATCCGGTTTCAGAAGCCAGGTTTGCGTGCGCAAAAGAATTTTGCGCAAACTCCACATCTAGCGTGGCCCGCAGTCACTTAGCGGCATGCAATAATCCGCGCTCTAATTAGCCTCAACTTGTAAGGACAGATGATCGATCGATTGTATAAATTTAACCATCTCCTGTAAATATATGGCCTGAGGAGAATTTACTGAATGTGTACACCCGCCAAACGCTCTTCTGAATTATTTATTACTATACAAAGACTTTGGCCGACCCTGGAGGGCTTCCCTGCTAACTAATCGAAGGTCTTCACGGGAGAGGAAGAGAGACAAATATGCTGAAATGACTGCATTTGTACAACATTTGGGGTGTAAAAAGAGAGGTTTAGGTACACGGAGAAGAGGCTGGATAGAGAACGCGAGAAGCCACGGGTCGTAAAAGGCCTAAGCTACATGTTCCTTCGCGCTACGAATCAAATTCAGGACTCGGGACTTCTCATGCGTCATGCTGTCTTTCGTGTCGCCGAGGTTGTCCACGTAGTCTGAAACACAGAGGATGGGACAGTAATAGAGGGGGTGAGGAATATAGGCGAGTATCAGTAAGCATCGCGCTAGCAGGAAGGAAGCAAGACGTCAGCTGTCAAAAAATAACTAAGGTCAGCTGAGGGGGAAGAAGGGATGCGCCTATCGCCAGCCCCATACACTGCGATGAGGCAAATTGGAGGAGTCACACTTTGCCCTAGGGCAAGGCCAGTGGATGCAGTAATCTCGTACGAGTGGATTGAGTTCTATGCAACGAAGACGCACAGTTGCTCAAACAAACAGTTTCCTGAGCAATGTTTTCCCATTGAGGTTTTCTTCACGGGTCGTGAATGCGTGCTGACGGCGAGGACACAGGGGAAGAGAGGTTATGCGTCGATGGTACCGGTTCACGGTGTTCCAATCGTGTATCTTTGGACTGTTAAGGTTACAGTCAAAGGTAAAGCGACAGTCGGGCAAGAATGTGTGAGAGTTTTCCAGGAGTCTTGACTACTTCTCACGCATGCAAGTGAATTCTTCCAGGTAGCCTGCTACTGCCATTTTTGGCCTCCCAGTCAGCACGCGCTCGGAGTAACATCGCCAGGAAATATGCTTTAACGATGTGAACAAGATAAATTCACTCCAACTGCAAAAGTGCAGGGCATGCGAGTGAATTTTAGGACCTGTATATCTAGGAATTGTATCCACTCCTGTAGTTTCAGATATCCCTAGAAGAAGGCCAAGGTGAATGTGACTCAGTTGAGTGTTGAATTTTTACGCCACGGAAGTACGCGGTCAGTCCTACGGCCTTCTATAGTTTTAGACTGACGTTTAGCGGGGTGCCCTATGACCATTGTATCCGAGGGTAGCGCAGGGAGGCTGACTTATAGTAGATTTCCTATCTCGTGAAATGTGAACTGTAATTTTTGAATGGGCCTTCGTTACGAACAGATTAGGTAAGTAGGGCTGTAAAATTGATTCTCGTTGATGAACGTTCACTGACCGCTAACGGAACTCACTTGTCAAGCCCTGCCTTGGGCCTCGACAGAGGCCTGATAGCCGTAACAGCCGTAATATTGCCGGCAAAGAGTAGGGAGACTGGGATGACCATTTCTGGCTTATTAGCCATCATCAGCCAGTCATACCCAGCTCCAAGTGGTGCACCACCCGAGGCTCGAACCCACAACCTTTT
>JAYGXS010000009.1:10817074-10844323 GCA_036362985.1 Ligula intestinalis
GTAGACATAGAGAAAAGTTTGGAGCAAACAGCGCCTGCCTGTGCGCAATTGAATAAGAAAAAAATAATTCGGGGCCTATCGATTTTCGCTGCCAAGTGGGGAAGTGGATCGTACGAGGAGTCAAAACGTACGCGCTTCAAGGCATTATAGCAGCCTAAGTAAAGCAGACACACGAGCATGGAAAGGCATATACCGGGTCATATACCGCACGCCAACACACTTCTCCAAAGGCCTGCGCAAACGGGTGTTAGCCACAGCAGAAGCAGTGGCAATCCGGCCAGCAAAACCCATTCTATGCTGTCAAAAGGCGCTGGTTCAAGCCATCGGCCTCCCTTGGCCGACTGCACGCGGAAATCCAACACATACTGAAGCCAAAGAAGACGAAGCTACGGAGAATAATCAAGCGCAAGCTGTGCGGCTGACATACAGAACTCAATCCGCGGACCGCGAAGACATCCACCCTGTCTCATCTGGGCATGACAACCAGTGCCCTACCCGCGCAGGCGCCCGCGTTCAGAAGACGAGGGAAAACTCAGCTGCTTAATTACCCTCACCCTTGTCATCCCCCTCCCCCCTTCCCTAACCTGAAGATTATACAAACGCTGTAATTAATTGACTTATTTTATTCCCCATGTCATGTACTGGCTTGACGATGAATGACCGAAAATGATCGTTTGCCAACACGACTTTTCAATCGAAAGGCAAAATGATGATGACTTTACTCCTGTTAATTTACAAGGCAGAGAAGAGATCGCAAAATCAGTCGCTTAATTCATTCACACTACTGCAGCGGCGGCGGCAGTCCAAAAAAAGAGATGGATTCCTCGTGATTACTGATCAACAAGTTGAAGACTTGTACCAGTACAAGCATCTGCGAGCTATTTTTTTGTAAAGCAGAAAAAGGAAGGGCAACATTTCGCCCTTCAAGTCTTCGCAAGTCCTGAAAAGTGCCTGTAATGCTGTAATTACACCTCAGCGGGCACAAATCCCTATATTTACCAGTATTCCTCCAGCCAGCCCTCCGCTGGGCAGTACGCGTGCAAGACAGACACCAAAACTGCCCAGAAATGATCCATCCAGTGAAATATGCCGGCAAATCGAAGGAGACAGATCGAAGTCACCGCCACCACACCTCTAAAATACCTCAAGCAATCTGAGAAAGAAGCCATCCCACAGTTAAACGGCACAGACGCCAAGTCAACAGTCGATCATACAACCATAGAGCTGGCAAGTTTCCCAGCCTTAGTGTCTTATAGAATTCGTGGGTAAAGAAGAAGGAAAGGGCAGGGGACACCGGGGGTCGTTAAAACTGTGCAATAGGAAAAAGAAAATAAAGCCGCCTTTAACTGCTTTACTGGACTGAAAATGCATGCGAAAAGTTTGCAGGAAGGATCAAAAAGGCTGAAAAGGAAGCCTATAGGCCAAGAAAACGATAAGAATAGGGAGACCTTATTTGCACAAATGTTGGCGGATGAATATAACCAATAAACGTGCGGCATGACCCTCTAATATATTGGCGGGAGTTTTAGTGTGTTTTTGTCATGAAGCGGTTCCAAAAACTGGAAGAAAACACATCCAAGGCTAATTGCAAGTTTTTGCGCACGTAATTTGAAGGTGTGCGCGGCGCGTTGCGCCACGGACTATACTAAACTAAGTTCAGAACGGTAAGTTAGACCACAGATAATTTGAAGTAGACGACCTCCTAACCGCAATTTCCCTTTTTAATACTTTTAAAAACCAATCTAAAGTAATATAAGAATAAATACAATACGTAAAAGGGTTGAAACGCCTGCTAGTCATTCATCCTGCACTTTTATTGGCTGCACGTTTATCTACCAAATGTTTCAAATGGTTACTCCCCACCAATGAGACCCGTCAGCCCAGGCGACAGTTTGACCGTAGATTTCGACTATGTCCACCGTATGCTCCAAAACAGGGTGGCGCAGGAATGACGACTTGCGCGTGAACAAGTGACTTGTAGTGATCGTAGACTTGCGCAGCATTTATCAAACTATCTCTTTTCTCACCCATCTGGGTGTGGTGTCTAGACTGGGGGTGGCACAGGACGCAGCGGCTAACGGAGCCCTCGAACCCGTCCACGCACGTACTGTTAGGAGTTTAGCCTGACCGAATGCTAGCAACATTTGGAGGCTCTTTCCTGAGGCGCCGTGCCAACCGAAATGTCTTTGTTTGTCCGCTCTGACCACATACACGTAATAACTTTAACCACCAGACAGGATACTGATGCAAGCGCGTGCAAGCGCTGGCTTAAGTGGTCGCAGCTCCCCGAGGGCCTACTGGTCGCGTGACCTTATCCCAAGCGCCCAATGATACCGCAGGCGCACGCGCACTGTCACCTCTCAGACAGTGAAGTTGCAACACACATGGGCTGCGAAGACACCGCTAGTCCGCTCCCAATGCCGGGGCATGGTCCTCGAGGCAGGACAAAGAGCGCGCTGGAGATCAACCAGCGGCAACTGCCACTCGAGAAACCAATTCCGGGTTTTTTACACAATAAACCCTCCTCTGGGTCGATTCCAAAGTTATGCCCTTCTTATTGTGCTCTCCTTTGGAAATTCCAACGGGCGTAATTCGACGGTGACAAACGTCAGATGTCACCGTTATAACACACATCACAGTACGACCTGGCCCCCTTGACACACAAGCACACACACACACACACAACATGAATGAGACCCATCAGACCAGGCCGGATAGCAAACCTATCAAGCACAGAAAAGCAATCCGAATGCAGTCTTTGGAAGTTTGACGCGAAAGCAGGAGGTAACGAGGTAACAAGGAGTTGTAGGGTGCACGAGTGCTGACAGATTGCAAACACCTGACTTTGAAGCGACCGGAGACAAGCAGAGATTCGACTGAGGAAGAAAACCGACCGCAGCGGGGGGGAGCGGGAGGTAAAGGAAGCTAAAACACTACCTACCGAGGGTTGGCCGTTTACGAAAATGGCCAACAGGGAGATGTCGATGAGTTCGAGGGAGAGAAGGCCACTGTCCATGCGTTTTATGTTTACGGCTTCTTCGACCTCCTCCGGGGTTATTTCTGGGTGTGTTAGGAGGCGCTGAAACCAGGGTAAGAAGAAACACGCTCAATACCAGGATAAATAACCAAGCGCTTTTCACCGCCGGAAAGAGAGTAAAGGGAAAAAATTGATAACCTACATATACATATATGCGTTTTTGGAATATTTTCGATCGATTCTGCTTATCTATATGCAATAGTATTTTGCGCAAACAAAAGTAAGATCACTAGACCACATGTACATCTACGGCAGCGGAATGCATCGTAATATTGACACGCCAGACACCCCTCGCACAGCCAACAACGCACCCATCTCCGACGATGGCAACTGCCAGCAGCCAACGCGACAATCCTTTAGCAGTCTCCGAATATAATCCGATTCTGCAGGTCGCAACCCATCCTATCAACTTTGCCACTGCATATGCAGAGTAAAGAATGGTCTGGTCGGGCACTTGCGAGTCCATCCTGCATCACCACGTATCTTCTTACCAGCATCCTCATCACATCTGAACACGCCCTATGTCACACACCGCAGGCACAGCGCTAGACATTTTTCCAGAAGGCGGGAACTCTGTTCTTAAACTCCAGTAAGAAAATCTCGGACTAGGGCATTATTAACTTTTCTAGCGGTCAATAAAAGCAGAAATGCGAATTTCAGAAGAACGGTCGGGATGACGGAGCCACGAGCTTCGGGGACGTTTCGGATTCAAATTAAATTCATCGTCTGATGCTATTTCAGACTAGGAGGGTTTGACTGTGGATTCCAAGCGTCCCGCGAGAGGAATTCATTTTCCAACGAACACATCTTCTTCGTCTAGCAACTTCGCTTTTCAAAGCGATGGGGGGAGTATAGTAATAGAAGGAGAATAGGGAAGGGAAAGCAACAGCAAATATACACGAAGAAAGTTAATTGGGGGGAGCGGAGCTGAGAAAACGGGGAGGTCAGGAAAACGTCCGCAGATGACCCGAACTCCCAGAAAAACAAATGACAAACCTGCCGGAAGCGTTCCACTTTGAGGTTGGACTCCTGAACGCGCTCATAGTACTTGAAATGCAGCTCAACCATGCGATCCACTTTCTCGTGTTCATTCTCCACGAATTTTGACAGAACCCGGGTCTGTTGTTGGCCGGTGCAGTGGCGGAGGAGTGAGGCAACAATGCTGGAAGGGAGCAAGAAAACGGTAAGAAGACTATGAGGAAATAAGACTTGGGATGCCAAAGAGTGTACAGGTTAGTCAGCAGCAACAAGCCTCAGCAGGCCCCCCTTCCATCCATCGCCTTCTTGTAACCCAATCTGCATTGCAACGATCAGGCAATCGGTGTACCGACCCGGCGCCAGCATACAAAGCCCTGCGCAGTCACCTACCAACTTGTGTCACTGATCATTGATAAGCGAATCCTTTTTTGTTGTTGCTACTATCTCTAACGATGAACTCCTGCATGAGTGCGAGAGCTTAGCACAATGAAAAAAAACAGTTACGGTGTTCAGCCAGCCCTTCTCTTTAGGCATACAAAATAAAGCCTAATTTACAAGAAGTAGGCGCGATCACTGGGACAAATTCTTATTCGTCTGACGTTCCGGATTCCGGCTATAAGCCGTTATCAGTAGCAGAAAGCCAAATGACCAACGCTTTTATTTCAACAAAAACCTAATTCTTGACAGAAAACGTGGCAAAAATTTAGTTGCCTGACGTTAGACAAATATACCCTAATAACCATACCCTAATAACTAATAACAAACACGGGAATCTTCAGCTTCTTGCCGTTGTTTTTAATTTCTTAGTTTAAGTTTAATTTTCAGTTTATTAGTTTAATTATAGCTTTATTGAGTTTAATTTCAAATTAACTTTAATTTTCAAGCGATATTCGCTTGCTTGACGGTTTATTATACTAACGTATCTGTCCGAATGCATTAGAAGGTATTGAGTTTTTTTAATTGACGAAAAGCCTACTTTTCATGGTTTTACTTTAATCTTTAACTTTCGATATTGAGTCAACACACGTATGCATCCAATTCGCGGGTACTTTTACGCAATGTTTGGTTCCTATTGGTTGTATTTCCCATTTTAATCATCGTGCGCCAAACATGCGGCCAGTTAAACAATTATTCTTACTATTTTCTGCTTTTATATGCTCAAATTTTCAATTTATTTTTTTTCTTTCCGCTTATATGGCCTACCCATAAGAGCCCCTATTACCACCGGCCTCCTAAGGCAGAATCCTGGAGCTAGGGATATCTGAGTCTGTCGAATAGCGAGGTCAGCAGCCAACCGCGACGTCCGGTCACTTTACTGGACAGAGATCAGAGAGCTGCTCTGTTTTGTTATCAGTCTATTGAATTGCTACTGAAATTATATTCGGTAGGCATGCTATTCCTTGTAAATATTTTCGGTGTGCGGTGATAAAATGCGTTGGTGTCGTTGTATCTAAATCAACAATACTTAGCTAAGAGAAGGAAAAAAGCGCATAGACAGACGGAGGTAGCAAAACGGTTGGATTAGGGATGCCAGAAAGCCGCTAGCTGCGATTGGCTGTTGCGTCTTTCGATATATCGGTTCAACTAGGAGGAGAGTCCCGGTGTCTTTATCGCCGATTGGGTCGACTGCTCCCGGCCCCACTGTCAGCGGCTCCGGTTGGCTGTCTTATTTCGAAAATGTTGGAGGAAAAAGTACTTAGGACAATATTGGCCGGTTATTAAGCCCACGGTTAATAGGCCCAGCCGCCTATTAAGCCCAAATCAGCTTGGGACGGAATTTTACATAGCAAAATCCGCCGGCTACAAAGCCCAGTTTGTCAACAGGATAGTGAGATTCTCATCTCTCTGCGTGCGCAACTGGTTACATAATTTTGGCCAGTCTTACGCAAAATAAGATGCCGGATGTGATTTGTTTTCATTTTTCAAGTTAAATTTTGTGACACTGTTCGAACGGCGGCAGACATGAGGGGTCAGGAGGACAAATCCCCAACAAGAGAAAGCCGCACACGCAAAAGGCTAACGCGCCCGAACCGCAGCGCTGAGGACACACACTCTGCAACGCGGTCTATAGGCATCAGATATCACAAAACTCGACGAATTCTGGTGCCTGGAGAAGGACATCAAAGAGTACTTGCGAGTGAAGTTTCCTCCAAAGAAACTGACACTAGATCGCTTTTTTAAACGTGTCACAAATCATTTTTTTTGTTTTTGTTATTACTTAAAATACAGACAAACGGCATTCTTTTCTTGTTCATAACCAAGATCTACACATAATACAGTACGTATGTAATGTACAGTGCTTATCCTGCGTTTGCTAATAAAGACCTAGGACTCTCCGGTTAGTGCAGCCGCCGCTTATTAAGCCCAATTTGGTCTGGGCCCGAGGTGGGCTTAATAACCGGCGACTACTGCACCGGACTAATCTGTAGAATAATTTGAAATGCGCTAGCGAAATGCTTCAACGCATGTAGTTGAAAAAAGTCCTTGCAGGATTCTGGGGCATAAACCCCAGATCAATCAATCAATCGGCCAGAACTGTTGTGCACTCTGGTTCAGTAGCAAATAAGAACAGCTCCCCGGGAAGTGACAAAGAAACGAACTTATCGAAGGGGATAAAAAATATATATCAGGCATTACCGGCAAACATTAGGACTTGCAGGATACGCATTTCTGCCTCATTATGCGTCATCAGCTGCAGTTACCTTACTCCAGTGTAGCCGCGGAAATTGCTACCACACTCGAGTTTCGAACCCGTGTCTCACCGGCCAGAGGCAAACGCCTTAACCATCGAGCTATTGGGCCCGACGCTTTGCCGGTTGTTGCTAAGGGATATACATTAGTACATATGTGTACACCGATCATACGCATCAAAAACCAGGGCAGGTGTGTCGTGCATATGATCGGTGTACACATATATACCAATAACAAAATATGCTGCTATCCAGGAAACAGAAGCTGTAAACCATGTGTCAATACAAGCAAAAAAGGAAATCATTTAGATAGCCGTGAAGACCGTATTTGCCAGACGTCCCTGGTTAATGCTGACAACAGTGGAAAGCGACAACAACTAGGGGTGGCAAAAGCATGAAGGGGTGGAACAACACTTACAATATTAGGTTGCTACACGATCAGACCTGATAGAATTTACAACTCTAGCGTTAGGCGCAGGCGTTTGTAATTAAGGCTGCCAGTGTTGGTTGTTTGTGTGATAACCAAGCAGGCATTTGGCTCCTACAAACTATCCTCACCCTGATAGCAGTGTGCACTTGCGGGGCACCCCATACAGCCTATCTTTAACCAGAAAAACGGCAAAGGCAACTTCGTGGTTGTCCTGCTCTTAACGGCAGCCGTGATTTCAAGTTCCGCTGAAACAGCTTTATCAATTTACTGGAAGTTGAGTTTTCTGCCGCGCACCAGAATTCTGCGTCTGGGGACGATTTAATTTATTCAAATAAATTTAATCGACGACGACAGCTGCGAGCGCAGCGAAATGTGGGTGATAAAATTGAAGTTGGTCGCCCGCCTTTGATACCCCTAGGCCCTTGTGCTGTGGTTGCTTTGTTTTGGTTCAATTTAGTTTTGGTTTCTTAGTTTCATCATAGTTTACTTAGATACCGCCAACGCTAGATAAATATGCATAAATAACTAAACTAACTCTAGTAATACATATATGACTACAATATACTGATTTTAAATAACCAAACTTAGGCAAACAATACTAACTAAATTAATGTATTATTAGGAGGTTTGACAGATTTGCTTAATTTGAGTTAACCCAATTGTGAAAAACTCGAGGCGTTCGACGGGATTTGAACCCGCATAGTAGAGAAGATTTTTACCGGAAGCTAATGCTGTAACCAATTGAACTTCGAACGCCCCACCCCGTGCCATCAATTTAATCACACTTGGGTCGATTTTACCCGCGGGTAAGATCGAAAAAAGTGTGTTTAAATTCATTTGAAGCTCAATTGGTTAGAGCGTTGGCTTCCGGTAAAGGCCTTCTCTACTATGCGGGTCCAAATCCCGCTGAACGCCTCGAGTTTTATCACAATTGGGTCAACTTAAAGTAAACTAATCAACCAAATAGTAAACTAAAAAGTAAACTCAATTAATACCGCCAGACCCGCAAGACAGAATTCTGGGGCTAGGATGGTAGGCAACCAACTCCAATTTCCTCTGCACTGATTGGAGTCACGACAGACAGTCCGATTTTCGGAGACCCAGGACCGGTGAAGAGAGTGGAAAAAACTCTACTGTGACAACAGCCATAGTTACAGGGGACGACTCAGAACTTCGCACGGGAGAACTACGCTCCTATCTTCGCTCTTTTAAACGTATAGGAGATGGAGATTTAAGTAGGGGAAGGGGAAGGTAACACCAAGTAGGGCGTAGGAGGGGAGGGGGTCAAATAGGATAGTACATAGGCTGTTATAGATGAAGCGTCTGTAGGCGTCACCTATTTACTCGTTAGGTTATTCATCCTTCGTTCAGGTAGACGATTAATTCCGTTATTGTTCAACAGCCTGACCATAAGTTTTACCCATCGGACCACCAAGCCCTATCGGCGTAGACTCTGCAGCATTGACTGCGGTCCAGTTAGATTTGGAGAGGATAACAGGACCGGCTGCCTTCGACTTTAGGGAATGGACTGCCAGCTGGATCAAGGACATTGGGGGTCTAGCCATAAGCTGCACTGGACTGTGTTGCCGTATGCCCTAAAGCCGGCCAAGCCAGCATAGGCGTCAGCTTCCACAGGTGCAGGTAGCCGTAACCCACAGTAAATGTCGGTGGGAGATACGGCAGCCTCGAACCCTCCCACGGCTTCCGCTTTTGAACTACAGGGCAAATATCTGTAACCTGGAAATCGGGTCAACAGCCCAGGTGAGCGATCAAAGTCATCAACCAATCTGAAAGCAGCGCTCTGTCGTAGGTTGAATATCAAATAATATTTGTCTGGCCACAGAGAACACCTGTACCTGCAATGTATGTCACATTTCAGCCGATGCAGCCTCGCCAATAACACAATGGAGGTACGAACATTTTTCCTAACACCCTGCCGCCAACTAAATGGGAATAAAGCGGTTGAACTATCCTGTAGTGAAGTGACTTAAAGTACTGCGGGCAGAAAAACAGGTAAAACATGGAGAAAAAGGTTAATCCTTGCCACCAAAGTGTTTGCGACCATTTTTCTCCGTAGATTTTCGACTGAGCGCAATCCTTGCACTCGTCCTAACCCAGGAGGATTTTTTCCAGGTATAGGATTATTGACCAGATATTCATTCTACGCCGCATACTAGAGTACAGACATCAAAACCAACAGATCACCACCGCCTGTTTCATCGACTTCAAGACTGCCTTTGATTCTATCGACAGAGAAGCTTTATGGCAAATCTTACTTGCTGACGGTCTCCCACCAAAGTTGTTTAATCTGATCAAAGCTTTCTACAGCACAACATCAGCCCGAGTAAGAACCCTTGGTGAAGAGTCATATTCTTTCCCCTCGACTTGTAGGGTTCGACAAGTGTGCCCTCTTTCCCCAGTTCTCTTCAACTTCTTGATCGACTGGGTTATGCATCAATTAATTTTACCTGACGGTGGATGTGAAATCAGCCCGGAATTCAGAGTACCTGACCTGAAATATGCCGATGACATTGTCGTTCTTGGTAAAAACCCCTCAGTAACTACAGCCAACGCTAGAGCGAATCACCAGCTTCGCTACAAGTGTTGGTCTGACAATTAATGTACGCAAGGCGAAGCTCCTGACTACGTATCTCGGCACAGCACAACCACTGTTTATCAGCGGTCAACCCATTGAAGAAGTTAGCTGCTTCCGCTATTTGGGCTCCAATATGCTAGACAACGGACAGGCCAGAGACGAAATCAAGAACCGAATCGCGCAGGCTAGAAATGCATGCAGGCTGCTAGCCAGACCACTCGGGTATCGCTCAGACATCAGCTTCTATACTAAACTGTTGATATACAAAGCATCAATCAGACCGGTGTTAAAATATGCCTGAGAAACATGGCCAGTGAGAAAGGCAAACATCCTATCGCTCGAGGTCTTTGACCGTTGGTGTCTTCGAAGCCTCTTAAGAGTCTTCTGGCAGGATCGAATTTCCAATGTCGAGCTAAACCGCAGGTGTTTCAAATTACCAAGTCTAGAAGCATAAGTCCAGCATCGCCGATTTTAATGGTTTGGCTATGTCCTGCGCAAGCCATCGACGGACCTCTGCAGATTGGTCATGAACCCCTCTCGAAGTGCAAACAGGAGATACCGACAAGGCGGTCAACTAAAGACATGGCTCACCACCGTCAAGTCGGACGTCGAACGGATGGGCCTCATAACCGCTTACGGCTTGCGACATTGGAACAAACAATGGGTTAAAATCTGTGAAGAATCGCTTCCAACCATCGGCAATGGGCCACCGCTATCAGTGACATCCGTGAAGCCGATTCCTCCAACATCAGGAGCTAATCGGATCAAGTACAAGTCAAGTAAGTAGTAATAAAGAGCACTCCTGTCTTGCAAGGCTAAATGCTCAGTGCTCTCAAAATAGCAGGAGAGCGAGAGAGTTGGTCAACAGACCTTATAATGTGTTCCTCCATTTCGGCTGCTGTCGGGCCGGGTAGGGACTTCTCCTTAATGGCCGCCGCCAGTTTCATTCCACGAGCCTGTGGGCTGTGCATGAACAGCGGAAAGAGGGTGCGAAGGCCCAGTACCTCCACAAATTTATTGCAATTTGCAGCGGCAGCAGCCTCTCCTTCGGAGAGGAAGGTGGAGTCCTCAGTACTTCCTTCCTCGGCATTCGAAGTGGCTGGGGAGGATACGACAGACAGGGCGTAGTCGAGTACTTTAAGGGCACAATCCCTCGCAGCGTGCCTCTCGCTGTTTTAATATCAATGAAAAAGGATTACTGAAAAGCGATTAGTAGTAAATTAAACAGGGTTGTATCAGGGTGCATGCGAAAGGGGCGACGGTAAAGGGGGCGGGGGGAGGGCAAGCAACAGCAGCAGCTTACCGCAACATGAGGTTCATTAGTTGGACACCTTCACCCTTCAGGAATTTGTCCTTATTGCCAGCTAGCATCAACGAACTACAGAGACAGTCAAACAGATTATACATCATTTCGGCCTCCTCGCGAGTGGATGGATCGTGTCGTTTGTAGACGGCCAGTTGTTGAAGGAGGATATCAATGCCATCCATTTCACCCAGACGCGTTTTGTTAGCGTCATCAACCTGCAGCAGGATTGCAAGCACCTCGGAGACATAGAGCTTGTTTTTGTCAAAGGTGCGTCGTTGGATGCGGCGGAGGATCCAAGCAAAAATACCCTGTTGTGCGATTTGCACAGCAAGATCGGGTCGCACATCCAAGAGGCTTTCGATTATCCCTGGGGAGTGTGAAAAGTTATACCAAAGTTTGAGTAAACATATAAGCTACGGTATTTCAAGGTTATAACTCGAGTTCAAACGATCGAAATGTGACCTGGAGTTAGTCAGCGTATTTTGAGTGAGTGAGAGAAACCGTTAAGAAGCTCATTTAAACGGTACAGGCATGCAAGAAAAGTATTTAATTTGAAAAAAAAGTCGAAAGTTTTTGTAGTCTGCAAAATACATAAAGCTAATAATTAAACAGAAGTATCCAAAATATGCGACATGTGTGAAGTAATAGCGCACTGCATTTGTTCAATTAAATTCTCACCAAAGTTGAAGTTCAAGTAAACTAAACGGTCTACTTAAATCAAGGACAACACTGACTCGACAACTATATACTTTCAGTTTATTTGCCTAACAGACAACTCACCGAGGGTAGTATGGACACCCTCAGCCTCGTCCTTTACGGATTCATCAAGTCGGGACAGATTCTGGGTTAGGAGATGGACCAGTTGGTTTGAGAAGAGGAGGTCGATTAGCGGGTTCACGGCTTCAGCGCCAGCTTCTCTCAGGCCATCCGGCTTGAGGAGTTCATTGAGCAAATCGACGATGTTTACACTTATGTCTGTGTTTTCATGCGATAGAAGGTTGAGCAACAAGTGGATGGGGCGCACCTGTGCCGCGAGGACGTTGTAAAGACTCGGCTTTGCTGCTAGAATCTAGAAGTGAAAATGGCGTAATGTCGCTTGTATTTTAGGATACTATTTTATTCTTTAGTGGTAGGAAATGCGGGCAAAACGTGCATATTCTCTATCAAGAGCTTTGCATGCGCGCTAAAAATATCTGGTAACAATTTGATCCATAAACTGACAGAAATCGTAGCAACGAAGTCTATGCGAATTCAGTAAGGGGAGGAAGCGACGGTATTGAGCTTGAACCCGGACGCCGGTTGACTGACCTCGACTATGCCGAGGATATCGCTTATCTAGCATCAAGCTTTGGCGATCTTCAGTCTATGGTGTTACGGGTGAACGAGGTCGCGAAATCAGTCGGTTTGTTCATAAAAGCTGGGATGACCAAAGTTTTTTCATGCTGCATCCCTGCCCAAGAGAAGGCACCCCTCATGATTAGTAGCTGTCAACTTGAAGAAGTCGACGGTTTCAAATACTTGGGGGCGAGGTTGCTGCCGAATGGACAGAGTAAGGATGACATTTTCTCCCGCATTGACGCAGCACGACGAGTGTTTTCCAGCCTTCGGAAGTGCTTGTGGACCCGACTCGATATTTCTATCTCAACTAAGATCCACGTGTACGGTGCACCTGTGCGGTCCGTTCTCCTATACGGATGCAAATGTTGGGCTATGCGCGTGGAAAAGGAACGGAAGCTGGAAGTCTTTGACCACTACTTTCTGAGGAGCATCATTCGAGTGAAGTACATCGACTTCATCTTAAATGAGACAGTCCGCGCTCGCTGCGACAAAATCACAAGGATATGCCAGGCCATTCAGGAAAGACGACTGAGGTGGTTTAGACACGTTCTTCGTCGCCAACCTCAAGAGCTCAGTGCTAGTGCCCTCGACATGAAACCGTTGCATAATTGGAAACGTCGAGGAGGGGGTCAACTCAAAAGCTGGCTCGAATCAGTCCGTCAGGACATGGAAGTGGTGGCCAAGAGATGAGGATATTCGAGTTCCAGGCAGCAGTTCCAAAGAAGAAGATGCGATCACTGGAACAAGGACTTTATTTTCCTGACGTTCCGGATTCCGTCGGAAATCCTTAGTCATAGGTAATCGTAAACAGGTCTGAGACATGCGCAGATAAGGGGTGATGCATGCACAGATTGCACGGTAATTATAGTTCACAGCGGTCACCCGCATGCGTACTATAATTGTCCGTTCCCGTAGCCACCACTGGAGGTCTTAATTGGTCCGGTTATTGCTCATTAATTGCAACAGTGTTCTTGTCCGCGTCGGATGCGGGTTTGATAATGACTCGACAATTACGCCCGCTGTCGTCAGAGTTATGCCCAGTCCTTCCCACGTGACTGATTCTCATGCTCAGGAAATTTCTCAGTACACCGTATGGGAACGCCAAATCGTTGTCCTTGTTGGTGGACTGGGGGCCTGAGAACCACTGCCACGGCAGGAAACGGCTGCAGTCGTTTACTGGATCTGGTGTAGTTGTGGACAAAGCAACTACGTCGGAAAAACCAGGGAGATTACTACAGACGCGAATGGCCGAGCATGTAGCGGCGGTGCGGAAGAAAGACGTCAACTCCCAGGTTGCAGCTCAATCAACAGGACCCGGCCATATTTTCAAGTTTGACGAGGCCGAAATCCTCGCAAGAGGGGACAACCATGTGAGCCGCGAGCTGCTCGAGTTATGGTTCTCAGGCCCCCAGTCCATCAACAAGCGCAACGATTTGGCGTTCCCATACGGTGTACTGAGAAATTTCCTGAGCAAGAGAATCAGTCACGTGGGAAGGACTGGGCGCAACTCTGACGACAGCGGGCGTAATTGTCGAGCAATTATCAAACCTGCATCCGACGCGGACAAGAACGCTGTTGCAATTAATGAGCAATAACCGGACCAATTAAGACCTCCAGTGGTGGCTACGGGAACGGACAATTATAGTACGCATGCGGGTGACCGCTGTGAACTATAAATACCGTGCAATCTGTGCATGTTACCCCTTATATGCGCATGTCTTAGACCTGTTTACGATTACCTATGACTAAGGATTTCCGACAGAATCCGAAACGTCAGGAAAATAAAGTCCTTGTTCCAGTGACGGAAGTGGTTCTTGGACCTTCGGTATTTGGTCTCCGGCGACGGCGAAGAGAATGGCTCGAACTGTCCAGGTCTGCGGCCACGGATCGGTGGAGAATTACCATACGGGATATAATTGAAGCCGGCTAGATCAGTCATGATCACAGCCGTAATAAGTACAAGTAAGTAAGGGGAAGAGTGCCAGAGAACTTTCCTTTGCAGACCTTATATGCAAAAGACTCCCGTCAGTACGGAGAGTAAGGAATGGATTACAACACAACAGGAAAACACAATTGAATTCTACTTTACAGCATCTGTCACACAAGACTGGAGGAATGCACTCAGGTTACTTCCTCATCACTTTTGGCTTCACTGGGAAACAGAGACATAGACAACGCGGGTTTTTCAATCTGGCAGTATACTGACTAAAGGCTTGCTTGTAAAGGGTTGCGGGACAGCATATTTCAGCCGAAGACAACTGTACGCCTTCTAGATTTACTAGCAGCGTTCGATTCCACTAACCTTCTTCTGACCTACTAGAAGGTCTTCGACGCTGGTGATATGCCTTTGGAACATAAAAACTCACTTTAAACATATTATCAACCTAAGTGCACACAAATCCGACCTTAGATTGAAGGTGAGTAGTACTTCTTTGACATCCGACTGATGTTTTTTACCGATCATAATCAAGTAGGCCAGGCTCGATTCTGCCTATAAAAATCCAAAACAACCGCAGTATCTAAAGAGGGAAAGACCCTGTTTGAGACCACTAATGTACCCACAAAATAAACCTGCTTGACAACTCCTTCGAGGAGACGAGCCATTTTTTACCTCACGAATTCAGCCCCAAACAGAAAAGGGAAGAACCTAAAGTGTTGCTTGAGGATTTAAGACTGAAAACAGCATCCTCGCCCTTCTGAGTGGAAAGATTTTTGAGGCCGAAAGTATTTTGTCTAATTTAGTTTATTATTATTACCACCGCTAATGCTAAGGAGAGATGTACTATGGTATAGAAGATGTGCATTGTATATTCGCCTGGAAGTGGCTGCCATCTCGTCGCGCCAAGACCACCCTGTAGCATGATAGCGAAAGATAAGCATTAGATGTTACTGACCAGACGAATCTGGTGTTCAACAACGGATACCTTTGGAGGATATTCTTGCTCCGGTCTCGAATTCCGTTATCTATCAGTCACATCCAATTACTTTTGGTTTTTTTAAGAAAAAAACTTCCACCCGACAGCGACCATCGAATATGAGTCACGCTAGTCAGTGGTGTTCTTCACTCCAGAATCACAGCAACCCAACGCATAGAAGAAACTACAAAAAAATTCACATTTAAACCTAGATATCGGGTTGAAACGTGAGAGTCAGTTCTTTGTGAATCCCTGTGACAATTATAGAAGCAGGGCAGTATACAGCCAAAAATAATTGCTGGAGTTAAGGGCTGTTTTCACCCCATTACTACTTAAGATCCGTTTGATCGGAAACACATATAATCAATGCAAACTCAATCTGGCGTAGGACAGGGTTGTATTCCTTCTTTCATTTTCTTCAACTACATAGTTGGTTGCATTGTCAAAGAAGCTACACGCGATTTTGACTACTTCGAATTTGGACAAAACCGACGGCTGTCTGACCCCGAATATGCTGACAATACCACTGTTCTAGCGTCAAACAACCGTGACTCGAAGAATGCAGTGTTGAGGCTGAATGATGTAGTTAAAACAGTCGTGCTATCCACAAACGCGGCTAAGACCGAACTGTTTTAAAATTTTATTCCTGACTAGAAAGCATCCGTCAGGGCTAAGAGCTGCCAGCCGGAGAAAGTGAGCCGTTTATGATAACCCAGAGCTAGGAATCAGTGGTGACTTGAAGGGTTGACAACAGAAGGGATAAATTGTTCCTGATAAGGAACGCAGGTCAGGCTGTTGAAACTTAACC
This sequence comes from Ligula intestinalis, assembly GCA_036362985.1. Lineage (NCBI taxonomy): Eukaryota > Metazoa > Platyhelminthes > Cestoda > Diphyllobothriidea > Diphyllobothriidae > Ligula > Ligula intestinalis. Next base: position 10,833,173 of record JAYGXS010000009.1, read on the forward strand.
CTAACACAGCACTTCCATTAACGTTAAATTCGAGGGCGTCAGAATAAAGCCTAGCACGCGTGGAATTAGGGACAAGGACGTAGGTAGACGAAGAAGGGATAACTAAGTGCTGTCGCCCTCAGTCATCCCGATTGCATTGCCACCAGAGAGGAGTGGTGGTCTCAAGCTTGCTTCAGTATAAATTCAAACGCAGGTCACGACTATGTCCACGTACGAAAGTAATGGCGCTGCGTCAATCGCGACGGCCAAACTGCCAGCATCTACATTATGAAAACGCACATTTTCCGTAGCATTGGTTGTTTAACGGTTAGAAACAGCGGAACTATTCAATGAAAGGTCAAAAAGTTGGCAAAAGGACAGCAAAAATAATGGTGGGATTTGGATTGAAAACGTGCACTACTCGTAATTATTAGGCCAAGTCTACCATGATAATCAAGGGTCATGTGATAATTATGAAAGGATAGATAGCAATAGTAAAGAAAAGACACAGAAAATCAACTCGCGCGTAACAGTTGACAGCTCAAGGTCAAAAGCCCAAATCTCCCAATCCCCAACCTTACTTACCTGGCACTTAGACTCCTAAATAGAAGATGGGACTAACAAAATGCTTCTCTGTAACCCAGGAGAAAAGCAACCCCCGATAGATTATGAAATGCAACATATCCGGACACATGCCCTCTTAAGCACAGCCGAAAAAATGGAAAAAGTACGAACCTGCATGCTTTCCAGCGTTTCCTGAAGCTCAATTTCTGATTCCATAAACTTGGTAGGTTGATCCGGGAATTTAGTGCGTGCTTCCTGGTTGGCTAGAATGCGTTTTTCCAGAAGGACGGTCATTTTACGCACAGTCGACTCTGTTATATCATCTTCCCCGACACATCCTAAGTCCTCTTCTTCTACGAGTTCAGGGTGGCTAACTTTCGTCTCGGGTTTAGATATAACGGCAGATTCTAGGGAAATTAAAAACAAATCATATTTAACGAATGATGAGCATGTAAACAGATACTAGTAAAATTTCACGGCTAAGCTATCAGACGAAGACGTTAATGGTACAGAGTATCGGTGGACTGCATTAATAAATAAAAATATTTTTATTTAATAATGCAGTCCATCTTAATCCTGATAGCAATACCTTAACGTTACACTAGGTCCAAAGGTCCCAGCTTGGTATAGTGCACTAGGCCAATAAGGCGTTACCCTAATTGGGACCTGATTGGTGTAGGTTGAAACCGGTTATAATCTCTCTCAATCGCCGAATGGAATACCGCATAGCGCTGCATCCAAGCAGCACAGGGACCAAAGGCTCTAGGGCATTCCTATCAGGGGTGTGCAGGTGAGCCTTTTGCCAACAGTCAGGGACCTACACGATCATGAAAACATACCTAAGAAAATAGGAATGGAGTCCGGGTCGGAGGAGGTAGATTTTGGAACTTTAGAGGGCATGCGCGGATTTTTATTTTCTGGCTCTTTAAGATCATTGCCCCGGATAACTGACGAAATTGAGGGTAGTTCCGGAGGTCTCAGAGCGCGTTTTCGAGATACGGATGCATTTGGCTATTAAGAAATATATAATGATAAACGGAAGCTACCGTCAACGCTAAGACATCTCGAACGTCCATCGTGAAGTAAAAACGAGACTATAGACACTTTTTCATATCAGCCGCTCTCAGTACAACCTTTAAGGTCGAGTTCAGAGTTATCGTAGGAATTTGACTTTAGATTTTTGAGCCGTATGAGCTCACTAGTCAGCCAAACATACGATAACCATTCATTATTAATATCTATGGGCAAGCTGGATTAAAACTGTGTTGTTAAATCTTAAAAGGAGGTCCCGAGGTGAAACCTGCGTATTTTATAGAAATCAGGGTGGACGGAACTACATTCATTCGACTTACTGAGGAAAATAACCCTGATATGCATGACAATGAAGTGGCAACAAATTGAAAATGGCGAGATGCTGGAAAAGTGCTTAAATAAGCTCAATGTTATAGGATACTCGATCGGCTAACTGCCTGACAAATATATTTACAGGAATATAAAGCATAAATAAAGAGGGTTAAAATAAATTGCGCAAAATCGAGAAAGACTTAGATCTACGCTTTAAGGATTATGCTAAGTCACTGACGAAATGAACGTGAAAAAAAACATGAACGCAAATGGTGCTTTTGATAATCCTCATGCGACATGAATGGATGACGGATCAACCTTCACAAGCTGCAATGTCCTCCACACACCTCACGTGGTAAAAGTAGGCTATATATCAGTGAATTATTTTATGGCTAGCCAAAATTGCGAAGCATCCGCAACTATCATGCTTCCGACATCGCCGACATTAGCTTAATTAACAATTCAGTTGACTCACTAATTTGGCAGCATCTCTCCCTCACGAACGACGTAGCGAGTGACTCAGTCACTTTAAATCACTTTATTAAGGGAAGAAGGCTTTTGCCCTTGAGCTCCCTATTCATAACCAAAAATCGCAAAATATGTCCACTGTAACAATAGTACAGAATGCAAATATAGGCTTAACGTCAGCGATAAGTGTGAGCCAGTTTCAAAGTGCTGCTTCTGAAACTATGTTCATTTTGTCTATCACATTTTCTCAGAAAATGAGAATCAAGTTTTTGCTTAAAAATGTCAGCAGTAACTGAGAGGATCACCTCAGCAGAGAGTCCGTTCCACGTTACGATGACCCTCTGAGAGAAGGCGTTCCGTCGAACGTCGATATGGGCCGGTTTCCTCTGTAGTTTAAAGGGATGATCCCGCAGATGAATAGTCCGAGCCAATTCAAAGCAATCGTAAAATTATAGAGCGCACTCATGGCCTCTAACAATACCATAGGTTTGTATGAGGTCACCACTGAGTTGCCTATAATTGAGAGGAAAAAGATCAAGTTCGGTCAGTCTGTCTTCATGGGGCAGTTGGCCAAGATTCTTGACCATCTTCGTAACCCTCGCCTGCACTCGTTCCAGGCACAGGTAATCCTTCTTGAACCACGGACGCCAGGCCTGGATGGTATGCTCCAAGTGGGACCGAAAAAACGCTCCATAGGTTTTCCTGAAGAGTTCCTTTTCGATGGTGACGAATCCCTGCCTTATCGCAAACAGCACCTTTGTCGCGCGTTTAGCTGCCTTTGCACACTGTGAAGATGGTTTAAGTGAGGAATTTATCGGAACATCGAGGTCCGTTTGTTCGTCCACATTTGAAAGCGAATGCCCATCGAGGAGGTATTGGAAGGAATCGTCTCATTCATTAGTCTTTCAAGTACGGAGTTTTAAAACCACATACTTACTTACGTTGAAGTTTAAGAGCCAACGAGCAGCGCAGCAGCTAAGTCCATTGAGACTCTCTTGAAGTGCTTTCCTATCGGTGTCGGACCTGATGGCTCTCCAGAGTTTGACATCGTCGGCAAACATGATGGCGCTGCAACCCAGGTCGATGATAAAGTCGTTGAAATAGATAAGGAAGAGCAGTGGCCCTAAGACTACATGTCTGTTGTTTCAAATAACATCCTGGAATTATTGCCAACTTAAATAGCTTGATTCTATTTTTCCTAACTGTCTTTGGCCAAGACTAAAGAAATGGAAGAGACAGTCGACAGCTAAATCTATGAGTTCATTAGCTGTGCGTCTAAGGATCACGGAGCTCTTCGAACTACCCTCTAAAATTCGTCTTGCACGTGACAGACAGAGGGCATCTTGTGCACTTAGAGAGCTAAAGTCTGCAAAATCTGTTGCAATGACGAGGCCCTCCGGGCCTAAAATACAAAATTTATTTATTTATTTATTTATATTCTTCAGCCATCGGTCCTTCACAAAACGGGCTCATCAATTTAACCCATTACTGAACGAAAATGTTGTTCTCAATGAGTCTTGCAAGGCTGGATTTTTTAGTGCATTTTTCGCAAAGCATTTTATGACGGAATCTGAACCGGCCCCGTTATTTCAGCCTTATCACCCGATTAGCATATTTTAGACCTATTTTTCACGAAGAGCATGTTTCCGTTGTCGTTGACTACAATCAGATCCACTTCAAAGGTAAACATACTTTAATCCATTGTTGTCTTCCGCTTGCCTCTACGAAAAACGCTAGCACCGTTCGTGCCTACCATGCTTTTGACCTAGCCGATGTTAACTTACTTAACAACTTTATGGACTCACTAGACTGGCAGGATCTCTCCTCTACAAACTGTGTCAAAATCCTCTGTGACTTCATGTCGGCAATTTCAAAAACCATTTTGGAATTTGTGCCTATAAAGAATGCTAGCCCTACGCTTCGAGCCCTACCGTTCCTCGATTTCTATTGCCAAGACTAAAGAAATGGAAAAGACAGTTCAAAGATCAATCTACTAGTCTATTATATGTGCACCTAAGAATCGCAGAGATTTTAGAAGAAGCGTCAAAGATTCTTCTTGCACGTGATAAACAGAGGGAATCTTGCGCACTCAGCGAGTTAAACTCTGCAAAATCTGTTTCCCAACTGAACTGTCGTCGGTACTCCGCTAAACGAGGTCAGTAAATCCTCCATTGTTGAATGAAGATAAAACCTTTGTGCTCGAAGATTCTGACCAGGCTGAATTGTTTAATTCATTCTTTGCAAAGCATCTTACGATGGAATCTGAACCATTCCCGTCATTTCAGCCATGCTCAGTCAATACTAACAGTATTATTGATTTCTCTGTAGAAACACATTATTCGTCTAAAAAACTCGCGCTCCTCGGGAATTGACGGTATTCCAAACTCAGGTGAATTGTTGAGCTTCCCCCGATTGCTTCGTCATCTATTCTCAGCCTATCTTCTAAACGGTTTCTTTTTGGCCTCATGGAAGACATCTATTATTCTTCTAGTCTTGAAGTCAGGATCCCCTTCGGATGTAATTAATTGATGAAAATCGTCAGGGGGAGTGGACTTTGCTCGTTAAATGTCCGACTTCTTTGAATTCGCACAAACAATACATCTACGCGGTCATCCGTACAAACTGAAAAAAAACATGCCAAACTAGAAATGCGGGCCCACCGTTCTTGCTGAAAGCGTCGACGCATTCAAAAGAAGGCTTGATTTCACTTTGTTTGCTGGCCATACATTTTGAAGACAACAACGATTTATATAATGTTTATATGACTTTGAACGACATGCATTATCTGACAGCATCGATCTGTAAAAAAGGTTCTCAAAGGCTCTGCCTATCTCTCTTATTCATACTGAATTATTTCCTAGAATACTGCTGTCTCGTTCTTAGTCTTATTAACGCGACTGACCGAAGAAAAATTGAAAATGTTCAGCGAGTTTTCACTCGTAAAATATTTTCTTTTTCTGGACCCAATATTTCTTATACAGATAGACGTCAGTTAGCAAACATTAAATTTCTTTGGATGAATAAATACATTTTATAGTTTAGACCCGGAGGGCCTCGTCATTGCCGGAGGTTTAGGTACCTACTTGTGGCTTTCGAATTTGCGTTAACTCGAACTCCATGTTGTGTTTTGTGGTCTTCTTCTCAGTTGTCGCTGTAGCCGTCGGTCTGTGGTACTTATGTAAGCGGAAGTTGTCAAATTTGGAAGATTCGGTTGTTCTCATTACTGGTGCTGGTATTGGCCTGGGCCGGGTTCTGTGTCTTGAGCTGTGTAAATACTGAAAAAATTTGATCGTATGGGACATAAATGAAGAAGATATGAAGGAAACAGCCCGCCAGGCTCTTGACTTATATGGAGTAAAGATTAAGAGTCAGAAGGTTGACGTCAGTTGTACTTTGGATGTCGAGAAGGCCGCCGAAAAGTTACGACATGAATTTGGGAAGGTAACCATTCTGATCAACAACGCTGGTATCCTCAACGCGAGATATGTGCTTGATCAAGCAGAAAAAGATGTCAAAAATATTTAAAGTGAATGTGTTTGGTCCGATAATCTCTTTTGAGTCTTCTTGCCGCAGATGCTTGCTGAGGCGTATAAGAAAGCTCACAACTGCATCCCGGACTTAATACGTCAACCGAAACCTATGGTTCCAGAATCATCATACGCTCCGTGTGGTCACTTGGTCTTCACCACGTTGATAGCTGGTCAGATATCAGCGCCAGGGATCTCGACCTACTGTGCTTCAAAGGTGGCATTTTCAATGTTTTCTGAATGTTTAAGTCTGGAGATGGCGCGACAAAAAATTTCTGATAAAATTAATGTTGCTGATGTTCGGCTCTTTTTCATGAATATGCGAATGTGCAAAGGCTGTAGCTCGAGGCTTCCTGTCCTTCTCCCAAATATTAAAACGGAAGTTGCGGCCCGTCGGATAGTATACGGTATCCGCCACCGCGAATTCATTGTCTTCATTCCAGACAGAAGAGCCGTGCTTCCCGTAATAAAGCATGTTGTGCCTAATTGGCTTCTGTATGTGCTCCTGGCCATTACCGGTGGTGATACGACCGTTGACACCTTCGATTAAGTTGGTATAAAGGGCTAAGAGCTCTGTCACCTTCTACAGTCGGCGTTTTTTACTTGCACTGGCCGTCGTCGGACTTGAACTGTCTACGTGAACAATCGACGTCCTACCTCGGTTAATTTTTTGGCTGATTCAGTAATGCTCACCATATCTTTTTATCTTTTAAATAAAAAGCAATGACGAGGCCCTCCGGGCCTAAAAAAATAAAATTTATTTATTAAGACCTGAAACTGGTATATGCTTTCAGTTGTGCGTTAACAACAGTCCTAATCTCCCAACGATTAACGCTCTTATTCCAATAAACTGACCTTACGCCACTCGTTACTCCTCCATGATAATTTCACCACTCCTCAGCTCCACATCTAACCGTTCTCGTTTTTTTTACCTCCAAATATGCTTTTATTTGAAACAATATTCCTCTGAAAATTAAGTTGTCTTCTACATTACCGATTTTCGAAGGCAAATTACATAAAAATTTAAAGATAAAGGAAATAAAGTCGTTACTGTCGGTTTCCTTTCCAAACACACAACTTGTAGATTTCGAAAGGGGTCCTACTGGCATTTGAAGTTCTTCCCAGGATAGTAAAGTGGTCTCTAAATATGTAACATTTTCCTTTGCAGAGTCAAGCATCAATTTCAAATGCTGCAAACTCTTCTTTATTTTGCAACCTTGGTAGTGCTCTTCGAGGTCGCTATTTATGATCGTCGCGCATACTTATGCTGTCGCCAACTTATCAGTAAACTCTGCAGTCTGATTGGTCGCATTCCGCTGATGTTGCCTTAACTTCTTCTGTCCCCTCCTCGTCGCGATCCTAGTGTCCCGGATAACCCCTTCTTAACTCACAGCCATGATGATACATTATTTTCCCATGACAATAAGCGTGCCGATCCATCAACAGCAGGATCCCATCTAACTGCATAATGTCATGCCATGCTACCTATTTAGGCAGTACTTTTCCCCTTTATTTTTGGAAATCGGTGGCTCGCTGAAGTCAGCCACCGATGTAGGAGTTTTTTTATTACCCAGACTATTATTTTGGAAGAGAGTTCGTTGTTAATCTGATCTTACTTACTACCTTAACACGCGTAACATACTACTACTTCCTGTTGTCATGAAGTTGCTTACGCGTGGCTGTGATTACCGATTTTTGTATTTTTTTACGATAGCACTAAGTTTGTAATAAAAGGGCCTCCTGAGCCTTAAATATACAGTTTATTTATAATATATTAACAATACCATTTATTTCTCTACAGAACTCATTCGTAGGCACAATATTTGTCTAAAAAACTCGCACTCTTCGGGATCTGACTGTATTCCAAACTCAGGAATCAAGAAAGTAAATGGGTTAAATGGTGTACCAGTGTACATGATGCGCACTTTCAAACAATCGATCCAATGTGCCGAAATTGCAAAGAGTGCTTTGCGCATTCCTGGTAAGATCAGGAGATTCCTCGTTAATTTTGAGGTGGCATATTTTTGTCCCGTGTTAGAATATTGCCTTCAGATGGGAAGTCCCTGGATAAGGCAAGAGTACACTTTTCAGGAAAAATTTCAACGATTGGTGACCTATCAGCTGGTTTGAGTAAACTACAATTATTCCTCAGGAATCCTTTATCATAAGTGATGATGACATAGTCATGGTCATGCGCAGGCATGATCTTACAGGCAATTCAGAGGGTGTACTGTTTTGTTCTTAAAACTCGTCAGAGGAGTAGACTGCACCCTTCAGATGGCTGATTTTTTTGAAATGACAAAAACGATCGATCTCGTATAGCCCCAATCCTAATTAACGACAAAATAAGACAAACTTGAAATTCGGGCGGATTTCTTTTCCCATCGTGTGACTGAAGATGGGGAAAAACTTACCCCTTCACACTTTGCTAGAATTTACTGGTGAATTGAGTTTTTGAAGGCCCTGCCTACCGCCTTTTTGTTAACTTCATTATGATTGGAAAGCTGAAATTAATATACTAAGTAAAATCCAGAATGTTGTCTTAAAGCATTTACATATCCTAGTTGAATGCAGGGGTGATCCACATCCTGATATCCTCCACAACCTCTAATTTCGGCAACGGCGTGGGATTTAGGTAATACACGCTCCGTTTGGTTGGTTGGTAGTCCATTTTTGGATCAGGAGTCCCTGCCGGGGTTCAAACTGGGATCTGCAGGTGAACAGACGCTGACAGTCATGCGGAGAAACGCCGCAATCAGCACAGATGTCAGTAGTGAACGGTTCACGCCGGTGTTGGTACTAGCGAAGGACCATTGCGTAGGAACTGCGTAGGAACTGCGTAGTTGAGCCAGAGTACAGTGAGTTATCCTCGGGAGTTGTTGATCCGGGGCTGCAATCGGAGGTGAATAGACGCCTAAAAGGGCCGGGTGATGGTAACCTCGTTTTTTCTCGACAACGGCACTCTGTTGAAGGCGCTGGAAGCCTGTATTGCTGGCAGAGCCATCAAAAATTAGCACCGAAAATGGTGAGGTGACAGCTTCCTTGTGAAGAGCTCGAATAGATGGCCGAACGTTGTGGCTAGGCTCAGGAGCGTGGCAACGATGATGATTAGAATGGCTAGGTTGCGAACATGTCCAACAGAACTGCTGGCCTAAGAGTATGTTGTAAGAGGCAACTGGCAGGGTATGGGCCTCTGCATGAAGGTGGTAGATAAGCGAAATTTTATTACAGCCCGTGATCGTGCGGAGGGCAGCATTCCGTGCTGACTGAAGGTGGTGGATGCTTGAAGAATTTATTGTGAGAGACCAGACCAAAGAAGAAGTTTTAGACCTCAGGCATGGACCCCAAGAGGACCTGCGCAGCCTGATCAATGTGACGGTGCTGACAGTGGAAGTTGACACCATCCGCGTATGATACTGCTTTCGCCTGCTACACTCCTTGATGCGCAGTGCTGGTTCTGACGAAGCGCGTAGTGTCGCATTTGGAAACACTGAATGGCATGAGTCAGACTTTCGACCACACCTTGAGTCAATGCAAATTTGCCTGTAGATTTACTTCACCAGCTTTGTTGCAGATTATCTTTCAAAGTTTTAATTTATCAGCAAACATTGACATTTCACTGTTAAATCCGCCTATGTAATCATTCCCATATCTAAAGTAGAAGATAGGTCCAAGACAGGAAACCTGGGCAACTCCACTCTCAGCCGCAAGCTCTACAGACCGTTGATTACCAAGACATATGGTTTGAGATTTATCGATCAGGAAGTATTTGATCAGTTTGGGTTGAGCTAGCACAAGAAACGTTTGTGATGTACAGTGTCAAATGCCCTTTCAAAATCCACGAAGTTTTCCGCACCATATTTCCTTTATCGAGCGCTCGAGTCCATCTTTCTAGACAATGGAGAAAATAAGTCCAGCAGGACCGCCCTCTACGGAATCCATGCTGTTTGTGAGAGAGAAGTCGATGGCGTTCCAAAAGCTGCATCAGGTAGTATTTGACAATCTGCTCCATCTTCAAAGTAGCAGTTTTTTGCACTGCCTGTTTTTTTTTTTCGCGCACAATTTATTTAAATCAACGCTACCTATTGCCCCTTAAGAAAACTTACTGCTTATATTTTATCTAGTATCTCCCTGGCTCTAGCAAATATAAATTCCGAATTCGGGTTTTAAGTGAGGCCTATCGCCCTGTAGTTGTTTACGGACGTCCGTCTCCCAGTTTTGTAAATGGTTAAAATCCACACACTCATTCTATCCTGCGGTAATTCACCCGTATTAAGAAAAGTTCGGAAGGCTATGAACAGGGGCTCTTCCAAAGCTACGGCTGGTTGTTTTAACAACTTTGCAGGTATGCCATATAACAATAATAATTTGTAAATTTAAGGCCCAAGGGGCCCTGTCGTTACAAACTTAGTGCTATCGTGAAAATAAAAATAATAATGATAAGCAGTGAACTCTTATAAATAATTGTCATCGGCAGTAAAAAAACTCCTAGATCGGTGGATGAGTTCAGCGGGCCACCGAGTTAAAAAAAACTTTAGGTGAAAAAACTGCCTTTAGAGGTAAAAGGGTTTGATGTGGTTATTTTGGGACCTGATGTTGAGGGTTCGGGATGTTTATGGTCATGGGAAAAAATAATATATCGTTGAGTTAAGAAGGGGTCATCCGGAAGGCAGGAGAAGGCACTAGAAGTCAAGGCAACATCATCGAGTTGCGACCCACCAGATTCGGGAGGCAATCTCGAAGACCACAACGAAGGATGCAAAAACGGAGGAGAATTCGCAGCCCTTGGAAGTGGTGGTTGACTCTGCAGAGGAAAATGCTAACATATTTAGAAACCATTTTAGTATCCTGGGAAGAGCTTCAAATGCCAGGAGGACCCTTTTAAAAATCTACAACTTGCGTGTTTGGAAAGGAAACTAACAGTAACGACTTTATTTCCTCTAAATTTAAATGCTTATATAATTTGCCTTGAAAAATCGACAGTGTAGAAGAAAGTCTAATATCGAGAGGAAGGTTGTTCCAAATAAAAGCATATTTGGAGGTAAAAAAGCGAGAACGGTTAGATGTGGAGCTACGGGGTGGTAAAATTACCATAGAAGAGTTACGAGTGGCGTAAGGTCGGTCTACTGGAAGGAGAGCGTTAATTTGTGGGAGATAAGGACTATTGTTAACGCGAAACAGAAAGCATAGACCAGCTTTGAGTCTTCGTATCCAGAGAAATTTAATGTTTGCTAATTTACATCTATCTGTATAACACATACCAGACCCA
>JAYGXS010000009.1:10844423-10868409 GCA_036362985.1 Ligula intestinalis
TAATGTTTGCTAATTTACATCTATCTGTATAACACATACCAGACCCAGAAACAGAAAATATTTTACGAGTGAAAACTCGCTGAATCTTTTCAATCTTACTACGGTCATGCTGGGTCATGAGGCCAAAAAGCGGGCAGCAGTATTCTAGTATAGGAAGAACAAACATGCGGCATAGTTTTAACTTTATTGCTGGAAGGAAAAAGTTATGCGATATAAACCCACATATCTGTGCGACCTTGGCAGAAATTCGATCTGAATGAGGTGATAATGTAAGTTTATTCGTGTAAGTAAGACCCAAATCCTTTATCGTAGATCTTTCTAACAGTGGACTATTTTGGAAGATAATGGGTCCAGGAAGCCTTGTGGGACCAAAACTCAAGAAACTACATTTTGATGGAGAAAACTCCATCTGCCATGTTGCGCTCCAACTTGAGAGAGTACGCAAGTCTGCGTTGACTTTATCGACACAAGTACTAGCCGTGTCCGTAGAAAATGAGTAAATACACTTAAGGTCATCAACATACATGAAATTTTCCGAATTATTTAGCGCTTTTTAAAATTTCATTTATGTAAAGAATGAAAAGGAGGGGACCAAAAACCGTGCCTTGTAATACACCACTCGTGATCGGCTGAAGCATCGAGTAGCTATTGCCTACTAAAACCTTCTGGCTGCGGTTAGACAGGTAGGAGGCAATGAAATCGAGGAGGGGAGGCCTGATGCCTAGGGCTCCCAGTTTCACTAAAAGGCGCCTATGAGGCACCTTGTCAAAAGCTTTACTAAGGTCAAAGTAAATCACGATGACTGATTGCTGTTCATTACGAAGTGAAGTAACCAAGTTAAGGAATGCCAAGTGGCAGGTTTTGTATGATCTTCCAGGCAGAAATCCATGCTGTGAGGCACTTGATCGTTTATTTTCTACAAAAAAATCGAGAATTTGATTAAAAATGATTTTTTCCAGAAGTTTGGCTATGGCCGGGGTTTTATGAACACCTCGGTAGTTATTTACGTCCGAACGAGATCCTGACTTGAAGACTGGAAGAATAATAGATGTCTTCCATGAGTCAGGAAAGAATCCGTCTAGAAGATAAGCTGAGAATAGATAACTTAGCAATCGGGGGAAGCTGAATACTCTCTTGATAAGTGAATTTAGAAGGCAACATCATTTCTTGGAGCTTGATAAATCCTCGAAGGACAGTAGTTTCCGTGAGAGCAACCAGGTCCGCGGTCGAAATCTCATCCACACTGATGTTGGTGGTGTTTAGCTTGTTCTCTCTCATACTGAAAGAAGCGAGGTGTCCCAAAAATGTACACACATTTCAGATAATTTTAAACTTGCTAGTACTTATAATTTGATCATTTTAAAAATGTAAAACTCAATCCATTGTTTTCACACTGCTTGTTCACAAACTGAAGTCTATTTAATCCAAACACTGCTTAAAATGCGAAGCAATGGAATCCTACACACCATAAAACAATTCCATTCGCATTTGACCTCATTCATGTGCAATGGCTTCTGCATTAGTCAATTACTTAAAATATAGTGAAAATGCAGTAGAAAAACAATAACATTATACCTTTAAAAACAATTTTTTAATTTTTAAAATAATGCAATTATAATAAACCTTAAAGTTACAATTGTTCAAAAAGTGTATACGTTTTATTGGGGCACCCTGTGTTTACCATTTTCATTGCTGTCGAAAATTTCGACACCATCATCCGTTTTTAGCAAAAGGATGAGATCTATTTTTCAACTGAATTGCCTAATGCAGTCGTTGAAAAGCTTTGGATGTTCAACATCACGGTTTATTTAGTCACGCTCGAAGCTTTGACGTTTTTTTTGTAGAAGGCGCATCACCAAATTTCTCTGCAGCTTGTACTTACTTTACGACTCGAGGAACTTTTCTCCGAGATATGTTTGCCAAAGTTGATTTTTGTTACTAACTTCTCTCTTCAGTGTAGTTGTTAGTCCTCAGGGCAAGTTTGTAGCTTCCATATTGAAAAAGGGCAAAAACCGACGATCAGTCCCTTAGGTGCCTTATGTGCTGACCAGTCTCCAAGACCGCACCCAGTGAATATTTCGTTCAAACCTATTTTGCGCACGCTGAATTTCACAACGGTACAGTTAACGCACCATATGTTGCGTCTGACTGTCGTACTATGATTATGTACAAGGAAGATTAAATATTCCAGTCCTAGTACTACGTGGTCAGCTTTGCCGAGAAGATAAATAATATACCACGCCCACGCTCTCAGGCACATTTGCCAGTATATTTGGCTTGTTGCCCCTCAAGATATCGGAGATCAGACAGTGCGTAAGAAATGATTTTAAACTGCGCATAGAAGTCCTTCATTGAAGGTGTCTTCTGAGCTCGGCGCAGAACTCAGGTTCCAGTCGATATGTGGAGCGTTAAAGTCGCTCATAATCAAGACCTAAGATAGCAAAGCAAATGCTTAAAATGCCTCTTTCAGACAAGCGTCTAACTATGAGTCATTTGATAGCGGTCAATAAACCACCAGGAAGTCAAGGCCATGTCTAACATAACTGAGGAAACGCCCACCTCACCATAAAGCCCGGTTGGAAACATCGGTCCAGTCTAGAATGTGACTTGGAGCTACATATTATGAATATTTATGCAATAAAATATTCATTTAATGCATCTTCGGATGAGTTTGAGCTTTGAAAATGATAAGTAACTTGCACATAAGCATCAGTGACCTTACAATGTTTTAGCCCACTCTTTCAAAAAGCGCGAGTACGAGCAGCCTTTCTCGCTGTTCTGATTTTATGGGCTCATAAGGTCTGTCGCAACCTTAACTATGCTGGCGATATGTTCTAAAGCGCAATTCATCAGGCTATTTTGGACAAAAAAGCTTCGTGCTCTAGTAAATCCCTGTCCAATTGGCAACGAAAATCAAGCGTCAGCCAGCGATCTTGGGGGGGGGGGGGGGGGGGGGGGGGTAACTTATGTATCTCCCTACATTTTGCCGGGCTACGTAGCCTGTCTTTGTCCGACAGAACAGCCACATAATCACTCATATCTCAAGTGATTCCTGCAGTTCGTTAACCCAAGTTTGTCTCTCTTACCCCTTGGCCTATGCGCCGGGGGACAACTTCGGCAAAGTAAAATCGATAAATCGCAGGCTTCCCAAGCGAAGCCCTCGATGTTAGCGAACGTAATATTTAGACACACTACATAATGCGTCGAATTTTGCTATCAGGGACCTTTGGAGTAATATGTATTGCTACGTATGGATTTAAATCAAAGTCTCGCCATCCACTAACAACCACTATTTCGTGCGAACTCTCAAATCGAACAAGATATCAGTTTATTTGATTCGAATGAAAATAAGTTGGTCAGGCGATCTTAGTATACCTTCCTGGTTTCAAATTTATTTGTGTCCGTTGTCGGCGGAGAACCGACATATACTTCGCACACAGGTGTTTCACCTCATACTGTTTCGCTACCTTCTGCCACAGATAACTGGTTTTCTTGTAGAGCTTTGATGTCCCATCCTCATGAATTCCTCTCAAGAGGACCTCTTTGCAGATGCTGGAAAATCTTTCAACCAATTAAGAATCTCCGAGGTAGGGCCGGGATGTCTGCCTGAAGAAAAAGATTCCGGTACTACAAGCACTGGTAAACATTTCCTCGATAGTTTATTTGCTTTCTGAGGACTAGCTTCGTTACTAGTTTATATTGTTATTCACACGCTATTTATTTGTAGCAACTGTTTATAGGTCTAAACGAAAATATCAGCAACGATTTTCTCAATCTGCGCTGGAACTGGAAGTATCCATAACTGAGGGTACTCCCAGATTAGCAAAGTACGACTTTCTTGTATCTTCGCCTGAAAATGTGGGGTAAGTAATTCAAGATATTTATTTTAGTAATTTTCGGATAAGGACACTCCTTTTGACAGAAGCATTTTTTAGAATTTAAGGACCAGTAGTAGCCACCTCATCCTTGATGAGAATTTGCCTCACTGCCCCGACTTTTTGGAGTAAATTAAAGTTGGCACAGAAGTCTATTCCCAGGACAGTTGTCATCTTAAAAGCCGGGATGAATAATCGTTGGAACGAAGGGTGTCACCAATAAATACTCAACGTTTTATACTGCGCATCAGGGGTTACTTCCTCAAAAAAACAAGAGACTGTTCTGGGAGTTTCAAATGCCTGATATATTTCCCCTACACAAAGGTTTGAAATGTGCATTAGTTTTACGACAGAAGACCTGAACTAGTGTAAATAATTTCTAAAACCTGCTTAGATCTGTTTACTGAGTAATCCGACAGTTTGCCTTTGGGAGTGCGTCGTAATAGTACTCTGCTCGTTTTAAACGGCACATCGAGAACCGTAAGTTATCCTACCAAGATCAGAATGGATTTATGTCAAAACATATTTTTTGAGTTGTCAATCTCTAATCTTCGAGTACTCCATTGTTGCATACCAAACAAATAGGACTCAGGTCTTTATATAAGTAAATGAATTCCACAATACGCTAACATATATTTAAATTTAATTATAGTAGAAAAATATCCTTCGATACAATCTCGAATAAATCTGAAATGGCTCCAGCATTAAGCTGCCTCTTTAGTTTTATTGTAAGAAGTAAAGGCCGTTGAACGGGTTGATCTGTGCACCGTTGTCTGAATAGAAAATCCAACGGTTTTGCGTCTACTGTCCAGTGTTCAAATATACGGGATTTGTAAGCTCCATATGACTAGCTTTTGTTCAGAATCATTGTAGCCTATTGAAATCTAGCTCAAAATTGTACTGACCATGAACATAAGTAACTATTTGAGTTCCATATGTATGGATGAATGAAGAAAAAAGACTAGTTAAGTAGCTGAATAATTTTTTCTGAACTGTCGAACACGTATGGGAGCCCGTCCTCAGAAATAATATCAGTAATCGATAAAGTGATGGTCTGGATTGTCATAAAAATCTTTTTTAGAAAGGAGAATGTTTTATATAGAAGGGAATATCCTAAATTTTCAGCAAAATATGGCTCCATTCATGGAGACCAAGGGATTGGGTAAGTCAAGCGTTATGGTAAAAGGTCATGTAATACTCAAAATTAAAGTTTCACACGCTATCCACATCTACTATGGAGACAGCTCAGATTTCAACTTCTCAATTTCCGCTTCTTCACACGTGAGATAGCGTGCTAGGAATGGGAGAACATAGTGCTGATATGCTGATGTGTGGCAAGACATCTATAAATCGCCAGATTAGGGCTTGCGGTGTGTGATATGAACGCAAGCAGCGGATATAATATGAACATTTACGGATTTTAATAAAAAGGCCTTTTATATGAAAAACAAATGTAAGGTAAGATGCCAGAGTAACACCAAGGTACCGGAAAGAGGTACCTCGTTTGGCAGAATGTCAAAAGTTTCAGGACCCGGAGAAGATCGCAGTCGACAAATACACTGGACTGACTTCCGCTCGTTGTGTACAAGGCCATTTGCTGACGACCATGTTGAGACGTGGTCCAAGCCATCCTTCAGTACTTGGAGATGTATCTGACTTTTGAGAGGATGGTCAACAACTATATCATCAGCATATTTAACAAACAAACATTCGTTTCGCGATCGTAGGACATCAGTGTGGAGGGCGAAGAGATGAAGGGATAATATAGACCCTTGGAGAACTCCACCTGAATATCTATAAACTGTCGGCTTCTCCTGATTCCGACCCAGTGACTGCAACGTTAAACTCGTGACCCGTTTTAAGGTTGTGAGCATCTACTTCTGAGAATTCTTCGTCCTGTCGCACAGCCATTTTGTATTCACGTATGTGCCTAGTCTGACCTATGTAGTTACAAGGATAGTTTGGGTAGGAGTTAAATCGATCAATGAGTTATATAAACTTTGCTGCACAGAGCAATTTCAAGCCAGTTAAAAATAGCAGCATCTAGGCCCACAGTAATGCATTTAATCGCCTTCGAAACGTCCATAATGTATCAGAGAGCATTCCATAGCCTTGGTGCTGTTTCTAATTGGATCCTCTGTGAGCGAAGAAGTAGGCATCAATATCCTCTGATAGTCATTCCGCAAAAATTTGTCGCAGGAATATCCGACCTAGCTTACCTTTTCTTTCCAGTTGCTGTAGTGAATCTAGATCTGTTTTAGATGAATTCATTTGGGTGATTTCTGTGAAGATGAGAAGCTACTTGCTGTTCGTTGTCTTCCTGTATACCATAGTTTATATATCGCCGCTGGAAATCCGCCTGACCAGCATATCATGGAAAGGCAGCTCCTGCTCCTTTTTTCCTGGAAGTGGGCCATCGGACTTCTGAAGTATATTCTTCCGGAGATTGGGGAGCCCATTGGAGTCCCCCTGTTCTGCTAATAGGCCTCTCCCGCAAATGCGGAGAGCGTTTTTTGTCAAAACTCGAAAAATCTCATGAGATGGCCCACTTTGAGCGCGCTCTTCATTTCATCGCATGCCCTACGCAGTTATCTCCAGACCTGCGGCTGTGGTAGTTCTCGGGCTAGTATTCCCCTATAACTGCCACCTGTTCCGTTGTGCCTATTATCACCGATAATCAAGTCTTGCATGAGTTCAAAAACTCAGGACAATCCACAAATTGTTCCCGTGCTGAATCAGTCTTTTGTTTCGGTTCAGTTTCTAAAGGTTTCGCATACCTCTGCGTCCGCCAATTTCTACCACTTCAGGTGAGCAGACCAAAGCATAACGGTGAACTGCTCCAGTGGTACTCCAGTGGTACTCACAAACTGTGAGTAGCATCGTCTTTAAAATAAAGATTGGCTGGAGTTTGTGTAATATTAGTTGGCGTTCAGTGTCGAGGAACGAAGTTCAGACTGTCGGCTGTTCAGACCGTACCACACCCCCTTTTCTCATCTTCTTTTCAATCAGTATACAGTCAGGCTCGCTAACAGTCATTCTTTCCGATGAGGACGACAATCCTGCTCCGCAATTCACCGCAGTCCTTCTCAAAACCACCACCATCGCCAAATTGCCAGATGCCGGCGACAGATGTGACTCTAACGAGTTTACCGTCTCCACTCACCTGCTCGCAGGCCTGCACGGCGAGGCAGTACACCAGGCCTATCTCTTCGGTGCCCTGGACGGCTGCATTTACTCCTGTTGCGCTGGCGAATGCTTGGCATTTACGCGTATTGCCTGTTTCCCCAACGCTGCTGCTCGCGTACTCGCCCTCGCCGTCCTCCGCGACGTTGGCGGCGACAACGACGACGAGGCTTCTTCGGTGGCCGAAATTCTGATTGGCGTCTCCGACTCTGGCTGGTTGCTAAGCCTACACTTTTTTGTTAAACAGTAAGTTGCCACCAGGCCTATTTGCATTCTGGTCTTTAGGGATGGGATCGGATTTTTGGGGGGGCGGGGAAAGGGACGCTGGACGATCCAGCTACCTTAACACAGGTTTTTCAGAGCACATTGGTGACACATGCCTTTCCTTGCCCCGCAAACAGAAACGCCGAAGTCTTTTCGTGGCGGGCTTCTACCACCGCGCAAAGATGGATTACTCTCAGTTGAGGTCCTCTGCGACGGAAAGTCGAAACACCCATCCCTGGAATCGATTGTTGTTGTAAGCGACGACATTTACTAGTCGTCCTACACAGTGGACACAGCACTCACTATAGGCAGAATAACAGTACCGACAAAGACAAGGCAGAATGTACTGATAGTTTCCGGCTTATCAGCCGTCATCGGCCAGCCATACCCAGCTGTCAGCTTACTGTTTCTGGATTGGTGGATTATATACGTTGCAGAAAGACTGGACGGGTAAATTGACCCAAGTTTGATTAAAGTCACGGCTCCTGGTGAGTGTCTCTTTGCTCAATTGACTCGAGCATTGGCTGCACTGAAGCCCTGCTGGCGTGCGTTCGAATACCACCGAGACCGCCGAGGCTTTTAAAATTGGTCAATGAAATTATTCAGATCTGGCAAGCACCTCTATTAAAGAGATACAATGAAAGCGAAAGGGTCAACAAGGGAGGAGGGAATGTGACGTGGCCTAAAAACAGCCGCGAAGATGGATATTTCGACTCTCCGTCACAGCGAACGCACCCCCTCATCCTTTCCACGTTGATTTGTACTTTTGTCATCCATTAATCCATGTTTCCTCTTACCATTACCACAGACGGCATCTGCGATTCTTCAGGCTGCCATGGCCGCCGCCGCTGCCGCCGCCGCCAGCAGCAGCAACAGCCGACCTCTCTTTTCGGATTGCCGGACCATGGCTGCATCTGCTCTGTCGGCCTTCCGGACACCTAATCTCCCTTTACTTCTCGCTGTCAGCGCAGTCCACTGTAGTCCGCTGCCAGCCCTCTCCCTTCCCCAAACACCCCCCGCGTCCCATTCCCCCACTGTTGGACACAGCCAACGACACATCGCCCCCGCCTGCATTAACTCTTGGCCTGGAGAGGGATGCCGCCCAGATACAGCAAGCATTCCGTTGGCGGGAGACGAGTATTGAGGACTTCACACAAATGCCAGGTAGAGGATCCAGCCAACTGTACCGATTAGACTGGTAGTCCAGTCATTTTTAAGGAACAGCGCCGATTGTGTTTAATAGCTGCTGGACTGCGTATTTTGTTTCACCACCTCTTTTGGAACTCCTGTTATTTTTGCCTCCCGGATACAGCGATCTTTCCATTGGTAGGAAATGAGCATTGAGGAGTGTTGGGAATGCCCACGCCGCATGCCATGAACGTGCCGCCTTGGCTCTGGCTACAGAGCTCTTCTCAAATCTGATTGGTCCATGTCTGTAAGAAGTGACTTGACCCTTCTAGAGCGTTGTCTTCGAAGTGGCTTGGACAAAATATAGCTAATCAAAACGGGATGCTATAAATACACACATTTATTTCGTGAGAATGACCCATCACGGGGTCATAAAAAGGAGTTCGTGCGAATGTCAGGCAGAGGCTCTAGCCAGTTATACTAATTAGAGTAATGTTCTACTAATTTTAAGAAACAGCGCCAAATGCGCTTAATAGCCGCTGGAGTTTACTACCAGCTAGGACTGCATTTGGTTTTATCAAGTCTGTTTTTTTGCTACTAATTTGGGCAGTAGTTCCGGCCATTCTTTTTAAACACTAAGTGCTGAGCTGTTTTATCATATAAACCTTCTTCGTAGTAAAATTTGACATATTTTACTCTCAAACAAGGGCCGCATCGATCTGCACACAGGCGGAGAACCGGTGGCCTCATAATTATTCGACAAATTATATTTGAACATGCGCACACACATGATTGCATTATTTAGGAACGAACTCTTATTTTATGTAGATGGTCATGTTGGTGTACTGCTGAAGGACGGCTCAACGCATCGTCTGGCCGACTATTGTCGGCATTCTCTTAAAAAACAGGAGAATAAGCTTGACGTCCAAGGAATACTGGGTGATCATGGTATTTTCGGAGCCGCGGAGTACGGTCGCTTTCTGAATCTTTATGAGTCCACTCTTGGATATCTGTTGGAAGGTGAACGCCTGCAATTTGTGGACGCAGAAATTGGACTTTTTCCCGCAAAGGCCATGCCGACGGGCCAGGCTCGCGGAGAGCTGGATGTGAAGATCGAAATCAAGTTAGCGGTAAGTCGGTATAACAGTAGATGTAGATGCTACTGACTTCATCTCAGTAGAACGTTTTGCGACTATTTTATTTCCAAATTACAGCGGCCCTGTGATGGTGCGAAGTCAGTGCCCGACTTGGACTCTTTGACGCCGCCTGAGCTACTTTTTGAAATCCTCTCCGTCTCTACACGGCCTTTGCGGCCAGAAGTTGATCCGCTGCTCATCCGCATGGCAGACTTATTTTCGGTTCAGATTGAGGTGCACGACTGTGAGGCAGGAGCCGCATTGCCCAAGTCCGACAGTGAGGCCACACCCTTCGTTTATTCCTCTGCAGTACTGACCCAGACGGAGCCGTGGAATGCAACACCACCCGTACAAATGAAAGCTACTGTGTCCGAGCGGTAACCAGCGAGTTCACAATCTTTTCAGTATTTTGAAGGTTATATGAACCACGAGTGGCGTCTGCTAAACGGAAAGTTCAGACAGCGAGGTTAGGGAGCCTAGTCATGCATACGATTTCTTTCCTTCGTGAATGCCTGAATTGAAAGAAGCTTCGATTATGTCGACCTCTGATGAAAAAAAGTCTATTTTGCGTTAATTCAGCTTCTGGCTGAAACTGTTTCACGCCAGGTGTAGAGCTCGTTAATACTGACTGCCTCTTATTGGTCGACATTTCAGGACCTGAGTGACATTGTATCTGACCCAAAGAGAGATTCTTGAACACTAACTGTTTCCTGGAAACCGACATCAAATGGGTTTTCCGGACGGTAACTTTCGGTGATGTAGGTTTGTCATCCGATTGATTGGCAAGGCATAGTAGCAATGCATGTAGCTTAAGGGCAGATAAGCGATCGGCTTCTGCCGTTAATCTTAGTTTTCGTAGCTTTAGTAGCCTTGAAGTGATATTTAATATATATAACTCTCTTTATTGCACTTTGCACGCAGGTTTCTGTAACTCAGGTTGTTCAACTCCTCATAGATCACTCGACGGACAAATCTTTGTCAGTCACTGATCACATATTACATACAAACAGCTACTTCCTCATTGTAAGTAGTATAAATATACGTAATTGGGCTTATGCGCATCGAGTTTGCAATGATATGAATTCACATAGGTAGAAAGCGCGATATCCGCGGGCAGAGCGTTCTACGCTGAACTCACGTTTTTATGGAAGAAAACTTGCATCCATCCATCCTTGCTTTACCTGGGTGCAAATTTAAGGGATAGCCGCGCAAAAGGGGTACGTTAGCCTGAATGAAAAAACCGTTGGGAATCAAGCAACAGTCTGGGTCATACATATTTTGGAGGGTTAACCTGAAATGCCCTCAAAGTTGCCTATATGAAGAAGGAATAAGGTTGAGGTTTGACAGTCTGTTTTCATAGGGTAGTGTTCCTCAGAAAGAGAGACTCCAGTGTGATATAACTCACAACTACCCCAAATAAGCCAAAAGGCAGGTATAACCTTGCAACGAGCTCATAATAATCATATCGTGTTATACCTTTGGGCGAAGTTCTCGCCAAATTATTTAACGCACAATAGGCTAGGCTTGAATCCCTTGTTGGTGATGCGAACTCAGCAGAAATCGCACATGACGACTTGCGAAAATTTACTTTGTTAAGAAGGAAGCTTCGCAAATGAAACCAACTGCATTTGAAAGTCGGACTGGATACTATCCCAGCCGGTCGTCGGCGAATACTTCCGTGCACAAGGAAGGGTTGCACTTCGAGTGTTCTTTTTAGTATGCTTAAAGACTGCGTCTTCAAAGATAAGAAATAACTTCATCGCAAGGAAGAGAGTTGCGTTTTTTAACCAATTATACCATGATTTTGTTGTCTTATGATACTACCACCTCCTCCTCTCTCTCCCTCCCTCCTCAAGTTGTGCTGATTTCATTCGTCAGATTGATTGTCCCGCCGAGCACCTACTTGATCTGACCAAGAGAAATCCAGGCGACCGAGATCAGGAAGTTGCCGTCTTTCTCCAACTTTCTCCAGCACCATTTCGCTCACATGTCGGTCCAACAGCCACCCCATCCGATTATTTTGCGCTCAGAGTTCCTCTACGACGTCAGTTACTCCGTCGGCGCATTGGCGTACTTGACTGGCTACGGCCGTCACAAAAGATCTGTTTTCCATCGGATTCCTGGTTAAGTCTTCCGCTGAGGCTACGTACTGCTCAAGAACTTGACGTAATTTGGGGTAAGCATTTGATCGAATTAGTTACTTATAGATAGGTGACGGAGGTTCCACCCTGTAGCTGTCGTCTGTTTCTTTTTTGTTTTATGTACTACCAATGTTACTACTACAGTAGTCACCGGCTATTAAGCCCACTTCGGGCCCAGACCCTATTGGGCTTAATAAACGGCTGGGCTGATTAACTGTGGGCTTAGTACAGCAGTCGCCGGTTATTAAGCCAACTTTGGGCTACTACCGTTACAACCACAAATTTTATTTTGAATTCAACTACTACTATTACTACTTTTGCTACTGCTACTACTTTTACTACTACTGATACCCTTATGGTCGTAGAGGCTCGCTTCACCTTTTAAGTTTCTTTTAATGAGACTGCGCTGCTTGCCAGTGCTGTAGCCTTAGGTTAACGAAAAACGGGTCGCAGAAACCGAAAGAGAATTCGTTAGCGGGATGTCAGTTAACAGTCGAGTGGCCTCAACGTGCCAGTTTGCTTCTCGTGCGTAGGGTAAGAATTGCGCGTTTGTCCGGATCTGGAACAGGAGGTGCGGGAGTCATGGTGACGAAGGGAAGCTGGAATAACTACTCAAGAGTTTCAGAAGATAAATTGGCGAACATACGTTTGTTTTCGATAAATTCTCGTCAAGAGTTGCAACGACCAGAAAAAGGGGCGCATACTACAGCTCATCCTATGATGCCGAGATGCTAGCTCTACTGATGGCGGCGGAATGGCTAGAGCCCATCTGAGGATTGGAGTTCTATTGGAATCCTTACTGACAGTAAATCCGCTATAGATTCCCTACAGAACTTCGGGACAGGAGAGGACCTGAAAAAACCGTTGGTACAACAAGGGATGAATGTCCTGGAGAGAGCCACAACATGAAGGAGTGTGGAAATCGCGTGGATTCCCAGCCACGTGGGTATCCCCGGGACCGAACAAGCAGACGCTGAAGGATCAGCGGCCAGAGCTGAATCGGACGATAGACTGACATCTTTTGCAGTAACGATGAAAGCAGTCAGACAAATGACCCCTAGGCCACAAATGACACATGAACGCGGCCGAAGAACGTATACAGCCCCCATCAACTGGGATGAAGAAAAGAAAATGACTCGGCTAGATAGAACGACCCTAAGGAGATTTAGGACCGGACATTGTCCAAAGCTGAATTGCATGAGGAAGCGGTACAATCTGACTGATGATTCCACGTGTGCAGCCTGTGGGGGGGGGGAGAAGGAGACCAACGAACACCTGATGGAATGCGCAGTCGAGATGGTTGCCAGAGTTCAGGAGTTTGGTGTCGACTGCAGACTGAGAGCGCCGATCGACCTAACCGTCCGAGGACCCTCTGCCACAGTCCGGCATCTGAAGAAGATCCGGAAGTCGTGGTTCTAAAACCACTTTCCTTGCAATTAATCTTGCAACAACAACAACAACCACCACCACCATGTTACTTTCTAGTTTCCGTGTTTGGGACAAGCTTTCACAAAGTTTCCAACGCTTTCCAGCACACCTACTGGACCTTATGAGTCTCTAGTTTCAATTTGAGGCACCTGTAAATGGTATGCATTGAGCTGAACTTTGCAGTAGACGACGTTTTCTTTGCTGCCTAGATTAGAACATGAATGCCTGCGCTCTGCAGTTTGTTTGGCTCTCAATTCTCCTGTCGTACCTTCTCATAGGATTCCGAAACTTCATTGGTGGACATTTTTTCTCCACAAGGCCATACCTTAGGTGGTCGCGATGAGGGTAGTTTTTTTGGATTTGCTTTACTGGCTTGCTGCGTCTGTCTGACCGCGCTTCTGTGACGTCAAAGGGTTTTTATAATTTTTAAGCCAGAAACCAGTCCGATTGGTGTGCAGCATTGCATGAAAATGTACAATGTGACTTAACTGACGAAGGACTAAAATAGATGCAGATTGTTATTTCTTACACCGAATGAGCTGTCCGGAGCTGACCAATCGCTTTTTTCTCCTACGACAGCAGCAGGAAAATCGCACATTTATTCAGGCAACAGACAAACACCGCTGTGCTTGCTGTTGGCCAAACCAGTGTACTTTTGTTGGTTGCCCAAGCCCCTGGAATGCCGTCAGCTAATTGTGTCAGCCTGCGATGGTTATAGCACCTCTGCAGGTGCTAGTCGCTGCGCGTTCCCATCGCCTCAGGCACGTTGTGAACCGTTGAGGCGCCTGCGACACTTGTGTATCTCTGCCGTTCGGCTGACCTACCTAGATAAGGATGCAAGCCTGGGGCTGGATGAAGGATTATCTCCAGTCGCCAGGACACCAGCTCATCCTGTTTCTTGTTGCAGTCCACGTCGAGCTGCACAAGGTGGAGGCAGCCGCCGCGGAGCCGACGTTTACCCTCGCTCCAGCATCCCTACACTGCAGAACAATGACTGACTGGAGAGGGGGGGGGGAGCGTAACAACTGCATTCCCCGTCTTCTTCGTCTTCATTGGGACAGACCTATCGAAGTTGCTAGAGTGAATTATTGAACATTCGTGCCGCTGTGATCTTCAGGCCCAGTGAAGTGGGACGCCAGGTGGGAAGTGTTAGGACGACGGAGTCATAACTCGGGTCGTCCTGAGGACACGAGAGCAAAGGACTCGAACAGGCTACCGTCGCATATAGAGCTGGCGAAGCGAGCGACATTCAAAGGCCGAAACCCGAGGACGCAAGAACAGTCGCCGGCCATCCCGCCCATAAACTACGGCAACTACAAAAAGGGGAGGGTACGCGGAACATGTAAACTCACACAGTAGCTATGGTAACCTGCAACAAACGCCGGCTTCAAGCGCAGGCGAGTAGGGATAAGCCTGTAACAGTATGCAGTGCGACGCGACGCGACGTGACGTGACCGGAGCAGATCCTGATCCTGGTTGGTCAGCAAAAAGTCGGAAAACAAAAAGTCACCGAGATGAGCACAAAGTAGCCTTCTTGGAAGACAAGGGCCACAAAAGGACACACGCACGTGCACGGGTCACTGAGGGCGTGACTGGTCATCCTGCGGACACCCCATGATGGCTGCATGCAGAGGGGCCAACGGGGAACAAAGGTTGTTGGTCCTCAAGTACGACGCCCCGGACAGGAGGCGCACTGTGTAGCCGAGGCACGCTACCGAAGACCCGACATTTTGCTGCTACTGGGGACACAGGACAAGCTGCTGAGACAAGACCTGCGACAGAAGGCACGTTGCTGACGGAAACACAGTAGAAAAGGCTGATGTACAAGCAGAAGTAGTAACAGTTAAGTATTATCTCTTATTCTATTCTGCCTTCTCTTTCGAACACGAAACGGGGGGACAAAACCAGTGTTGACGCAGAAACACAAAAGGTTATAACAATTGGCGACCTAGGTGAGACCAACCAAGGTTATAACAGTGGCGACGGAGGTGAACACTACAGATACAAGGCTATAACAGATGCGACAGAGGCACAAGGCTATAACAGGAAGAATAGTAGATTCTTATACAGAGCTAGTGAAGAACAGGTTGGAGGAAGTTACCAGTCCGAGGAGTGCACGACCACACACGAGGGCCGGCGTCCGAAGTGTAAAAGTGTGACAGTCATGACAGAGACGTCCTGTTTGAGTCAGTCTTGGGGAGGTGATTGGCCAGACCGAATAGAGAGGGGGCGGGGATACAACAGACACTCGTATGCAAATGCTAACAGTCGCGAGAGGCAGGGGGTTGGCCATTACGGACCGGTAAGTTGGGGCTCCTTCGCGCACCGCTGTTGCAATCTGATGGGAAGCAGCGGGACTGCTTGAAGGGCAAACTTCGAAGAGCGGGCGAAGGACTATGCTATAACCTCGTGTGCTCCTGTGTCAACACTGGTTATATCCCCCAGTTACGTGTTAGGAAGAGAAGGCAGAACAGAATAGCAGATAGTACTTTGCTGTTACTAGTTCTGCTTGTACATCAGCGTTGTCTTCTATGTGTCCGTCAGCAACGTTTCTTCTGTCGTCCGTCTTGTCTCGGCAGCTTGTCCTGTGTCCCCAGCAGCAGCAGAATGTCGGGTCGTCGGTAGCGTGCCTCGGCTACACAGTGCGCCTCCTGTCCGGGGCGTCGTACTTGAGGACCGGCAGCCTTTGTTCCCTATTGGCTCCTCCGCTACTGGCCCATGCAAGGAGCCATCGTGCGTCAGCCATCGTGTCCTCATCGTGGCGCTTGGCGCACGTGCTTCGCCCCTGGCCAGGCATGACCTCACGGATGGCAAACCCCGGCCGTGGTTGTCCTTTTGTGCTCACGTGTCATCCATTGAAGATCGCTCTCTTTGCCTGCTCTGCATGCACCGGTAGCCTGTACGAGTCCTTTGTTCTCGTGTCCTCAGAATGACCCGAGTTATGACTCAGTCGTCCTAACAGACGGCGGCAGGGACCCAGCCCCTTCCCTCCTTGTTGGTCTGCTCCACCTCTCTGCACAAGTTGGCGGCCTAGCCAGGCGTAGGCGACTGCGGAGGCAGCCTTTTCTCTCTTTGCTTTTTTCTAACCAGCCTCCTTGCACGAGTCCGCTGTAATAGAAACCTACCTGCAGAACAATGGCTGACCAGAGGCCGGAGAGTGTAAAAAAACTGCACTCCACCTCTACTTTTTCGAGACAGACTGGTACGACGGGGTTTCCGCGTGCAGTGAGTGGTGGGACAGCCTGGTGGCTGATGATGCATGCAGCCGACAAGTTTCGGTACTGGGTCGCACTGCACCTTTTCAACTTTTTTAAATTGGACTTCGCCGCATCCGTCCAGAGCTGGCACTCTCGATGGACGGCTGCGGAAACAGAAGGAAAAGTCGTTACCGCAGCAGCAGTTAATAGCAGCCTCAAATGCCAGTTTTCTGCTCGGGCATTTGGAGGAAGGACCGCATGTTTTTGAAGATGTCTAGATCGGAAACACAGCTGTTTTCGTCCTCACAGCAAATCGCCCAAGGCATATTGGCCTCTTCGTGGGCCCCTTTTCAAAGGCCTTGTTAGTAAACAGACAGGAAACAGATAATCTGGAAGGACATCAATGTCACAATGGCCGAATGACAACAGTCCAAAAGCAACGAGGGCTGGTGAAGCGGGGTTGTAGGGGTTGAGTAGTAACCCCCGCGGGTGCGATTACTGCGAACTGATAAAACGGAGAGTCTATTTATGGGTCGGTCAACAATGCGAATGTTAAACACGGACGATAAGGCTTCGTTGACGGCCACAATGACTGCGCATTATATGCCTAGCAGACTGGCACTGCTGGCTACCTATGAGAAAATAAATGGGAAGGAGAACAATAGATTTTAGGGACCAGTCTCCTCAGAGGTTAGAAACAACGGCGAAACAATATTTGGAGTAATAATTTTGCGTTAATCCAAAGTAAGGAGTAAAATAACGGACAGAAGGAGAAGAGAAGGATGCGTGTGGAAGATGATTACCGAAAAAGACCAAAGAGACCCAAGAGAGGCCATTTCTGAATTAGTGGCCGTCCTCTACCCAAGCTGTTGCGCCATCCGACGGCTACTAAGTGGCCATTTCAGTCTCTCTTGTCTCTGCTGGCACTACTATCTGCCTAGCACCAGCTGTTAAGTCTGTCAGGGCCTCTGTCGAGGCCCAAGGCAGAGCGGGACAAATGAGTTTCGTTAGCGGTCAGGTGAGCGTTCATCAACGAGGGATAGCAGCGATGGTCTCCAGAATCGTAGCGCTCGGTGGTAGATGACGCTTTATTGACTGGTGAAAAAAATTACCCCTATCGTAATATCATTACGACTTGTGCCATTTTTGTGGGTGACTACGCTAACCAACGCTGCATGGTTAGGGCGTTGGACTTCTGATCAGTGAGTCGCTGGTTCGAGTCCCGGGTGGTACACCACCAGGGGTTGTGCATGACTGGCTGACGAGGGCGCGTGAGTCACAGATAGCCTACGATGACACATTCCTCTAAACCGAGAGCCTGACCAATGGAGATTTCTATCCTACTAGCCTTTGAACGCACAGAGACTAGTAAATGTAACCACGCGTAGTAGTTAGGCGACCACCCATGGGCTCATCAGATTTGTACTCGAGTCGTTTTAACTTTGCAAGACCTCACAGGAACTTGGCAAAATTGCTGGCTGTCCTCCGCTCCTAGAGCCCTTTGGTTTCAGGCTTTTGTAACCTCAATACCTGTAAAATGTGAAGTTTGTTAAGGATAAAGTCCTTCTGTAAAAGTGGTTATTGTGGGAATTTTTGAATATGGTTCCCCAGCTCGTTGTCAGACGGTTGAGACTGTTGCAAAAACAGTTAACTCAAAACTATGAGTGCCACAATATCCTACGGTGGGTCGTCGTCCCACGCATTTAATTATGCGGTCAGTGGGGAAAATATCTGTCATGCGCATATAATTATGCGGTTGGGAGGTGGGGGAGGGAACAGTTGTTACCCGCATTCAATCATGTTGTCGGTGGTGGCTGTTGTGGCTTCCGTCTAATCATGAGGGATTTGTAGTTCACGTTCAAATCGATATGCCTGCTAGTGCATGCCTCATCTGAGTGCACTTCCTCCAGGTATTCGTGGCCCTTCCTAGTTGGGCAGGTGCCAACGATTTGGGTTTGCTCCCATGCAAATGCGTGTCCTGTGTCCAGTGTATGCATGGCAACTTCCAATAGGTGGTCTCGTCTCCTCACCACCAGGTGGTTTTCATGTATGCGTGTGGATAGAGTTCTTCTGGTTTGACCGTAATAGAATGCATCACAACTGACACACGCAATTTACAGACCACTTCCTTTCGCTCTAAATGGCCAACCCTGTCCTTAGAAT
This sequence comes from Ligula intestinalis, assembly GCA_036362985.1. Taxonomy (NCBI): domain Eukaryota; kingdom Metazoa; phylum Platyhelminthes; class Cestoda; order Diphyllobothriidea; family Diphyllobothriidae; genus Ligula; species Ligula intestinalis. Next base: position 10,862,939 of record JAYGXS010000009.1, read on the forward strand.
GTACAAGCTGGGTGTGCAAAGTAGTTGCTGGCTTGTGCGCAATCTGTATCTGGTGCTTTCGTAGTTGTCTTTTGACGTGCGTAGATACATTCTTTACATATGGTAGTGTTCGCCAGTTCTTTGGCTTTGGCGCCTTAGTGGTTGCAGCTCTAAATTAACCCTTTCTTTTAACTGCTTTTGTCGCATGCATCGGTGAAAAAAGTCCGAGAGATAAACGTTTTGTGAAAACAGTTTGAGTTTGGAGTTTGTCGAGCAATACATCTCGTCAATTGTCCTCCTCCCTCCCCCAGTCCTTACCATTTGTAAAACACCTTTCTATATAGACGTCTTCCTTACTTCTCAATACAGATCCGACCAATGATTGACTATGTCTTTCCTTGGTTGCCTCTTTCCTCTCTGTCTAGCCGTTCTCCGCAAGGACCGGACCCCTCCTTCTGAACAAGAACAAAAAGCAAGTTTTAGGCCGATCAACATCTGCATGCAACATCATTACACGGGCACACCAGTGAACTTTCGTCTCCACAGTTTTGGAAGCGTAGGTGGAAGGGAAGAATGCAGTCTCCTCCTCTCCTCCCCCTGCACAGATGCCCTCTGGTCCGTGCACTCGGCTCTTCGCAAACGTCTGGACGAACTTTCCTGTGAGGTAGGCGTTGTTTGTTGCGGTAGGTCACTGTCAGGTCATTCTATCCTCACATGGGCGTCAGGTAAGTTGGATAGGCGTGTGCCTATACGGGCCGCTGGACAAACAAGGAGCACGGCAGGCCCTATTCGGGTTGCGCGCTACCATGGCAACTACCAAACGTAGGAGTGGGAAAAGGGCGTTGATGGCATACGTAGATGCAGGCAACAGCTCCCCCTCCCATGGCCTTTTCGACACTTCGAGGGATCTGAGTTAGGCGTGGCGGCTTCGGCCGTCTGAGCCCTCCTTTGCCTTCAAGTTTTTTGACTCTGTATTGACACCATGCACAGGCGGGTCAGGGAATAGAAAAAGAGTGCAGCAGATGCAACGCACGTCTAATATCACTTAAAACGGATGCACGCGTAAGTCACGGTTCATGTACCACCGACAGTTCGGGCGTTTAATTTCGATGGTGTCCGCCACATGCTCACTACAACAGGGTGGTACAGCAACGGTGACTATACGTTGGTTTGTAGATAAAGTAGACTTGCGCTGCATCTACCTCATTCGTTCTTTCCTCATCCATCTGGGTCCGATGTCAAGACGTGGTAAAGAAGGCCGGATGCGGGATTGAGCGTGGGATAACCGCCCCCCCCCCAATGCGCACCTCAACAACACCTGGCTAGGATCCCACTTACGTGCGAACGCCATAACGATCGCATTAGGAGGAGCCAATGCAGCCCGAATCTCAGTCCGCCGATCAGCCCCCCACCCACAGCAGGAAACACACTGCTATGACTGCGCAGTAACAGTTATCTCGTCAGTTGGCAACCCTCCAAGCCACGGCTTTCAGCGCACCGTGATAGCTTGAAGTACGTCAGTTTGTTTAAGGTGATTAAATAAATTCACTGAGCCATTGACCTTACTCTGCCCCACCATCACCAAACCGGTCAATCGCCTGATGTAGGATGAGCGCAGTAGCTGACAGGACCGGCGAACCCGTCTGCATGCACCGCAGCACGACCTGGCCCTCTTGACACACATACACACAGAGTTTAAACAAACAAGAGATTAGAAGGAGCCGGCGCCGCCGGACTCCTAGTCCATTCATCAGCCACTACGCACGTACCACTACGCTGTGCAGCACATGGTAGACCTTGTATAAGCGGAACTGACTTGCTGTGGTCCGTCGGAAAGAATGCATGAACACCACCAGCTTCAAATAGAGGAATTCGAGTGAACTGTCTATGAAAAAAACCCTTCAGCTTACCGCTGGCTAAAGAGGGGGCCAAGGTAACCCTTTTAGAACAGCAACATGTGCTGAACGAAAATGCGCGTCACAAGGATTTGCATTTTTCTCATGTATTTTCGTTCCGTTCCGTCTGGGATTTCCGGCCTTGAGTTAGTCTTCGCAGGTAGTCGCATAGCAATGAGCAATTAATGACCTAACCTCTAATAAAAAGGATCTGATCGTTACCCGCAGGGTATGGACCCGTGAAGCGTTAAACCGGGTTCAAGCCTAAAGTCTCTCTAGCGTGCAATTGAGGTGCGGCTGCTTAACGACAGGAAATCCACCTGTAATCTAGTTTGCTTTAGAAGTACGGCTCTGATGGTGTTCGCTCCCTGAACACAAGATCGAAGAACAATCGACGTATACCTAAAATCTGCCCACACCCCCGGAAACAAATCCCCCAAATCACGCTTTGGTCGATTGCTTTTGGTGACCAGAGAACTACAAATCCAGATCTAGTAGTTGCACAGTTAACTAAAAGTATCCGAGTTTAAGCGACGCCTTGGAGCACATACTGCTTCCTCGTACCCGGGTCACTCCTAATGTTCCGGCGAAGGACGGTATATTCTTCAAGGGGGAGGAAGAAAGCATGTTAAAAATACCCGGTTGCCTAAACATATATTTGAAAGAACAGTCAGGTTATCATATTATACCATACTCGCAGGCGAAAGGTCCACGGATAAGGAAAGTACCAAAATGGAAGAAAATATGTTATAATCATATAGTTTATCGATGCGTTTGGGTGAGAGGGTTTCACAGGATCACAACAACCTTCTTGCATAGTTTTTATGCCAAACAAATCTTTGATGAGCCGAATAAGTTTGTCGCATATGCCCAAATCATAACTTCGTTATACCTCCTTTGGAGATTTCGGTTTCCTTTGTCTACGGCATCTAGATCAGATGTTTCACGTGTTCGTCAATCTTTCTTTTAATTTGTCACAAGCAATTGGTAGTCAGTTGTACCAGTTGACAGTTCATTTTCTATTCCCTTACATTATGTTGCCACAACCCTCAGCGTTTTCGATCCACAGCTTCACAAGCGAGTCAGAAAACAAATCGGATTGCAATTTGCTGTTCCTTCCTTCCGATTGCACGTCTACATGTTTTTGTGATGCCCCTGATGTGGGTTTATTGTCCTTCTTCTAGCTACTTAAACGGATAGGTAGTAGTTGTTTTACCAAGTTTTCATTTTCGGTCGGTGCAGTCTTCTACGCCACTTAGGGAACGTTCATTTAATAGCAGATGTTGCTAGAACTGCAATTTATTGGCTCATTGCTTCTTGGTGTATCATAATTTGACTGATTTATGCCACCAGGGTAACCTTTCAGCTATTTCCCCTGACAAAAGTTTAAAAAAATACAAAGTAGCCCTGGGACAGTTGTAGCGACCCCTGGACTACTTAATCTGCGCTCCAAGCTTCGTGTTTTGATTTTGTCAGCGGAGTCTTTTATGCACGCAGAAAAGAGTCAACAGCCTGGAAAATGTTCTGTTGTTGTGTTCAGTCTCTCTAGACAATGCTGTCTAGTCCACCGCCGCCAGTAATTTTATTTGTTTTGTGAGGACAAAGGCCCGTTAACACCGCCTAACGCTCACATCAAGCAGTCTGAGCTGCCAGAATCCTATGGGAGTTTGTCCTCCGAGATAATAAAAAAATACCGCTACAGGCGAAACTGCTCTGGTCAGATATCATAGCTGGCTAGCACCGGGCTTCTTTTCAAATGTCTGGGTAGCTACGTAGACCACTGTGCGGGGCAGAGGAAAAGCAGGCAATATGCCAGTCGATGGAGTTCTCATCTGTTATAGCCCAGTTAGTTCTGCGTCGCCAGTTGTTATAGCCCAGTTTATTCTGACCCGACTAAGAGAGCAGAAGAAGCCAATAGAGCGGTTCTGATAGCAAGCCTTTATTCAGGACGGTACAGAGACAACGGAATGGAATTAACGTGTCCACCACAGCCTATTATAAGGCTTTTGTCCTTCTAGACTAATCCTGACCAATCGCATGCGAGGGGGATTCTGGCGTGCATGCTGATTCGTAGTTCCCCACGCTGCAAGACGCCTCTAGAACATCTGCAGTACGCGTGTACTCGGGGTGCGCGCGGCCGGCCTGTGGCCATGACTCAAATGGCGTGCATTTCACGTCTCTATAACATTATTGAAACTTTGTTTTTTTCAAGCTGGCCATCGCAGAGGCTTAATTCTATAGGTGAAAAACTAGGCGCTGCGATTTTCAGGCCCGGTTCCGTGTGTGGGAAAAGAAGAGGTGGGACGCTAGCAAAGAGGAGTAGAGTATTGTTTACGGCGATAGTGGTGAAGGAAATTGGCAGCCAGGCGAGCGTGGATCCACAGCCACGAGGGAAATTAGGATTAAGGTAGGGTAAGGTTAACGAGATGAGTTATGTTTAAGACGTTGGCGTCACCAATATCACAGCGGCTCAAGTAAATAGGGTAGGCCCTAGCCGCTACGATCTGCAGGTCCGGTTCCGTAGGCGAAGAAGTTGGGCACCGAGTGGGTAGGATAGTATATTGTGGCAAAGAAGCGTACACCGATCTGTCAGAGGACCCACTCGTCCCTCCCATATTTCCATTAGAGCTCTCTCTCGAGCCTCCACCGCTGGGCGGCTAGGATATAGGCAGAAGGACATTACCAGCAAAGACAGGGGACACTAGGAAGGCCTTTTCTGCCTTATTAGGCGTCATCGGCTGGTGATACCCAACCCCAGTGTGGCCGCTGAAATGGCTGCCACACCGAGATTTGAACTCGCGATCTCTTCCGTCAGGGCGAACGTTTTAAAGTTGAGCTACGAGCCCACCGTCTCGCTGGTATTAGATCGGGAATATACAGTGGCGTAGAAACGTACACCGATTTATCAGAGGACGAACTCGTGCCCACTTATTGCCATTAGAGCTCTCTGTCGAGCCTCCACCGCTGGGCGGCTAAGATATAGGCAGAAGGACATTACCAGCAAAGACAGGGGACACTAGGAAGGCCTTTTATGCCTTGTTAGGCGTCATCGGTCGCTGAAAAGATAGTATATTCTTTGAAGAGCTAGTGGCGAATAAGTAGGAGACGTTGCCTGACGTTTCGAGATCCGTCGCGGATTTATCATCAGCGACATTAGCAGGAAAAAGTATTAGAAACGGGTCAGTTGACAGTTGGAAGAGCGTGCGTCCGAAGCTGCAAGGGCCGGCGTCCTGAAGTGTGAGCGGTGAGCAAGGCCGATCCTGAAATCGCTGACCAGTCGAGCGAATTCTTCGGATACGCCAGCAATATAGGGCATTGCTCGCTAGCGTGTTGGTTCTGGCTGCCCCGTTTGTCTTTGCTCCTCGCTTACATTTTTGGACGAAGTCAGCCAGGATACCCATTCATTGTGAAGAGTTGCCGTAGATACGTGACTTCGGCCTTTTTCGGCTTGTTGGCTGCGGTGGGTTTCTGCGCGGCGATATAGAGTTCGCACGCAACTGCATTTGTGCCTGACGGGATGGTTTCTGAGGTAACTACTACTACTACTACCACTACTACTACTACTACTACTACTACTACTACTACTACTACTACTAC
>JAYGXS010000009.1:10875336-10898443 GCA_036362985.1 Ligula intestinalis
AACGACGAAGGTGTCGTCCATATACCGAGCCCAGAATTTCGGTCTGTGGTGTCGGAAAACCAGCAATTCCAACCGTTGCAGCACCGCCTCTGCTATGATTCTGGAAATTGGCGAACCCATAGGTGTATCCTTCACCTGCTCGTAGATAGTTCCGTTGAAGGTGAAGTACGTTTTGAGGCAGAACTTTAGGAGCTGAAGGATTTGGGCGTGCCCTAGACGATTCTCTGTTTCATCGTATTTCTCTCATAGGAGTAGTTGGATAGTCCCGACGGCCAGGTCCTGTGGAATAGAAGTAAAAAGGGACGTGACATCAAAGGAAACCATGATATCATTTGGCTGCAGACTTACCCCTTAAAGTTTCTCCAAGAATTGTGTCAACGATCTGACAGTTGCGTCTGAATCAGCGGTCAAGCATTTGAGCCGTCGGAACAGCCACTATGCCAGTCAGTAGGTTTGAGTTCCTTTGAGAGATACGATTGGCCGGAGGGGTGCGCCCTCTTTGTGCACCTTCGGGAGACCGTAGTAAGCCAGGGCCCTTTCCTGCGCTCTCGCCATGCGTCGGTCAATTGGCGATATTGCACCTGAGTTCTCCGCACCTGTGTTTATCTCGCATGTCAGCGTTTTAAGGGGTTGGATTTGAATGGAACGTAGGACTGACGATCGTCTAACAAAGTTTGAGCTTTGTGAATGTAGTCTGTCCTGTCCAATACGACAGTGGACCGCCCATTGTCCGCCGGCACGATAACGAGGTCACTGTCGGCTCTGAGTGTTTTAAGTGCCATGGTTCTCAGGCCGCCAGTCCATCAACAAACGCAACGAATTGTCCTTCCCATACGGTGTACTGAGACATTTCCTGAGCAACAGAATCAGTCACGTTGGAAGGACTGGGCGCAGCATCAACTCCGACGACAGCGAGCATAATTGGCCTGCAATTATCAAGCTCGCGTCCGACGCTGACGAACAAACTGTGGCAATTAGTCGATCGCGAAGTGTCAGGCCAGTGCCGCACAAATTAACACCCAAGCGTTGGCTACAGAAGTGAGCAATTATCACAAACACGCGGATGACCACCATGACCTATAAATACCATGCAGCATGCGCATGTCTTCACCCTATCTGCGCGTGACCATGACTGTATTATCATCAACCATGATTAAGGATTCCTGAGGGAATCCGAAACGTCAGGAAATTAAAGTCCTTGTTCCGGTGATCGCATCTTCTTCTTCTTCTGAACTGCTGCCTGGAACTCGTATATTCTCCTCTATTGTCAATCAGCTTTTAATACTGGCTGCCCGTTACGGCTGCCAGGGCCTCTAACGTGACCGAAGGCAGAGTGGGACGGATGAGTCCCGTCGGCGGTCAGGTTAAAGTTCATTGACGAGAATTTATTCATATTACGCGGTTATTCCACTGCACCTGGTGGGTCTCTGTTATGCATTTTTATCGGCTTTCGGTCCACCCCTAGAAAGCCCTAATTCAGCTTGATTTACTGTAAATTACCAACTAAGTTTCGAGAAAATGAAAAAGCAGCCATTTTAATGTTGGAGTAGAAAGGATAGAAGGAATGCTGGGGACCCACTGATACATGTAGCACCAGAATATCGGTCACATATATATGTGTATGTAACTGGGATGTTCAACTGATCTTTCTGGTTAGGTCTTATACTTGTCCGGGAAGTGCCTTGAGGCTCGTACTTAAGTGATATCAGGCTTTGCTTAGCGCCCACAGATATATGAGTCGGTGTATCCGACAAAGCAAGGGGAGACCGGAAGAGGTATTTCTGGCTTGTTATCCATCTTCAGCCAGTCATGCCAAATCTCAATCTTGAGGGTTCCAACCCTTGAGATTGGCTATGACTGGCTGATGATGGCTAACAAGCCAGAAATGGCCGTTCTTCTCTCCCCTTGCATTGTCAGATACATTCCATATATATACCTACGCTGTGGATCTCCTTTGTAATATTCAATCTCAATATTTACAATGTCACTTTTCTAAATTCACAGACCACCGACATTGTTGACATTGAAGAACTGAAGGACGAATACGCTGCCCTTAAGGTGAGTCTCATATGTCTTGATGTGACAAAACCTTTCTGGTTGCACATAAGCCCCATTTACTCTGTGTCCTATATTTCTGTTTTCAACATTAGGCACTAGAGGGGCGTCTCACGGGTCATCTGGAGGATGTGGAAAAGTTTGAAGAGGATGCGTGTGCTACGCAGACCCTGCTCAACGTCTTTGCCTTTCTCAGAAATTCACAGATTTTTAACTACTCTTCCCAATGTCAGAGCTAACTTCTTGCCCCAGATTGTCTCTGCCTGCTTATTGATAAATCAATTTATTTTGGCTATCAGATTGCGTTTTACTAGCCGCCAAATTTTAATTGGTCATGCACTTGGAGTGTGACTTGGGACACGTTACAAAGTTTGCAATTATAGAAATGGTTACCTGCAATGATGGTTTCATTGCCGCTAATGGAAGTCGCCACGGCCCTCAGATCGTCGTTGAAGCAGACTCCTTATAAATTTCACAACGGTAACAAAATACTCCAGGGTTGTGTAGTGCGGTAATAGTATTAGGGGTTATATGGGTGAGAAATATCAGGGGGAAGAGTAAAACAGATTCTTTATAGATGGCAACAATTAGTTGGCTCACATGGAGGCGAACGGTGGTATCCGCGAGCCTTTGCGCTCAGTTGATTTGCAAAGGAATAAACAAACGAGAAAGCAACAGCGGAATTTAAGAAAATGCGTTAAGTAGTAAAGCAGGCAAATGAGGTATTGTCTTTTGGAAAGTCATTTACCATTTAAGGAAGATACAAAGAATTAAGTCAGCGCTGATATCCATGTAAGTATTCAGGAAGTCAAGTTAGGCAAACGACAGTTGACCATTAATTCATCATCAGGCCATACAATAATCTAAGGCAGAGTACAGTTAACGAAAGTTTAAGCAACCACTCAGTAGTAATTAGAAGTTTGAGGGGGGGGGGGGGGTAAAGGGATCAAAGGAGTAAGCTTCTAGTCCTAATTGGGGACCAGAGATGGGAAAGGGTGGGGGATGAGGGGAGGAGGACAGGATCTGGCAATTAGTTCGTGTTGTCCCGTCTTCTTCAGCTCGCATTTTGTTGGGTGTGAGGACGCAAGGTGTCATCGTCTCGTGAACGTGTGATTGGCGCGGGGATATTTGCTGTTGGGGCCTCTTCAATGTTTCGCAGTGTGGTACGGACCGTGGGGACGGATGTTAAGTAAGCCTACGGCCACGGGAGCCTTAGGGCCGCTACAAACGCCTTCATTCGCACACAAAATTGAGTAAGTGAAGCGTATGGCGGCTGCCTCTGCTGTCGCAAATATCTGTTGACACAGGACCTCTGAAAGTTTTGCCGACATTTTATAGATGACCCTAAACACTCTGTTGACGTCTACTCGACGACCGTTAACTCTATCTCCCTTATATTATTGTATTGCCTGATGATGAGTTAATGAAAAAACGTTCATCCGCCTAGCTTGACTTTCTGAATAGTTAGTTATTATTAGAAGTCTGGCAAATTTCATTAATTTTGGTTGACCTAATTTTCAAAAACTTGGAGCTTCTGTGGGAGTCGAATCCTCACAATACGGGAGGCTTTTTGGCGGCCACTGTTCTACCATCGCGCTACGAGGCGTACCGTGCGCCTTGCATTTAACCACACTTGGGTCGATTGGTTTGCTCAACTTACAGCGCTTATGGAATCCGCCAGTACGGATACAATAGGTTGACTGCCACGAAAGATTTCCCGAGTAATCATCTAGGATCGACCGGATGGACTACTAGGCCAACCATAATTAATAAGGGTTTGCAGAATTCCATACGGGCAGTAGGCTGGGCGGGTTAATCGATCGAAGTGTGGGTAAATTCACGGCGCACGGTGAGCCTCGTAGCCCAATGGTAGAGCGTTGGCTGCGCAGTGGCCTTCCCGGTTATCTGGCTTCTAATCTCACCAAGGCCGCGAATTTTTTGAACAAGTGGATCAACTTAAAGTAGTTATTTATGTAAAGTAAGCTACAGTACCGTTTAAAAGGGACCCTTACACCTTCGCGTGAATTATTTTATTGTGCATGAGTCTCTGCTGCACTCAATATAGGGCTTGTGGTGGTGGTATGAGTGAGTTAGAATGGCTGAAGCTGGTTTCGTGTGCAGTATCTGACAAAGCTTCAAATGCCGTCTACGCGTGCCTCACATAGCCTGGCCCTCACAACATACAATAATCGTGTGCGAGGGCAACTTAGATGCCGCAACGTGTGGGTGCCATCAAGTTGGCATTCAGATGAAGCCGTTGCAGCCCAAGTCAGTCCTAAGAAGGAACAAACAGAGGCTAATGTTCGCTTTGCAGGTTTATATAAGTAGCAAGCCCCGAACCACTACTTTTTTATAATAGGTTTACCAGCCTCAGATTGCATTGTAGCGGCAGGTGCGCTAATTTGCTGCGATGAAGCACAAGCAAATTTTCTCATTCCCTCTTTCACGTCTGAGGCCACCGATCTTATATTTCTTGCGTTTCCAAGGTGTGCCGAACGTTTATCGAGTTGGCAAGAAATGAAAGTCTTAGCATTTGTGCCCCTTGGATTAGTTTTTCGCTTCCTTACACTTCTCTTGAACAGATATCAGCATTCTTACAACTGTGTCTTTATTTATACTTTGTTTGAATCAACGCCTCCGACGTCCTTAAGAATGCTAACTCCTTGTGCTTTCCAGGAAACTGGAAGGAGATAAATTAGCAGTAAGTTGTTTACGCCCACGGAAAAAAAAGCTTACGGGCTGGCAGCGTAATGTTTTGATCGAGGCCACCTTGGCTCCTATGAGGCAGTAGGTCGCTAAGGTGGCCATTTTCTAGGTTGAGGACTATCAACAGCGACCATCTCCACTCGAGGCAGGTAGGCATTGCTAGTGGAATTCAAGCACGTATAGTTGTCCTCCAAATTCAGATGAAAATTCTAACAAATGTACACAGCTTCCGAACAGTAGAGTGTGATCAAGCTAAAATTCCGGGGGGTTATTAGTTTCAGCATCTGCAGTGCAACGATTGGAGTAGCCTATCTATTCATCTTCTTCCAAAAAATAATGTAGATGAAAGATTGGAGTTAGCAAAGCCTTTTTACAAGGTAAAGCAATTAATCGTACATGTCTACAGTGTGCTCCACAGGATGGTTGTGCAGGAAAGGTGACTTGTCTGTGTGATAGTGGACTTGCACTGTATCTTACGCACTCGCCACTCGTTCACCCATCAACGCCAGATAATGAAATGTAAAACACCTTTGACAGTTAGACTTAATAGCAACATAAAGATTATCTCCTTACAGAAACTTGACCCCCCAGCCTTATGCCCTCAATTCATAATAATACGTTTTTCAGATATAAGAGCACTTCAGAAGAGAACACTGTGAATACTGCCTTATGAAAACGATTGCACGCAGGATCTGCCTAGGTAAATGTTACTCGGTAGACGTAAAGTGTGGCCTAGAATTAGTATTACATGTGGACATATGCGAAAGTTTGATACTCTTTCGTTAATTGGCATTGGTAAAGGTTGTAATACTGATCATCCAGTAGTCTATTCTGAAATTATTTTACTCACGATAAGATACCGGCATTTTAACGAACTTCTTCCCGACCGCCAACAAAACGTACATACTGTGAAAAGTTGCTATTTAAGTAGTCTGCATTTTTATCAGTGCTTTTGACTGTCCTTATAAATTCAAATATATTTTATTGAAAACATAAACGAAAAACCTGTTCTAGTACATGGTTGGTAGCAAAGTACACATTCTTTGAATTGTATAGTTAAAGAAAGGTATACTTCAAGTTAAAAAATATTTAAATTGGCGAATAATTTTTAAACCCAATGAGAGCTACATTTTCAGTTAACAGTTACAAAATGTGCGTTGTGTACCCTCTGTTTAAGTAGAAGTATGTTTGAGGAAGAAGTCACATAGTTCTCATAAAATATTTCAAAAGATTTGGAACGTGCTGTATACATTAGAGATTGCATTAATAAATTAAAGGTTGTGAAGTATAATGAACGAACGCCTTACAGCCGTAAGAAGGCTATAAAAAGAAACTTTTAAAACCGAAATATACCCTTCTTTAAGCATACAAATTACAGAAGGTGTAATTTTCTCCTAAACGAATACAAGAAATAGTTTTCTCGTTAATGTTTATCATAAAATATATTTGAATTTTTAAAGGCAATGATAAAAATGCACACTACTTAAGTAGCCACGTTTACAGTTCATACATTTGTTTGCAGTCATAAAGGTGCTCCTTAAAATCCCACATCCTATTGTGACTGAAGTGATTTCAGAATTGACTAGAGGATAGTCAGTCCTACAGATTTTGCAAAAGAGCATCAGGTTCTTTGCATATAACATAAGATTTAAGTCGCCGGACTCGTTTTATGCACGCACACAATTATTTTGAGAACATGTCTTGCAGGGGTAGACGAATTCCAACCAATCACATAATTGACAAAAATATGGTCATCGGTAGTCTTGAGGCTTATTGTTTGTGGGCGGATAATGACGTCATCTTACCCTCCGAGAGAGGCTTACGGTATTATTCCGTTTTTCACCGATATACCAAACAGGGAAACGAAGTGGGAATTTTTAAAATAATTTTTGGGAAGAAATAAACTTTAGCGATAAGATTTTTTCAGAATAGTTTAAATTGAACTGTGCAGTCTGATCGTACAACAAAACATATTTAATGCTTGACAATTCCCCCAATTTCTCAAGCTATACATTTAGCTGTCGATTAATTAAGGAGGCATTTCATGGTTTTTTCTGAATATATAGAGTAGGGCGAGTGCTGCAAGCAACATTCCGCAATTTGAAAAAGACCATTAATCAGTCGCAACCAAATATTGAGTAGGGTTGCATTGCTGTTTATCATGCAGTCCTCTTTCAATTTTTTTCAGTCGCGCTAGAATGGCGACTCTGTGATAAGCTTCCTTTTGACCGCTGCGAAGATGGTGATTCTGTAAAAAATGGGTATCAAAAAAGTATGCATTTAAGTACTCGATTTTGCCTGCCTGCATAAATTTGAATATATTTTATAGAAAGCATGCACGGAAAAAGATAACCTTTGTTCGTATTTGATACCAAATTACGCCTTTTTTAAATTTTATTCTTAAAGAAAAGGTTTGCTGCGGTTCTAAAAATTATAATTTGGAGTATTTTCACGCCTGTGCTGTGTTCATTTATAATACATCTTATCGGTTAATTTATTTAATGCTGCCCCCAAATATATATATATATATATATAAAGCATGGTCCATGTCTATTTTGAAATCCTATGAGAGTTACGCAACATTTTCCAAAAATCGTAGGCAATAACGTACTTTTCCTTAAACAAGATGAACACAGCCATGAGTTTTTGAAACTTGAATTCAGTTCTAGCAGTCGTAGGTTGCAAAATCATTCGGCAATTTAGAAGCCTTTTTAAAACCGAGGAAAAACATTCCTTTAAGAATATTAGGAGGCGTTATTTGGTATCAAATAAGAGCAAAATGATTTTTTGTCGTACATGCTTTCCATTAAATATATTCGAATTTATGAAGGCAGTCCAAATCGAGCACTAAAATCCACGCTATTTAGATACCCATTTTTTTCCAGAATCACCATCTTCGCAGCGGTCAGAAAGAAGCTTATCGCAGAGTCGCCATTCTAGCGTGACTGAAAAAAATTGAAATTGGACTGCATGATAAACAATATTGCAACCCTACTCAATGTTGGTTTGCAAGTGATTACCGATACAATTTCGGAATGTGGCTTGCAGCACTCGCCCTACTCCATATATGAGAGGGAGAGACGATTACTGGAAACATAGTTCTACTTTCCTGACGTTCTAAAGCGTTCAGGCTTCAGTACTTACAGGCGGGGGTTGTACCGCGCTTCACAGTATTTATAGTAAGTGACAGTCATAGGCAATCGAGTTGAAGGCAATGCAAATGAAGGAGAGCTGGCGGCATGGGAGGGATTCTCAATCATCGACGCCTTGATCGAAACTTTTGTTGTAGGCCAGCAATCCTGTATGTGTTAACACGTCCATCCGGTTTCGTACCTGCAAAATGAGTGGATGAAGCTGCCATGCTGAGAGTTGCTCTTTCTGCTTGTGGTGCGGCTACGTGTGTGTCCTCCACGGGCTCGCGAAGGCCCGGATTCACGTTCCGTCTATTTTTCCTCTTTCCTCCACCAAGCCTCGTTCGAAGGGCTTGATAGGCGGTGGGAAGCGCCATCATAAACTGGATGTCAGAAAAAACCGAATTCAGGAGATCGTGGAATTTCTGAACCTTTTCTTGCTCAATAATGACAAAGATATCGTCAACATATCGAGTCCAAAATTTGGGCCAATAGTTTGTGAACATGACCACGTCTCATTTTTGAGGAACTGATTCTGCAGTAAAAATCAAAAGTGGCGATTCCATCTGCGTTCTCTTGATCTGTTCGTACGTTCTCTCCGCGAATGTGAAGTAGATCTTCAGGCAGAATTTTAAGAGTTGGACGAGGTGTCTGCGTTTCACCGTCTCGCCCAATCAGGATCACCGGCATGGGTCGACAGCTTATCTTGATGACAGCGGCACAAGCGTGCACAGCATAACCCGACGGGAGACCCCTTCACTGAGATTAACCCGCCTCAAGGCATCTTTGATTGAGCATCCTTCGCATGCCCCAGGTCCCCTTCCTTTGCATTGGCTTTAACTCCATTGACTATGATTGTCACTTACTATAAATACTGCGAGGCCCGGTACAACCCCCATCGGTGATGACGCAAGCTTGTACGCTTTTGAAATTGCAAGAAAGTAAAACTATGGTTCACGCGATCGCCTTTTCTTCTGATTTATTCCCGGGGACTCGGATTTTTGCTTCTATAAGCAATATTTTTGGGCACGAATCGCTCCAGTCAGCATGACTTTGGGAAGTATTTGCCATTCATTTGTCTTCATCGTACGCGCAGATACAAGTCCTCCACATATGCCTTGACAACCATGCACTCCCGAAAAGTTCGTTTTTCAGGCCAGATTTCGAAATAACCATTAAGCCTGATGGAAGTATGGTGCTCCACCTAATAACACGATCGGCCGGAGGGGAATCCCTGCTTGGACGAGATATCTTCTTTTCATCATCACGCCGTCTCATCATACTTGCATTTCAGCAGCTCAATTACCACGACGACTATCAGGCACAGAAGGGGATAAATAGGGAGGTGACATTAAATGACACCATTATGTCGCCTTCCGTGGGTTGCACTCCTTTGACACCCTCAAGGAAACCGGATGGACGCGTGAACACATACAGGATTACAGGCCTGGAACGACAGCTTAGATCGATGTTTGCCTCAAGGCGTCGATGATTGAGAATCTCTCCCATGCCACGGCCCCCTTCCTTTGCATTAGTTTAAACTCTATTGACTATGATTGTCACTTGCTATAAATACTGTGAGGCGTGGTACAACTCCCACCTGTGATGACGGAAGACTGTACGCCTTTGAAACGACAGGAAAGTAAAACTACGGTTACTGTAATCGCCTCTTCTTCTCGTATATATATTTTTTAAAACAAACGATGAAATTTCTTCTGAATTAATCAAAGGTTACTTGTTACAGTTATTCAAAGAATTGTCAAGCATCACATTAGTTTTAGCCTGCATAACTCAATTTCAACTTTTCTGAAAGGATTTCATCTAGAAAATTTATTTCTTCCCAAAATTATTTAAACAATTCCTACTTTGTCTTCCCGTTTGAGATATCGGTGAAAAACGAATTATAACGCAAATCTCTCTCGGAGGATGAACTAACGTCACTATCCGCCCACAAACAATAATCCTCATAACTACCGATAGCAATATTTTTGACAATTATGTAATTGGTTGATATTCTTCGATCCAGAAAATCACAAGCTTTAACCCTGCAAGTCATATTCTCGCAAATAATTGTGTTCGTGCAGAGGACGAATCCGGTGACTTAAATTTAATGTTACGCCTGGTACAGCGTAGAGTTTCTGTAACACCCCGACATGCGCAACGAATCTGATACTCTTTCGCAAATCCTCACTGAGAAAGGTTGTAAGACTGACTATCCTCTAGTCAATTCTGCAGTCATTTAAGTCACGATAGGATGAGGGCTTTTTAGGAGCACCTTTTTGAATGCAAATAAAACGTATGAACTGTTAAAAGTGGTTTCTCAATTAGGTTGCATTTTTTTCATCGTCTTTAAAAATTCAAATATATTTTATGATAAACATAAACGAGAAAACTATTTCCTGTACTCGTTAAGTAGAAACGTTTGCCTTCTCTAATTCGTATACTTAAGTAATGGGTATCTTTCCGTTTTAAAAAGTTCCTAGTTATGAGCTTTTTACGACTGTAAGGTGTTCATTCATTATACATCGCATCATTTAATTCATTAACGCTGTCTATAATATATACAGCACGTTTTACATCTTTTAAAATACTTTAGGAGAACTATGTGACTTATTCCTCAAACTGTAGGCTAAAAAATACTTTTCCTTTAACAGGCGGTACACAGCACGCATTTGTAAACCTTAACTTCAGATATAGCAGTCAGTAAATTTAGAAATTATTCGGCAATTTCGAAACTTTTTTTAACCGAAAGATACCCATTCTTTAAATATATGTAGACTTAAAAAAGGCATAATTTTCTACCAACCATGTACTAGAACAGGTTTTTCGTTTATGTTTTCAATAAAATATATTTGAATTTATAAGGACAGTCAAAAGCACTGATAAAAATGCAGACTTCTTAAATGGCAACTTTTCACAGTATGTACGTTTTGTTGGCGGTCGGGAAGAAGTTCGTTAAAATGCCGGTATCTTATCGTGAGTAAAATAATTTCAGAATAGACTACTGGATGATCAGTATTACAACCTTTACCAATGCCAATTAACGAAAGAGTATCAAACTTTCGCATATGTCCACATGTAATACTAATTCTAGGCCACACTTTACGTCTACCGAGTAACATTTACCTAGGCAGATCCTGCGTGCAATCGTTTTCATAAGGCAGTATTCACAGTGTTCTCTTCTGAAGTGCTCTTATATCTGAAAAACGTATTATTATGAATTGAGGGCATAAGGCTGGGGGGTCAAGTTTCTGTAAGGAGATAATCTTTATGTTGCTATTAAGTCTAACTGTCAAAGATGTTTTACATTTCATTATTTGGCGTTGATGGGTGAACGAGTGGCGAGTGCGTAAGATACAGTGCAAGTCCACTATCCCACAGACAAGTCACCTTTCCTGTACAACCATCCTGTGGAGCACACTGTAGACATGTACGATTAATTGCTTTACCTTGTAAAAAGGCTTTGCTAACTCCAATCTTTCATCTACATTATTTTTTGAAGTAGATGGACTGATAGGCTATTCCAATCGTTGCACTGCAGATGCTGAAGTTAATAACACCCTGGATTTAAGCTAGATTTCTCTATATTGTTCAGAATATGTGTTCTTATTGCCTTTTTTCCCTTCCTTGTTTAATTTGGCGTATGGCTGTGATATCTTATTTTCGAAATTAACAGTAAACATGAATTAATATTTTGAAAAATTTCAATAGTTCATTTAACCCAATTCGAAAAACCCTGCGTCGTCAGTGAGATTTTAAGCAACAACTTTGCGTGCCAGGTTTGAATGAAGCCAAGAATTTAGCTATTTGAGATACAAGGCATAACTGCCTTTAGGTCGTTGTTTGTACTCAATGTTTGGTCTTGCTCACATGGGTCCGAACCCAACCACGTGCACCAAGGTTTTGACGAATAGGCCAAGTTAATTTCTTAAACCTGCCAAAACACCAACTGATTTTTTGACCCTGGCAGTCAGCTGGTGGATTCTAGATGCGTTGCATAATTAATCCTGCATGAGAAGTGAGCTCGCTGTCCCAGAATTGATGGTTCCTGTTGGTTACGGTAGACCGGACAGGTGATATAACCGCAATGGTAGCAAACCCGTGGCTTCCCATGGAGTCTCATTTGGTTGAAACTTTGATTGTATCTAGGCCTTGCCTCTCTTGTTGCGGGTTCGAATCCCACTGTATTGGTCGAGGTTTTTCAAAATTGGGTCAAGAGTATAAACAGTAAAAACCAGCTCTATAATCTGTTAGGAGCAAAAGGCGTTTTTAATTAAAGTTTAATACCTAACATCTGAACTGATTACTCTGAATGGTCGTTCCTAATAGACATTATATTCCGACACACCAGTTTCACCAGCAAAATGGAGCATTTATTGAACAAGCATGAAATTCTGAGGGAGAAGAAGCATGCTTTGTGTGTGATTAAATTTGCATTTTGACGAGCTTTAACTTCCCCTGTTGACGTCAGCACACTTAAGAGCGCTTGACATTAGTGCCCTTCTGCATGCCTCATTTGAACCAATGCACTCTAAGACGTTTCTAAGCGGTGGTCTATCACGTGAATGAACAGTCACGTTAGAGACTATCTCAACCACCATCTTCCTCCTTAACTTCTGCTCTTTCTGTCATGCAAGACTACCTGTCTGAGATGGTTTAGCCGACCAAGAAGCCTGCTTTTATCTATTCTCACCGCGTCACTAGAAAAAAGATTTTCGCCCTGGCGGTCGGCTGAAAATCCTCTGTATCAGTTCTACTCTGCCTTTTGTAATAAAATCCCTGTGTTCTAGCAACGCTTCCCCTGGGAATGGCTACCACGTCTTCAAAACAGGCTGAGTTCAAGCAAGGTGAAGAGCGCGTGAATGATGTGAGAAGAAACTTACGCTGTGTCTACCGCATTCTATCCCATCCCCCATTTGAGCCGTGTATCATAGGGCAAGGCAAAAATAATAAAAGTGGTAGTAGGTGCAGTTGGCTGGCGTGGCCAGTGCCAGCCCCCAGCATGGCACTACATCTGGCTAAGATATCACTAATTGGGAGTGACATAAGGGTCACACTAAGAAGGAGCCATTGCAGCCCCACACTCTCAGCTCGCCAGGCATCCACTTGTCTCTCATCAATTGGCAACCTTTAAAGCCATGGCTTTAAGCGAGTCGTAGGTAATTGTGTTTACGAAAGAGGGTTACAAAATCACAAGTCAGGTAAGACAGAGCTCGAAGGAAGCGCTTTACTGCGCGGAAGGAGGCATATAAAAGGCGCTGCCAAACAATCGTAACCACTGCATTCTCAGTCCCGTAGACTCCATGAGAGTGTCCGCTGCTGCGAAGCCCTGACTGCAGAACGTCCCTAGTGGCCAGGACAGCAGGTCAGGTGAAGTGGCGTGCATTGATGGGTTTCGAGCTTAGCTGCGCCTCTGATCACGCGCGGGAGCCAAAGGCTTGACAATCGAAGGCAGGATGTGTTAACGAAGCAGTACTGAGCGCGGGCTACCAAAAGCGTATCCTGCTAGTCTTAAACGCATCAGCTTGTTTTTTTTGCGAGGAAAATGCACCGAATTGCCGACCACCTCTCCATTTCTATGCCCATGCCGGTCACTTGACGGTTACAGCGAATTGGCCGAAATGCTGATACGCTCAATGACCTCGTTTGTGCGGGAAAAATACACGATCTGCCCCAACCACAAGTACCAGGATTTCACAAAAATGTGGGTTAGGTTACTCACATCTCACACAAGTGAGAGTGAGTGCCAGAGGTCGTGTTATGAAACAGCCATTATAACCTACCTCTCAGACTAGCAGACGGACAATCCTGAACCAAAACTCTCCTTGGACTTTCTGCGAAATCTGAGTATAGTTGACAGTTGGCATGATTCCACGCCTCGGCGGTTAGCACTCGTGATACTCTCAGACTCGGATCGCACAAGCAGCAGTGGAGTCACGCCGAGAAGCGGCCGAGAATCATATTTCCCCTTCACGTGAGAGGTTCATTCCTGTAGCCCACCCATATATTACATGCCTGCAAAATGGAGCCCGATTTGCCGGCAATAATTCAGGGAAGAAGAAAACTACTCGTCTCTCTCGGAAGTTGAACGTGAACCAAAATAATGCTTCTAAGTATCTGTGCGTAAAACAGCTGAGGAAAGTACAACCGCTGAAAAGTCAAGGTGGGCTAAAATATTGCGCGTTAGCTGTTAGGAATATTATAAGCCGAACTATGCTTATTCACAAACCTTACTTACAGATTCTTTTTTTCCAATGGTATATAATAGAGTAGTCGCCGGCTATTAACCCCACCTTGGGCCCAGAACAAATTGAGCTTAATAGGCGGCGGGTGCATTAAGCGGAGAGTCCTAGTTCTTGATTAGCAAACGCAGGATAGGCACTATACATTACATACGTACTGTATCGTGTAGAGCTTGGTTATGTACAAGAAAATAATGCTGTTTGTCTGTATTGTATGTTATAACAAAAACAAAAAAATTATGCAGCCACTTGCACACGCAGATAAAGGAGAATCTCACTCTATTCTGTTGGCAAATTAGGCTTCGTAGCCGGCGGCTGGGCTTATTAGCCGGCGGATTTTACTATATTAAATTCCGTCCCAAGCTGATTTAGGCTTAATAGGTGGCTGGGCCTATTAAACATGGGCTAAATAACCGGTGACTACTGTTCTGTGTTTTGTACCATTGAAGGCACCCCTATTTATAGAATAATCAGTTGCAGTTAAAGGCATATTTATTCGGCCGTAGGTATGTTTTCAAAGTCTATGTTCCTGGCAATTCCAGTTTTCTCACAGGCCCAAGTGGCAACCAACTAAGGAATAAGGTTTAAAAACTGGTTAAGTCGTCTCTTGTATTAATGTACTGAGCTGCGGTAAATGTACTTGGCGTCAAGGATCGTTAATAGTAGCCAAAATATCAAAAGGGGTCTCGATTGACACAGTTTTATAGAGCAGCAGGGTGCATTCAAACTCTCGAAGCCACCGGAGGTGGATACATTTAAAATCAATGCCTTCACAATTAATTTGAAAGTACGGTCCATGTGCAGTCAATGGTTTGCGTAAATTAATGGCGCGTTCTAGAAATTATTCAGTAAAACATTCATTTCTGCCAATCCTTTACAAACCGCGCTGTTTTGCCCAATCGAGTCTCAAGAAATTAGACCGCAAACCTTTCCCTAATTCTTGCTATTTGACGGTAATTCCCACAACCTTTTTTAAATGAATTTAGTGATTTTATCGTTAAACCTGCTACGATATCAATTAAGTAAGTGGGCCTGGTAGTAATCTGGTGGATTTTTAATCCGCTGCTCAGGTAATTCCGCTTGGGCAGTTGGCTTGCTCTCTCAGAATTGGCAGATGCCATACGTTGCAAAATGTCGCAAGTGTAATTTGAAAAATAAATAAGGCAAAAAGGAATTTTTGATCACTCATCATAAGGCCTTTACATTGACATAGAAAATAAGCGAAGCAAGGAAGAACAACAACCATAAGGTGTCAGATAATGAGACCGAAGGACCCACTGCCACAACAAGAAGCATCTGAAGTCATCTACAGGATCTGGTGCAATTGCGGACAAGGCAATTATGTCGGAGAAACTGGCATACTTCTCAAGACGCGAATTGCCGAACACGCGGCAGCAGTGTAGCAGCAGTGATGCCAATTGTCAAGTTGAGGCTCATTTGACGAGACCCGGCCACACATTCAAATTTGACGAGGCCGAAATTCTCGCACGAGGTGACAATCAGGTGAGCCGAGAATTACTTGAGTCATTATTCACGGACCTCCAATTCATAAACAAGCGCAATAATTTACCAAATCCACATTTGATGCTGAGACTAAATGTAGGCAAAGCAAGTCGCCACTTGGAGAACGTGTAGGCCCCCACGTCATCCTACACCAACACCAGGTGGCTGAGCAATCATCACGTCCGAGTCCACCACGCGTGGGGAAAGTTCAGCAGGTCAGAGCCCGCCTGCTGTTCAACGTGCAAAAAGGCAATTACCGTTAATTTTCATTTAATATTTGCAGTAATGACTGCATCCTATAAATACGGCAAACTCCTGTGCATACGCTATCCATATCTGATATTTTTCTCTGCTTATGTCTCTGATGATGAATCCACGACGGATCACGAAACGTGAGGCAAAGAAAAGTATTGTCCCAGCCACCGAGTCAGTTTCTTCTTCTCATGCACAGGGCTTATATTGTTCGTGGGATCAGGAAGGAGGGAGGATCGTGATTAGTCATCACTTGGTTCCCTCGTCTTTCTCAGGACGGAGTCAACGTGTGCAGTAGGTTGGGGTGAGGAGTACGGGTGGGGGTAGGGGAGGGGAAAGCGTGCACACGCTAGGCTGTGATTTGGGTGTGTACGTCAGACAGGTGGCGTGCGTTCGACTGTTCTCCGTGGCTTCGGGTGGCGAGGTAGACAAACTGCTCGCATCAGCGTCTCTGGTCAATAGAGTGTTGGATTTGCTTAACAAATCCCTACTGACTCGGCTGTGACAATCACCCATTTGGGTAGGCCTTTACAAAAGTGTGCATGAAGACAGCCCAGTGAAGGCCAACAGATAAAAAGTCAAGATCGGATGAAGTATTTTGCGTGGCCTGTTGAGAATATTACAGTAGACGCCACGGATCACGCAACATTTCGATATAGGCGAAAGGTTGATACTCTTTCACTAATCGATACTAATTCAGGTTGTGATACTGATTAGTGTGCAGTTTCTTCTGAAATTTATTCCACCATGAAAGGATGCGGTCTTTTTAACGAGCTTCGTTCAGATTACCAGCAAAAAAGTATCGATTGTAAGAACTGGCTGCTGAAGTAGTAGCGTTTTTATCCTTGATTATGACTGCGTTTATAAATTCAAATATACTTTATGGACAAATGCACGAAAAAAACATTTCTTATACTCGTTTTGTAGTAAATTACGCCTTCTTTAAATTTGATACTCAAAGAAAGAGTAGCTTCCGTTTAAAAAAGTTTCTAATGATGAGCTTTTTTACAATTGTGAGGTGTTTATTCATAATAAATCGTATCCGCCAATTTATTGATGCTGCCCATACTGCACACAATCTGTTTCAATATTTCAATATTTTATGACAACTATACGACTTCTTTCTCACACAGTAGGAGAAAACGTACTTTTCTATAAACAGCATGTACACAGTGCGCAGTGTTTAACCCTTGAATTCGAGTGTAGCAGTCACAAGGTTAGAAAATTATGCGGCAATTGAGCAACTGTTGTTAAACCCACAGCTACATTTTTTGAGTAAAACATTTAAAGAAGGCGTGATTTGCTATCAAACAGGTACAAGAAAGAATTTTTTTTCGTGCATCTTTTCCATAAAGTATATTTTAATTTACAAAGGTAGTCAAAATAAATGATACGAAGGTATACTATTCAAGTAGCCAGTTTTAACAATAATTACTTTTTGCAGGTGGTCAGAATGAAGCCAATTAAAAACCCCGCATCCTATCATGACGAAATTAACTTCAGAATAGACTACACAGTAATCAGTATCACAACTTAAGTAAATACTGATTAGGGAAAGATTTTCAACCTTTCGCCTATGTTGAAACGTTGCGTGATCCATGGCCTCTACTGTATAACACGAACTATGCTTATTCACGAGCCAAATTGAAACAGCTGATTTTCTCTCAGAAAATAATAGTGGTTTTTCTTCGGTTGAAAGTGGCCCAATTTATGAAATAGTAAGTTGCAGTAAAAGGCGTCCTTGTTTAGCCGAATTGAGCATTTTTAAGTAAACTTAACTGGCGGTTCCAGTTTACTCAGCGCCCTGCTCAATAACCGACTAAAGAATATGGTATACGAATTGGTTTAATCGTTTCTTTTATTAATGTCTTGAGCTGTGGTAAAGTAAGTTGGCACCAGAGTCATTAAAGTTGTCCAAACTCTCCAATGTAGTCTCGATTGGACATAAATTGCATAAGCATCAGTAGTGGACCCCATGATCTAGAGTAGCAGGGTTAATTCGAACTCACGAAGCCAACCAAAGAGAATAAATTTCCAATCAATGTCTCCTCAAGTAGTGTGTAATCACCGTCATGTGCTCTTTGAAGATTGCATACATTTAATGATGTCTTCTGAAAATATCCACTTAAACATTTCCTATGGTAACTGCTTGAGAAACTGCGTTGGTTGTTTCCTCAGTGAGCTTAAAGAAACAAAACTTTCAATGTTTTCCCAGTTCATGCTTTTTATATGGCATGATGATAACTGCCAAAGCCTTATTTATAAAGCTGGTGATTTTGTCATTATATAATACATTTGAACATTTGAACAAGTACTTTGGAAAACAGCTGTTCTTGACCACTCATAATCAAGCCTTTGCAGCAAAGTGGAAAATGAGCGAGTCACATATGCACAGGGTTCATAAACAGTAGTCGCCAAAAATCACGCAACATACCGATAAATGCGAAGGATTGATACTCGTTCACTAATTGGCATTGACTCAAGTTGTGATAGTGATTGTCGTAAGTCTATTCTGAAGTCATTTTGGTCATTATAGGATGTTGGCTTTTTAACGAGTTTTGTTCTGACCCCTAGAAAAACGTATCTTTTGTACATACTGGCTACTTAAGTTGCATGCCTTTTGTCATTTATTTTGACTGCCTTTATATATTTAAATATATTTTATGGAAAAAATGCATAAAAAAGTATTTCTTATGCTCCAATGTTAGACAATTATGTTTTCTTTAAATTTCATACTCAAAGAAAGGGCAGCTTTCGGTTAAAAAGTTGCTAATAATGAGCTTTTTTACAATTGTGAGGTGCATAAAATATTGTCTACCTCTATTTTAATATTCTATGACAAGTTTGTGACTTCTATCTCGAACTGTTGGGGGGAAAACGTACTTTTCCTTTAACATGATGTACACAGTGCGCAGTTTTTAAACCTTGAATTCGACTGAAGCAGTACCTAGGTTACAAAACTAATCGGCAATTGAGCAACTTTTTTAAAACCGAAAGCTACCATTTCTTTGAGTATTGAATTTAAAGAAGGCGTAATTTGCTATCAAACGAGTACATTAAATAATTTTTGGCATGGTTTCGATAAAATATATTTGAATTTATAAGCGCAACCAAAATAAATGATAAAAAGGCATGCTACTTAAGTAGCCAGTATGTGCAATAGAAAAGTTTATCTAGGGGTGAAAATGAAGCTCGTTATAAAGCCCACATCCTATGATGACCGAAATGACTTCAGAATAGACTACACGACAATCAGTATCACAACATGAGTCAATGCCGATTAGCGAATGAGTATCAATCTTTCGCATATGTTGGTATGTTGCGTGATCTTCGGCGACTACTGTAGTTTGTGGTGTTAGGGGAGTGGGGTTTCTGAATATTCATCTCTTCGTTCTCTCGCCTGCTGCAGGACAACGTCAGCTTGCTGAGGACATTGGAGTGGGGAGTGCGGGGGAGAGCGGGAGGACGTGTTCGCGGTGGGCTGTATTTGACACGTGGGGTCAGACATGCGGCGTTCGTTTGACTGTTCTCTGAGCCGGACAATCGGCCACATAGGAAGGTCAGGACCGAGCAACATTTCCGGTGACAGCGAACATAATTGTTGGTTAATAAGCAAGCCTAAATCCAACGCGGATGAAAAAATCGCGCCAAATAATTACTCGGAAGTGGACTGCCGACCCAATTACGACCCCATGCGGTGGCTATGGTAACTGATTATATAAAGCTCAAATGGTTGCCTAACCGCTACTAGCTATGGATGCTGTGTAACCTGTGTATGTATCCACATATTTTGTGGTTTTCTCTGCTCAAGTTTTCAAGACAGAATCCGTAACTTTGAGCAAATAAACTCCGTGTTCCAGTGATCGCATCTTCTATCAAGAAGAATCTATTACAGACTGACTCTCATTCCACCAGTCAGCCACTCCCCAAAACACACCCTAGATTGACTAAGAGGTCTCAGTTTAATTGTCAGTTGTCAACTTTAAATGCGCTAGCTTTTAACACAGTGACCTAACTTTTCTCCCCTGTCTTTTACATCCATAATTTCTCCCAGGCGATCAACCAGCTGATTGGGAGAGGTTGCTGACATGGTTATTTACAACTGTCTGCATGAGCCACGCAAACGACCTGGCTTCATGTCACAGCAAAGCAGGATTTTCCCACAGAGGAGAGGTGGAGGAGGTGGAGGTGGCCTTCATTCGTGATGGTGGTGTGGCATGTTGGATGTGTTTTTATGCATTGTGTAGGCACTGGTCAAAAAAATGTGATGTGACGTGGCCGACAGTTCTCCATCAGATGTTCTCACAGCGAAACATATAAATTTTTGATGGCGAAGTTAGTGGATAGGCTAGCAGCATGAGACTCAATTACAATGGTGATACTGTAGGTGGAAGTCTCACTGGCTTATGCGGAGTTTTAAAGTGGTCCATCTTGTTGAGATTTCCGTTTTCGTGAATGCGCATGTGACCGAATAGGTCCACGCAACGAGTAAATATGCGCAGGTAGGGCGGACCATTGCAACGGATAGGCCGAGTATATATCAGTGCTGGGGACACTGCTGCGCTGGTAACAGTGTCGTTAATCCGCAAGTTGCTGACCAGGCCGATGCGTTAGGTGAATGTGCGATAGGGATCAAATCCACCTCTGATGGTGGAGGAGGCTTGATCGTGAGAGTATTAGTTTATAGGGATGATAGAGAGCAGTCAGCCTGTCACTTTATTTCGGGAACACAGGTTTACCTCTTTTAACTCCCTATTTGTCACGTAAAAACCAAAAAAAGCAGAAACAAAGTAGGGGAAATACACTCGGTTGAATATAGATAGGGGAGGGTGATCAACCGCAATGGGACAGCAGGAGTACGTTCAACATCGGTTGGGAGTGTCCAGTGCCGTTGACGTTATAAGGCTTGAGACATGGACGTGTCCGTTTATGGAGACGTTTACGATTTGCTTTTTTGCCCTTTTGATTTTGATTTCGACGATTTGGTTTGCTTCCTAGATTGCTATGCAAGTCTTCGCCACTCTTGTGCAGGCCATCGCGTCTTGTGCGAGGCACCCTTATCGAGCCGGCTTGACAATGAGTCTGTGACTCAATGGACAGAGCGTTACAATTCTGATCAAAAGGTCACAAGTACGAATACCGGGTGCTGAACCACTGAAAATGAACAGTGTGCCAGAAATGGTCATTCCAGTCTCCCATGTCTTTGCTTTCTGTCCTCCAAGGGTTCTATGATGACTTGAAAGCATTCCATATAACCTTTTTCCAGTGGCCTCGTAGAGGAGGCAGTTTCAGTTGCTTTAGCATGCTGTGATGTTGAGTGCTCTGGTTCGTCCTAGAATTCCCTGCTCCAAAACAAAAACATGCAATAATATATAAATCTATGATATAAGTTAATATCTTGCAACTACACAATTTGTGGTTATTAAAAATAGAAAACTTCAAATTCTAAATCATACATCAAATAAATAAAACAATGATTCAAAAAGTTATCAATACTACCTGTCACCCATTCCGGAATTATGGGGTTTTGTTTTCGTGGGGAGCCCTTCAATAAACTCAAAGTTGCGAGGATGCCTCCTGTTTGAAGGACGTTTAATTTGAGTTCATTATACTGCCATCCGCAACCCTCATACCAACATGTGCATGCCTGCTTTCATTTCATGGATTTAAAGTACTCTCACAGGGGTTTCTTAGTCTGTCCTCATGTGTACAGGTCTTAGCTAAGAAAACAAATGAACCAAATTTTCTACAAGAAAATGTAAAGTTACCCTAAATAACGGCTTTTGGCACTACTGTAGTCATCGTAATGATCAGCGCTGTGGGCAAAACTAGTTTATGTGGTGCACCTCATATACCCGTAGTCCCAGCACTTTGTCCTGCGGAAAAGGGTGTTGTAGGTAGTTTGGTTGTAGGTTAACAGGATAGGCAGGGATGAAAAATTTTTAGAAGTAAATATTGTTGAAATTCAGAAGATGAATTGGCAAACATACGTTTGTTTTCGATAATTCTCATCAGGCCTTAACATTTATAGGATAATTAAGTAAATGGACTATGCGGGTTAGTAGAAAAAGAAGGACGGTTGTCAGGGGAGGGGGAATGGGGGGGGGGGTTGTAACGGGGTCAACATTTGATCCGCGTTAGGGGGAGTTGGTAGTCGGTTGAGGTGTTAAGCCGCTGGCTGTTGGATTAGCAGCTTTTGACCATGGTAACTGTGGTGCCGCGACGAAATTCTTTTGGGCGCAAAGGATGGGTCGGCGTAGCCTGATTGCGGCCGCTTCTGCCGTAGCCAAGATACACTGTCCAAGAAATTTTGAGTAGCTTGAGTAGCTCGAAAGGCCTCTTTGGCATCCACGCGATGGTCAGAGTCTACAAGATGCGCTAGAATGGAACTGTTACCACCCTTTAGTTGACCCTTTCCTAACCATGCTGGGATGTGTTCTCGGACTCTTTTGGACAAACGCCGACTCGTGCGACCAATATATCCCGCCCCACAGGAACAGGAAAATGAATATATGCACATGGATGTGGCCTGGGCTGGCAGTTTCTCCTTGATCTCTCCGTATATGATTGGAGTGGTCGAGAAAAGTACGTGGGCGTTGGCTGCTGGGAAGGTGGTTGCTACAGCTTGACTCAGGCGCCTCCTTAGAAGTTCGCTTGGTCCGTCTCCTTGAAATGGGACCCTGATAAATATTCGCTTCTTATCTGCTGTTAGCATTGCAGGTTTTGGTGGCCTTTCAGCCATGTGCTTAGCGATAAATCGACTGGGATACTCATTTTGTCGAAATACACATTCAACAATCCTTAGCTCCTCTTCTATGCTATCATTCGAGCAGATCTTTTTCGCCCTTTGCGTTAAACATCGTGCTAAATTACGTTTGAAGTTTAACGGTACAAAGCTAGCAAAATGGATGTATTGCCCGGACCACGTCTTCTTACGATATACTTTCCGTTGAATGCTCCCATCAGCCCTTCTACTCAGTAGTACACCAAGGAATGAGAGTGATCCAGATTTTTCTACTTCTATTGTAAATTTGATAGACGGATGCACCTGATTCACTTGATTCATCAGAGCTGAAAAGTCGGTTTGGTCTGATGCAACAGCGAATATGTCATCAACGTAACGTTTGTAGTACATCAAATGATTTATCTGGTGGCTAAGTTGCATAGCCTCTAGTTTGCCCATGAATATATTTGCTAGAAGTGGACCCAGGGGTGAGC
>JAYGXS010000009.1:10898543-10908664 GCA_036362985.1 Ligula intestinalis
TAAGCAGGTACAAAGGTAACAGACTAGGGCCAAGCAACGACTGATCATAACTTTGAATGCCGCTTCGTGACATGCGTATGTGCAAGTCTTATATTCTACATGTTCCCCTCCCCCCCTCCCCCACTATCCATTTAGGTTTTATTTTCATTGCATGGTGTCCCTTATTGACAATGTAATAACTTTGAACCTCTCCAATTTCTGTTATCCACTGGTTTATCTATAGCAAAGCCATTTTCATGGGCATACTCTTTCTGGAAGGCAAGTGGAAGATTTAGAGTGCTGTTATGCTAGCGGATAAATAAGGCTTGTCGAGTAGCAATACAAGTATTGAATCTGCCTTTATCTAATGAAAAATCACGCTAACACGCAAAAGGACGTTACCAAGAGAAATAAAGGAGACTGGAGGAGATATGCCTGGCTTATCTGACCTCATCAGTTAGCCACCTCCAACCCCGGGTTGTGCACCACCACGGGGTTTGAATTCACGATCATTTATTAGGGATGCAAATGGCCGCCAATAGTGAAAACGCATGTAATAATATTAGAGAAAAGAGGGAAAGGGACCAGTTTTATTTCACTTTTCAAGCCTATGACTTGGATTTACTTTTATTGTGATCATATGGAATTCCGGTTTACGTACTAACTGTAAGCTCAGTTTATTTCTAAACATTTAATGGCAAATACGGAGGTTTAAAAAGTCGTTTCGAATTAACCAAACTTTACAAATAGCTACTCGTGAAATAAACAATAAAAAAATATCCTTAACACAGTCTTATGCGTTCTTTATGGACCCTTCCTTATGCTTTTATCTACCTTTGCGTATAGCCCTCTGACTAGAACACCTGATAACTTATGCAAGGATAGATAGAGCTGACATTTATTTGGGAATTTGAAGCATCTATGGAGGAGAAAAAATTGTCCTTTTACATTAAAGATATGAAGAAAAAGGAATAATTTTCTAGGAACGCAGTATAAAAACCACGATTTTTATACAAGCCTTTCACTTACTATTTTGAAATTAATTAGCGCACCAAAAAACGATGAAAATGTTTTGCTACAAAAGTACTTATTTGTTTACAAAGAAAGAATTTTGTGGACAACCGGTTAAGCTTACATTTTGACATATCTGAGGTATTAAAGGATTATTAAACGTGAATATCAACATTGCAGCTCTACTTAACTAATCTTTCTTAACTTAAACTTTTTTTCAGAAGTTTGCTGAACATCTAAGGGAAAGGTTTTCCGAAAGTAATGTATAGTCTGTTCTTCATTTGAAAAGCAAATATGGGCATCATTATGGACGGTATCCTAATAAAAACTATAGAATTGAATCTTTTTTTAAAAGGACCTCCAAAAGACCTTTCTCGAAAACTATGAATTAATTTTGGCCCGCGCCCCGGATTGCAAGGCCAATTTCGCCGCCTTGCCATATTCACGTCAAATTTTAGTGCGCTAAAGGACCTTTTTCCAATCAACCATATTTTCCCATCCTTAGTAAGGATTCTAATAACTTGATCATCATAACCTAGCAACAATAATGTGTCACAAAATTCTAATTATTAGAGCTTTATTGTTGGGCAGTAAAATCCCCCATTTTCTGTTGTTATATTCGGATTGCCCATTTAATTTCCTGCATATGTTTACCATTATGACCTAGTGGTCGCTTGTTGTAGGAATTAGTCAGGTCAACAGTCCGGAGGCGTTTTTGGGTCGTTTGGATTTCTTTGTCCCTAAAGTGCACATTGCGATCGCTGAGTGGTCTTTTTTATTGGAGCTGAAAAAATCTCTCCAGGGCAGTCGTTGCGAATTAAATTAGACTAAAATCGTGAGCATCTGTAGGTTGCGGACAACAGGAAATCGCTCCCAATTATGCCTTAGGTCAGAGGAAAACGACAATTCAGAATTATTCGATATGTATAATTCAACCTACAAATAGGAATAAAACGTAATATTTTTAATTCTTAGTCTTGTACTTGTACTTGTTACGGTTGCGATCATCACTGATCTAGCCAGCCTCACTTATGTCCCGAATGGTGCTTATCCAAGCGCGGCGATCCGTGGCCGCAGACCTGGACAGTTCGACCCATTCTCTTCGCCAGTGCCGGAGATCGAATACTGAAGGTCCGAAAACCACTTCCATGTCCTGACTGACTGAGTCAAGCCAGGTTTTGAGTTGACCCACTCTTCGCCGTTTCCAATTAGGCAACGGTTTCAAGTCGAAAGCAGTAGCACGTTTCCAGACCACCTCAGCCTTCTTTCCTGAATGGTCTGGCATCGGTTCATCCTCCACGCGCATAGCCTAACATTCGCATCCGTATAGGAGAACGGACCGCACAGATGCAAGGTACACGCGGATCTTTGCTGAGATGGAGATATCGCGTCGGGTCCACAAGCACTTCCGAAGGCCGGAGAACACTCGTCGCGCTGCATCAATTCGGGAGACAATGTCATCTTTGCCAAAAGTAGCGAATATTCGAGTCCCAGGAAGCAGTTCAGAAGACAAAGATGCGATCACTGGAACAAGAGTTTTATTTGCCTGACGTTTCGGATTCCGTCGGGAATCCTTAGACTTAGACTAAGGATTCCCGACGGAATCCGAAACGTCAGGCAAATACAACTCTTGTTCCAGTGATCGCATCTTCGTCTTCTAAATATCATCCTTACTCTGTGCATTCGGCAGCAATCTCGCTCCGAGGTATTTGAAACTGTCGACTTCTTCTAGCTGGCAGCCACTAATCTTGAGAGATGCCTTCTCTTCGGTAGGGATGCAGCATGAAAACACTTAAGTCTTCCCAGCGTTTATGGATGAGCAGACCGTTTTCGCAACATCGTTCACCCGCAAGACCATAGACTGGCGATCGCCAAAGCTTGATGCTAGTAAAGCGATATCATCGGCATAGTCAATGTCAGTCAACAGGCGTCCGGGAGCAAGCTCAATACCGTCACCTTCTTGTAGGGCCTTCCCGAGAACCCAGTCAATGGCGTAGTTAAAGAGGATGAGCGACAGGGCACAGCCTTGCCGAACGCCTGACCGAATAGCGAAGGGTTCTGAGAGGTTTTTGTGGACTTAAAAACCCGCGCAGCAGTGAAGCGGTAGTATGCCTTGATCATGGCGATAAGTGTTGGTGGTACACCATCAAATGCCATTATCCGCCATAGAGAGTCACGATGGACGGTGTCGAACGCAGCGGCAAAGTCAACAAAGAAAATGGCCGTTGGTTGCTGATAGCAATAGCGGAATTCAACGATCCGTCTCAGAGTGAACATCTGATCCACACATCCACGTCCAGCACGAAATCCGGCCTGGTTGGGTTGCGTCCTGCAGTCCCGCACAGACTGGAACCACCTGAGGAGAATGATAGCGAAACACTTCGCAGCAATGTCGATGAGACTTATGCCATGGTAGTTCTCACATCTTGTCTTATCTCCCTTCTTGTGGACAGGCACAAGGATGCCTGAGCCCCAGTCATCGGGAACGGTCTCGTCTTTCCATGCTTGTCTAATCACCCCATGGAGCCAAGGCCCCAGAGTGTCAGCACAAGACTTGTAGATTTCAGCCGGCATGCCATCATCTTCAGGTGCCTTATTGTTGCGCAGCCTTTATATGGCATCGGCGATTTATGCTTGAAAAGGCAGGTCACATGACACTGGATAAGTGAAAGATGGAGGAGGCTCTACCGTAGATGGGAGCAAAGGGGCGGCGGGCTCCATATCAAAGTTCAGGAGGTGCTCGAAATGCTCACGTCAGCGTTTTATCTTGGTTGCGTTGTCAGCAATAAAGCTGCCATTCACATCACGAACTGAGAAACTCAGTGGAGACAGTTTACCACTAGCCTGGCGAATAGGTTGGTGGAGCTTTCGAGTATCACCAGCGTTTGAGGCCTGATCCATGGAAGTTGCAATTTCAGCCCAGTATTTCTTTCGATCCTCTCTGGCCGATTTTGCCATCATCTTTCTTAAATGGCGAAAGGAATCGTCGTGACGGCCCCTAGCTCGGGCTGTCTCCGCAGATAATTTTTAAGGTGCGTCCACTAATCCCATCACTGTGGCGCCGCTTGGTGCATCCAAGAATCTTCTCGGCTGCTCCATAGACTGAGGTTTTCGTTAAGGACCATGGGTTACCCCTTCTTTTTTCGGCGTGGGTCGTGAAACAGGATTTGATTTCTCTGCTTACGGCCTCAACCGTGGTGGGTTGCCGGATTTTGGTGACATCGAGACGTCTAGCGCGGGGCACTTTGGGTGCAGATGAGAGGTGAGCTTCCAAGCGTGTGTGAACAAGAACGTGGTCAAAGCCATGGACATTACCAGTCTCAGTATTATGCAGTGACCGACTATCATGAACCCAGCTGCGGAATCTTGAGCGGACTAAAATATAGTCGTTGGAGTACCAGGTCAGCAAGTGTTTGATGCTGTGTTGGAAGCACGTGCTCGTTACAAACAGTCGGTTCCGTTCAGCAAAGTTCAGTAATCTGTCAGCATTCTCACATCGAGAGCCAATACCAAAGCGGCTGATAAGATGGATGTTAGTGTAGTCACCCGGCCCAGTTTGGCCATTCCAATCCCCAGCAACAATCAACATATCGCGAAGAAAAAGCTTTTTGACCAATGTCTGTAGTTGTGAGTAAAACACATCTTTATCACGCTGATCAACAGCGGACGTTGGTGCATATACAGCAACCACACATATTTTTGTGAAGTGGCCCTTCAAGCGCGCATAAGCCATGCGTTCACTGACTGGTTTCCAGTCAAGTAGTGCACGGCTAGCTTGCTGCGAGAGGGCAATTGCCACATCATGCAGACATCGACGTTTTAATGATTAAGACTACGCACCGTCAGGCTTTGTGTACCAGGGGCCAGGAACATTCGCACATTCCAGCTTCCAATATTAAGAGTCCGATTTCGATTGAGTAGTCCAGCTCGCATATTATTAGCCCGCACCACTGGACAAGGGTTGTGGAGCGCGTCGGTTCCCGCGGACGCCGTAGCATAGATCGTGTTGCAGTTGTAGGACATGAGATTCATTGAGGTGAATTGGGAAGTTCGGGTACGAGCGGGTTCCCAACAGCCGCACGGATTGTTTGTTCGAGTTTTTCTCCTCTAGCACTTTGGCTCAATAGCCTAACCACAAGGCAGCGGTGGAGAGCGAACTTATTTAATGGCGGTTCACGCTCGCCATGTCACAAAGCCGTCGTCAGGCTTTGCGACACTTCATAGACTTTCGGCTTGCCAGGCCTCAGCCCGCCGCGCCCTGGTAGCACTGCCGCTGCTGCGTCCGCGACTGCTTATTCGTCAGCTAACCTTTACTGAAGTTCGTCCCACTATCCACCAACCGTGGACGCGCCAGGTAGCCTGCAGCTTGGCTTACGGGTAACCCTCCTTTCCTGGGTAACCCACCTTCTTGGGGTAACCCGCCTTCATGGGTAACTCGCCTTCCTGGGGTAACCCGCCTTCCTGCTATTGTCAACAGAAGTCTACCTTTTATTAAAAGCACTCTTGTGTTCAGTGCTATAACCTGAAAGAGGAGAAAATGCGGCCACTAAAACAAGAGTTTTAGTTTACTGACGTTTCGGATTCTGTTGGGAACCCTTAATCAAAAGAAATGGTAGGATAATCGGAGCCATGCGCAGATAAGGGTGAAACATCCACAGATTGAACGGTATTTGTAGTTTGTAGTGGTCATTCGCATTTGTACGATAATTGTCAGTTCCCGCAACTACTGCTTGGGGTCTCAATTGGTGCGGTGATGGCTTGACACTTCGCGTTCGACTCATTTATTGCCACGATTTCCTTCTCCATGTCGAATGTGGTCATGGTAATTGCACGAAAATTATGCTCGTTGTCGTCAGAGTTGTTGCTGGGCCCAGCCCTCCCCATGTGAATAATTATCTTGTACAGGCAATGTCTTGCTAATAGACTGGCGGCAGCTCGCGGCTCACGAGGTTGTCACCTCTTGCGAGGATTTCTGCCTTGTTAAACATGAAAATATGGCTGGGTCTCATAGAGTGAGCTGCAACCTGTGATTTGGCGTCTTTATTTCTCACCACCGTTGCATGCTTAGCCATTTGCGTCAGTTGCATAATCCACAACTGCGCCAGAACCGGTAAACGACTCAAGCCGTTTCCTGCCGTGACAGTGGGTCTTTTTAACTCGCGATCCGGTCCCTGATCGTTGCTTCTGGCCTGTGCACAACTCCAACTACGAGTGGAAAAATAAAACTCTTGCTTTAGTGGTCGCATCTACATCTTCTTCTGAACTGCTTCCTGAAACTAGCATATTCACTTATGTTGAAATGTACTGACTAATTCCCCGATTTAATTATGCTTATAGGCAAATGTCAGTTCTTCATTAGGATTATCGTAAGGTTCTCTACCGGAAACCGCATAATTGGATTCATATATTTCGTGGAATGTAATTAAACATTTTAAAAAACGCTTTATTTGCGATCGGTCGAGAATGAATTTAATTTTCCTGACAGTTTTTCACCCTAGCTTGAACCCATCATCATTCGCAGCATTAACAGTTGATAGCGGTCAGGCACTGGAATTAGCAGCTTTCCTGATCATCGCTTGGGGTGCTGATTGATGCGAGGATGGCCTAGCGCTCCACATCCGACTCCTTAAATGTCACGATTTTGTTAGGCATGTTGGCTCTTGAGGTGATAATGGCGCGACAATTCAGCTCATTTTTGCTGGCCCGCGCCCTCCCCATGTGACGGATTCCACCGTTCACATCAAGTCTCAGTGCGGAATTTGGGAACTTGGTGAGTTTGTTGATGAACCTGAGAACCTGCCGCGGTTTTCACCATTTGCTAGGATTTGGGCCTCGCTTAATTTGAAAATATGGCCGGGTCTCGTCGAGTGAGCTTCAACCTGGGCCCTATGGCTGTGTGCTCGACCAGCGCTCGCGTCCAGTGTAAGCTCCGATTTCTGCGACCTAGTTGCCTTGTCCACAATTTTCCCGTATTTGGTAAGGGAATCCTGCCGTTTATTTTGTGTCTTTTCTCCGCAAGACCAATACACAATCCGACTCTGTCCCGAAAACATACTGCGTGCTATAAGCATTGGTCTATCCGCTTGTAAAAGGATGTATCTAGACGCTCTGTTATGTGTAGGCCATCAGGCAATTAAGCCACCGACAAAACATTGGGATTTGGGTAGACAAACCAATTTAATCCGCTATATTTTATCTAAAAGGTAAACAAAAGGGGAGCGTGCTGATCAGTCAGATCGGAGCAGCCATTTTTACCTACGAGCTGGACTTTAGGCATCGAGTAAGGCTAATTAACTGTTCAGAAATAAACCCTAGGGAATAAATTTACCTTGCCATCGAATTGAAGGCGATGTCTGGCCAAAACCTTCAGGCTTAAGAAGGATCAGAAGTGATCACTTGGTTAAAATTATTATTTGCCGGACTTTTTAAAATACTCCTTTGTGGATGCACCATCAGATGCACTGGCAGACGCAGATAGCGCATAGACAAGGAGTTGCAGTCGCTGTGCTGTTGCGTACTTTTGACAACTAACGACTCTCTATCGCTACTGGTAGCATACTTGATGGCCGGATTACAGGTCTCAATTACGTCCTGGAACTTGCAGTTTCACTTGCATTTACTTTTAAGTTTCCTGTTATTCTGCAGTGGTGTCCTTGTCATCTGCAGTTTAATCCGAAGCTGTTTTCTCGATGAGCAGCCATTTTCGATATTCGCCTATAAATTTTTGCTCAGAATATCAATTTAGGTTCCTCTTGTATATACACCTGATCTTGTACAGATAATCGAACTGTCGATATAAGTGAAAAGTGCAGTGGGATTAATTACAGTTTACTTGAAAAGGTATTGAATCTGCGAAACAATCATAAGTAAAGTTTTATATGATTGCCAACAAAAGACTAAAAGAGCACGACCTACCAAAAACATGTTCGTTGCTGGCTAAAACAAGTCACCCCTTCAGGAATACACAAGCCAACGCATTTTCTTAAGCCAACGCAGGCGAACCGGATGGCCGAGCAATCATCACGTCCTATTTCATCATAGGTTTTGAAAGTTAAATGGGTTCCGAAGAAGAAGATGCGATAACTGGAACAAGGACTTTATTTTCCTGCATATGCCTCAGAATTGTTGACGATTACCTATGACTAAGGATTCCCGACGGAATCCGAAACGTCAGAAAAATAAAGTCCTTGTTCCAGTGATCGCATCTTCTTCTTCGGAACTGCCGCCTGGAACGCATATATTCTCCTTCATTGTTAAACGGGTTGTAGGAGCCTTCCCCCCTTCAGCGCTGCCATGATCACTCATTCTGCCTGCTCTGCTCAGTCAATCGATTTTAGGTGCATCGCTGATTACTGGTTCACACTGATCTCGCCTCGCCACCTGTGATGACTGATCTACTAAGCGTGAATTGGCAGTCAAATCAGTCAATCTATTTTTCCGTACCGCTGATTACTGGTATGCACCGGATTTGTGATCAGCGCTGGCAGAAACACACTTCATCACAGAGGCCTGGTGAACGGACGCAGCAAGCAACGTGCTCCCGATTCAGCTTGTACAATTGCTTCTTGCTATAGTAAAGAAGTTCTCCCATCCTGCTTGCTTTGATTTGGGGAAGACTTCCGTGATCGACGCGATAACTTGCGACAGGGTCACGATCCGCACACCGGTCATGAAGCAATTCGCGCACAAGCGGACAATTATCTACGGTAGAGGAGTCATTTATTTTTATAATTGTGCAGCATAATAGTGAATGTATCCCATAAGCACTATAACTCCCTGTGAATGAGTTATCTGCTTCTGCTACTATTTCTGCTGATGTCTCCAATGAAGGACCCGCGACCGGTTTCGAAGCGTCAGGTGAATAGGTGTCTTCTCAGTTACTTCCAGTTACTTCTTCATAGGTATTAGCAGAGTCTACCTCTCACTTTCTATCTTAGTGCATAAATGGAAACCAACTGCAACTGTAGGCAATTTATTACATTTAACATGAGTATCTCGTAAGCAAACTACCATGCACAGTGAAGATACAAACTTTTTAAAAACAAAAATGACGTTAGGCATTAGCAATTCAAATGTGTATTTTTAAAGCATGACTACAGATTACAAATATGACGTTTCCTTAATTATTCTAGTACGTCTGTCTAATCTAAAACCGAAGCTTAAACCAAGGATTCATTTTTCTTTGTCAGATTTCATTGTGGACAGCTGATGAGCTGACGACGTTAAAGCGCAAAAACATATCAAAATGGTGGTTACAGGAAATAATAGTCCATTTTTGGAATTATACAGTTAACTGCAGCTCCGCATTTCTTCATTAGAAATTTTTTTAGACTATCGCAATTTAGGACTACTTATTTTGTTCATAATTCTGCAAACGAAGTTTGAGAAATGGCATTTAAATCAATAGAGTCTGTTCGATTTCAAAAGTTTATTTTCAATGGATGTTAATTTTCAAAACACAAGACGTTGTACATCGCAAATTTAAAGTTAAAAATTCGTATTTCAGACCTTGGATCTAGCCAAAAATTGAAGTTAAAAGCACGCGAATTCAGTACTAACAAAATTGTTTGTATTTACTCATTAAAGTCTAGATCGGCTCTTTAAGGCGTGTGAATTTTACCTCGAGACATGCAACATAGTACATCAGCTCTTTAATAATTGAATCTGAAAAATTCATTATGCTAATAGTTTTGCTTAATCAGTTTTCGAGTAGTTGATGATCATATCTTTTCTGATTATCATCTATAATTGACAAATTTTAAGTTTTGTATTGGAATTTTTCCATGTTAGCGCAGTACTTTTAGAAAAATATCTTTTGAAAAAAAGTATGCTATCAAGAAGCCACATGATTGCCCTGGGTGAAACTGCATCGCCCCAACAGACACTATTATAGACTCGCTTCTACGTACTGTAAACCAAGCACACCCCTCCATAAAGTTCACATTGGCGATGGAAATGGCAGGTTTGGCTCCGATCTTGGACTTTCTCCTAAGTAGACGACCTGATGGGAGCCTCAAAACGAGCGTTAATAGAAAGAAAACCTTGACTGGACAGTACACAAATTTTCACAGCTTCGTTCCCATACAGCAGAAGCGTAATCTAGTCCGCTGCTTAACGCAAAGGGCTAGAAA
>JAYGXS010000009.1:10911266-10952339 GCA_036362985.1 Ligula intestinalis
ATATATTCCGAAGATATCTAAAAAAGGAATATCAAAAGCACATTCTGTTGCAGCAGTAGCTTATGTAGCCCCACTCATTAATCCCTAAAACCTGCCTGTTTTCCTACGGCTAGTTGCTGGGCTTCGAACACACGACAAAAAAGGAAGGCTGTAGAACAGCCAACGCTCTAGCCACCTGAGCTAAGATGTCGCCACTAGGAGTCCAGAATTTAATGCCAGTTGAGTCCTTTTACCCACCAAGCCAACTGCAACAAAAAGAACGTATCGAATTTGAGATAGTTAGCTGACTACCCAAGCGCTTTTTCCTAAGCAATCAATCTTGAATCCATCAGATGACTATCAGTCACACACAATTAGTGCGGTAACGTGAGTCGGGCAAATTTGAATCGTATATTTGACCCGATTGGTGCATTCCAGATTGTTATTGAAATCCTGTTTGGGCTCTCAACTTACTGCATCAAATTTTGTGGATTCTTTCTCTCGGTGAAGTGGGTTCTGTAAGGAGGCCCCTAACAGGCAGACAGCATGCAGCAAGCAGACGCACTCACAACAGGCTTGATAACCAGCGACTACTGTAACGTGTAACTCACCCTCTATACGCTGATACTGCTCTGAAGAAGAAGAAGAAAAAGGGCAAATACCGTCGGAAGCGAGGATTCAGCCCTTATAAAGGTGTGCATTATGGCGTTTCCAGGTTCTTTCCCTGTCAAAATGAATATGCGAAGCATAATCAAAATCAGCGAACCAAGTGTAAGCTCAGTAAACACACATGAATCCTCTGTCCACGATGCTGAGCAAGACTGAACAGAGTTATACAAGTTGTAACGCAATTAGGGCATTGCGAAAAAGACATTGTTTCCCTCTTAAGATAAACAAAAGGCCAATTGAAAAGTCGTGTTGGCAAACAGCTGTTTTCAGTCATTCACTTCAGGCTGTTACAGTTTCATGGAAAAATAGGCGACTAAAGCAGGTAGTTCGGTACAGTGTTAATATAGTTCTTGAAGTGGTGAGAGGGAGGTAATTAGTTATCTCGTGGTTCCCTCGTCTCTTGCGAGCCGGACTCAGCATGCCGAGGACGTTGGGTTGTCACGCCTGTGGAACGGGGGTGGGACGTTTCCACGATCGACGTCATACGCACAGCGGGCTCTCTGTGACTG
This sequence comes from Ligula intestinalis, assembly GCA_036362985.1. Lineage (NCBI taxonomy): Eukaryota > Metazoa > Platyhelminthes > Cestoda > Diphyllobothriidea > Diphyllobothriidae > Ligula > Ligula intestinalis. The sequence goes on from JAYGXS010000009.1 coordinate 10,912,424, forward strand.
TGAGCAGCATGGTCGCACTGCGTGTTCTCTGCGGCTGTGGGTAGTATGCTTTCCGTCTGCCTTTCAGGTCATATACCAGGCACCCACACTCTACTCTAAAGGCCTGCGTAAACGGGTGCTAGCCACAGCTGAGAATAAACCCGCTCTCTGCTGTCAAAAGATTCTGGTACATGCCGTCTCCTTCCCGTGGCCGAGCGCATACATGGAACCCGCATCGACAGAAGCCACTACGTCAGAACTGACGACGTCAGAAGCTACGCAGCCCGAAACCATACTATCCACAGCCGCAGAGAACACGCAGTGCAACCATGCTGCTCACAGTCACAGAGAGCCCGCTGCGCGTATGACATAGATCGTGGGAACTTCCCCCCCCGCGTTCCACACGCGTGACAACCCAACGTCCTCGGCATGCTGAGTCAGGCTCGCAGGAGACGAGCGAACCACGAGATAACTAATTACACCCCTCTCCCCACTTCAAGAACTATATTAGCACTGTACCGAACTACCTGCTTTAGTCGCCTATTTTTGGATGAAACTGTAACGGCCTGAAATGAATGACTGAAAAGAGCTGTTTGCCAACATGAATTTTCAATCGTTAAAGAAATAGGAATTTTTGCCGAACAAAAGGCCAATTATGTCAAAAGAAGGATGCAGCAGTTCTGACCTTGAAGGATGATAGTGTCTGCGACAAGGATTAGCAGTAGCTATCTTTTCATAAATCTAAGACTGCTCCTAGTGATGGGTTCGAACGTGAACCTGAAAAGTCAGATAAAGAAGGTTTCTGGTCATACGATGGGGTCCACAATGTACGCACATCGGATGCATCGACCTCTTACATCTACTAATAAAAGCGAACATGCGAGTCTTAGGAAGTAATTGAGAAGGAGAAATAGACGACTCGATCACTGGGACAATCTGTTCATACGCCTGACTTTTCGAAATCCGTCGCGGATTCACAATCAGAGACATACTCACAGAACAGAAGTAGAAACAGTTTGTCAGGCGAATAAGCATATTGTCCCAGCGATCGATTCGTCTTCTATTTCTCACCTTTTACATGTATCAGATAATTTATAAAAAAGAATATGTCATGCAGCTAAGCAATCAATAAATTAACAAAATAAATCCAGCCCCAGTTAGGAATGAACTCTATGATGGCTTCTTAACCTGTGGTGTAATTTTTGGCATGCTTTTAACAACAGCAATAGCTGAATAAGACATTTTAATAAAAATACATAATTGAATTTTTCCGATGCAGAGTCTAGATAACCAGAGCTCAAAAAAGACATAAATGAAGCAACCGTAAGCAAAATGCATTGCATGCAAATTTCCGTTCGAATAAATATTTAAAAAGTTTATTCCGTTGAGGGTTATTTTTTGTTCCCGGTTCCGCTGCTGGTTTTCAGACGCTCAGCGAAGCAGAAGAATCTGTTGTGAATAAAATCTAGACGGTTTATAAGATAATATTACCGGTGCATTTAAGTCAAGGGTTTTGATTTAAATTAACATCGAAATCAAATTTCATTTTTTTGCTGTGTTGTTGAAGATATTTATACGTAGCTTGAAATTTAATTTCATATGAGATAACAAATACGTCCTTTTAAAATTACCAAAGTAGATGATATAGTATAAAAACTGAAGTGAGTATACAGGACCGTCTGAAATAGGAAATAAAACTTTTTATTAAGTTGGTTTGGCAGATTTGCTGAATTTGAGTTGACCCAAGTGTGAAAAACTCTAGGCGTTTGGCGGGATTTGAACTCGCGCATCAGAGAAAACCTTTACCGGAGGCTAATGCTCTACCGCTAAGCTACAAACGCCCGCTTCACACCATGAGTTTAATCACACTTGGATCGATATTACCCGCTCAACTTTTCGCTCATATGGAATCCACCAATATGGGAGCAAGTTGACTGCCCAAATCGGCCAGTCTGAGCACTGTTTATAGCAATTACGGCAATTTATCTGCGGAATGAATGAGAAATGCTAAGTCCATGTAGTGTTGATTTGATAGAATTGCATTGGCCACATCATTTTTACTGATAGGCAGCAGAGGAGATAAATACTGGTGCCTACTTACTGCAGGCAACTCAAAAGTAATAATTATGCTAGTGAACTGAGTGCTTGCGTATCAACAATTGGATGAAAACTATATCCATCCAGGTTTCACTTCAAAGAAAATATGCGCTCTGTAGTCAAAGAGGGCAAAAAGAGTTTAAGTAGTGCACCTCGTATATTTCCTGTTCCAGCCTTTTGCCCTAAGTAAACGTTGTTGTAGGAGGTTCTATGGGTAGGAAAGTAGGAAAGGCAGTGGTGGAAATTTGTAGAAGTATCATTATCAGTATATGAGGGATATACAAGGAAAATTCCTTTGAGTGCCCTGTTTGTAAATATGTGCAGTGGAAGCAGAAAATTTGTTTCTCAGCCTGTTGGCAAGGCCAGTTGTCCTGTGTCATAGGATGAAAATAGGAGCAGACAGTGAAAAAACTCCTCAGGGATTTTTAGGAGAAAAACTGTCACCCTTGGGGGGGGGGGGGGGGGGGGGGAAGGCGTGGGATTAAGGAGGAAAAAAGGGGTCTACGGGGGAAGGCATTGCAAAGGTTCCCAGGATCATCACCGTGTGGAAGGCGCTTCCTGATTCTTCCTTGACGCTGACCTAGACAGCTTAAACTCAAACTTCATCCATACTCCCACCGAGTCCTATCTCCCGACAAATGATATTTCGTTACCACCGAGTGATTTTTCTCCAGTGTCTGTGGCAATAGTGATGAAACACCTAAACAAGGTTAAAGGTACAACAGCTGCCGGACCAGATGGCGTCTCCCCATTTCTCCTTAAATCTTGCTCTTTTCAATTAGCTCCTGTCTTGGCACATCTTATTAATTTATCTTTCATGGAGTCCAAGATTCCTGACGGTTGGCGTTCGGTCAAAATCACTCCTATCCCGAAAAAACCCACTTCAACGGGTCCCAAATCCTTTCGCCCAATCGCCTGCTCTTCTGCACTCCTCAAACTTACAGAACGAGTCGCTTTGGACATCATTAAGCCGTTTTCATCCAATTTTTCTGATCCCTTGCAGTTTGCGTATAAGGCGAGGCGTAGTACACTAGATGCAGTTGCTTTAGTAGTCCACTCTGCTCTGACGGACTTGGATAAAAGATGCCGTGCTTACGCGTGTGCTTTTCTTGACTATTCCTCAGCCTTCAACACGATCCCGCACCATCTTCTTCTAAGTAAAACCTCTGCATGTGGCTCTCCTGGCTGGGTTGTCTCATGGCTAAGGGACTATTTTTCTTCCCGCACCCAATTCGTTCAGACCGGGAAGCGAAAATCCACGGTCCTTCCCAACAATTGTGGAGTTCTGCAGGGGTCTATATTATCCCCTCATCTTTTTTCCCTCCATACTGATGACCTACGATCTCCAAACGCATGTTTGTTTGCCAAATACGCTGACGATATGGTTGTCGGCCATCCTCTCAAAAGCCAGACCCATCTCCAAACACTGAAGGATGGACTGGACCATGTCACAGCATGGTCGTCAGAAAATGGCCTTTTACTTAATGAGCGGAAGTCAGTCCAGTGCATTTTTCGGCTGCGACCCCCTACCAGCCCTGAAACCATTGCCTTTCTGCCTAACAATGTATCCTCCTTCCGATACCTTGGTGTAACACTTGCTTCCAACCTCTCATTTACTCTTCATATTGAAGACCTTTTTATAAAAATCCGCAAACTTTTGTATTATGTTCGCCGCTTGCGTTCATATCGCACCCCACAAGCTCTCATCTGGCGTTTTATAGATGCCTGTATCCTCCCTCTTATTCTTTATTGCTCTCCAGTTACTTTTCCAGCACTACTCAAGAAAGACTTGCTTATTATTAAACGCATTCTCCGCATGCTCTCTTCAGCTGCCGGTTATTCCTATGTTTTTTTAGCTGACCTCATCATACAGCGACATTTTAAATCGGTCAAGAATTTCGTGGACCGTATTCTAAGTGAGGTCGCTCACCCTCTCCACTCTGAATTAATGGCTGCGAAATCTTCTCGTACCATGCGCCGAAGCTTCCGTCATATGACCTGCCGTACATCGGCCTACCAGTACTCGGTACTCCCATTCTTAGCACGATTCCTCACGTGTGAAGAAATGGAAATTGAGAAGCTGAAGGCAGACCTGTCTCCATAACAGATGTGGTAACCGTGTCGACTTCTTACTTTGAGCATTTTGTTATCTTTGACCGTTTACTCTTGAGCTTTTTGGACCCCAAAATTGATCTAATTTTTACTCTCTGTGAATGGAGCCACTTTTTTGCTGAAAATTTCGATATTATCATCAAAATATAGTTCTCTATCTATCTATCTATCATTGCTGATTGCAGAGTCTGCCAACGGAACTGGAAAAACAGAGGCATCCGTCCAGATCGTTGACAGTCCGCTTTGGGTCGTACGAAGGGTGAATGTTTATACCATCAGGTCTGGCTGATAAGATCGCTAGCGGGGTTATCACGGTAGGCAGATAGCCAAGTAGGGTAGACCGCGGAAACCTTCGCATGAGGCTATGCGTGGGAGGGCATTATAAATAGGAAACGTGAATGGATATAAAAAGTAATACTACTTAAAAATTGAAAGTAGCATTATTATTGTAAATTGTCAGTTCCGATCCACCGTGCACTGCTTTATATCGATCGAGTTTTCGCTAAAAAACCTCTAGCGACTCCGACATAACGACGCCCTGAGGAAGCACATTCCACGCTCTGACCATTCTTTTTGGGAAGCAGTGTTTCTGAGCGTCCAGTCTGGCCCATGTCACCTTTAATTTGAGAGGTTGACCCCTCAGATTCGTGGTCGCTGTAATTCGAAAAAATCCTCTGATATAAGGCAGCAGTCTTGAAGACGTTATGTGCGTAATGCTAGTATCAGGTCCCCCCGAAGCTGCCTGCAGCGCAATGAGAAGAGGTTGAGATTCGACAGCTGTATTTTATAAGGCTGCGAGCACTGCCCCATAACAAGTTTGGTTGCGCGCCGTTGTACCTTTTCCAGGATGTTGATGTCTTTCGTGGCCCAGGGTCTCCAAGCTTAGATAGTGGATTCAAGGTGCGGTTGCACGAAGGTTCCGAAGACTTTTGTAAAGCACTTTTCATTGATGCTAGATAAAGCTCGTCTGACGAGGTATAGGATCGACATTGGGGACTTGGCTACCTTTGTGCAATGCAGGGACAGTTTAAGCGAGGGCGTGATCCAGACTCCCAACTCCTTCTGGGCGTTCACTTCCTTCGATGGTATGTCATTCAATAGGTAAGCCGTTCCGTTTGAAGAACCGGATTTTCCGACACGAATTGTGGTGAACTTGCTCTCATTGAACGTTAAGAGCCACTCAGCGGACCATTTTTGAAGTTTATTTAAATTTTCCTGTAAGTGCACTTCGTCAGCCGCAGTTCAAATTACGCTCCAAAGTTTTATATAATCAGCAAACATGGCGAAATCACAATCCAGTTCGCTGACACAGTCATTGATGTAGATAACAAACAAGAAAGGGCAAAGAACGGAGCCTTGGGGAACACCACTCTCAACCTCAACCTTGGCTGCCTGCTCGTCGCTGATGTGGGCAGTTTGCGAGCGACCGATTAGGAAGCTTTTTATCCACGCAAGGAGCCAACCCCTTACTCCTATGCGGCTGACGTTATAAAGTAGGCGATGGTGCGGCACGCTACCGAAAGCCTTTTTGAAGTCAATATAGACAGCGTGCACTGCGTTTCCACTATCGACTGCCTCAGTTCATCATTCTAAACAGCAGAGCAAGTTCGTTACGCAGGACCTACCTCTACGAAAACCATGCTGAACATCCGATAGCAGATGGTTTTGTTCGAGGAACTGCATAAGTTGTTGCCTGATAATTATTTTCATGGTTTTGCAACAGATTGCAGTAATACTGACTGGTCGGTAGTTATTCGCTGAGACCCGGCTTCCCTCCTTATATGGTGGCGTAATCCTCTCGGAGTTCTAATCTACTGGTAGGCATTCGGTCTCGAAGGGGGTTTGGAAGAGCATAGAGAGTGGTTTGGCCAACTCATTGGTGAGCTCCTTCAAAATCTCGGCTGGTACGTCGTCGGGAACTGGTGACTTAGATTCTTTTAACCTTAAGAGTTCCTTTAAAACAGCAGCCTTGGGGAATTGGACAGTGTCAACTATTGTATCCGCTTTGGTGTCATCGGTGGGGTGATCGTGTGCCGTTTCCTTTGTGGACTGACCGGAAAAATTTCGAAAGATGATCAGCCTTTGCTTTATCATCTATCAAGTATTTTCCCTCAGCGGTCCTCAGCAGGGGTATCGGATCCTTGTTTTTGGTACTCTGCCTGAGGTAACTGTAAAAGAGTTTCGGGTTCACTGTGGCCCGGTTTAGCCAGTCTGCTTTGAAAGCCCATCTTGTTTTGAGAATAAAACCATTGACCCGGTTTTTCTGAGTTTTGAAGGCGCTGACAGATGGAGGAGTCCTGTCTGCTAGCATTTTTTCTACAACTTCCGCTGTTTGTTAACTTCTATTTTTAAGGCCTGCGTAAGCCATCGCGGTCTAGTGGTCACCTTTTTCGCGAAATTGGACAGTGGTTGTCGATGAGTCTGTGCAGTGTGTTCCGGAACGCTTCCCAGTCCGCAGTTATGTTTCCAGAAAATATATGTTCCCACTCGGCGCGCATGAGTTCAGTCTTCATTCGATCGAAATCGCCTAGCCAAATATTTCTTCTGGCTGTTAAGGGTCTCTCCGGTATTGAGAATAACGAGTACTCCCATAGCAGTACAACATGGTCGCTTTTACCTAGTGGTGGGAGACATGACACTTCGTCGATGCTGTCCTGCGAATTAGGGAGAACGAGGTACAGATAGTTGGACTGTTGGCCATCGCGCATCCTTGTCGGAAAAGTGACGTGTTGCGTGATAAATAACTTTAAAAACATGCTCATAAGGCAGCTGTCGAAGGTTATATCGGAGCAATGTGCGCAGGCCGCACTCCAGTCAATGTGAGGCGCGTTAAAGTCCCCAACAATCAGGATGTCCGATCGTGCAGATATCTGGGCAAGGAGGCATCCACTATGGGCTCTCTTCTCGGTGGTCGGTAGAGTGTCAGGACATCAAGGTTGGGTGCATCTAGTACTTTAATGGACAGCCAGATGGCCTCAGAAGTACACACCAGTTTATCCGTTTTGTCTAAAACTGTGAGTCCATTTTTCACGTATGCTGCTACGCCACCGCCTTGATGACCTTTTCTGTCTTTTCTGAACAGTTAATATCCAGGTATGGATACCTCGCCGTCGGCTATCTGTTCAGACAGCCAAGTTTCCGTCATTGAAACTATATCTGGTGATAATTCAAAGGCATGAATCTTCAGCTCGTCTAGCTTTGATAGCATGCTCTGTGCATTTGTGTACATGAAAGTTAGCTTTCTGTTTGTACGAGAATTGGTTACAGTCAGGCTCTCCCTGCTCCTTATCGGGTCGACTGTGCGGTCATGCGGGGAGGATCTTTCTCGGGGGAGAACAGTGGACGCTGGATCACTTGGTTGTAGTAAATAACCAAATATTTTCCCCCTTCGTTCTGCCTCTGTATGTTTTTCGATTGGGCTCAATCCCCCTCCTACTGAGCCGACTGTGTGGTTATCCGGAACGGACCTATCCAAGGTGAGAACAATGGAGGCTGGATCACTTGGTTGTTGTAAATAACCAAGTTTTGTTCGCCCTTGCTGACCCGCTCCCTCTTTTCTGAAACAAGTTAACGACGTTTGTTCCGTTCTGCAGCTGAGAACTCCTGCTGAAAAAAACGCCCGGGTCAGAGTCTTTTATTTTAAAACGCCTAGATAAAATGAGCTTGGAGTCTTGGCTTCTAGTCATGACCACTTTCAGAGGTCTGGGACGTGCCGTTCCAGTTGGGCTCTCTGGCCGTTTGCCAAGACGGAAGGCCTTTTCGCACTCTAATGGTACATTGGGTTCCAGCATTTTGTTCATAAGTGCATGGAAGAGCTGGACATCTGCGCAATGCCGGTCCATGGGCGTGGCTGCGGTTGATTCCGTTTATCCCTGTATTATGATGCTGGCTTCTCTCTTAGTGCCATTTTCCGTGCCTACGACACTGTCGCTTGCTTGCTCGTTAATAGCCCTTGTGCTGCTATTATGACCATCTTGTGTGCGACCGGAGTCTATGGTTGATGTACTGCCCTCGTTTTCTACTGTGGGCTTCGGGCTCGGGCCTTCGACACTGTCACCCACTTTCCGGTTAATAGCAGTAATGGCAGTGGATTCCGGTAGGCTTTGTATTACGAAACTTTTGCCCCCATCGGTGACTTTTTGCGTCCCCTCAACGCCGTCGGTCACTTCCTGGTGCAACGCTTTCGTGTTTTCCTTCGTGTTTTTTTGACGGCAGCCTCGTATCTGTCTTCGCGGCAGCCTGCACTTTACGGGGCGAACCAATCGTGTTTTTGTTGTCTACGGCGAGATTGTTTAAACTCGCTTCAGCGCTGGCTGATTGATCAAATGTGGGAGCCTGCCCTGTAAGTATGGGCTCCCTCGTTTGTTTTTTGGCGGCATCGTTCGCTTTCATCGCTTTGTGTGCATCGGACCGCAGTTGTCTCGGTGCAAATACTGTTTCTTTTTCTTCTCCCTGCTCTTTTCCGATTTCCTTTCGTGCGATTTCACTAGTTTTGACCTGTGAAGAGGGTGAGACTGGTTGGTCAGTTAGACACTTCCCTCTTCTCCTGGCCGTTTTGATGATCCTAGAACCTGAACTTTCTTGGGACGGTAGATTAGGGCTTGTTTGTGTTTGCTTCTCCTCAGTTTTAGTCGCGCTTGGACTGATTGGCTGGTGCCTGGTAGCATATCCATCAAGGCGGATTCTAGCTGCTGATTTCCACTGGTTTCATCAAGCGGCTTTAATGTGCCATGCTTGAGAGACTATGTAATAATATCCCCTAGTAAATCTATACGTGACTCCAACTTTGATATGTTCGGGCAATGTTGGCAATGTTCGCATGCCATCGGGCAATGCGTGTCATCCGTGTCACTGTTCCTACCTTTATTTGACTTCTGCGAGGTGGTCATGGTGGCCGTAGGGTTTATACCCTTGTCTCTTGTGTCGCACTGTTTGTCATACGGGACAGTTTGGTCGTGGAGTGCGTTGGCAGAATTTATCGTGTCAACCCTGTCAATGCACTTACTTTTCTGTGATTCGCATGGCTGCGTTGCAGTGGCCGAATGGCCAAGACATTTGCCTCCTAAATCGCAGGTCGGCAGATCCACGCCGACTCTGGAAAGGACTTTTTATTCACCCAGGACATTTGGGTCGTTGGCGGAATTTATCGTGTCAACTCTGTCAATGCCCTTAACTTTCTGTGACTCGCATTGCTGGGTTGCAGTGGCCGAGTGGCTAAGACGCTCGCCTCCGTAATCGCAGGTCGGGGAATCGACGCCGGCTCCAGAGAGGGCTCTTTTTCCACCCATAGTTTTGGTCGTGAACTTCTACGTTCTGTATGCTATAACTTTAAGCTAAAAGGTTATACTTATAAACTATTGCGGCGTTGGTCAGACTAGACGTAGCAGCAACCGAGAAAGTGTAGTCCAATAGTTACTACCAGGAACTATATTGGCGCAAGAAAAATACAAACGAAAGGATGGCCTTTAAGTATATAAATAAAGTGTTCTAGCAATTATACACCGATATAGTGTAGTCTAATAGTTGCCAAGTGGTAATAATTTGGGTTGAAAAAAGCAAGGTTATAAACGATAGGTTGGCGTTTACTTCGATAAGTATAGTCTTCTAGTAATAATACACAGCAGTTTATAAATATAACGACTCAGCCTATCCGTGGATACTCCTCAGAGCCCTGACGAGACTGATTGGGACAAGTAGACTATGTAGGCCGAGCCAATATTTCCAGCGAGATGCCGGAGTTGGAGAAGAGTTCTTCGTCGAGCAGTGGGGATATCGAAGGAAATTGGACTGAAGATTGTTTCGAATAATACGTTTTTTGATTCTATTTTTGTCCAAAGACGGTATTTTTCTGCATAGAACTTGAAATATATTCGCCTTGGTTTTGCTCAAAAATCCAAACCACGCGGGTTCAATTCAATGCAACGGGGTGTGTAAACGGAAAGCGTGTAACGGAAAGTGTATAAATGCAGTCAAATTCGTTTTCCGCGGCTGCCGGATGTAAGTTTTTCTGCATTTAAATTGAAGTTGTGTGCGGAGCTTTGTGCCGTGGACTATACTTATCTAACTCCAGAACCATAAGCTAGACCTCAGGTGCGTTAAAAAAGACGACCTTCTATCTATTTTTTTCAAATTTTTTAGGAGGTTCTTAAAATCTGCGTTTTGATACTCATGGTTTTTTCGGCAATAGGTTAAACGATAATATAGATTCGAAAAATCTACAGATATAAATCAACCACAGGTCTAAATACAATAAAATAGAAATACAAATAGCATTAATTCAAGTGCATTCTACTGCTTATCTTAATTTTCCACCCATAAAACCCATAAAGCCAGCGTTTATGTAAGACAAATTGCTGAACCTATGGGTATGTGCGGTACACTACTTAAACCAATATTGCCTCAAAATTTTTAAAGTACTGCTTTATCTATATGACAGATATCTTTGATTTAGTTAAGTCTTAGATGTTAATTGGAAAAGTTTTCGGTATGTTTGTGCGCTTCAATTTGTTAACCCATAAAAGTGTGAACCGTGACATGGTGAACGTAAGACAGAAGACTAATTTTAAGGTTATTTCAATTCGCTTAAAGACCATTGATACGCATACTAAGATAATTAGATGGTCCTACATAAGTCCGCTGGTATTTCGGATACTTGAATGTAAAAAGGGCTTAAATGGACTTATATTTTGCAAAATAATCAAGATAACTGCTGGGAATATCAGGTTTTGATGTGCGAATTTTTAATGATACATAAACAGCAATAGTGCTGAAAATTCGATTTCCAGGTAGATCAGAAGAAAAAGGCGGGTTCACCGGGACAGGTTTATTACAAGCCTGACGTTTCGGGTAGTGGTCTCGTTTACCCATCTTCAGAAAAGGGCAACCCTGGCTCAAGGTCGTCATCTTTATGCCGTCCTTTCTTGCGTGTGCCTGTTCTGCCAATAATGTTTGAGCCACTCTGTGTGCCTCTCGCCGCGTCTTTACTCTTCTAGTCTGTCGGTCTCCTGCCTGTCGCCGTGTCGCCCCCTCGTGTGTTCGTTCCTTGGCCCTTTGTGACACCATGACTGGTTCTCGGAATAAGCATGTTGGCGGCGGCGGCTGACCGCGTGTTAATGTGGCTTGCGCTGGTGTCAGACACCCAAGTGTTCATTCCGTCGCCTCCCGTAGTGTCTCGAGTGGTTTCTGGAATGCACACGTTGCCCGCGATGTGGGCTACCCGCGTGCTAACCTCAAGTGCGTCGGTGTTGGCCTTCTGAGCGTTCGGCTAATCGTCCCCCAACTCGCCCGGACTTGTTCCCGGCCCCCGTTGTTCGATGCCACGTCTGTCCCCGGATGAGAAGTTCCTTAAAACAACAGAGGGGGCCAGTAAATTTATAAGGCGGTTGGTTGAACAGTCGGCCGACATCTAGGCCTCTTTAATCTGCCTTGATGTGTGATTATCAGCTCGTCCCACAATTTCAACCGCGTCAAAGTTGAAGTCGTGTCCCATCGCTGCAGCATGGATTGCTACCTCCGACTTTGTGTCCAAACTCCCCACGCCCCGCTTAAGATCCTGCATTCGCGTTTGAAGTTGTCGGCCGGTTTTTACAACATAATTGCACGTCTCTCAGCTGCAATGAAGTCGATATACGATGCCCGACTTTTCCTGTTTAGGTAAAGGGTCTTTCGGCCCCATTATTTGTTGTCGGATGGTGCACGTAGGCTTGTGGGCAACCCCTATTCCAAAAGGCGTGAGAGATCTGACCACAACTTCGGAAATGCCTTTCATGTACGGGATGCTCTGCCACGACTTTAATAAGCAGGGTTCCTTGGTTCGCGGTTTGGGCGGCATTCGAGCCCGTTGAAAAAATGCTCTTGGATAGCCGTTTTCTCTGAACAGTTCTCAGGGAAGCTTTGTTCCCGTTTGGCAGCTGGCGTGCTACAGTGGGTTTCTACCCGTCGGTATGACGTGCGTATACAACTGCGTTTGTGTTGCAGCGGATGATTGCTATTGTAACTCAATACTTGTGACATGTTTGTTGGTTTCTGGTAGACAGACGTCGCTAGTTGCCATCCGCTTGGCGGCATACGAGAACGTCAAGGAACGGAAGTCGTCCCTCCATCTCTTCTTCCGTCGCAAACCGTAGGTCGGGAAAAATTGAGTTCAGTCGTTTCTTGCAGCGGTAGATTTGACTCTGGTTGATTACAACGAAAGTGTCGTCAACTAAGCGTGCCCAAAACTTCGGCTCGTACTCTTCAAACAACCGCCTTTTGAGTTTCTGTAATACGATCTCTGCAATGCACCTGGAGATCGGGGACCCCATTGGAGTGCCCTTGATTTGCTCGTACGTGGTCCCTTCGAAGGTGAATAAGATCCTTAGGCAATGCTCCAGGAGCTCTATTACATCCTGAGCTGTGGGTTGACCATCGTACTCCTGACCACATCGTTCTCCTGACGTAGGAGGTCGCGGATGGTTTCGACAGCAAGCGTCTGTGGTATGGAGGTGAAGTGCAAGATGACATCGAATGACACCATCCTTTCATCTGGCTCTACTCTGACCATCTTTATTTTGTCAAGGAAAAGTACCGCCGAGTGGACTGTCGTTCGCGAGCCCACCGTGAGAAACTTGAGTTTCTGGAATGACCAGTTTGCCAGCCCGTATGTAGGCGTGCCACGTATGGAGACGATTCGTCAAAAGGGAATGCCTGGCTTGTGTACGTTTGGGCGAGCGCAGAAGCGTGCCATAGCCTCTCCCGGTGAAAGGTCCTCTTTCTTCTGATACATAAACAGTGTACAGAGCATATATTACTTTTTGATCAGTTTAGTCACCTAAGAAACCCACAGTATTCGGACACATGCGCGAAAGTTACTGAACTATTATTTTCAGTGGCAAAAAAACACATGAGGAACTGAAATGACTCTAAAGTTAGCATTTGGATAAACTCTAACTCATAGGCAATGTTGAAATTAGTGAAAGATTGATGACCACTCACACACCGGCACCTACTTATGGACAGAAACATAAGAATTATAAGAAATTGCCTTAGATGAATTCAAAACTATACAGAACTAAAAAATAAACTATTAATTTGATATGAAATATTAACTTGATAAGGAAGCCTGAAGTTTCTAAACCTCGCTGTAAATAATGCCAAAAATCTAAACAGAAGAGTAAGGTAAAATTTAAACCATACTTTTTCATGTAAATTATGAGAAATATTCTTTTTTCAGATAACGTTTTATGTTTTTGAGAAAAACTGATCCACTTTCTGCCGAAACTAAGCAAACGTGCATATACAACGACGTTTCTCGCTCCATGCCTTCTATTATGGGCCCTGAGGTAAGATGGCTAATGCAGCAAATAGTGACTGAATATATAGTAAGGTTTTACGAACACTGCTATCTATCCATTCTTCTGTAAATTGCACATAAGCCATAATTATATTGTACAAAAATGGATTTCGCTACAAATCTAATATGGGCTGTTTTTTCCGCTCATCTCAATGGCAAATAATATTCATTTGCTTACGGTTTAAAAGCTCAATGTCGTAAAATAAAGCACGCTCAAACAAGATTTTGACTGGTTTTCGTGGCACAAAATTTCAGAAGTTGGCAAATATTTATCTATTAAGGGTGCAGTTGTTCCCTTAACTTGCCTTTAGCTGAATTAACCGAATTAAGATTTTCTGGTCCCAGAAAATATTTTTTCGAAACCTTTTGTGCTTATTCTAATATGAGCATATAATGCAGAGTGTGTCAAAAAATGCATACAAATTTAAAATAATTGCAAACTAGGCTTTTATTATAATTTTACTATTTGAGAAAACCAAAAAACGTTTGAAGATGTCATTGTATTGTTTTTTTTTCACTGCAAGTTCTCAAACTGACGTCTATTTTGATCCAGACAAGCGATCAAACATGAATGTGCCCAACTACAAAGGGCGTTGTTCATGGTGTGTGCGATTCCATTGTTTGACGTTGTCAGCAGTTTCTGGATGAAAATGGACGTCAGTTTGAGAACATGCGGTGAAAAGCAATAAAATGATAATAAAAAATGTTTTTCAATTTTTGAAATAATACTATCATAATAAATGCCACGGTTACAATTACTTCAAATGCGAACACATTTTTGGAACCCATGTGTAGCACATTAAATCACCAGATATTGTTTTGTCCTGTTCAATGTCATAAGGTATTTATTTGTTATGTGCCATCCTCCGACTTTGTCCAAATAGTACCTGAACCTCTTAAATGCACAACCACTAAACCTGCTTCCTGCAATTCACCGTGTGCTGAACCTTAATTTGGATTAACAAATCACAATAAAATGTATAGAAGCTTAAATATTAACTTTAATTTCCATAGCGACAGATAAGTAGTTAAGTTGTTTACCATACTTGAGTGGAAATAGCGCCCAAAATCAGCTTAGTTCGCACATGAGCTCATTGGAGTTGAAGTCTAGCAATGGCTTGCGGGCATGGTGGTTAGTAACATAGAACTGTTCTTTTTATGTAAAAGGCGATTTGTTCCTTTTACAGATAACGATAATTGCATTCCAATGTTCCTAACCAAAGTGCCCGCTTTCTTTCGTATGCGACATAAAATGAAAGTTTACTATTAAGCAGGTTTACAGGTATCTGACAGAAATGCACGTCAATTTAAAAGAGCCATGTAGTGGCTGGAGATCTTAACTGACCGTATTCCTTCCCATTCACTCATCGACGACTGATAACCTGGCCACATCCATATCTACCGACCAATCACCCACCCTCTTCCTTCCAACTGCACGTCGCCCACAAACACACAGTGTCGCCATCACATTAACTGCCCGACCATCTGCGCTCCCTCTCCCTCTCCTGAACGCACACCGTCCAAAAAACGCGGGTGCACAAACCGTGACTCACCTCACACGCTACTGGTCTAAGTGTTCTGATTGCGTAAACTGTATATTGTTATCCCCCCTCACTTGCCTTTATTTTGTCTGATAAAGAGCAGGTATAATAGGCTAAAAAATTCACAATACATCTTGATTTTTCCAAAGAGCCCCTTATTTGTCTCACATTTAAAAGTGTTAGCAAGGTTGTATGGTTGTAGAGATGGATATCAGCGTATTAATTTATCATAAGTTGAAGAGCCGTTTTTGAATTAGCACATTTTGTTTTTATATAGCAATTAATTTTGTGTTAACAAAATGTGCTTTTCTTCAAATTGAAGCACGCAACATAACCTTCAGTCATTGTGAATTTAGAAAACATCGATACATTTTACTCAATGGCAGGTAATTAATGATATTTACGTTAAAATCAAGGGTTCAATCATATTTTCTCCTTTAAACAGAATAAGAAAACTATTATAAACCTACGTATTTTTTGGCACTTTTTAGTTTAAAAACATTTTGATAGTTTCGATGATATTTTTTGCTATGTTCACGCTGAGTACCAAAGTCCAGGCGAGCCTTTGCAATACCTTTTAATTTAAACTGAAAGCGAGGTGTCTAGAAATTCGAGGGATTCTATTTTCGCATAATTACAGGGCCTTTTGAAATAAGTATTTTTCATAAAAACGGGCAAAGGTTTATTTACCAATCGAAATATTTTTTACGAAAATTTCAGCAAAAAATATCATTCAAAACACAAAATGGGTTTCCTTGTTTTAAAGTGACCTGAGTTTTAACAGTTGACCCGCCAAGCTTTTCGGTAAGCCTAAACACGGAATCTACTTTAAGCGAGATTTAGATAAAGGGCACGCTAAACACATCCTATTGAAACAGAAGAGTTTTTATTGAACTTTAACAAGTCTTACTCAGTCTAAATTCTTGCTGTCCATCATTAACTATTTGAAGTTGCAATTTGTAAAAGTTTTTCTTCCACGCAAGGGACTTAAAAACTTTCCTGATTTTATAGGTAGTACATAGCCTAAACAAGTATTCCGTACAAACTGGAAGTGAGAAAAGCTTTATCGGAAGAAGCTTTTCAGTTCGAAGGATGTTAAGGGTCACAGGCATTAGTCTTTAGATACTAGGCCGTGGCCTCCTCATATCGTTTAAATTTTATGCCCCTCAATTATTCCCAATAGTACATGCCTCAATTTAAAAAGAGTAGTCACTTTGAAAACGTTCTTAATACGCTAACTGTAGAGGACATTTTGAGGGCTGCATCTAACAGCAGTATCAAAATGCAAGATATTGTAACGCTCACGACCTAATCGTGAGTACCCTCACTGGATGCAGTATGTTTTTGTCCCATACGAAATGATACGGAAAAGTCCCTTGAAGGGTAATTCTAAGGGCCGCCGGACGTGATCACATCCTAGAAAGACGTGAGTATATGTCGCCAAGTCTTTCTCGGGATAACACTCGGACACAGAGTGCCTGGACGGAACTGGGGTAACGTCCGCAGAAACTGCGGAGGCGATGCAGGAGGTTGGCAGGATGGTCGACCGCATCTGGAGGAGATGGCGAGATTAGTTTACCGGGCGCCGAACACGAGTTCAGCGGCGGAGCAGTCAGGGTCCGATTTTAGGGCAGAGCGGATGCACAAGAGGACCAGGTGGAGGTGGTCCGTCCAGTTCTCCGGATTAGCTACGGTGCGTAGAAAGGCCTTCAACTGGCAATGAAACCGCTCGACCATCCCGTTGGCAGCCGGGTGATAGGCTGTAATGCGGAGGCGGGTACAGCTTAAAAAGAAAAGAACAGACTGGAATAGATCAGACTCCAACTGAGCACCTCGATTAGGCGTGATAGTGAATGGAGCACAAAGATGGCAAACCAACGTCCGAGGAAGGCTTTGACCACCGTGGAAGCCTTGACATTGGGGAGGAGCATAGCCTCCGGCCACTGGATGAATCGTTCCACACAGATGAAAAGGTATGAACAGCCCTTGGACGGAGGCAAGGCGCCTATGATGTCTAGATGGATGTGACTGAACCTCGTATCGGGGCCAGGGAAGGTGCCAATGGGTGCCCTGTTGTGCCGGTGGACCTTGCTCCATTGACAGGTCAGGCAAGCCCGTGCCCAAGCTTTGACGTCTCTGTGCACTCCAGGACAGACAAAGCAATCAGAGACCAACTTGTCGGTTGCTCGACTCCCAGGGTGTGATAGGTTTGTAGGGAGGAGTTAACTGTGCGTCGGAGGGATGGTGGCACGAATGAAGGGAGAGCAGCTGTAGACACGTCACACAGGATGGTGCCGTTGTCAGTAGGCAGTGGAAGTTCCTGAAGTATGAGTCCGGAATCATTCTCATCGGAAGGTGAACCAACACGGCGTTGTTCGGCAGCCATGACAGGAGTCAGTTGCAGACGGGCAATGGAGGGTTTGTACAGTGTGTCAGTCACCTCATTGCGTGACCTGCCGATGTGGCAGATGTCTGTTGTGAATTGAGAGAGGTAGTCTAGTTGTCGAAACTCCCGTTGGTTAAACTTGTCAGAGTGAGACGTTAAGGCGTAGGAGAGTGGTTTATGGCCAGAGAAAACAACGAAGTCTGTACCCTCGAAGAAGTGCTGGAAGTGTTTCACGGCAAGGTAGACAGCCAGAAGTTACCACCCAAACGTGCTGTGTTGCAGGTGTTTGCTTCTTGGAAAAGAAGGCGAAAGGTTGAATTTGACCTGCAACACGTTGTTCAAGAGCCGGGACGACTGCAACATTAGAGGCGTCGACCATGAGGGAGAGGGGCGCATCGCGAGCATAGTGCAACAAGAGTGTGGCATCGGCCAGGGCAACCTTGACCTTGTCAAAAGCAGCTAGGGCGTCTGCGTATAGTTACAACGAACGTTTGGAAGTAAAAAGAAGATTCGTGAGCGGCAGAATGGTGTCAGCACAGTTCAGGAGAAACCAGCGATAGAACGTCATCATGCCTAAAAAACGCTGGAGTTGACGCTTTAAAGAAGGAGACGGGAAGTCGTGGATGGCTGCAAATTTTTCCGGCAGAGGATGAATGCCATGAGAGTCAACCAGGTGTCGAAGAAATTTAAAGGAAGACACACCGAAGGCACACATAGATGGGTCGAGAACAACGCCAAGCTGTTGAAGGAGGTCAAACACCATTGTGAGATGTTCCATGTGTTCCTCGGTGGTAGAGCTGGCCACCAAGAGGTCATCAGTGTAGGCATAGACGAAAGGTTGGCCACGGAGCACCCGATCAAAGAACCTCTGGAAGGTCTGGGAGGCGTTCCGGAGTCCAAACGGCATGCACATGAATTTAAAGAGGCCAAATGGGGTGGTGACGGCCGTCTTCGGAACGTCCTCCGGGGCGATGGGAATCTGATGGAAAGCCCTGACCAGGTCGATATTTGAGAACATGGACTTGCCAAATAGGGCGCCGGCGAAATTCGGAAGATATGGCACAGGGTAGCGGTCTGGGGTGGCCCAGTAGTTACCGCAGGGGCGCCAGTCACCAGAAGTGGCCTTGGAGACCATGTGGAGGGGTAAGGCCCATGGGCTGTCAGACTGGCGGACAATGCCCAGTTGAAGCATATGATCGAATTCGGTCTTGGCTGCAACAAGTCGTGCAGTGGCGAGACGAAGGGTCCTGGATATGACGGGAGGGCCAGTGGTCCGGATATTATGGACAATGTCTTGTAGCGGAGTAGATGCGATTCAATTTGGGCAGAAGAGTGCAGGATATTTGGAAAGAAGTTGCCAAAATGGATTCTCGGGATCTGGATCTAGAACTACGAGGTGGCGGGACACTACAGAAGTTGAGATGCCTCGGACAGAGAGTTTAGTTGTCTGGCTATGAAAACTAAAGTGGCAGCAGTCCACCATTAGATTGAACGCAGCGAGGAAATCTGCACTAAGAATGGCGGAGGGCACATCATTGACGGCAAACACCCAAGATACGTCGGAGGCAAAAAACCAGTGAAAGAGAACGAGTGCCGAGGATTTCAATTGGTGAGGTGTTGACGGCCTGGAGGAAAAAGCCGGGGTTGGGGCATCGATGGTCGGTTGGTGAAGGAGGGATGACAATCAGATGAGCGCCAGTTTCAATCAATAAACGCCTGCCACTTAGGTTGTCGTAGACGTAAGAGGGACGACCGGAACTAGAGACACCAGGAAGACTGGTGGTATGCACCTTCGTGTGTACTGGCTTAGCCCGCTTGTGATGTTTGGAGATGACGGAGCAGAGCGATGCAGTGATGGGCTCTCGCACCAAAGTTTGCATGAGTCGTGCAGGTGGTAGCTGCTTAAGGTGCGTTGAGGAAACAGGCTGGAAATTTAGGACAGATGGGCTCCGTGGGCTCCGGGATGAAGAGTTTAAGCGCTGTTGAGGAGCAACCGCCTATTCAGAAAGCTTCGCAATCTCAGTTTACAGGTTTGCGAAAGCAGATATAGGAGGAACTGAAGGAGATGGGAGTGCAGCAACAGATGGTTTGGTAAGGCCGCGAATCTTCATCAATCGCTGGCCCATGTGGGTAAGTTTTGCAGCAGTGAGCGAGCCAGATGCAAATGCCAAGATGTGCTGAATTGCTGGCGGAAAGCTGTCCATTGTCAAAAGCAGACTTTATCGTGAATTTGGAGGAATAAGGATCACATCGTTGTCACCAATTACTGAGAGCTACTTGCTGTCTCAACACCAGAATTATCCCCAAATAACAAGTCTGGCAAGGCCGATTGAACCCGAACAACTTTACTGCTCGAAAAGCTGTATAGTGACGCCACGTACGTTAGCCAGCCATGTAGGTGCAAAAGTGTGGATGTGACAAGTTTAAGCTGCACAATGAATGATCAATCGGCTGGTGCTTATCACATGAGGCAAGATGATCGATTAGCTAATAGTGTTAACGAGGTGAGTTGACATCAAACGTGCAAAAGGGCATTAGCGCGCAGCGAGCGAAACTCAGTGCACAGAAGGCAGCATGCGTCAGTGCAGTGGCAGCGAAGGGGGCAGGCAATCAATGTGTATGATAGCTTTATTTGTACCCAGTGACTAAATCGATTTTGCAGTAAATATAAAGTTGAAGGCAGTCAACATTTCACACATTTAGGTGGTTTGCCGCGGGACATTGCGAAACAGTTTCCTCAAAATCGCAGTTGATATTATTGTCACTCTGTTATGCTTTTTTATTGTACAACTGAATCTAGAATCAACCAAATATAGTAAAAACTGTTCCGATTTAAATCGATATGTAAGCTGTTACATTTATAACAGAATATGTGTATTAAACAGTAAAAGAAATCAACAAACTGGCAAAAATTTTCCATTCTGTTCTTGACTTTATGTAAAAAAATAAAGTAAGCAGACGTTGAACGCCATGACCAGGCTTCCTCTACATGTAAAACTTAGGTTTACTTACTACGCTCGATTTCCATATTTTCGGAATTTTCCACTTTGCTGGTATTTCTATAAAACTTCATATTCCGTCATAAATCGCAATATACCCTTTTGTGAAGAATGACCATTACTTTATTGCTGTAAACATTTAAGGGCCGCAGCTCAGGCTGCGTTCATTTAACAAAAAGGTACTTGTAAAAATCCTTGGGTTACATGTGTTAGGCAACCTACTGTAATTATGAAACATTGTATCCGATAAGTATCTATTTTAGATTATTTTGTCAAAATACGCATTGGGAACAACAAGGACAATTTTCTGAAGAATTGTTAGTTTCTTTGACCGGTGACCCGCAACTCAGGCGAAAAAGAGAAAAAAGCCAAATTTTTGTGGATAAGGAAGAAAGAGTTTTGAGCACCAGATCAATGCTTTTTATTGTCCTGAAGTTTTGATCTCTGAGAGAAGCCCATCGTCAGAGCGAAGAAACGGCAACACGAAAGGGACCAATTACAGTGGGTGAACAAAATTCAACGGTCAGGGGTCATAAGAGGTAGCGATGGCAAAAAATGGTAGACAATCTCAAAGGTATGCGTCAGGCGAATAAAAATATTGTCCCAGCGATCAAGTCTTTTTATTCTTCTTCTTTTTCATTTTCCTCTTCTTGTTCTTCTTCTTGTTCGTCTTGTTTATCTTCTTTTTCTTCTTGTTCTTCATCATCATCATCATCATCTTCTTCTTCTTCTTCTTCTTCTTGTTCTTCCTCCTCTTCTTCTTCTTCTTCTTCTTCTTCTTCTTCTCCTTCTTCTTCTTCTTCTTTTACTTCTCGGTTTGCGTTATGTTACTATCTGTAATATCTAGGTTCGTGAAGACGTTAGCAGTGAAAATAAAGTAAAATTATAGAGAACATGGGCTAATTAACTGTGACGGGCGTCTAGGTGGGACTGCACATGATTGCGCATGCACGCTGACACCAATTCGATACATCAATTAATTGGATCCCCATTCGTGGACCAGGCCTCAAGCAATTCTCGGCTCGTCTTGTTTCCGTCGTGAACGGGTAACTTGGTGGCCAGTAAAGTTCACATCTTGTGATGATTTGTCTCTTCCTCGTACGGCCAGCTTATGTTCATGTATGTGCGATCCGAGCATGCGTTCACTCTGGCTTGTATAGACACAAGGACAGCTTGGGCATGGGACACATTTTACCACCCCAGATTGCTCGTTGGGATTAAACTGGTCTTGTGTTTTCCATCAGCTTTATGGCTCTGTTTTAGATCTGAAAAAGGACTCCTGTAAGTGTTCGAAATCAATTGGTCTGGTATTCGACAATCCTTATATGCAGGTACCCGGACCGTAAAAGTTTTTATTTCTTTGCAAACTATTTTCGCTAACCATGTTGAAACTCACCTCATGTTATACAGCATGCAGGCATTTTACATATGTGGAAGTAACATTTGCGGTCAGCTTTTTTAAGTTACCGTTGACACAGTACTAATAAGCTTTCGAGAAAATGAGCAGATGCTTGTAGATGTTTCTTAAGCTAACAATAGTGTAATCTCAGATAGGGCTGCTCTTTTTAAAACGATTATGATTATGGTTATAAAGCAAAAGTCAACCGCGTTGCAGATACCTTTAACTTAAAGATGTTAAACTAAAACGCCAGGTATTCAAGAAGGTATATTATGCGAACTCCAGTTTTTGATTGTTCATCCTCAGGCTAGCACAAAAATAAAGGGAAGACTAGAGTAAGCAAAAGTTTAAGAACAAATAAGTAATAATAAGAGGGAGGATAGGCTTTAAGAGATAAAAGTATCTGAATGTGATCAAAACCAGGGCCCAAAGAGAGGGGACTGTAGCGGTGCTCTCACAATTATATCATGTCGCCCCTTCATTCTTGCCTCGCATCATGCAACGTACTATGTCAGCCTTTTTTATAATGGAATGTGAAAGTTTCATACAACGAATAGTTCTGGTTAATCAATTGTCAAGTAGCCAACTATCATACCTCTTCTGATCATCATATATACTTAACAAAATTGGAGGTTTTTTCATCGATATTTCTCCAAGTAGCTCCGTAATTTTAGTAACGATATTATGAAAGATATGTGACCTTGAAGCCACATGGTTGCTCTAGGTAGGTTTTGTGTTATATTGCTGTCAGGTCCCATAACGAATTCACTCTTGAGAAAGATAGTGGTCCTGCTTAATAGATAATTATATATATTGAGCATATGTCAACACAAAAGAAGAGTTGCTGTTAATATATCACTTATACTGATTTTTTTGTTCTGGGCGCCTAGCTTTTCCCGAGACAATTACCTTTGTCGATTGCTAGCACAATCTGTCACCAACGATAAAGTATATTTTAAAATTTTTTATTTAACTTAGTACAATGAACGATTAGATGGAAATACTCAGAAGCTCTGGAAATTTATTCGAAGTATTCCCTTATCTAATTTTCAAGGGCATTTACATAAAGCTCACGCTAGTTGTTAATTTGCTAAGTCTTCGAGTTTTATCCAAACTGATTAAAAATTTAAGCATTTTCCCATTGAGAGAACGGATATGGAGAAACCAGTTAAAGAGGTTATCAACATACAAACACATAATTAATCACAGAACGAATAAAAGTGAATTGTTGCTTCAGCGGGCCAAGATATTCGATTGCAATACCTACCTAGTTTAATGCTTTTTATTTTCTCTTTGTAGGACTTTACTGAAATTGCGTACTGTGTGGGCCCGACTCCCACTGAGGCCGCAAATATTTAGCAGTTGGGTCAATTTAAGTATAAAAATCTGCCAAACATGTGGACATGCAGTGCCTCTGCGTCGTTGTCCACGCCATCGCGAGATCGTGATATCTTGCTTCTTGTCGCCTCCCAATCAGGCGCGAGACAGGAACAACGGAGTGAGATTGACTAATTGTAGTAGCCCCCTCCTCCCTCTTAGGACGCTGACCCTCTGCTCCTTTAAAACCTCTCCCCCTATCCCTCTACTTATCACGGATTGGTTGCTTACAATTTTGTTAACTCTACCCCTCCTTGCATTATTCTCCTAACCAGGCGGTGATTGATCGAAAACGTTGGTTTGCCTCACTTGACTTCTCCAATGCTTGCATAAATATGTTCATTGAACTTAAACAATCCAAAGTTTACTAGGTAATTCTTGATACCAAATTTCAAACCTTGCACAACTAAGGGTAACAAATAGCGAGTTGAGTAATGCACAGTAGAGCGTAAGTTCACTTATCGCCGGAGTTAAGCATGAATTATCTAGTTACAGCACTATTAAGCTTTGGTATCCGGCAGACAATAAAATCACGTTGCATGTAAGTCGAAAGTACACTGACGCAGAATTTTTAAAGAATCTGCAACGAAAATTGATGAGATTTGACCCCTAAAGAGGATTCTTAAGATGATTGTCTGCGGCAGTTTTCCCACCTTAAAGTGCCTCCGTTTTTTATTGGTTTGTATTCGACACTGAGCTTTTGTCGCCCCATGTCTTGCTCTGCATAGAATAATATTTGTCACCCAAAATCTGCCCAACATCCGCTTACTTTTTAATGCAGCTACTTTATTGGCCGTTGCGCGTCTTCTCTGCAGAACGGAGATGTGTACACTACTATATATATGTACAAAAATATTCAATCCTTTTGTTATTCCTTCATTATTAGGTGGGTTGCTTAGGTGTGGCCACAATTTTGAATACCGCAAAATATGAGCAAAAGTTAATCTTACTTGTTTCGGCTGCTAACGTGCACTTAAAAAAACTTTTGGCTTACTGCGTTTAGCTCTCTCCAACATAAGTCAGTATAAAAGTACCAATTTTGTAGACATTTTAATAAGTGTAAAAGCCGGAATAATTATCAATGGTCTATTCAACATTTCTCACCAAATAGTGCCCAAACGCGGATAATTGGCTAACGGCACTGGTGAACTATTTTAACAGTTGCCTTTTTTCCCACTGATACAATGTCTTTATTTGCTCGTAGCCTACTGATCGCACTGGGCAGTCATTTGGGAAACGTGATGCAGATAATGATTCCAAACTGCAGAGTATAGTCTCCGAACAAGTTAGGTAATTAAAAGAGAGTAAAATGAATCCATATACCCAAAACTATTCACCTGGCGCAAAAGAAACACTAACATTTACGGGGTTTGGCGGATTCAAAAAATCGATTAACAAAATTGCAAAAAATTTGCAGCCCTGGTTGGAGTCAAACTCACACAGCACATTTTCCGTATAGCCCTGAAAAAAGAATATAAAAAAATGTAAAGATATATAGATATACCAAACCAGTATGGTGGGCTTGTTCGCTGCGCCGTAGATAAAATTCAATTTTTAGCGTTCTATGATGGTTCATGTGTTTTGCATGCTGATAGTCTTTTGAAAATCTTTCTCAATATCTGTTTGCTGAATGCGAAAATATTTAAATTTTTTAATACTTTGGGCAAAGCTCAAATGCTTAGCAATTTAAAAACCTGCACGAGCTTTGTGTACAGGCTCTTGAAAATGAGATTTGTGCGTACTATGAAGAGTTTTTCATAGCTTGTAATTATTCCCATTTCAACGGTCATTATACCAAATGAAATATCACATTTGAAATTATATTTTCTTGTTTGTGACAGCCTGGTGTAGGAGATGACAAAGGTAATTGCTTCAGGGAAAGCTGCGCGTCCAGAGCAACGTTTAAGTCTTAACCGTAACTGTCACTTCATATGAGCTGAATATTACCACGCAAACAAAGGTAAATTATTTCCTTAATTAGACATGCATCAGCTAGCGTAGCAGGACCAGACACAAAGTGGAATCTTTGCAATTGAGTAAGTCAGCATCAGATCTAGCAGCATGTCGGATTTTCAGAATCTGTTATATTGTTGCCATATTTTGAATTTCTTTGGCGAGGGGAGGGGTGGCATGGTAAAATATTCCGAAGACAATTTTTATAATTGAGTTAACAAATGGCTTTAGGATAATTTTGATGTTCGTGCACACAAAAAATTAAGAAAACGCGCTCTTTAAGCAGCAATTGATTTTTACTGCGTCTATCTGCTATACGTGTATAAATACCTCTTAAAAACGACCGTTATCTTTCTCAAGTATGAGTATTTGATAGGACCTTAAAGCAATATAACAGGAAACAGTTTTAGAAGGACAGTTGGCGAGTATACGTATACTTTCGATAAATTTTCTTCGGGCCATTACATTTATATTGAAAAGGAAGTTACAGAGTAACAAGCAATCAATTAATTATCATTGTAATCAACTTATTCTTGGGAATGGGGGCTTGGGGTTTAGGTTGATAAAAAGTGGGTAGTGACAAGGTAATTAGGAGAGGGAGGGGGGAAAGAACGCGTGGAAAATGCTGGTAGTTCTGCGGCCGTTGGCCATACTAAGCTTGCGGCCTGAAGAATTTTCTTCTGCGCGCACAACACCGGCTTCATCAGGCAAATGGCCGTGGCCTCCGCTGTTGCCAGCAGCCGTTGACTCAGGGACTTCGGTGAGACCTTGTAGATCACCTTAAAGGCTTCGTTCGGGTCAACACGGTGTCCAGAGTCCACCATATGAGCAAGAATGGAACTGTTGATGTTCCTGACTTCGCCTTTGTTAAGCCATGCTGGCAGATGCTCCCGTATCCTCTTGGATAAGCGACGGCTCGTGCAACCTATGTAACCTGCTCCACAGGAACAAGTAAATGAGTAAATGCACATGGAAGTGGTCTGGTTTGGCAGCTTATCCTTACCTTCGCCGTGTAGGACCGGCTTTGTTGAGAATAAAACCCGAACTTTCGCCGCTGGGCAGGTTCGTGATACAGCTTGATTAAGGCGTCGACTTAACACTTCACTTGCTGCGTCCCCTTGAAAGGAGACTTTGAGGAAAAGGGTCTTCTTTTTCACGGTGGGTGTTAAGAGTTTTCGTTCTTTTTCCATCATGTTCTTCTGAATAAACTTGTCAGGGTACCCGCTCTCTCGAAGCAGGTCCTGGATCTCCGTGAGCTCTTTTTCGATAGTATCGTCCGAATAGATTTTTCTAGCCCTTTGCATTAAGTAGCGGACTAGGTTTCGCTTCTGCTGGATGGGAACGAAGCTGTGAAAGTTTGTGTACTGTCCAGACCAGGTTTTCTTTCTATTAACGCTCGTTCGGAGGCTCCCGTCAGGTCGTCTGCTTAGGAGAAAATCCAAGAGCGGAAGAAAACCTGCCATTTCCATCTCCAATGTGAACTTTATGGAGGGGTGTGCTTGGTTGACAGTATTTAGAAGCGAGTCTATAATAGTGTCTGCTGGGGCGACGCAGTTTTACCCAGGGCAATCATGTGGCTTCGTGATAGCTCACCTTTTTCAAAAGATATTTACCTAAAAGTACTGCGCTTACATGGAAAAAATTCCAATGAACAAAACCTTAAAATTTGTCAATTATGTATGATAATCAGAAGAGATATGATCGTTAGCTACTCGATAACTGAATTTTTCAGATTCAATTATTAAAAAGCTGATGTACTATGTTGAATGTCTCGAGGTAAAATTCACATGCATTAAAGAACCGATCTAGACTTAAATGAGTAAATAAAAACAATTTTGTTAGTACTGAATTCGCGTGCTATTAAATTAAATTTTGGCTAGGTCCAAGGGCTTAAATACGAATTTGTAAATTTAAATTTGCGATGTACAACGTCCTGTGTTTTGAAAATTAACATCCACTGAAAAAAAACACTTTTGAAACCGAACAGACTCCACTGATTTGGATGCCATTTCTCAAACTTCGTTTGCAGAATTATGAACGAAATAAGTAGTCCTAAATTGCAATAATCTACAAAGTTTTCTAATGAAGAAATGCGGAGCTGCAGTTAATGGCATTTAATTTGAAAAATTGACTATTATTTCCTGTAACCGCCATTATGATATGTTTTTGCGCTTTAACGTCGTCAGGTCGTCAGCTGTCCACAATGGCATCTGAAAAAGTAAAATGAATTTTTGGTTTTAGCTTCGGTTGCAGATTAGACGGACGTACAAAAATGATTAAGGAAACGTCATATTTGTAATTTGTTGTCATACAATAAAAATACACATTTAAATTGCTAATGCCTAGCGTCATTTTTGTTTAAAAAAGTTTGCATCTTCACTGTGCAAGGTAGTTTGCTTACGAGATACTCATGTTAAATGTAAGAAATTGCCTACAGTTGCAGTTGTTTTCCATTTATGCACTTAGATAGAAAGTGAGATGTAGACTCTGCCAATACCAATGAAGAAGTAACTAGAAGTAATTGAGAAGACACCTATTCGCCTGACGCTTCGAAACCGGTCGCGGGTCCTGCATCGGAGACATTAGCAGACATAGTAGCAGAAGCAGATAATTCATTCACGGGGAGTTATAGTGCTTATGTGATACCTTCACTATTATGCTGCACACTTATGACAATGAATGACTCATCTACCGTAGGTAATTGTCCACTTGTGCGCGAATTGCTTCATGCCCGGTGTGCGGGTCGTGACCCTGCCGCAAGTTATCGCGTCGATCAAGGAAGTCTTCCCCAAATCAAGGCAGGCAGGATGGGATAACTTCTTCACTATAGCAAGAAGGAATTGTACAAGCTGAATCAGGAGCACGTTGCTTGCTGGGTCCGTTCACCAGGCCTCAGTGTGTTTCTGCCAGCGCTGACCTCAAATCCGGCGCATACCAGTAATCAACGGTACGGAAAAATAGATTGACTGAGTTGACTGCCAATTCACGCTTGGTAGATCAGTCATCACAAGTGGCGAGGCGAGGTCAGTGTGAACCAGTAATCAGCGATGCACAAAAATCGATTGACTGAGCAGAGCAGGCAGAATGAATGATCATGGCAGCGCTGAAGGGGGGGGGAAGGCTCCTATAACCCATTTAGCAAAAGAGGAGAATATACGAGTTCCAGGCAGCAGTTCCGCAGAAGAAGATGCGATCACTGGAACAGGGACTTTTTTCCTGACGTTTCGGATTCCGTCGGGAATCCTTAGTCATAGGTAATCGTAAACAGGTCTGAGGCATGCGCAGGAAAATAAAGTCCTTGTTCCAGTGATCGCATCTTCCTCTTCGGAACCCGTTTAACTTTCATCACATGGGATGAAATAGGACTTGATGATTGCTCGGCCATCTGGTTCGCCGGCGTTGGCTTAAGAAAATGCGTTGGCTTGTGCATTTCTGAAGTGTTGACTTGTTTTAGCCAGCAACGAACATATTTTTGGTAGGTCGTGCTCTTTTAGTCTTTGGTTGGAAATCATATAAAACTTTACTTATGACTGTTTCGCAGATTCAATACCTTTTCAAGTAAACTGTAATTAATCCTACTGCACTTTTCACTTATATCGACAGTTTGATTATCTGAAGAAGATCAGTTGTATATACAAGAGGAACCTAAATTGATATTCTGTGCAAACATTTATAGGCGAATATCGAAAATGGCAGCTCATCGAGAAAACAGCTTCGGATTAAACTGCAGATGACAAGGACACCAATGCAGAATAACAGGAAACTTAAAAGTCAATGCAAGTGAAACTGCAAGTTCCAGGACTTAATTGAGACCTGCAAGCCGGCCATCAAGTATGCTACCATTAGCGATAGAGAGTCATTAGTTGTCAAAAGTACGCAACAGCACAGCGACTGCAACTCCTTGTCTACGCGCTATCTGCGTCTGCCAGTGCATCCGATGGTGCATCCGAAAAGGAGTATTTTAAAAAGTCCGGAAAATAATAATTTTAACCAAGTGATTACTTCTGATTTTTCTTAAGCCTGAAGGTTTTGGCCAGACATCGCCTTCAATTCGATGGCAAGGTAAATTTATTCCCTAGTGTTTATTTCTTAACAGTTAATTAGCCTTACTCGATGCCTCAAGTCCAGCTCGTAGTTAAAAATGGTCGCTCCGATCCGACTGATCAGCACGCTCCCCTTTGGTTTACCTTTTAGATAAAATATATCGGATTAAATTGGTTTGACTACCCAAATCCTAATGTTTGTCGGTGGCTTAATTGCCTGATGGCCTACACATAACAGAGCGTCTAGATACATCCTTTTACAAGCGGATAGACCAATGCTTATAGCACACAGTATGTTTTTGGGACAGATTCGGATTGTGTGTTGGCCTTGTGAAGAAAAGACACAAAATAAACGGCAAGATTCCCTTACCAAATACGGGAAAATTGTGGACAAGGCAACTAGGTCGCAGAAATTGGAGCTTACAGTGGATGCGAGCGCTGGTCAAGCACACAGCCATAGGACCCAGGTTGCAGCTTACTCGACGAGACCCGGCCATATTTTCAAATTAAGCAAGGCCCAAATCTTAGCAAATGGTGAAAACCGCGGGAGGCGCGAGCTGTTCGAGTCTTGGTTCTCAGGTTCATCAACAAACTCGCCAAGTTCCCAAATTCCGCACTGAGACTTTATGTGAACGGTGGAATCCGTCACATAGGGAGGGCGCGGGCCAGCAAAAATGAGCTGAATTGTCGCGCCATTATCACCTCAACAGCCAACATGCCTAACAAAATCGTGACATTTAAGGACTCGGATGTGGACCGCTAGGCCATCCTCGCATCAATCAGCACCCCAAGCGATGATCAAGAAAGCTGCTAATTCCAGTGCCTGACCGCTATCAACTGTTAATGCTGCGAATGATGATGGGTTCAAGCTAGGGTGAAAAAACTGTCAGGCAAATTAAATTCATTCTCGACCGATCGCAAATAAAGCGTTTTTTCAAAAGTATTATTACATTCCACGAAATAAATGAATCCAATTTTGCGGTTTCCGGTAGAGAACCTCACGATAATCCTAATAAAGAATTGACATTTGCCTGTTAACATAATTAAATCTAGGAATTAGTCAGAATATGCGAGTTCCAGGAAGCAGTTCAGAAGAAGATGTAGATGCGACCACTAAAGCAAGAGTTTTATTTTTCTACTCGTAGTTGGAGTTGCGCACAGACCAGAAGCAGCGATAAGGGACCGGATCGTGAGTTAAAAAGACCCATTGTCACGGCAGGAAATGGCTGGAGTCGTTTACCGGTTCTGGTGCAGTTGTGGATTATGCAACCAACGCAAATGGCTAAGCATGCAACGGTGGTGAGAAATAAAGACGCCAAATCACAGGTTGCAGCTCACTCGATGGGACCCAGCCATATTTTCATGTTAAACAAGGCCAAAATCCTTGCAAGAGGTGACAACATCGTGAGCCGCGAGCTGCCCCCAGTCTATTAACAAGACATTGCCTGAACAAGATAATTATTCACACGGGGAGGGCTGGGCCCAGCAACAACTCTGACGACATCGAGCATAATTTTCGTGCAATTACCATGCCCACATTCGACACGGACAAGGAAATCGTGGCAATAAAGGAGTCGAACGTGAAGTGTCAAGCCATCACCTCACCAATTAAGACCCCAAGCAGTGGTTGCGGGAACTGACAATTATAGTACAAATGCAGATGACCACTACAAACTACAAATACCGTTCAATCTGTGCACGTTTCACCCTTATCTGCGCATGGCTCCGATTATCCTACCATTACTTTTGATTAAGGGTTCCCACCAGAATCCGAAACGTCAGTAAACTAAAACTCTTGTTTTAGTGGCCGCATTTTCTCCTCTTATAGTTTATAGCACTGAACACAAGAGTGCTTTTAATAAAAGGTAGACTTCTGTTGACACTGGCAGGAAGGCGGGTTACACCAGGATGTCGGGTTACCCAGGAAGGTGGGTTACCCCAGGAAGGCGGGTTACCCAGGAAAGGAGGGTTACCCGTAAGCCAAGCTGCAGGCTACCTGGCGCGTCCACGGTTGGTGGATAGTGGGATGAACTTCAATGAAGGTTAGCTGTGAAATAAGCAGACCATCGGGTCTGACGAATAAGCAGTCGCTAACGCAGCAGTGGCAGTGCTACCAGGGCGCGGCGGGCTGAGGCCTGGCAAGCCGAAAGCCTATAAAGTGTCGCGAAGCCTGACGACGGCGCTGTGACATGGCGAGCGTGAACCGCCATTAAATAAGTTCACTTTCCACCGCTGCCCTGTGGTGAGGCTATTGAGCCACAGTGCTAGAGGAGACAACCTCGAACAAACAATCCGCGCGGCTTTTGGGAACCCGCTTGTACCCAAAATTCCCAAGTCACCTCAATGAATCTCATGTCTTACAACTGCAAAACGATCCATGCTACGGCGTCCACGGGAACCGACGCGCTCCGCAACCCTTGTCCAGTGGTGCGGGTTAATAGTATGCGAGCTGGACTACTCAATCGAAATCGGACTCTTAATATTGGATGCTGGAATGTGCGAACGTTCCTGGCCCCTGGTACACAAAGCCTGACGGTGCGTAGTCTTAATCATTACAACGTCGATGTCTGCTGCCTGTCAGAAGTCTGACTTTCTAACTCTGGCGCTCAGGAAATAAAAGTTCCTGGAGCTGACTCCCACTTCACCCTATACCACAGTGGCCCCCATGACTCCTTAGGCAGACATGATGTGGCAATTGCTATCTCGCAGCAAGCTAGCCGTACACTACTTGACTGGGAACCAGTCAATGAACGCATGGCTTATGCGCGCTTGAAGGGCCATTTCACAAAAATATGTGTGGTCGCTGTATATGCACCAACGTCCGCTGTTAATCAGCGTGATAAAGATATGTTTTACTCACAACTACAGACATTGGTCAAAAAGCTTTTTCGTCGCGATATGTTGATTGTTGCTGGGGATTGGAATAGCCAAACTGGGCTGGGTGACTCCCCAAACATCCATCTTATCAGCCGCTTTGGTATTGGCTCTCGATGTGAGAATGCTGACAGATAACTGAACTTTTCTGAACGGAACCGACTGTTTGTAACGAGCACGTGCTTCCAACACAGCATCAAACACTTGCTGACCTGTTACTCCAACGACGGCCATACAGCCCGTCAGATTGACTATATTTTAGTCCACTCAAGATTCCGCAGCTGGGTTCATGATAGTCGGTCGCTGCGTGGTGCCGAGAATGGTAATGCCCCTGGCTCTGACCACGGTCTTGTTTGCACATGCTTGAAAGCTCACCTCTCATCTGCACCCAAAGTGCCCCGCGCTAGACGTCTCGATGTCACCAAAATCCGGCAACCCACCACCGTTGAGGCCGTAAGCAGAGAAATCAAATCCTGTTTCACGACCCACGCCGAAAAAAGAAGGGGTAACCCATGGTCCTTAACGAAAACCTCAGTCTATGGAGCAGCCGAGAAGATTCTTGTATGCACCAAGCGGCGCCACGGTGATGGGATTAGCGGGCGCACCTTAAAAATTATCTGCGGAGACAGCCCGAGCTAGGGGCCGTCAAGACGATGATGGCAAAATCGGCCAGAGAGGATCGAAAGAAATACTGGGCTGAA
Organism: Ligula intestinalis; assembly: GCA_036362985.1. Lineage (NCBI taxonomy): Eukaryota > Metazoa > Platyhelminthes > Cestoda > Diphyllobothriidea > Diphyllobothriidae > Ligula > Ligula intestinalis. Next base: position 10,945,216 of record JAYGXS010000009.1, read on the forward strand.
ATTGCAACTTCCATGGATCAGGCCTCAAACGCTGGTGATACTCGCAAGCTCTACCAACCTATTCGCCAGGCTAGTGGTAGACTGTCTCCACTGAGTTTCTCAGTTCGTAATGTGAATGGCAGCTTTATTGCTGACAACGCAACCAAGATCGAACGCTGACGTGAGCATTTCGAGCACCTCCTGAACTTTGATACGGTGCCCGCCGCCCCTTTGCTCCCATCTACGGTAGAGCCTCCTCCATCTTTCACTTATCCAGTGTCATGTGACCTGCCATTTCAAGCATAAATCGCCGATGCCATATAAAGGCTGCGCAACTATAAGGCACCTGAAGATGATGGCATGCCGGTTGAAATCTACAAGTCTTGTGCTGACACTCTGGCGCCTTGGCTTCATGGGGTGATTAGACAAGCATGGAAAGACGAGACCGTTCCCGATGACTGGGGCTCAGGCATCCTTGTGCCTGTCCACAAGAAGGGAGATAAGACAAGATGTGAGAACTACCATGGCATAAGTCTCATCGACATTGCTGCGAAGTTTTCCGCTATCGTTCTCTTCAGGTGGTTCCAGTCTGTGCGCAACTCCAGGACGCAACCCAACCAGACCGGATTTCGTGCCGGGCGTGGATGTGTGGATCAGATGTTCACTCTGAGACGGATCGTTGAATTCTGCTATTGCTATCAGCAACCAACGGCCATTTGCTTTGTTGACTTCGCCACTGCATTCGACTCCGTCCATCGTGACTCTCTATGGCGGATAATGGCATTTGATGGTGTACCACCAACACTTATCGCCATGATCAAGGCATACTACCGCTTCACTGCTGCGCGGGTTTTTAAGTCCACAAAAACCTCTCAGAACCCTTCGCTATTCGGTCAGGCGTTCGGCAAGGCTGTGCCCTGTCGCTCATCCTCTTTAACTACGCCATTGACTGGGTTCTCGGGAAGGCCCTACAAGAAGGTGACGGTATTGAGCTTGCACCTGGACGCCTGTTGACTGACCTTGACTATGCCGATAATATCGCCTTACTAGCACCAAGCTTTGGCGGTCTCCAGTCTATGGTGTCACGGGTGAACGATGTCGCGAAAACGGTCTGCTCATCCATAAACGCTGGGAAGACTAAAGTGTTTTCATGCTGCATCCCTACCGAAGAGAAGGCATCTCTCAAGATAAGTGCCTGCCAGCTAGAAGAAGTCGACAGTTTCAAATACCTCGGAGCGAGGTTGCTGCCGAATGAATAGAGTAAGGATGAAATTGTCTCCCAAATTGATGCAGCGCGACGATAGTTCTCCAGCCTTCGGAAGTGCTTATGGACCCGACGCGATATCTTCATCTTAACAAAGATCCGCGTGTACCTTGCCTCTGTGCGGTCCGTTCTCCTATACGGATGCGAATGTTAGGCTATGCGCGTGGAGGATGAACAGAAACCGGAAGTCTTTAACCACTACTGTCTAAGAAACATCCTTCGAGTGAAGTACACTGACTTCGTCCCAAATGAGACAGTCCGCACTCGCTGTGACAAAATCACAAGGATATGCCAGGCCATTCAGGAAAGAAGGCTGAGTTGGTCTGGAAACGTGCTTCTGCTTTCGACTTGAAACCGTTGCCTAATTGGAAACGGCGAAGAGGGGGTCAACTCAAAACCTGGCTTGACTCAGTCAGTCAGGACATGAAAGTGGTTTTCGGACCTTCAGTATTTGATCTCCGGCACTGGCGAAGAGAATGGGTCGAACTGTCCAGGTCTGCGGCCATGGATCGTCGAGCTTGGAGAAGCACCATTCGGGACATAATTGAGGCTGGCTAGATCAGTTATGATCGCAACCGTAACAAGTACAAGTACAAGACTAAAAATTAAAAATATTACGTTTTATCCTAATTTGTAGGTTGAATTATACACATCGAATAATTCTGAATTGTCGTTTTCCTCTGACCTAAGGCATAATTGGAAGCGATTTCCCGTTGTCCGCAACCTACAGATGCTCACGATTTTAGTCTAATTTAATTCGCAACGACTGCCCTGGAGAGATTTTTTCAGCTCCTATAAAAAAGACCACTCAGCGATCGCAATGTGCACTTTAGGGACAAAAAAATCCAAATGACAAGGAAGCTACCCCAAAACGCCTCCGGACTGTTGACCTGACTAATTCCTACAACAAGCGACCACTAGGTCATACTGGTAAACATATGCAGGACATTTAATGGGCAATCTGAATATAACAACAGAAAATGGGGGATTTTACTGCCCAACAATAAAGCTCTAATAATTAGAATTTTGTGACGCATAATTGATGCTAGGTTATGATAACCAAGTAATGAGAATCCTTACTAAGGATGGAAAAATGGTTGATTGGAAAAAGGTTCTTTAGAGCACTAAAATTTGACGTGAATATGGCAAGGCGGCGAAATTGGCCTTGCAATCTGGCGGCGCGGGCCAAAATTAATTCATAGTTTTCGAGAAAGGTATTTTGGAGGTCATTTTTAAAAAAGATTCAATTCTATAGTTTTTATTACGATACCGTCCATAATGATGCCCACATTTGCTTTTCAAATGAAGAACCGACTATGCATTACTTTCGGAATACCTTCCCCTTAGATATTCAGCAAACTTCTGAAAAAAATTTAAGTCAAGAAAGATTAGTTATGTAGAGCTGCAATGTTGATATTCACGTTTAATAATCCTATAATACCTCAGATATGTCAAAATGTTAGCTTTACCGAGTGTCCGCAAAATTCTTTCTTTGTAAACAAATAAGTACTCTTGTAGCAAAACATTTTTATCGTTTTTTGGTGCGCTAATTTATTTCAAAATAGTAAGTGAAAGGCTTGCATAAAAATCGCGATTTTTCTACTGCGTTCTTAGAAAATAATTCCTTTTTCTTCATATCTTTAATGTAAAAGGACAATTTTTTCTCCTCCAAAGATGCTTCAAATTCCCAACTAAATGTCAGCTCTATCTATCCTTGTATAAATTATCAGGTGTTCCAGTCAGAGGGCTATACGCAAAGGTAGATTAAAGCATTAGGAAGGGTCCATGAAGAACGCATAAGACTGTGTTAAGGATATTTTTTTATTGTTAATTTCACGAGTAGCTATATGTACAGTTTGGTTAATTCGAAACGACTTTTTAAACCTCCGTATTTGCCGTTAAATGTTTAGAAATAAACTGAGCTTACAGTAAGTACGTAAACCGGAATTCCATATGATCACAATAAATGTAAATCCAAGTCATAGGCTTGAAAAGTGAAATAAAACTGGTCCCTTTCCCTCTTATCTCTAATATTATAACATGCGTTTTCACTATTGGCGGCCATTTGCATCCCAAATAAATGATCGTGAATTCAAACCCCGTGGTGGTGCACAACCTGGGGCTGGAAGTGGCTAACTGATGAGGTCAGATAAGCCAGGCATATCTCCTCCAGTCTCCTTTATTTCTCTTGGTAACGTCCTTTGGCATGTTAGCGTGATTTTTCATTAGATAAAGGCAGAGTCAATACTTGTATTGCTACTCGACAAGCCTTATTTATCCGCTACCATAACAGCACTCTAAATCTTCCACTTCCCTTCCTGAAGGAGTATGCCCATGAGAATGGCTTTGCTATAGATAAACCAGTGAATAACAGAAATTGAAGAGGTTCAAAGTTATTACATTGTCAATAAGGGACACCATGCAATGAAAATAAAACCTAAATGGATAGTGGGGGAGGGCGGGGAACAAGTAAAATATAAGACTTGCACATACGCATGTCACGAAGCGGCATTCAAAGTTGTGATCAGTCGTTGCTTGGCCCTAGTCTGTTACCTTTGTACCTGCTTACTGTGCTATAAGTTTAGATTCTGATTAGAATAAAGCCACAGCGTGGCGCCGAACGTGTAGTCCTAGCTCTTGGAAATAAGCAACTTTTGTTTCATGTGACAAGGCGAGTTTATAAAAATGGACAATTTGCCTAAAACCTCAGCAATTTCGAAAGAAGAGCAAAACAGTCGACAACTGGGTTATAACAACAATGCGCATTGGCATAATTAGATACGACCATCTTCAATGGATCACCTCGAAATTCCGGAAATGCATTTATTTGTGACCGTAAACATCAGGTGAAGGAGACGAAAAATGGACAACAAAAAACCCTATGAGTCTGTGCTTGAAAGCTTTCAGTTAAAACGGACATTTTCATCGAAAGAATCTCTAGGATTCTAGTATATTGATGGTCGCTCACTGTTAGGAGCATTTTTATTTGGAAGCATTCCTGAATGCATAGAGAGGCCAAAGTTACACATCAGTTATCTTGAGTAATATGAGTCTTGTCACAATAATAGTAGCACCAGGTAAACAGCAAACAGGCACGCATATTCAAAGAGAAGGAGAATGTTACCATATATTTTTTACAACTGCTCTTAAACAGTATGTTTCAGCTGAATTAAACGAAAAAAATAAGAGTTTTAGTAACAATCTAAAAAAGGTTATTCATTGAATCTTATTCAGCGAGTTTTAGATCTACCACAGTGTAAAACCGGAAAAAAATATTGAATAAAAATTATAACCCATAGACAGGTTTGGATTTCTAATAATCTGTTTTTAAACATATGAATTCTGTAAGCACGGCTTTTAAGCAAGCTTTGTCATTTTCGCACAAATTAAATTTAACGGCACAGTCATAAAGGCCCCAAATCTCTCAAATATTTTCCCTCATATGCTTACAATATCCAACTGAAGTCGCAATTACTCGTCAATGTGGGCATCAACGTGGGAAAAACAATACCCACACCTTTGAATAAAAACACGTATCCATCGAGATTAAAACAGACTTTGCTTATGAAATTTAATCGTCTTTTGGAGAAAAAGGGCCTCTTTTTATATTAGAATCGCTTTTGAAAACATTAAAGTGACCTGTTTCGTCATTTTAGACATGCTTAGAATTCAATAGGTATCAAGTAAGTCCCTCTTTCAACTTTTAATTTCCAAACCCCTCAACCTACGTTTCAGATAGACTGTGCTGCGTTTAAACCATATTTTATATAGCGAATGACTAATATGCTACTGATGAAATTGATCTAATGTCAAACAATGCATTTGAAAAATGAGGCTTTGTTAAGCTGATAGGAGCTATTAAAGATCAACAAGCAAACTGTTCCCTTACTGTTATTTACTTACCTGCCTAGTGTTAAACAAAATGGATGTTTTCGTTACTTGAACTTTGCCAAGGTCAGTTGGCTATCCCTGTTTAATCTGCCTTTAAATTCCTTATAAGCCCTGAGGTTGAAGAATTCAATCGAACAGGAAGGTGTTTGCCTGATTTGTATCCATCACGTTAACAGTAAGCATAAGACTTGGCGCAATAAAGTGAAAAAAAATACGCCAAAGATCAAAACTTGGTAAGAACGCCGAAAATAAGAATTCGTTCATGATATTTTTCGAAAGAAATTACTTTTTATATGCAGCGAGAAATCTCGCTAAATTGAGTGATCTCCAGTTGACTCGCTAATGTCGGGGAAATGGTGACAGAAGAGTTAGAAAAGACCGTCTTCATCCACCAGCAACCGGACTTTTGTTGCCTTACTTTGATAACGCGTTTGGCATTGTAACGAAAAGCCTGATTTAAGCCCTTCTTAATGTCTATTGCTCAATATTCTTAGGTTACCAATTCACTGGGGTGAACGAAGAACAGCAGGTACCATTCTTTCATGGTCTTTGTTAGCAAAAAGCTGTTAGCGATAACCGAAAACGGCAGTTTTCGAAAAGGCAAGGTCAACGAAAGAGTTATCAGTCTCCTTATTTCTCCGCAGCTTGCAAACCAAGTTAGATAAGAACTGTTTTCAAAAAGGCGAACATGCATGGCAACAGCACGTTGCTCCGAAGACGTTAATAAATCGCGCAACCGAGTAAATTGGTGCGGAGCCATTGACAGAAACTACCCACTGGCCAAAATGTATTTTATGCAGAAAGATCATGGCCAAAAGGTGTACTTTCCAAACGTAATGTATCATAACTCATACATGAACTGCCCTTGTAATCATTCAGATTAGATTGACCATTTTAATGAGGGAAAGCCAGCTTTTCAGCGAGCGGACGAAATATGCCAAGGGGCTGTACACACCTATGAAACGAATTAAATGCCAATGGCACCAAGCCTATCAGCCAAGCCGGAAGCAGGAGTGATCGGGAAATCATTGAGACCTGGGTCTCAGATGACAAACAGGTCAATCGACACATGAATGTGGTCCCAAAATGCAGAGCTCTGAGTAGCCACTTACAGTATTCGCTATAAACTGTGCCAATTTCTGCATCTATTAACTTTTTCCAAGGTAAGGGTTACAATGAAATTTGAGACTTTTGACAGTTTCTTTAATATACCTGAAGATATCCGATTCAACTTGAGTGAAGATGCAAGGACTTGCTTTTCTATGTAAAATATTATTTTCCGCATAAGTTGATTTAATTCCGCGATCCGTCTAAGCTTGCGATTGCAAGACAATAGGCTATCTATTTGGTCATTTTTTGAAATATTTATGACGCTTCTGTCTGTTCTGTTTCTATATGCCACAAAAGCGGAACTTAAAGATTACAAAAAATATATATTTCTGCAAGACTTACATTTATTTAGGCCTTCTTTACATTACATTCACAGTAACGTATGCTGTCAGTTTGCTTACACGCGAAGGTCACCCGTGCAGTCTAAACAAAATGCGATGAAACTTATTTGTTACTCAATTTTTGCGTCGAAGCTTCACAAGTTAGCTCCAGGTCATTTATAAAATATGAATCTCGAACGTTTCTGAAAATAAATGTCATTCATTCAACTGGAATTCTCTTAAATTTGAACGATTTTGGACAAAAGTTTCCAGTTCTGGAGGGAATATCTTCTATACTTGTTTTCTTATTTTGGCGTTCCTCTATAGTATACTTAACATTAATTAGCAGTTTTGTTCTGTCTTTCGTAAAGGCAAAGGGAATTCTTTCGATCTGAGACTATTTTCAATTTCGCCAAAGTTGATGGATACTTATCTTAATAAACTTGAATAAAGTGGTGATTTTCCCAACAAAAAGGCTTTCAACGAATTAAATCAAGTCAATGAATCAAAATAGCGTTACCAAAGAAATGCTTATGTACCGAGTCAAATTTCGTCATAAA
>JAYGXS010000009.1:10952439-10968686 GCA_036362985.1 Ligula intestinalis
AGCCGCTACTGTACTTACCGAACCGTTTTACACAGTTACTTCTTATAACTATCGCATGTTATGTTATCCTTTATCCGACCTCGAAAACTCTAATAACTTAAAAACTTGTTCCGGTACTCGACTAATCTTCTTTGTTAATCATACACATGCATCGCAGGAAAGTATTCACCTTCATTTGCAAATAAAAATGGCGAATACTGTTTTCAACTTTATTTTTCCGTCTTTTTTGGAGCACGAACTTGCGCTCAGCAATATAGTAAACGGTTGCAAAGCAGACTGAAGCATCGAGTAAATCTATACCAGAGTACATGCCAACCATTTTAAATTCTTTACACATTCAGAGAAAAATAATGAATTTCATATAGTAACAGGGAAGTCCTGCAAAGGGCAGTTCAGCTTGCACCTGAAGACCTTGCAAGTGTTTCCCAAAAAAGATTATGTTATTGCCTTTTAATCTTTAAGTAGAAGCAACATCTGACAAGCGCGGTAAATAAAAAGGCAGACTTTTTAGATTGCGTTTTTGTAAATAAATCGTAATAATTACCAAACGTTCCTTATACATATACACTTGTTTATGTCCAAAGGTGCTTCAAAAAGTTCGAAGAATTTCGCACACCGTGTGCGCAGAGAAGGTAGATCAAAACGTTTTTCAAAAATCTGTGTTTCCGAGCTATTACTTGAGCTCATTATAAGATAAAAACAGCAATAAAACAAGCAACCATACGTGAGTTCAGTGGTTGTTGCACGAATCTCTGACTGAGGATACTGTCCGATAAATAAATTGACTATGTCCTTATAGGAGGCCCAAAATTGAAAAAAGAACTGCTCAAGCCTTTCTCATTTATCCATTGGTTTCTTCCTGTCATTTGCATGTCAATTGAAATACATGTACATTGATTGGCCATTAACCCCACTAGAAACCGGTGATTATCCCTTATATATTTAAATTTTAGCTACAACAATGTGGTCAAAAGCGCACGACACTAGCGGTGATTTGTTGATATCCATTTTGTTTACATTTTGTGACATATTAAAGGAAATTTCGTCATCGCGTCAATAATTACAGTATTAAGCCACTACTTATTGCTTGTTATTCCCCGGTGTTGTTGGCTTTTCTGCCCTATTTTATTCATAGTAGGTGCATAACGCGTTTGCTGAAAACTTTGTAGTGATATTTTTAAAATAGAGCGTATTTATCTCTGTATTATTGGTCGTGGAAATGCATCCTTGTGTCAGCAAAATTAATCTTGTGACCTTCAGGTGTGGACAATCATCTCGTCCTACAGCCCATCATTTCGTCTTGCAGCCAGCTTGCGTCTGATTATTCACGAACCAGGCATGCGCTTAGTCTGTTTTGCGTTTGAAAGAGGGCAGCTTAGGCCCGGGATAAGATAAAGTACCCTCAAATACCCACTAGGATTTAACCGGCCTCTGCTCCTCATGACCTTGCCGTGCATGGTGGCTTCAATTAGGTGTGCAGTTCAGATAGTTTGTCTCGCGACCATGCCCCCAGCGGCGTCTTACATTACTATGCTTTATGACAGCACATGTCATACCATTGGGACGGGTTCTGTTTGGTTCCTCCGGGGGCGAACAGCGGCTTATGAACACTTCTGGATAGGAGATCCACAAAAAGAAAATCACTGAGATACTGCAACTCACATGCCCTTCCTTTCAGGTTGCTGTATTGAGTCTAGATTTGAACACTGTTCTCATCTACTGTGTTTTGTCAATCACTCAATGGTTTCAACGTTCAGATGGATAAATGGACGATTAAGGCGAGTTAACAGACTTCATCATCTTATTCTCTATTTGAAAACATGATTTTATAGTAAAATGTCTTAAAACAAACCAACTGAATCAAAATCACGCTAAGCGTTAGCGAGATCGCTAAGCGTGAGTTACGTTTATCCTGTTTACGTAAAAAAACATCTCAGTATGATAGGAAGAAGGGCGTATCCAGTCCACGTGACTCGACGAAAGAATTAGCGTCAGTAAATAGGCAAACATTGAGCCACCAAAATTGGGTTGTATGCATGTTATTCGAGCGTTCTACTTTTTTCGTGTTGTTAGCGAATTCTGCGTAATTAGTCCGTTAGTTGAATTTTCTATTAACGTTTTAAAAGAAATCTTTTTTTGGCCTTCAGCGATAAAAGTGTTCGACCGCACGTGCGTCAAGCCGGCATCCTGGTACAAAGCAGTTAGCCTGCGCTTGATAGACCGCACGACCTTAATTCTACTTTGAGTGCTTCTTGGTAGACTGAAGTGCTAAGCGAAACTTTTGATTATCAAACCACCTCTTTTGCGTCTGTACTCAGGCTTTTTGCGAACTGCGCACAAAAGACATTTTAAAAATTACAACTTGTCCGAAAAGGTTGCAGCTATGAAGAAATATAAGTGAAGAACTGAGAAAGTCACATCCTAGAATGCTTTCATGAGCAAGACGGACGCCGTGTGTCGAGTCAACTGGAAATTTTCATTCGATTGCAATGTTCCCTGCTTGGACTCTCGATGAAACCTGGGTTTTTATGCACTTCAATTCATGGAATGATCGGAATTTCGGAGATATTTCAAGTCACAGGTTGATAGTTATACCTGTGCTAGAAAAAAGTCCATCATACAGATTGCACCTATACGGTTATTGTTAAAGAAGCTACTTCCTTACTTTAATTTTCTAGCCATGTGTGTTATCATGGTTTTTGCTCGACACACATCAAATAAATGACCAGCGTAGATGGTGCTCTGACGCTGGCAGTGGGGAGAGAGTGTAAGGAGCCTAGCCTTACCAAATGCCAGCAATCTTGCAGGCTCTCTTGAGGCATCGTGCCTGTGGCCGAATGTCTCAATGATTCCCTTCTCACTTTTAACAGCCTCCAAGTTCATAAGCCTTCGCTGATGTCCACCCCCACTGCGATGACTTTAAATTCCTGGACCCGACACGCACGCACGCGAACTCACGCGCGTTCCCAACTGGTCGCAGTTCCTCAAGGACCACTTAGGTGCATCATGCAGTAGGTGGCCTTATTCCAATCATGCCGCAAGCGAACGTGCTCAACAATCACTTATAAGCAAGTGTAACATTCCAGAAATTGATTTGCACGTGGACTGATAAGGAGACCGCCAGTCAACACCATTGCTGGGCATCGCCCCAAGGTGGGACATGTATTGCGCTCTCTGCACACCAGTGGCAGCTGGCACCCGAGAAGACAAGTTCGGATTTTTTACACAATAAACTCTTCTTTCGAGCGGTCTCCACTTTTATGCCCTTCATATGGTGTTTTATCCTAGGGTTTTCAAAGCGCGTAATAAGAGTGTGACCTCAATAAAGTCACCGTTACGCTCATCACATTTCTTCACTATAAACAATTTGCTGCGTTTAAACCAATCACGATGCGCTATAAGCCATAGTTTGTAAGGTTTCCGACTGATGAAAAATGCGTATGGTGCGGTCAGTCCAATTCGTTTCGTACTCTGTGGAGTGACTGAGTAGCGAATTGGGATTCCATCTGCAATAGCTTCTTCCTAAAGGGGATTTTATGGCGCTCTTGATCAAATGAAATCCCAGCCAACCCATTCGATGTTCTATTTCGTATTGGTTGTGATGATATCCAGTGTGTGGGCCTCCGGTGTTCTGGGTTTGTCTTGATACAAGGCTCAGATAAGGGAGCAAGTGCTTGTGCGGCAGGTACAGTGCAAGTCTACTATCACTTCAAGCTTACTCACACACATGAAGTGGAACTTGTTTTATTGACTGGCAAGCTAAACTGGCGATAAGTCATGAAAAATGCAATGCAATACACGGATTGGGAGTCCAATAACGCTGTTGGCAGTAATTTCGCCAATAGCGGGCTCAGCGTTAGGCTCTGCGTAAGCCTTAGAGTTGGGCCATTTTCAGGGGTTGTATTCACCTTGCCTACTTTATGGTTCAGACTAGGATTGTGGTTTTTAATTAAGGGTAAGTTTTAGAATGAGTGTTAATATTTTGGATTATACGTTTGGCGTTTTAGTGTCAGCATTAAGTTATTAGTAAGTTAAAGGCCACAATTACTGCGCGATATTCTTTAATGCATACTAGGTAAGGGTTAAGGTTCATGGTCCACATCAACAGTTTAGTTAACTACAAGCTTTATAGATGGCTAAACTGCTTGCTACGTTTATCAAAATAACTTTATTTCGATAATATCTTTTTGAATCTCTCAGAAGCTGATATGTAGTATGTACAGATAACGTTGTAATTCCAAATATTTTTCTACTACCGAAAGTACTTTACCTTAGTCCCATTTTCGTGGTTTTTAATTCCATGATGTAGGCAGAACAAAAAAAAGGAATGATTGGAAGATACAGGCAAACTAAGGAGAATTATTAATAAGACAGTAAAACATGTAGCAACTCACAATTTTAGCTAATAACTCCACTAATTTATAAAAAAATTAAAAGTTATTATGAGTGTAGATTATGCGAACACCCAACCCCGGGGCTTGAACGTACGACATGTTATTCAGAAGTATAACGCTTTAACCAATGAACCTTGTGCTCGTTTTCATACCAAATAAGATCAGAAGAACTGAAACCTGTTGATGATCCTTTACCGATCACTAGCGAAACTCACTCATTCCGCCTTTCTTTTGGACTAATTATATAGTTTCCATGATTGGTGAACATTCCTTGGCATATACCAAATTCTTTTGACAATTGAAAACATATTTTTGATTGGATTCATTTCAGCTCTGTGGGCTGGAATAAAATAAGTTTCAAAACCACAAATGAAGAGGCTGGTTGCAGTCTAAAATGTATATTACACTTGTAAATGTCATTAATTTCGTACCTCCTTTTAACGATCGACTGGAGCATTATCCTGTAAAATAGCAATGTTTATTTTGCGCCGATTGATGCCGTTGTAATAAAAGGCATCTTCAACGATGTTCATGAACACCCTGCTATTAATGCTGTCCACCGCAACATTTGTCACTCGCCAAACATAATGGCCATCCAAATCATTAATTTTTACCACTTCTTGAATGCTACGGCCGGCGCAGTTTGTTCCTTCGGAAAGTGTTTTCCTCATATAAAAGCCTGCGTCGCCTTTACAGTTTTATCTCAAAACAAGACCTTATTACAGAAGTACGTTCTCTTCCAGAATAAAAGCCGGTATTCAATAAACTTTTTAGCACAAATAAAGCGTTTTCTAATAGGGTTTTTACTTAAAAATGGCTTTATTGTAGCCTCTTCCTGGTGCAATTTAAATCCCTGCATCCATTTTTTTATCACCTCCATAGAGAAAATCGACCGATGTTCCCTATGAATAGTCTTAATAGGCAGATAATGATATAATTATATACTATTTTTCTTTTCAAAAACGAAACATCGTGTAAGAGAAGGGCATTGACCTGATCCAAGGCATTTGCACCTAAGAATGTTTTTGTCAAGGTTCATTATCAGAATTTGGTTGAGTAAGAGTTGTACTACAGAAGTCGCCAAAGATCACGCAACATGTCGAAATATACAAAAGATCGATACTCTTTCATAAATCAGCATTGGCTCAAGTTGTGATACTGATTATCGTGTAGTCTATTCTAAAGGCATTTCAGTCATATATAGTATTCAGGCTTTTTAATGAGCTTCATGCTGACCAATAGCAGATCTTATGCAATATACAAACTGGCTACTTAAGTAGTATGCGTTTTATCATTTGTTTGGATTGCCTTTGTTAATTGAAATATATTTTCAAGAAATTATCTAGAAAAAAACTAATTTTTGTACTGGTTTGATGGCAAATTACGTCTTCTTTTAATTTTATGCTCAAAGAAAGCGTTGCTTTTGGTTTTAAAAAAATTGCTTAATTGCCGAATGATTTTCGAAACTAGTGACTGCCACACTTGAATTCAAGCTTTAAACACTGCGCACTGTGTAAATCCCCTTTAAGGAAGGGTAGGTTTTTGCCTAGAGTTTGAGGAAGAAATCACATAGTTTTCATAAAATATTAAAATAGATGCGGAATATATTTTATGCAGTAAATGCTACATTAATTAATTGATAGATAGGATGTATTATGAACAACCACATCACAATTTCAAAAAACCTTATTATTAGCAACTTTTTTTAAAACCCAAAGTTACCCTTTCTTTGAGTAGAACATTTAAAGAACGCGTTCTTAGCTATCAAACAAGTAAAAGAAATATTTTATATGTGCATGTTTTCGATAAGATATATTCGAATTTAAAAAGTTTGCAAAATCATTGATAAAAACTCAGATTTCTTAATTAGAAACCTTTTTTTATTACGTACGTTTCATTATTGGTTAAACCAAAGCTCGCTAAAAAGCCGGCATCCTTTTATGACTTAAATAACTTCGATATATGCTACACGATAATCAGCATCACAACCTGAGTAAATGCCGATTAACGAAAGAGCATCAATAGAAGTAGGGTCGATTGAGAACACTACAAATTGGTAGGTCTATACCCCTATTTCCAGGATGAACTTAAACTCTTCCAAAAAGAACATCAGGCATGCTAGTTAAGAATTTGCTAAGAAGGTAGGTTTCCAAATGCTTTGTTAATGAGTGAATTAGGTTTATCAGTCATTGGCTCACCTGTAAATATGTGACAATATAAAAGCCGTTATTTCTTTACCGCCCTTATCAAGCGAAAGCCTGTTTGCTTTAATAAACCACATCACAAAAAACAGAAAAACGCAGTGATCTACAAAATTCTATCCTCCAACGGTAAAATGTTTGCTCTGTTCAATATGACTTTTGGACTTAGTAGGCAAGTAAACGTTACAGGACAAGAAACGGGATACACGAATGGTGATTTCTCACATGTTTGGCGTCATTAGCCAGAACTGAGCATAATAGTGTCCTTGTGGATTGCTGTTAATTTTTTCCTGCCCTTGGTTGATAACTGGCGCTCCTCACAGGTGAGCTTCAAAGCACATCCCTACGAGTGAGTGCCCCAGCCGATAAGTCAAAGTCTGTTCAATAGCATTGAAGTTATAGAGAAGTGGAAGATGACTCGATTGCTAAGAAAATATGTTACTTCGCCTGACGTTTCGAAATCCGTCGCGAATTCATCATCAGAGTCATACTCACGCGCAATTTCGTCAACCGGTGCTTGCGCAAATGAGATGGCCAAAAAGTCGCACTGACGTCAACATTTGGCGAGTGATTTCGTACGTCAAAACCTTCTCGGAGGCTGTCAGCAGCCCTCTCGCACCACTTGGAGTTGGAGTCGCAGATAGGCCGGAAGCAACCATAATGCGTCAGTAATGAAACCGAAAGACCCACTACCACGGCAAGAAACATCTGGGGTCGTCTACAGGATCTGGTGCAGTTGCGGGCAAATCAACTATGTCGGAGAAACTGGCAAACTTCTCAAGACGCGAATTGACGAACAAGCGACAGCAGTGTGGTGAAATGAAGCCAATTTTCAAGTTGTGGCTTATTCGACGAGACCCGGCCCCACATTCATCTTTAGTGAAGCCGAAATATTTCCTAGAGGTGACAATCGAGTGAGCTGATTAATTCTTGAATCATGGTTCAGGGGCTTCCAATCCATCAACAAGTGCAAGGATTTGATCAATCCATATTTCGTGCTCAGTCTTAATTTGGTTGAAGGAAATCACCGCTTGGGAACACGTAAGCCACCACATCATCTCGCACCAACACCAAAAGGCTAGCTGGTCATTCCTGATGCTGTGTATTAGCGCACACTAACAAAATTGATCGATATTTCTGTTCGATTAAATTTTACGATAGAACTCTGTGCACAAACAAACTTTTTCTGCTACTGTTCTATGATTTCGTTTCTGATAATGAATTGGCGACGGATTTAGAAACGTCAGGTGAATAAACATATACTCCCAGCGATTGAGTTGACCTTTACTTTTAAATTACTTCCTGGGACTCGCATGTTCGCTTTAAATTGCAAATTCAGTTATCCTTGCAGAACATTCATCTGCTTTTTTACCTTTTGTTTATTTGTGGACAGCCTTTTGGCACATGTAGAACTTATGTTGACTCAGGAACTGAGGTGAACAGTCTTGATCATATATCAGTAACTATTGGAAATTGCCAAACCAAATTTATATTGGCAATTAGTAACTATGTCATGGTGTTTTGTACCAAGCTTCCTCATTCACAATTTTATACCATTTATTTGTCTGCGTCTCTACCATAATAATAGAAGGACTCAAGATTTGAAAAACACAATATATGCTACTGCACCCAGAGCGCTTTCGATAACTTTGTTTCAAACGCCGAGGGCAAAGCAAATTTCCCAAGGTAGATTGATGCATCGATATTCGACTTTCGTTCGTAGATTCTAGTTTATGGCACATTCAGTTAAGTTACTGGCAAATTTATACAGATATTCGCATGCAGAACATAGACTGATGATTGGAAACGACGAAACATATACTGTTGCCCCTGTGGCGTTGAGTGTCTTGCAACCAAACCTTGGCCCTTCGTCAAGGTTGCTAAGTGGACGATTTTGAAAACGAAATATGGTGGAATTTTCTTTATTGCGACAGTGATTGCGAAACATATACACACGAACCGCTGAACGCTAACGCATGACAAAAATGAGCAAACGTCGCTTATGTTTGCATAAAATTGATGCAAAAGCATTTCTTACCAATATGAAGCCATGTGTATTCTTGTTTACCTAAGACGAATAAAACGTAATGATTGTTTTATATTTTACACCTATCAGCATTTTATGAACATATATACATCTTTTAAAATAATTGGTCTTCTAAATCCGCTATAACAGACGTTTATTAAATATATGCTTCGTATTTTAGCTTACAATCTGAACAAATCAAAGAATGCTCTTCAAGCATGCGTTGCTCGTATTTAAAATTTTTTTACCTTGGTCAACCCCATGTTTACTTTGCATGATAACTATGTTTTACCTACTAAGCGTATTAACATTTTTAAGGCTATATAGAAATACGATTTTTAATTTCCCAATACAAGCGGACATGCGAGTCCCAGGAATTTAATTTACTTTTTCGTCCGACGTTTCGACCTCAGTCGCGGATTCTTTATCAAAGATATCACGAGACATCAGACCGGTTTCTGTTACTGTTTTCTGCTTATGTATCTGATGCAGAATTTGCGATTGATGTCTAAAAGTCAGGCGAATAAAATCTTGTCTTCCCCTTATCAATTAACCTTTAGTTTTGGGTCCTACCTGGAAGCAGTTTTTAAAAAAATTGTAAGGCTTCGCACAACCCATTCGTTAAATGCACGCGAGACACACTTCTCTCTGCTCCGAGTTCTGGACGCCTGCACTAACCCTCCATTTATAGTACGATACTATCGCTTTCGTGCTGACAAACTATGAATGTAACCTTTTTAGTCGACTATATTTCCTTATCAACTTCTGCGTACATACGGAAGACTGCCACCGGACATGCTGCGCGCTTTTAGCGAATAAAAGCACGCATTGGGTCCACTGCTGAGATTTTGTTTCTGGCAAGTGGTTCGTGCCGTGTCAAACAAGTCGCGAAGTACGTGCCTGTCTAAGCCGTCAATAACTAGGCTAGGCACATAACATATCATCCTCTAGATACTGCCATTTCTTCGCGCTCTGTCCTTTTGAATTATCGTGAGACCCTTATGAAATAATATTTTTAAGGACGTTATCAGACAATTTAAAATGACAAACTTATTAACTTCAGGTCAGTAGGAACTGACGAATTTTAAGGTCCTCATACAGAATTATTATATTTTTTAATTTATAGTACCTAAGATAAACGTGAAAGCAATCTCTACGCGGAAAGTATTTAGGTGACGAACCTCATATAACATGCTGACAAAAAATCCGTTTATTGTGGTGAGTTTCCCGATTCTTGAAGAAATATTATATTTCTGACTTAAACATGAATAAATATGATAAAATGTTTTGCAGGCAAACAACTTGCATTAGAAAAAATGGGATGTTTGTATGTTAAACGCGTGCTCAGGTTGCCACGTGTGATTAAACACCAAACCCAGTGTAGTTTTCCGAACAACTTATGATACAAATGCATGTATATTATATTGTCGAAATCAAGAAATGTCAAAATCGCCATTTTATTTGGCATATTGCACATATTTAAGGACGCAAAAGGCTGCATTAAGCATACATCTTTTCTTTGACGAAATTGGTCAGAAATTAATAAAATCTTTAAGTTGCGTGTCAAAACCGAGTACTTCTGGTTTTGAAAGTATAAGAGTAACATAACATTAGAGGGATGATTTTTGAATATATTCCCCTACTGAATGGTAAATCGGGAAAATGTGGCTATGAGAATCCTCATTTTTGGCGTTAAACTAAGGACCATTTTAGCTGTAACAATTATGTCATAAAGATAAGTAATAAATGCGTGAGAATTTTGTTCTTTTTAACAATCGGACAACTAGGAACGTAAATAAATTGCTATATGTGAAGCCGATAAAAGCTCTTGCTTTCCTCTGTAACGCCCTATGCGAAATATGTCCAGACCGCTTCCGTCTGCAGTTGTATTTGAATAAACACGAGAATTTTAAATGAAATGGACAAATGGTAAGCAATTATCGAAACATAAGGTATATATTCGGCTACTATTTTGGCTAATTGCAGTGTTCTAGTGGACTCATAAGGCACAGAGCATGCAGTGAAATTTACTACAATATAAACGTGATTTCGAATTCCCTACTTTCCAGCAGAGAGTTTGTGCTTAATTTTCAAGGGAGTCAAGAACCAGTCAGACGTCCATACACATACGCACGTCCATCGCACACGCCATAAAACCATTCCATTTTAATTTGGGCGCATTTTTGTTCAATGTCTTCTCTGTTTCTAAAGTATTTAAAATATAGTGCAGTCAGAAGTACTAAAATAAAATGATACTTCTGAATATGCTTGCATTCTGTAAATACTAAAATTATAATAAACCTCAAAGTTACAATTGCTCAAAATGTCTATACATTTTTTTGGGACACCATGTAAAAAGTTCTCGAATTGATCTCAGGTATGCCTTTGGCTCCTTTCTTATTGGTGTTCATTGTCTTCGGCATTGCGTTTTCATGTTTCAATAAGACTATTAAAATTACCAGTACGATTATGTGTATGAGAAAAAAATGCCCAAAAACTCACGAGATCAGTAAATTATTTTCAAAATTATATCTCATCATATATTGGTCACACAAGACAGCACCATTCCAAAAAATAAGGGAAAAAACCTCCCTGCATGGCTGAGAAATAGTGAAGTCAGGAGCATAAACAGCTCTATTCTAGCGCACTTGGTTAATTTCAGCCATCGGGTGGACGCCAACGAAGCTTTCCGGGTGATTAACAGGGCCTCAACAAAGTGTCTGGTTAAGCGTTTGCTAGCAAAAGCAGAAGCGACCTCTATCAGGCTGATGTAGCGCGCGCTATGTGCACACAAAAGAACTTCCTAAACGCCCTACATTTGACCTGAACCACAGTCACTTAGCGGCATGCAGTCATCCAAACTATGTTTGTCTCCTTACCCCCCCCCCCCCCCGCCGCCACCCCCTACCTCCTCCCCTAGACTGCTACATCAAACCTTACCCTTACAACCAACCTTCGCTTATCGACCCTTACCATCCATTCCCACTACTCATTTGTCCGAAAAGACGAACGCGTTTAAACTCGCGTCCAGTTTCCATATAAATGTAAGGCCTGACGAGAATTTGCCGAAAGTACACATATACTTGCCAAACCGGACTTCTGAATTCTTATTTTGGAGTTTTCATATACAAAAAGCAAAAATCACATTTCGGAATGAAAAAAAACCATTCACGTCGCATGCATTTGCATGAATAAGAAAGAGAAATTGTAGAGGACAGGACCAATGTTTTAATTGTCCTGAGCTTTCGAAGTCTTGCAGGAGACCACCTTGCTTTAAGAGTTCCAGCGCTCAGGACATTTAACACATTTATCCGCTACTCAACAAGTGTTTTTCGTTATCTATAAAATCATGTTTATGGGCAAGTTATAGTAAACAGTGAAAATGTGAAACAGTTTGTCACTCTTTTAAGCAAAATTTTAAATGTTGTTGTATTTGAAAACCCCAAACAATTTGAAAGACGTTTAGTGGAACAGAATTTATCTCAATATTTACCTATTTGTACGTTGACTATTGCACTCAAATGTATCGTTCAATGCATTTGTCGCTAATTGGACTGTGCGGCTGTGAACGTCTGAAACATTTTATTCCTGTCTCGTCCCTATATGCAAAGTCTAGTGAGAATATGTCAATCTAAGTTCTACTCAAAAAATAATGAATAAACGAAAGGTAAAACTGCCAGCGTTCATGCAACAAAGTTTAAAATCATACGCATACTTGAGACTGTTTGGTAACTAAACATTGCGCATTTTGTGAAAGAGAACATCTTCGAGAAATTCATTTAAGCTGTGCTACTTTTTTACTTGATAATTTTATGATCAGGCTTTTACTATTAACTTCACTTGGCAAAACGTACCTTTCGCATTTTCGAAATGCTTTGTTGCTTTAATATAGAAGTGCTTCTACCCAACGTTATGTCATTCTATAAGCCACAATATGCCTTCTTTTTAATCAGTCGTTTCTTTATTTCTGTAGGAAGTTGTGGGAATGCAACGTTTATTCTTTTGCATTACGTGGATCTTTAAATGAAATCCATGATATTTTTTTGCTTAAGGCCAACTGATGTATTTTCTACACTCTTCTAGATAGATAATGACAAGCAACTTGAAAAGTGTATTTATTTAGTAAGGCTTACGCAAGATTCTAGTAAATCTGACCGTTTGGTAATATTTTGCAGTTAACGGCCTTTTTTTTGTAGTATGGCCCAGTTTTTACAAGGGTTATAACTTTTGCATTTTTGAGCACACTTTTCAATATAAGCTTAGCTGGTTCATATTTCGCATCATCGCACGTCACATTAGCTGGATCGTACCACTTCATAGTAGCATTTTTAATGCAACACTTATCTTTATGAAGTTTCCCTTCGAGTATGACAACTTTGATTTTAATGAAGCACTTTAATTGTACAATATTTCAAAATAAACTTTTTTGGTGCACATTTTGCCTTTGCGTACAGCAGAAAGCTTAATGCAGCACCCTTAAAGTGCACTAACTCTTTCTCCCAATGCTCTCAAACATGCAAGCTTAGCAATCAGGAATTCACTGAGCAATTCAAAATCAGACAGCCTATAATTTTTCGCGTCGAGCATGACCTTAATTCCTAAGACACGACCTGTCCGCTTATTTTATTACCAGCATGCTTTTAGTTGACTCAATTCCTCTCCCTACTGGTGGGCGCAAGCTATTGGTCAAGCAGCTTGCAGTTTGCCATATAAATGCGCACGAAAATTACTGCAGCACGAAAACATCCCGCACGTCATCCTTCAGAACACGTTCAGCCAGCATGAGATTGGGTAAAACATAGCCAAATAAGCATGTATCCCACAACAAGGCACTACTCAAACAAGTTGGACTATATCAGTAATGAACGAAGACAATCCGTCATTCCGACGGGCAGAACTATCCGCCGGCACACCTTTGAGGCGGAGACAGGAAGGCGAGCCTCTAGACAACTGTTTGCCCTGCCAGGTTCGCTGTCTGAAAAGCCGGATTTGCTGTCATCAGTGCTGTGCGGGCTCAAGAAGGGCGCGTTGAAGTCAAGCTTCCTGCTCTCCATGGAAAAGAACTGGACCCTGCACAGCGAGCTACGGAAGACGAAAGCCTTCATTAGCCACCTGAGGGAGGAATTTGATAAGACCAGCGCCTGGGACCTGCTTCGAAGCCAGCGTATTCTGCAGTCCATTTGCCGCAGGACAATGATGTACCTGCAGGTGATTGCGGTGCAGTACTGTGTCGTGCCAGAGAATGTTAACACTGCGGGCGATCAGGAGGACGTTAACAGTTTTACGAGGGCGCTGTACAAGGGATCAGTGATTACTAGTGCGGCTAAAGAAGTGGAGGCCAATCGGCAGTGGCAGGAAATGTTTCAAAGTAAGTGGAGAGTTTCGGGCGTCAGGCTCAATTGCCAGCTAACAAAGGCCTAGCGCTCTAAAAGATAACTTCATGAACACCTTTAGTTATTTCAAATTTGGCCAATAGCGTACATCTATAAAAAATATAACTGCGATCAATATATTTTTTAGAAGGTGGTAATAACGCGACGCCTTATTGTAATTGATGCTCAGTGCACTCCGTAATTTTTACTGCTGTACTGACAGAGATTATTTGAATATTGGTCTATTACGTTGTGCCTATCTTTTGCTAATAAGCCGTCGCAAAAATGCAGATGTCAGACTTAGTTAGTATGCTTTACATATATTCGTTATCTTATAATGAAAAATGTGTACGCGTTTATCACTGCCCCACGTGTCCGCCTGTATAACGCACAATAAACGACAATTACATATCAAATCATATATTTGGTGGATAGCCTTGATCAATCTTGAACAGAAAACCATTTTTAATTATTTCCTAGACATCTTAATACATTCCAGGACCTCATATCTGACAAGCCAATGTCTTTTTCCTAACTCCGAACGCATACATTGCAAAATAAATTAACATCTACACAGCAGATTTTTTGAAGTATTTCAGACGTTTGCAATAACAAGCAAGATGTGTCACTTATTGACAAATCAGAGGCGGTTACCTTTTATTAAGAAACACTTAATTGAATTTAAAGCCGAAGGTCTCATGTAAAATCTCAGGGCTTGTACAATTAAAGTAGGAGCTTGATATCAAAGCACATGTGATTCATTAGCAACTTCTTAGTACATATTAAAATGAAGCATTTTCTTTATTTCTGCATGTTTCTGTGTTATAACCTTCAACGAAACGTGATCCAGTTGCGCGAGATATATCAGAGATTGTCAATAATAAATAGCTTGCAAAAATATTTTTCAGTGTTTTCTAGTTCATCAGAAACTGAACTTTAAATCGAAACTGCCTCATTTAACGCCATACAATATCAGAAGAAAAAAAACAGCAAGCACAATATGAGCAGGTACAACTAGAAAAAAACAATTATGTTCCAATCTCAAAATTGCCTGGGAACAAAAATAGAAACGTGTGTCCGTTGCACAAAATACGGGTCAAAATTGTACATGCAGATGCAATACTATTAGCCTCAGCAAAATGTAGAAGTTCACTTGTGTTTTTTAAATCAGAATTTAAACTCAATAAAAACTCTTTTGGATAGCGTTTTCGTAACTGTTCCTTCCTGTTCGCTCAATGCCATATCTTTTCTCAGAAAGAATCCCATTATGCTGTTTTGTCCTCATACAGGAATGGATTCGGAGGAGGTTCGTGCGTACATTCAAAAGCTGACCAACGACAATGACAACATTATCGTCCAAACAAAACGCCTTCATAGTGAACTGCAGTGGCTCTCATCTCGCTACGCCATTCTACAATATCAAAACATATTTTTTCGGTTTCTGCATCTAAGACGCTCAGTAAAATCAGTGATTTATGGAGAATTGGTCACCGAAATTATGCAAGTTCTGTGGTTTACAGCTTGGATTTATATTTTTGCTTTGACCACACCTGCAACGGCATTTAAATGCAATTGCAAATGTGGCAAATGCCTGGTTTTACGTGATTTATCTACTGACCACTTAACAGTAGACTGGAACATAAAAGTAAATAAAATAGAATATTTAACTTCTCTCAACGTTGCGAGCCGTTTTCTTCTATCCCTTTCGGTTTCCTCATCATAAAACCCACAAGTGAAATCTTACATTGGCATTCGGGTCCATACTACTTCAAATTTTAGAAAGGGAATGACCCTCAAACTACCTTAATGATTTGGGAAGTACACGCTTCAATTTGATAAATGGCTTAAAGTTCATGTTTCAAAATGACCGGTGGTGCTTATCACAAAACTAAAGTCTGGACATTTTATTCTCGAAACACGTGTTTTCAGCAAATCTTAATCAGATCAGCACACCTGCGGGGAAAGTGAAGACCATAAAAATGGACAGGGTTAATAAGGGTCCCTTGCTTACAAATCATCGTTTTCACGCTGCCTGCATAGGGAAGTCGTCCTGTGGAGGTCCTCACCCTGAGGTAGGAAAAAGGGAAAGGAATAAGAATAGGTTGTGAGTGTTTGTCATGCAAGTTCTGTGGTTTATAGCTTGGCTTTATATTTTGCTTTGGTCACACCTGCAACGGCATTTAAATGCAATTGCAAATGTGGCAAACGCCTGGTTTTACGTGATTTATCTACTGACCACTTAACAGTAGACTGG
>JAYGXS010000009.1:10968696-11048452 GCA_036362985.1 Ligula intestinalis
AACAGTAGACTGGAACATAAAAGTAAATAAAATAGAATATTTAACTTATCTCAACGTTGCGAGCCGTTTTCTTCTATCCCTTTCAGTTTCCTCATCATATAACCCACAAGTGAAATCCTACATTGGCATTCAGGTCCAAACTACTTCAAATTTTAGAAAGGGAATGACCCTCAATCTACCTTAATGATTTGGCAAGTAGACGCTTCACTTTGATAAATGGCTTTAAATTCATGTTTCAAATTTGCCGGCGGTGCCATTCACCAAACTAAAATTTGGAAATTTTAATCTCTTAACACGTGTTTTCAGCTAATCTTAATCAGATCAGCACACCTGCGGGGAAAGTGAAGACAATAAAAATAGACAGGGTTAATAAGGGTCCCTTGCTTACAAATCATCGTTTTCACGCTGCTTGCATAGGGAAGTTATCCTGTGGAGGTCCTCACCCAGGGGTAGGTAAAAGGAAAAGGAATAAGAATAGCTTGTGAGTGTTTTTCATGGGCACGGTACGTAACGTGATAATAACTGTCAGTTGCCAAAGTGGAGGAATGTCACTAGAACATTGGGGCAATATGCAATCGGTGTTCCTTTGGTTCCTCTCCCCAGCGCTAGCATCTATCCACGCCAGTCTCTCTATGCGGGCTGCATTAAAACGATGAGATGGAATAAAAATCCGCTTATATATCCTGTCGAACTATACGATTTTCAGTATCCCTGCAATTTTACTGGAGTGACGATGAATTGCCGAAAACCTATTTTGGCCAAAAAACTTTCCAAACTCAACATGAGAATATTTGCAAAAAAACCAAAATTATTGGCTGAAAAACTTGCAATCTGCAAAGGCAGTTACAAATATCTACAACAATGATTTATACGTATCCTAAAGCCATCATATTATCCTTTATATTTTTTAAAGCTGTGTGTTTGCCGTTATTATATTCCTGCGTATCAGTTTTCAGATTATTGATGGCTGAACTATGACATTTGTCTAGATCTTTACTATAGGCTTTTCTTAAGACTTCGAGAAATTCAGAATTCATGATTTTCTTGTCTCCTTGGTTTATTTTTGAAAGAAAAAACACTCAAATAAATCTGCTGCAATAAAAATTATGTGGAGGAATATGTAAAGTGATAAACATGTGGTCTATGCAACTTAAGTGGTTACAACACGAAACGTTTAAAATGAATAAGGCGCTTAAAGAAAATGACAAATGTAACTTTTAGAAACGTAGATTACCGGATGAATCAGGTATTTTTCGTGTCACCTTTACTAATAAAAATTAAGAAAACATACAGTTAACTTAACCACTTACTGTCACTTACTTGCTGTGACATCGAAAAAACAGTCGCCGACGATGACAAAAAATATTTTTATTTAAATTTGCAAACTCTAATCAAATATCTGCGCAGGCATGTCTCGTTAAGTAAAGTCAGTCAAATTTAATCAATATGTCTTGATAAAATGCTCAAAAACAAGTTGAATAGATAATTAGTTGACATTAAAGAAAATACTCATTGAAACTTTGTTGTGCAATTCTTTCGAATTCAGATGTAACGTTTACGGTCAGTAAATAATTCGGTAAAGTAATTTCAATTTAAATTTTATTCTATGTGGAAATTATGACACTACAGCTTACGTTTGATGGGGCTTTATTACAATCCATTTTTAATAGGAGGCAGAGATCCATGGTTAGCCCCGTTGTTTTGATGTATTATGGTATACTTATAGTTTTTTTCACATCTAGCACAGCATGGCACCTCCATAAGTGCTAAGTCTATTTTACCCCGTGTCTCAAACAAAGTTAGCTGCATGCATTAGTTTAAAATCTGTCCATAACTTTATGTTTATTATATTTGATTATCAGTTGAACATTCATACACCCGTAGTGCACTACAAGAAGGAAAATTCTATTCTCTCTTTCCTCTTATACGTTGGTCAATTTGCCTTAAACAAAATGGCGATGATTTATTTCCTTAAAGCATGTGCATTGTGGTCTGACTAACTTCCAATTAGCTCGACAAATTAAGACACCTGAAATTTAAAGAGAACAAAAGTATCTTAATAAACAGAAATACTCAGGCACCCTTAATTAATTATTATTTCAAAGGTTTAAGCCTTTTGGATCCAAGTGAGTGCCCGTTATCCGCAGGTTGGCCTGTACTGACTACGATTCTAGCTACATCCGGCGCAAAGCCATTTTTAATTAGTAACAATATCACTGTTGCGTTGAACACAGTGTATCGCTTGCTAAATTAAATCAAATTTTGCAAAATTTAGTTGAAGGGTCTCTCAAGATATCTATCCCCTGCCCAACTGTTTAACGTATTTTGTTTTAAAAAAGGTATTGTTTCGCTATTTTATATTAATATGCAATTTTGGTGAAAATGATCAAAAAATATTAAATTTTGTACGACTATGATGGTTAAAGTATGCTTACCTAGACTAAAATTCGATAAACATAATCTTCTGTCGCGCAGGATACGAATGTTAATTGACGGAAATCTGACCTAACAGTTATCCTCTATTACATTATTTAAAGATTTCCTAGAAGTTCAAGTTGACTTTCACATTGAAACTTAAAGCCAATGGATGTAAACTTTTAGGAGGATCACCTTTTGACTTCTGAGAAGAAAAAAAAAGAGTTGAATGGACGTAGTTGCAGCCACATTTTATCAGCTGATTCACAAGCTTTTTGGGTACATCCAGCATGTTCCAGGGACCCGTTACCTCTGACCGTTTGATTATCAAAACCAAGGCACCTAAATAAAACCTTAATAAACAGTCAGATGTCCTGCAATAGCAGCTTTTTCCGACCGTGGACATCAGCCTGTATGTGAAAAAAACGCAACATACCACTTTCTTTTTGCGGGCGCCATTCGGTACACGACGTTGCAAGTTCATTATTCCATCTTTGCTGGCTACCCTGACATCGGCTTTGGCCAAATTTAAGAACGCTCTCGATGCAACAGTTGCCTGTACTTAATTTACAGCATCGATCAGCATCTATTCGACAACAACGCTCAACTGTTGACGTAAAAATGTGTACAAATCGCGATATGTTTCTCCACCTTCTTTTTTTTCAAGGATTGTAATTTTTAGCGACTGTCGTGGTTTGAGATGCTTTATCCGCACCCTTAAGGAAAATATTTGGTCATTTGATTCCGAACAACATTATTGTGAATAATATGTTAAGTGACAGGGAACCTAAACTGAAGTGCCAAAATTCTAATTAAAAAACGTGCTCATTAACCGATAAGCGTGCGAAGTGATCATTCCGTATGTCACATTCTACGATGACGTTATTAAGATGGCTGCTTACTGTATGTTGTTTGTATGTTGTTGTTGTTTTTGACATTTGTATATGACAGTGCATTTATGAAACCTCTCAAACCATCACTTTTTTAATTGCCAATCTTGGTCGCTTGCAGGAACTAAACTTCACCCCTCAAAATCTTCCTCCCAACTGACCTCAGCTGAACGGCCAAAGGAGAGAGTTTTCGCTCACTTTCTTTTAATGTCGAAATCGGAATTATCGCCGGATAAATGGCAAGGAAACTGCTCAACGCACAAACTCTTTTTTTTTCTCGTTGGCTAACGGCTGGACCTCAACACATTTTGTAAAAAATCCCCGATTTGTTACAAAACTTATCGGTTTTACTACTTGAGTCTTTTGAAACAGTACAAAAAATACATGACGCCTGATCTTGACAAAAGCGTTCCCATTTCCTTACATGAATATCAATATGGCAATAGATATACGAGCGTATTTGATGTTCGATCCCGCTTTCTGACTTTTTAACTTTGTCTGAAAATCGGGCTTAGATTGGTCAAGGAAGAAAAGGTACGAAGATGACATGGACGTCTAGTTCGACTATAACTCAGTTAAAGTCAACGTCGTTGCACCATCCCCTCGTGAAGCATACGGTAAAAATCATCGAAATAGATGGTCAAACTGTCGTTTGTTTGGAGCCTGGGTACAATTATCTCTGTTTGAGGCAAACAGAACGATGCAGTACTGCAAGTCCTGCGTGAAACATGCATGAGGAATTTTAACTTGGTAATTACGCATGTGTGTGGGCAGTTTATTTTGATAAACTTAGTAAATTTTTATAGCTAGAAATTCTTTAGTTTGGAAAAATGCCCGGTTCGCTTAATTTATGCAGCGTAATAGGCACTTATTTAAGCAAAGTCAGGAGAAATTTTTTATTGGAGAGATTTTCCTACGCTATAATGTATGACAGAACCAAAAGTTTGATTAATATGCGTTGTGCTATGGAAGAATTCCAAAATAAGTAGAACAGCTTCAAAAAATTGTCCCATTCAGAAATGAAAATGCCGTCCGAAGCTAATCCACTAGACGTGAAGCCAAGTTAAAGCATAGAACATTATGTTTAGCTAACGTGTGAAGCTTTTTGCGCGTACTGCAGTAAGCCGGACCGCTGCCCTTGGCGTTTAAGCAGAGTGTCTGCGTATGCTATCGCGAATGTTTGTGATAAACACCATATGAAATGTAATTTATTCAGTAAAATATGTTTTTTTTTCAACGGTTTGTTCCGCTTATGCGTTTTTTAGAAACGGAACATATAACAGTATGATATATTTCAAAAAATTGTCATATATAAGGCCATTTTTGCGTTCCCAAGCTTACAAAATATCAAGGGACTAATCCATGTGACATTATCTCGGTAGAAGTTAATTTTCACGCAACGTGTCAGCTGAATACATAATAAAATCAATTTTGGAGAGGTAAGCTATTATGGAAGGCTTATTTATTAATCTAAGTAATCACAATATCCGAGTTACCTTGCGGACGTTTCGCAAACTCAACAGTGTTGTTTGCTGTTTTGGCCATCTTTATAAGAAATAATATGCAACTATCTTTGTGTTTATCTTATTTTAAAGGGATTGATGTAAACGTCGAAAAGAAGCGCAAGTTATCAACTTATCGATCGAAAAATTGAAAACGAGCGAAATGATTGCAGACTTCATTCCACGCTATTCACTATATAATTATCCGCTTATGGTAATATGTAGCAAATATTTTGACTAGAGAACAGTTCTATTTTCATTAAGAAAGTAGTTGTTTATGTTCTTAATTTAACGAAATATTTAAATTGGTTTTCCTCATTCATAGCAAATTTTTAAAATTCCAGAAATTGTTGATTATCGAGAAAATTTAATTGTTCTTATCAAACTTTTAGTTCTTATTGCATGTATTTTAATCTCGAAATTTGCCTTTTGTTGTTTTATTATTATTTATAAGTTTTGGCTACTGCTTTCTTGCCGGTAAGCGAGTAATTGTCAAAGCTTTACAAACGTAGGCACAATGCGTGCATGCCTCCTTGCATTCAGCGATATGAACCCTCAACATAGGACGAAATATAAAATGAGTCAAACAATCGAGACATTTTATTCTCACTGACTTAGATTTTATGATCTTTTTTATATCGGCGATACCCATTCATTTACGATTTTCTCCATGTAGACCGATAAAGCAACGAACCCGTGGTGCAATGTTTAAGTGTTAAACTTGATTAGCAAAGCTCCCAGGATCGACATTTGGGCGCTCCAAACCTTGATATTGGGTATGCCTGGCTAAGACGGCTAAAAAGCCAGAATCGACTATTCCGATCCCCTGTTTGCTTTTTTGGATCCGTTGCATGCGTAACATTTGCGCAAGCTTTTGTATCCTCTGATAGAAGTCTCATATAAGAAAATCTCAGATGACCGGGAAACCACCGTTTGGCAAAGCTGATCATTACTACTTAGTCAGCTACGAACGCACGGACTCCCAAAGTTGATTTTTATTGAAGGCAACCACATTGTTTTCCAAATAAGTTTTGCACAAACGACCGTTCTTGAAGGGCGGCATAGGCTGGCTTATAAATAATAATAAAGTTAAATGAAATAGTTAAGTTTCACTATAAACTCACATTTTGGACAATACCTCTAGTATTCATTACAAACGTATAGCTGCATGTAAATGTTCCAAGCTATCCGTTGTGCATACAAATGGAAAAATGATCCACCATAATAATAAATGCAAAATAGCAGTACCTGATTAAACGGAAGTTTCCCTTTAAGATAGTAAGGTAAGCTAATTACTTCCAGACATTATGACAGCCTTTTGTTGTATCCTAGTCTTCTCAATGCAGTTATTTAGCAAAAATGATTGATTAGGCAAATGCTCGCATCCCAGGTGTGTGCATAGGTAGACAAAAGTTTAATCGATGATCAGTATAATCGTTTTCTTTCGTCTGAGCTTTCGCACTCCCATCTCATGCCTAAAACTGCCTGCAAAATTACACACGACAGACTGGACGCATGCCTCGTTCCCGAACACACGGATATAAACTCGTTGAAAGACGGGGTGACGCATTATCACAAATGGCTGCTCACATATGCAAGTAGAATCACGAGTTTGACTTCGCAGCAGCGAAGGTAATGGCCCACGCCACCAACAAGAGGGGCCTCGGCTGAGAACTCAGTCAATCGATTTATCGATCTGGCGCAGCATATATTTTCCTGCACAAGCATCTGCGGGCTTAGTTCACTGGTTTTTGATTGGCTGCTGCTTCTTATAACTGTTGCTTTTTTTCGTTGACAGCTCAGACGAATAAAACTACAGAAGACTGTTCTTTGACCTTTGCCAAACTATGTATTTAATAATTCAAAGACGACTTTCGATAGGAATGAGACGCGATCTGCTCACAGAGGTCAAATGCAAATGCACTAGCTGCTGTTAGGTTATTTTGGTAAACATTGCCAAATTCAAACGCCCTTAGAGCACTTAACAAAAGAACTACCGTATAAAAGTGCGGAATCCATTCTGCGTCTGTGAATGCCGTTATGGCCGAAGATATCCTGTATGATATCGATGAACTTGTAATAGTTTCCTTGGCCCACCGTAAGGTTGGTCGCTCTCCGAAATTGAGAACCATCCAAAGCATTAGCTTTGGCAGTTCTCAAAAGTGCATTCTTCTTTTTACAGCCAATATCGGCAAGTATTCCCTGTGAATAATCTGAATAGGCATTTCATCATACTTTTTTGAGTTTACGAGAAGAAAACATCCTCATCCTGCATTTCGTGGCTCTTTCTGTTCTGCCTGACCTTTTTGCGTGTGGTTTGAGCATGAATAATGCGTTACGGATTGGCAGTACTATTACTGAAAGAACGTGCGAAAGATTCACGCGGTACTCATTTTCTTGCAAGTTTCCCTATTCATTCACCCTCAACTGCAGCAAAAAGTATCTGGACCTTTATTGTGTACGGTGTCTCCGAAAAAAAAACCAAACGCATCTTCCAAGGTCCCGTAAACATGTGCTTATACTGAAAAAAAGAAAGGTGGTCTTTGAGAAACTGAGTTTCACTCATGAATATTGAAGCAAGTAACACTGGCAAAATTAAAAGTGCAGATAAGGCCGATTATGTCATTAAGGCCAGCCAGATATTCTTTGACAAAGAGGCGTAAAAGCCAATCGATGCGGACTCAACTTATGAACAAACCGAGGTATTTTTTAAAGACGATATCTGTTTGCCGGACTATAGAATTAAAACAGTAGAAGTTGAGCACAAGCTGACGACTTGTACTCTCAATTGTCTGACTTAAAACCAATGATCGTCTGATGACTTGGGTTGGCTGGAAGCAAAATTTATGGATATCACATATCAAAAACGTAAACCGCCAATATAACAACGCTCTCCAATAACTATATAACTTACAATGGCTCTGTCCGCGTTAAAACATCACAAATAAATAGGTTTTTCTAAACCAGACAAAAGTGTTCGCGTGGTTATCCTCAATTGCAGGTATAACGCTTATACAATGGAAACTATCCTAAATGATTAGAGTTACTTTCTAGTTAAAGTGCAAGACAAAGAGAAGACCAAGGCACTGCAAAATTCTGCTTGGAACACTATCAAGCTTATGTATGATAATAATCTGATAGACACCAAAACTACTCAATCCGTAAAACATAAACATCCCTATATCCTACGATTTTACGGATTAACAAAAGGTCATTAAAAGCATATCCTCTTACGGCCCATTCTATCGATGTATAAATCACCCCTTCACGGACTGGCAAATTGGCTCGTTAAGGAATAAGAGCCAATCCTCAAGAGATTTTCCACTGATAATTTAAAAGACGGTTTTGTCTTATTGACGAAAGTAGGCATCAAAATATGTCGGACAAACATATGGCATCCTTCAGTGATTAGTTAATAAAGTCTCCTTGGTACATATTCCATTGACACTCGCCTGTCCACTTGAATAATACGGAACGTATAACTATGGTGTATCAAGGCTGGACGGGGTTGCAAAGGTCAGCCCGCTTGGACCCACCTTTGCGGACATATTTACGGGTCATTTAGAAGATAAAATGAAGACTTTGCGACTGTCAACAGCCTAAAGGAAACTGGAGGATGATTGTCTGTAATAAATAATATGCATCCCACGAGTTACTGTACTATGAACACGAACGATAGAACCAGCTTTCCTTTTTCGGCGTTCACTTGTCCAGACAGAATTATGGCTCCATTACACGAACGGTCTTCCATCAGGATACCTGGAAAGGTCAGTACCTGCATTATCTGAGATTTGTTCCGATTCAATGGAAACGTAACTTGGTATGTACCCTTTTCCAATGAATGAAGAAAATGCTCCCTATAGGTTCATTGAATTGGGAATCAGCCAGTCTCAAATATACCTTTCTAAAGGGACAATATTCAGCTCAGTTTATAGACAAGTGAAGTTAACGATTATGACCTAAGATGATGAAACATTTAGCTCCTGAAAAGCCTGCGTTCATATCCTTGTCCTTTAAAGGCAATAAAATTATGAATACCATTTAGATACGCCTAGCCAACGTCATTGAAAAAAGCATACTATGCTGCTGAACTCACACTCTGCAATCCAACTAAGCCTGTACATATGTCTTGTCCGAAGGATGCCTTATTATTGCACGCCACTTCTAATTTTGCTTACAAATTGACATTTGCAACCACAACGGCAATTGGTAACCAGAGCTAACAAACACTTAGCTAGTTGGATATTCGATCAGGAAAAAAGAACCCTTTGGTCGTCCGATGCAGAACACTTGTTAGATACGGGTCATTCTGTGGGCCGTAAAACTTCTTTCTGAGTACTTCTTCGGGCATGAACAGCGTGTACCTCGCGCTACCTGGAGGCAGCCTATACACGGTGGTCAAAACATGTCTTATGTAAACAGTTGGGGCATGTACTAAACCTAGCTATGCCTTGTTAAAATCCAGCTTCCCACTTTATAAATTACCGTGCTCACTTTTAGGCCTTAACGCCCTCTTTCCCATGTTTTTCTTTCCACATTATTTTTACTCGATGATTTTACTAATGAGCCTTTGTGACCATGGCCTATGACCTTTTGACATTTCTGTACTAAATAAATTTTGTATCTTATCATTCGTTAGTCATATTACGCAGTGAGAGGTTGCAGCTGAAGAGTTCTCCCAAAATATCATGGATCCAATAAATGTTGCTGCTTTGCCACCTTAAAAAGCAGACCGCTGCTGTACGGAGGAATGTGAACGATATTTCCCACTTGCAACTCATAAGTCCTCCGGGACTCCAGCTGTATTAACACCATTGACACTGCACATATGTATGGCCTTTCATGAGTGCAAAATCTGATTTGCTATTGAGTGCCACCAATTGGATCGCCACCAAAATGAGCAATGCAGTGCGTCACAGAATCCATGCGAAGGTTTTGTACACAATGATGTGGTAGTTTCGTATGTACTCGGTCACGTTATTTCGATATAAGGAGTGGGTTTAACCCCGGTAAAGCGTTTAAATGACAAAAGCTGCATTTTTTGTTCATTTTATTGAAAGAAATTGCCCTTAATTTAGGCTAAATCGGAAGTATACAGCTATCGGAGAATTTTCCAATGCTATTAAATATGATAGAGCAAAATCTTGTATTTATATGCGTTATGCTATGGGAGGACAACAACATAAGAAGAACAGATTTAAAACATATCCCTTCCACAGCTGGAAAATTAAGTGCGAAGCTTTGCAAGTGCAAGTGAAGCCAAATTTGAGGAATCACATTTATTTTCAGAAACAAAGAAACTTTTTCAGTTTTCGAAAACACGTTTTGTAAGAGAGTGAAGGTGTTTGCCACAAAACGTACGGGAAAGTTTTTGAACGCAATTATTTAAACCATATCAGGTATTTAGGACACAACAAAAATTGTCCAAAATAATATTGAATATAAAGGGCAAATAAAATCTTATTAAATGTATGAAATGAACAAATATACTTATTTGTAAACTATAATTTCCGCTAATGCGTAATTTAGAAACTGAGCGCGGAAAAGAATAAAACTTATATCAACATCTTACTTTGTGGATAAGGAAGAAGACTTGTCGACCACCGGATTAATATATTAATAAACTCGACCTTTCGAATGCTTGCAGGAATCCATCTTCAGAGGTGAGAAGTAGCAACAAAAACAAGGGTAATTATAGTGGCCATAGGCTAATCAACTGTCAGAAACAATCAAGTTGTCAGGGCATTAGAAACAGCTATCAAAAGGGATGGGGGAGGGGGAAAATTAACTGTCACTGGCGTCGGGGGGCCATTGTTGTGGTGTAAGCTAATAAGCTGTCCGTGGAGCAGCGGGTCATGAACATCAATTAGTGTGACGCCTTGCTACTCGTTCGACGGTCCTAGTAACCCTGGCTCCTTTTTTGCCTGGCCCGTCGTGAGATCTTCTTCGTTCGGTTTGGTCCTGTTTCGTTCTTCGCTTTCATAATGGCGCAAGACTTTATAGGCAGCGGGGAGGTCTAGATGCCTGTTGATGGATTTGAAATCTCAGTAACATGCCTCAAGCATCAGCTTGTCGGCTTTTGAGTTTCCTCGGCTTACGATGGCTGCTCCTTGGAGATCGAAGTTGTAGCCAGTCTCGGCGACGTGTGCTGCAAGTTGAGTATTTTGGTGCTCGTGAAGGCGGGTCTGCAATTTGCGGCCTGTTTCTCCAACGCTATTGAAGTCTTCCTCGCTGCAAAGAATCTTGTAGACAACTGGGGAGATTTCTGTAGGAGCCAGTCTGTCCTCAGGTTACATCATGCACCGGCGTATTGTCACTTGCGGTCTATGGGCTATGACAAGTCTTCTCCATTATTCATTTAGATACCTGGAATATATTCGAAAGCTTAGAGCAGCCTAAAAGTAAGCAAACTGTTGATAGAAATACGCCACTATAAAGGGAAAGGACAAATTTATCATTTATCCTCAGGTAAACTAAAAAAATTGTTGTAATTGTCCATTTTCATTGTGACGTCACCTTGGTAAAACGTAACGTGCACAGACCTTCGTGGGCTAAATGTCTTATTAAAGTTATTTAAAAAACGTTACCTTCCCTAGACAGTATTAATTTCATCAAACCTAAGAAAAACAATATCATATTTCTTTTGTTGACGTACCCTTGCTAAACAATGGGCTTTATAATTTGGGCAATTTAAAAATATGATCAACTTGGCCTTCTTCATTAGAACAAGTATGAAAAACTTGTTTTTTGGTAAATGCTTTAATGCTTCTTATGTGAAAGATTTTGATATGAAAATCGAACAGAATTAACGCTTATAACGGAAGGCTTATGAACACAGAAAATAGTTTAAAATCTGTCGGACTGTAAAGGTCACTCTGTATGTAATTGTAATTAAGTAGGGGCATTATGTTTAAAATATTTGACAAAAGGAAATCCCCATTTAATGGAAAGCGGTAAGGTTATACATTACCAAAAAATACATAACGAAAAAATTAGCATTATTGTTCTTCTTTATAGCTATTTTAAAGTGTACGTAACTTGGGGATTATGAAGAGGCTTTTCTTTTCCTGAAAAAATCAATTAAAACTACCTTTTTTAGTTGAAAATTTACCCAAGGTATTTCATTATTATTTCAAGGTTTTTGTACAGCCGTAAGTGCCGGTTTACATGAGCTTACCAATCTTTCGTGAACTTCGGCATTTTACACGGCTTCTCTGTCGTACTGTACAGGAAACTAAACCATCCAGGTTATTGATGGCAGTACAGCGTCTACAATTCACATATATTCCTAATGAATTTGTCAGGTCGTTCGCCGTTTTCAAACTGAAGATGTCACTCCGCTACGTGGATGCCATATTCGTTTTCTCTCAGACGCGCGATATCTAAAACGGCATGAGAGTCTACAGTTGTCGCCGAAAACCATGCAAAATGCAAAGATATGCGAAATATTGATACTCTTTTGCTCGTCGGTATTGAATCAGGTTGTGACACTGACTATCGTTTGGTCTATTCTAAAGTTTATTCCGTTATGAAAGGATGTAGGCTTTTTAACCTGCTTTGGTCTGACTACCTGCAAAACGTATCTATTGTAAAAACTGGCTACTTAAGAAATATGGCTTTTTAGCTTTGATTTTGACTGCCTTTATAAATTCAAATATACTTTATGGAAAACATGCACTCAATGATTATTTATTGTACTCGTAAGATAGAAAATACGCTTTCTTTAAATTTTATACTCGGAGAAAGGCTCTCTTTTAGTTTAAATAGTGTCCTTATTCCTGACTAATTTTCTAACCTAGTGACTGGTACACTCGAATTCAAGTTTTAAAACACTGCGCACTGTGTACATCCTGTTTAAGGGGAAGTACGTTTTCGCCTAAAGTTTGAGTAAGAAAACGCATAGTCGTCATAAAACATTGCAATAGATGTGGAACATGTTTTGTGCAGTACGGGCAGCCTTAATAAATTGCTGGATACAATATGTTATGAATAAACACCTCACAACTGTAAAAAAGCTCATAATACGCAACTTTTATAGAAACGAAAGATGCCCTTTCTTCGAGTATATCAAATAAGTACATTTTCTCTAGATAATATTTTTGAATTTATAAAGAAATTCAAAATAAGTGGTAAAAAGGCATGTGTATTAAGAAGCCAATGTTTGCAATTGATACGTTTTGCTAGTGGTCAGTAAGATGCTCGTTTACAAGCCCACGTCATATCATATCAATATCCGTATCAGTATATTGAGAGATATGTAGGAAAAATTCCTTTGAGTGTCCTATTCGTACATATCTGCAGTGGCAGCAGAAGCACTCTTCATTGAAGGAAGACAAAGCGCGTCTGACGAGGTATAGGATCGACATCGCGGACTTGGCTGCCTTTGTGCAATTCAGGGAAGGCTTAAGCAAGGGCGTGATTCAGACTCCCAAGTCTTTCTGGCCGTTCACTTCCTTCAATGGTATGTCATTCAGTCGGTAAGCTGTGCCGTTTGAAGAACCGGATTTTCCGACTCGAATGGCGGGGCACTTGCTCTCATTGAACGGTAAGAGCCAGTCCGCCGACCATTTTGAAGTCTATTTAAATTTTCCGTACTACTATGCGGCTGAGTTTATAAAGGAGGCGGTGGTGCGGCACGCTACTGAAAGCCTTTTTGAAGTCAATATATACAGCGTGCACTAAGTTTCCACTATCAACTGCCTCAGTCCACCGTTCTAAACACTAGAGCAAGTTTGTAACGCAGGACCTACCTCTACGAAAACCATGCTGAGCATCCGATAGCAGATGGTTTTGTTCCGGGAACTACATAAGTTGTTGCTTGATAGTTTGTTCCATGATTTGCAAAAGATTGCAGTAAGGCTGACCGGTCGGTAGTTATTCGCTGAGACCCGGCTTCCCCCTTGTATAGTGACGTAATCCTCGCGGATTTCCAATGTACCTGTAGGCATCCGGTCTCGAAGGAGGTTTGGAAGAGCAAAAAAGAGTGGTTTGGCCAACTCACTGGCGAGCTCCACCAAAATGTTGGCTGGTACGTCGTCCGGACCTGGTGACTTCGATTCTTTTGACCTTAAGAGTTCCTTAAGAACAACAGCCTCGGGGGATTGGACAGTGTCAACTATTGTATCCGCTTTGGTGTCGTCGGTAGGGTAATCGATGCCATTTCCTTTGTGAAGATTGACCAGAAAATGTTTGAAAGATTATCAGCCTTTGCTTCATCATCTATCAAGTTTCTTCCCTCAGCGGTCCTCAGCATAGGTATCGGATCCCTGTTTTTGGTACTCTGCCTGAGGTAACTTTTTAACATTTTGGGGTTCACTGTGGCCCGGTATAGCACGTCTGCTTTGCAAGCCGGTCTTGTTTTGATAATAAGACCCTTTGAGTTTTGTAGGCACTGACAGATGCAGGAGTCCTGTCTGCTAGCTTTTTTTCCACAGCTTCCGCTTTTTGTTCATTCTATTTTTAAGGCCTGCGTAAGCCATCACGGTCTAGTGGTCACATTTTTTCGCAAAATTGGACAGTGGTTGTCGATGAGTCTGTGCAGTGTGTTCCGGAACGCTTCCCAGTCTGCAGTTATGTTTCCAGAAAATAGAGGTTCCCATTCGGCGCGCGTAAGTTCGGTCTTTTTTCGATCGAAATCGCCTCGCAAAATATTTCAGCTGGCTGTTGAGGGTCTCTCCG
This sequence comes from Ligula intestinalis, assembly GCA_036362985.1. Taxonomy (NCBI): domain Eukaryota; kingdom Metazoa; phylum Platyhelminthes; class Cestoda; order Diphyllobothriidea; family Diphyllobothriidae; genus Ligula; species Ligula intestinalis. The sequence goes on from JAYGXS010000009.1 coordinate 10,983,182, forward strand.
GTATTAAGAATAACGAGTACTCCCATAACAGTACATCATGGTCAATTTTACCTTGTGGTGGCATACATGACACTTTGTCGATGCTGTGCTCGATTTGATGAGAATGAGGTCCAAACAGTTGGACTGTTGGCCATTGCGCATCCTTGTTGAAAAAGTGATGTGTTGCGTGAGAAATAACTTTAGAGTCATGCTCAGAAGGCGGTTGTCGAAGATTAGATCAGAGCTATGTGCGCAGGCCGCACTCCAGTCGATGTGAGGCGCGTTAAAGTCCCCCACAATCAGGATGTTCGATCGTGCAGTAATCTTTTCCAGCTCCTCTAGCAAGGACGCATCTACTACGGGCTCTCTTCTCAGTGGTCGGTAGAGTGTTAGGACATCGAGGTTGGGTGCCCGCGCCACTTTAATGGACTGCCAGATGGCCTCATAAGTACATGCCAGTTAATCCGTTTTGTCTAAATCTGTGAGTCCATTTTTCCCGTATGTTGCTACGCCACCGCATTGACGTCCTTCTCTGTCTTTTCTGAACATTTAATAGCCAGGCATGGATGCGTCGCCGTCGGCTACCTGTTCAGACAGCCAAGTTTACGTTATTAAAACTATATTTGGTGATAATTCAAAGGCATGCATCTTCAGCTTGTCTAGCTTTGCTAGCATACTCTGTGCATTTGTGTACATGAAAGTAAAATTTATGTTTGCTCGAGAAGTGGTTACAATCAGGCTCTCCCCGCTCCTTACTGGGTCGACTGTGCGAGCATCCGGGGAGGATCTTTCTCGGGGGAAAAAATGACTGAAAAGACAGAAATGACTTCCGGATTGAATTACATGTCAATCAGTATCACAACCTGTATCAATACCGATTAGCGAAGGCGTATCAATATTTCGCATATCTCGGCACGTTGCGTGATTTTCGGCGACTTCTGTACATGGGGTCTTTTTGGCAATACAACTTACTCGCGACGAGACAACTGGAGGTAACTTTCCATTCCTGGGCGTGAGAATACTAATACTATCGGATGTAAAAACTTGCAAGAAGCGTCCACCGAGAGAATTCGACTGCTGAAATCATCCTAAGCTATTGCAGTAACCAACCTGACACCATAAAAGGGGTTATGTTCCTGTTATTTTCCAATGGGACTACCGCTATTGCAGCAGTGGTGGTTTGAAGGAACGAGCATACTTATATAAGTTCTTCCGTTCCAGCGATAAATTTAACCGGCATTGTAAAAAATGCTTTGGATGTAAGGGACAAGCACAAAATCTGCTTTCCAATTAAAATACAGTGAAATGGGCGTTTCATTCTCTGTCTTGACCTCAAAGTCATTTCGTAATCTCCATTGATCACAAGTTCAAAGCCTCCCTACACGAAAGCCTATGTCAAATAAAGAACACTGTACCTGCAGAGCAACTAAGCAACGCCCTTTACTGCATACCGTCTGTCTGTTTTACTTGCGTTTACGTTGGCCACAGGGGCTGAGTTCCTAAGACTAACATAAACGAACATTAGTTATCCATTCGCATGTGAGACTCTTCGTCACTCGTATTTATACACTCCCTTGAGTAAAATTACTTCTTCTATTGGGACGGCACTGAGGGGATCTGCATGGAAAACAGTAAGCAAGCAAGATAATTCCTCAAAACTTGGCAGTCGAGCCCGAGCAGCGTTGACAGACACGTCGATGTTGATTCCAATTGAGATGCTTTGGTCGCATGGGTATCTGCCTCTCACAAAAAGCCTTCACTTATTAATACGCGGCCAAATGGAAATGCGCCGATGCGGCACCCCGAACACGTGAACTCTATTTAAATTTCGAAACCTCCCACTTCACTCAAAAAAACAATGACATATTCCTCCACCCGCCCTGCAGTGAATTTCTATCCAACTTCCTCCACCAACATAACGCTTAAGTGCGAAAACCCCACTGGCCTTTGGTAATTTTGTCTGACGACGTACAAGTGTTGTCTGCTTAAAAATGCATGAGTAAAACACGATTTTCCGAAAATCATTTTTTCTTTATACAATTTAGGAATGCAAACTTCTACACTATGCACATTGGACTATGGTTCCAATCGTCGCTTTTGTAAAAGAAACCACAGTGGCACACGTTTTACGGCAAAAAGCGGCACAAAACCATCATACAGCATTAATATAACTGAATACAGCCATTGTTTCTGAAAAACAACGCAATTTCTTTAAGTTGAATTTACACAAAAACCATGATGTCCTTTTTATTGAAAAAAATCCTTAGTAATACAAAACGCTCAAGCCGGTGGTTTGGACCCATAGTGATCAATTACTTAGGAAAGTAGTGGGATATCAGAAAAAACACCACCTTTTGATAAGTTTTTGCCAGCTGCTTCGTCGATTATTGGGTTGGCATGCTCTATCCTTTAACAAACAACTCTCTACGCCTCAAGCCAATTTGGCAAACAAAGTTGACAACCTCGGTTGTTTCATATGCTAATACCCAAACATTTGTTCTAAACAGCACCAGCTTTTAGCCATTCACTGTAAAAAAAGAGTCGTTTAAGTCCGTTACAATTGGTTTTGCGTTAAAAAAATTACTCAAACGCATTGCACGAGGTTTTGGGGAGCGCCTACTGCTTTCAATTAAAACGAAACAAGCGAATAATCTGAACTTAACCAATTCCCTTTCGATATGATTATCCTAGGCAAAATCTTGTCCTAGCTCAAGAGACGGATGATTGAAAAGGGTGAATTATCTGAGGTTGCGTCAAACTACTGTCTAATCTGCTGCACACAGGAACTGAGACTTCTTCGAAGAAGGAAGTTTCACAAATGGGAAAAAAAGGCACAGTCTGCCGGAAGCCTTGAGAAATCAATCCTAGTATATTGATAACTAAGAGAGGTAAGAATGCCAGTACCAGGAAGCAGCTGAGAAGAGGCAGGTGCGATATCTGGAAGAAGAGTGTTTTTTCTTTGCGTTTTGCATTTTGTAGAGCATCCTCAATCATAGGTAATTGTAGGATGGCTTTATCAAATATCCCAATCAGCGCATGTCTCACGCCATTTTACGGTCACCTATGATTAATAGTTCTCGTTAGAATCCGAAACGTCAGAAAAATAAAGTGATTATTCCAGTGTCCTCATCTTCTTCTTCGTTTGTAACTCAAAGCATCAGTAAACTGACGCTCTGTAAAGCTTGTCCAAATATGAGCTTTAAAGCATGAATTATTTCAAACATCAAGACGGACTGTATTGGTACATTCGAACCTGCCTGATCTTACCTTGACAAAACGAACTAAGCAAGCATAAGCGCTAAGAAAGCAATAAGCTTCTCCAAAAATAATTGCATGCAGATTAAGAGAAATACATAAATAAGGAAATAGAACCGCGATCGTTTAGACAGTATGCTAATTCATCTGGTTTTTGGAATCCGCAGTTTATTCTATCATAATAGGAATGAATTAGAGGTTAATTAAAGGACTAACTGCCCATTCTCCTGAACGTTTAACTGCCTCCGGCCCCTTCATAGACAAGGCGATTTTGATTGTTTATTTGCAAGTGAGTGCACATCTGACCTAACATGACAGAGGTTCAGACGTTTTTACTGGTAAATTCAGTGAGTAAATGCAGGACACATCAGTGTCACAACCAATCTACGATAGCTGTCTTGATGAAGACAAATCTGCATTGAAATAGCTCAGATGATTACCCAAGGCTTAAAGATGTTGCAGTCAAAGTGACAACAACGTCTTCTTTACCGTAGAATCCCTCTCACATGAAAGAGCGAGTGGCATCCTAAATTGGTTTTACCATTCGAACAAAGTAGGATTGGAAAACTGAGTATTGTCATGACTTATCCAAAAAGGAGTAAAGTCACGTACTGATGCAGGATTTTTAAGGAGCCTTTTTCCGTCCACTTGAAAAAAGTTAATTTTGTACTCAATGACTACTTAATTAGTATAGAGCTTAATATTTGTTTTTAAATGACCACATAAAGGTTATTTTTAAAACAACAGACACGAACCTACGATTCTTTGTACAGTATTTTTAGAAAAAAACTGCGCCTTCCTATGAGTTTATACTTATCGCAGGGTATGTTTTGGTTCTAAAACCCTCTCTTATTGCGAGGTATTTTAAGACTGTAAATTTTTCATTTGATGTACACCGTATTCGTCGTCTGTACGTAATGTACCATTATCCACAGGCACAGCCAATTTTTATTATAACCATGTGACTTCTTCCTTCAAGTTAAAGAGAAATTTTATTAAGCAAATATAGAGCATACAAATTTGAAACCGCAAATGCAAGTTTAATTTGCTGGTAGGGGTCACGATAATTCGTGATTACGAACATTTTTAAAATTGAACAATTTATATTTTTCAGGTATGGAATTTGAAAAAAAGCACACATTTCTGCCAAATAAACGCGGTAGATAATATGTTTGTGTCCGTTTTCTATTCAATAAATTTGAACGTTCATCTTAAATCAATTATTTATATGCAGGCTGAAAAAGAACTCATGCCTTACAGTGTGTGGTCAGTATGAAACTCATATGAAAGCCGTCATACTGGGGTAATTTAAATTTCTTGGTATTAAACTGTACGATCGTCAGTTGTACAAAACTACTTAAATAACGCATTTTAACATAAATAAAATTATCAATAAGCATCGTTAGATCTTTTCATGGTTCTGTTAACAACATCGCTGAAAGCAGACAGAGAGTGACTGAAGAACAGAATAAGCACCTTACTTCAGACATGTACTAAGCTTCACAAGAATTGTCTGGGAGATAAACGGATTTTTTTTTGAGAAATACAAAATCGTGCTTAATTGGAAGTGCCGCAAGATAGGTCAAGGAATCACACACATATTCTCAGTATATCTTCCGGTTACTGCCAGCAAATCATTCCCGCAGGGAAACGGTTAACACATGATAGCCGTCTTCCATGGCTCCAATTACGCATTCAACACATTATTTTAGTTAAAATTAAAATTTTTGTGAAACAACTGAAGTTTGTTTGTTCTTGGCAAGATGCGCAGGCCCAGATCCCATTAGTTTAAGACTTTTAATTAACATTTTCATCGGCGATTTCTGGGGAAAAACCCAGAGTGGAATCGTTGTTTAATCGTTGACAAATAATCACTAAAGTTATTCAAACTGGAATCAATACTTCATGACAAAAACCAGATATCAGTACATATGCCTGTAGGACAACAGAAAAATCACTGGCTGGCAGCGCGATATATTCACAGGGTTTCGAATGGTTGTTGTGAACTAACTACATATGTTTGAAACGTTACGGCTATATCGAGACACTGGCAAACAGTTCATTGTGTCAGTACATAATTTACTAACATATCGGGCATACCGTTAGGATCAGGGCAAGGGGTGTTGACGTTCAGAAGCAGAAGATGCAGTCGCTGGAATGATAATTTTATTTGACTGCCTTTTCATGTTCAATCGAGAATCCGTAATAATAGGTAACCGTAGGGTAATGTGAAAGATGCGCAGATTGTGGTGATGCATGCACAGTTTGCACAGTATTCACAGTTCCTAGTAGTGTTCCGCATGTGTAATATACTGATCAACGTCTACAGCCACCGCTTGAGGTCTTACTTGTTGCGGTGGTGGCTTGAAACTTTGCTTTCGACTCATTAATTGCCACAGTTTCGTTTCCGCTGTTGGATGCTTTCGTCAAAGTTACTGCTCAGACAATTTCTTAGTGCAGATAATGGGAACGCAGATCATTGCACTTGTTATTTGACTGTGGAACTAAGAACCATGACTCGAGTAGCTCGCGGCTCAAGCGTTTGTCACTTCTCGCGAGAATTTTGGCATAGTTAAACTTGAAAATATGGCTGAAGCCCGTCGAGCGAGCCGCAATCTGGGAGTAAGCGTCTTTCCTTCTCGCAATCTCCTTTCGCCTCTGGAGTAATGTCCCACTTACTCCGATGTAGATTGTTTGCCAATAACTGCACCACGTCCTATAACTGACTCCAAACACGAAATCGCGGCAATTCATGACTCAAAAGTGTAACTCGACAGAATTCGAAACGCCAAACATATAACATCCGTGTTCCAATGATTGTATCTTGTACTTCCAAACTGCTTCCTTGAACTCGTGTATTCCTATCTATCGGTGTTGACAACTTGAAGTATTTCTCAAATGAATCTAACTGCCACCCTCTTCCCTAAATAGCTGCCGGTGAACTGTCCAACAGGGTGACCAACATTGCAAAAATTCGCCGTCAAACAGCTAGTTTGCCATCTTTACCACTAAAGCGACGATCAATTTCCACATGTTATATGAAATTCCACACAAGAGCGCCACTTTGTCTGTAAGTACCGACGTTGGGACTTCTCACGATAGGGTTAAACATACATTTTGATTGGATGTAATTAATGCACACTTGTTTGAAATGACCGCATGTAAGGTGTGATAACATTATCAGTCAGATATGGTTTTTACGTGGTACAGGTTGTGGATTCAATTATTAACACACTGCTTATGGACTTAAATGGTTCATGTTCACCGGGGCTCTGAGAGTTGACAACCTATTCACACTGTTACAGAACAGGTCTAAATGTTAAGAGAATGTAGATCTGCAAAGGAAACAAGAGTATTTTGGACCTGTATGAGTAGAGATGGGAAGACCAGCTTGCATTTACAACACGGGTAGATAGTTTTATTACGATTGCAATTGTTTTTTTCGTAGTAAAATTGAGGAGTGGGAAGGGTTACTCAACAAGGTCATACCTGCCTGTAGACAATGCGGATGTATTGAAGATGATTGTAGGCAACATACTTTATTGGCTGCAAACATGTCATGACGCCTCACCCACTGCAATCAGACTTTGTCTAGCATTGACAGCGAATGGAAGAAAACAGCTGTCCAAAATGTCGTCGAAGTTAACTTTATAACAGCAGAAGTGAAATTTCACTGCATGTATTAACTGTCACTACCTTAATCCGTCAAAAAGAACATAAAAAGGAAAGGGGGAAGTTAAAACAACGGAAAATCGTGATAATCTTTAAGCACGTGACATACCATCTGGTCTTATAGCTTGCAGATGTTTGGTATTTCTCGCCCATACAGATGAAAACCACAGTAAGCGAGATAGGCTGGGACGAACTATTCACCGGGTGTGTTCTCGATTATTGGTCGGCATTCAAAGTCGTATAACGTGGACTTATTACAGATTTCTGCCTTATCACGGTAAATAATGTAACAAATAGGCATCGATGGCTACCGCCGATGCTAAAGAGGGACGTAAACAGCAAAGGAAGGATGTTCAAAATCTATCGCAGAGAGAGGACCCACGAATCGTACAATAGGTATAAGGCGCAGAGAAATACGATTAAGAGCCTGATAAGAATTAGCCCCCCGAAACTTCGAGAATAATCTAATAAACCATGCAGTAGGAAACCCACAGCTTTTCTACAGCTACGTTAGGCAATAAACTCGAAATAGAGACCCTATTCCTCTGCTAAAAGCAGACGACGGTGTAAAAATTTCCAAGATTTACGAAAAGGCGGAACATTTGTCCTGCTTCTTTTAGTCGGTCTTAGCGAGAGAGTCTGAGTTCACCGCTATTAAGTGCAGTGTGGGTGTGATCCAAACCATAGTCTCGGTTGCACTCAAGCAAGCTACCGTTCTGCGAGAAATTAAACAGCTCAAAGAAACGAAGTCGTCAGGTCCGGATGAGATACCCGCAAAGCTATTGAAAGAGCTAACCATAGAGTTGGCGGTACCCCTGTACATAATCTTCCGAGCTTCTCTTAATACTGGACAAGTGCCATCCGATTGGAAGGCAGCGTGGATCTCACTCATTCACAAAAGTGGGAGTTAGGTGACCGCAAATAACTATAGACCGGTCAGCCTCACCTAAATATCCTGCAAGCTTATAGAACTCATAGTCAAACGCAAGCTGATGCAATTTTTGGAGCAGCCTCAACTTCTTTCTGATAAGCAGCACGGATTCCGCAGAAGAAGGTCCTGCTTGACCAATCTGCTCTTTTGTCTAGGACAATGGACCCGAGCGATCGACAAAAACAATGTGGTGCATGCAGTCTTTGTAGACTTCAAGAAGGCGCTTAACATGGTGCCTCATCAACGTCTCTTTTACAAGCTCAGCCGCATAGGGGTAAGAGGAAACCATTTGCAGTGGATAGCAAGCTTCTTGACTGGTCGTATCCAGACCGTATGTATTGGCGATCGGCGGTAGGCGGAGGTGGCAGTTGAGAGCGCGGTTCCACAGGGATCTGTTCTTGGCCCTATTCTCTTCCTTATATGTATATTGATGACTGCATAAGCGGACTAGACTGCAAAATCGCAATATTTGCTGATGACATAAAACCTTGGCAGTTCAAACGCAACCAAGACGAAGAATTAAACCTCCAGGCAAATTCGCATAGACTGGAGCAATGGTCGACCCTTTGGCTCATGCCATTCAATGTCGCCAAATGCAACCTAATGCACTTTGGTAGTACCAGCACTACGCCTCGGAGGGTGTTTTATCTGAATCATACGCCGCTACCAGAGGTAAAGGTTCAGAAAGACCTAGGGGTGTGGTTCACGCCTTCACTGAAGTCATCACTCTACGTCCTGAAATTGGCTAAATCTGCAATTTCGAGCTTGTACCTAATCAAGCACACCTTTGCTAAGTTTTACAAAGTTGTGTTTGGCAAGGTATTCGGCACGTTCGTGCGACCTCCACTGGAATTTTCCATCCAAGCCTGGAGACCTTGTACAGCCAAAGACAAAAAAACCTCGAAAGGGTTCAAAGACGCGCAACAAAATTAGTACGAGGCCAACGGAACCTCCCTTATGAGACCCGTTTGTTACATTTTGATTTGTTTCCTCTGGATTACAGGCAGCTACGTGGGGAGCTAATACAGGCATTTTGCATATTGCGTGACCAGGATTGCTGCCTCCAAACAAATGACTTCTTTGAGCGGGCCACCACCTCTAGGCTGCGAGGACACCCCCTAAAATTACGTGTGACTGGGGCAAGACTTGACCCAAGAAAATTCTTTTTCTCTACGAGGCTAATCCAGGCATGGAATGCCCTTCCTGCGGATATTGTCATGTCCCCTTCCGTGGATGTTTTTAAGGCAAACCTAGACCGATTTTAATGAGTATCGTTCCGATTAAGTACTCCAAATCCAATCACTGAAGTGTTCCAAATCCAAAAATTGAAGCGCTCTACCTCCAAACACTTAAATGCTACAAATGCTATAAATATATTCTATTAGTAATTTTTAAGTAGTATTATTATTAGTATTTAACCAAATGCGTTAAGACATTGCCTAGCTCCGACGTCTCTGCTCACTATGTGAACTGGGCTGATCGCATCTAAGGTCGCATCTACCGCATATATGGTCCTAGGCTACGCGGCCCTGTCACACCCTTTCTCGTATCTATCAACTGCTGATGACGTGGCGGGTTCCCTGGCTCTTGGCACAGCAAACGTTTATCATGGTCGCATCTCCGGTTCTTCAGGACGTTCTCGTGACTCCGAGGTCTCCTCCTCATATAGTCCTTCGGATGTAGATATTACTGGTCATGGACACAATGGCTGCCGTCAACATTCACAGAAGCATAATGCCCCTATCATTCAAAAACTTCCCCCACGAGCGATATATTCTCTCCTAAAAACCACAAATGACATTCCAGTTTGAATTATGAGCCAGCCTTAGGAGTTTTTCCCTGTCTGCTCTTCTTCCTCAGTTACACTGCTGGCTCGTGTACACTGAGTGTGAGTTTATTACTTGAAAAAAGCGAGTATTCGTTTGAAATTGTGTCAACGACGTCTTTGGAATGTTTAGCTATGTCGATGCATTTCTGAAATCTGTTGTACCAAGAGGGAGTTCAAAGGCGTTTGCTTCCTAGTGTGCAGGGTCCAGTTTGTTTATTCCGTAGCAGGTACCCGAAGGACAGTTTTGACGTCAACATGGCGACAACTGTCTAGCAGGTTTTTAGTAATTTAGGACAGTGGTAGGCTTTTTTCTTGCTTGTAAGGCCAGTCAAGCAAATGCTTACCGACCATATCCATTCTGTGGTGCATGGTGACCGTCGCTTAATTGGGTTTGTACGTATATAATAACGGCATTTTCGGCCATATCAAATTGCTTTAGTATTGAATAAAGAGTGCTGGAAGTCACGGTTAGGTAGGACTGCCTTGATAGAGCATTTTCTACAGCTTACATTTCAACGAACCGGATGATATGAAATCAAGAAATTCCCTATCGATAGCTAAAATGCGTATTTATATATTCATATTTCTGGTCTATTCCAGAAAATTCTTCAAGCAGCTTACGATTATACCTAATTTTATCACAGTTCACATGTAGTTGCTGATGCAAATACATCGGGTGCACGCAAACGCATTTGGCAATACGGTCAGCTGAACACATGTCGAAGTGGATGCTCACGGCGGGACATTAAGTACCCAAGAGTTCAATCAACAAGCACTGAGTGAACACTAGCCATACAGTCGACCGAACAACTGCATTTATGGTCGTGCTTCGGGCGAAGACCAGGCGTCTCCTACGTTTTGCGGAGGCCACTGCAATATGGAGAAAGCCAGAACTCTGTAAGCAGCTCGACCATGTGATCAACCTCGCATAGCCGTGGTAACGACCTATAAACGCATTCCCGTCACCCTTAGGATTGACTGTTACCCTGTCCTTTGCACCGGTCCCAAACCCCCCCGTTTAACCACCTCCTACAGGCTTTCATGAACTGCCATTCTGTGACAAGTTCCTCCTTTCGTGGCGTCATTAAGTCCTGCTCAACTCGTGATCATCGCCTTGTTCTTATTTTATCAGTCAAGGTGTTTATCTATTTAAATGGAAATAAACCTTTCATTGTATTTCCACGTTTTCCTAAATTACGTGTGTGCGTCCAAGTGGTTTTTTTGTGAGACGCTAGTCTTAACTGTTGTTTTGTAAAACCGGTTTCGTTATATAAGTTTTTTTTCTGCACGTTAGCCGGTGAAATGAGGTTTCAAGCAAGCAGGTTGCTTTTTTAAATAAAATACATCTGTATGATTTCATGCTATAAAACATAAAATAACAATTTACTTCCCATATTTTGTTCAAATATGGTGCAAGATCACCATCAAACCTTGTGATGTCTTTCTGCTAATAGACCATTTTCGAAAATACATGTTCAAGTGTTGTATGGTCTACCTGAAAACTAGGGCACCTTTTTACCATAGCTTAATCTTTTTACGCCCACTCTATTTTGCATCAAGACTCTTGCAACGGAAATTTAAATTAAAAATAAAGCAGAGAACGCTTTATTATACATAAAAAGGTTTTTCCCTCAAATCTTCCCTCAAAAAATTATCATGCTTTTTGGAAATGCAAAAAAAAGCATTTCTAAACTTTCGACCACTTAATTTTTGAAAATTGTTATGCACTCATCGAAGTTGCTAACCAAGAAACTGCGTTATGAGGTAACTTATTTTCAAATGTTTGTAAAATTAGTCTTTCTTGCATTCCTTGCTTATTTATGTTGTGGACTTTAGGCATTGGACTTTATGTTTTCTCATTGCTGAGCTAGTCTATAAATAGGACCCAAATTATCACTTGCATTGTTAAGAAAGTCCAACAGCTCGCAAATTAAGAGAACGTTTTTTAAGCATTTTATTTTGAAGCATTGCATACGCACTTAAAACAAATACTCCATTGATGCGCAGTTAATTGGAAATATTGAAACATGTGTTTTTTCCCCATTATTTCAAGGGTGATTCGATATCCGGCGCGTTTCAACACTAGAAGTACCTTAAGGAAAAACGGACGGAAAAATATGTCAACTATCATACCCAAAGTAGTATTTTACTGATTGAATCTTTAAGTCTTTTCCACGTGTGCTTATCAACCAATTGTACATCAATATGCGTACAATAATTATATACACTGGGAACTGACACTGAGTCAATAACAGTTACACGAGGTTTTCGTAAAGTTCAACTTTTCTTACACAGCCAACATTACTTAAAAAAGAATGAGGGACAAGTCCACAAACCGAAGTTTATTTAGATTTAAATTTCGGACAAAAATCCTAATTTAATCATTAGAGCAATGCCATGGTCCTTCGTGCTGACCGTGACTTCTTCAGCCTTGACGCTTCTCTGGTATTAAAGTTGTGCTCCATGCACGAAATTGGATCCCCCTGTTTTCGGTGTTTCGCGCTGGTCACGTGGTTCCTTGTCGGCTCCCTTCTGAGCTCAGTTCTCTTCTTCGTGTACATTTGTTGGGCTGTCTTCCTAGCCTTGCTCGAGCTGACTCATGCAGATGACATAGCACCTGATAAGCGGGACACAGGTCTATGACTCTGCTAAGTGCGTATTTTGATGTTCAAATGTATCGGCAGTAGTCTTGTCATTGGCTTAACATACTGCGCTTGCTTGATCAAATGTGAGATTTGGATTGTTTTGCTGAAAATGGTCGTAGACCATAGACAAGTAGCCTTGGGGTTGACTGCAACATGGCGCTCATGTAATCCTGTGCCAAAGCGCTAACCTCTTTTACCATAATATCTTACAACACAGCTTTTTGACATGGTATACTGTAGGCCATTGCTAATTTTGCTGATGTTGGTAGCAAAAACACGCGTAGATAAAGGAAAAGGCAAATAAGAAATCTCAGTTAAGAGAAAACAAACGCATATTCCGGAAACAATTATATTGCAACCTCAACTAGCCATTGTGGTGCAATAAAAATATGGACACATTGCAAGACGTCAGTTGCCGCATCACCACTGATATCCTTGAACAGTGTCAAATGCCAGAAAGAAAATGGGACAAAGAGCGTAGCCAGCTGGCATTCCGGGTTTATACCGGGCGCCGCCGGAAATAGAACCCGCATAGAGGCCTGGCCAGACAATATACCATCAAACAATACAGTCAAATGACCCTATTTGTAATCGAAGGATGTACGCTTTTGTCTACCAAAGTTATTGCAAGCGCGGGATGTGCAGATGCACTATAAAATTGGCCCACATCTACGACTCGGGTGTACAGTAAGGGCTCCGGATTCTTGTAATATGCCAACATTTGCGACAGATTGATACTCACTTGTTAATTCGCATTGATTAACGTTGTAATACTAAGAATCCTGTAACCTTTTCTCCAATTATCACAGTTGCAATAAGCTGCTGGCTTTTAAAGGGCCTTCCTTCTGAACGCTAACACACGTACTCCACAGTAAAAAATGCCGATGTAAGTAGTATGCCCTTTGATCACTGAGTTTGGCTGCCTTTATAAATTCAAACATATTTTATTGCCAGGATACACAACAGAAATCACTTTGGCAATCGATTGCTCGCAATGTATGCCTCCGTTACATTTTAAAGGTAAATAAAGGGATCCTTCTTTTTAAAAAAGCTCACTTGTGTAATTTGGTGAGTATACATGTACTTGCAACAAATTATCGTCAGGCCTTACATTTATTTAGAAACTGGGTGAAAATTCAAACGAGTTCACCTTTCAGGACAAGTGAGTCGTCAAAATGGGGCTAGGGTTTATGAGCGAAGACTGGTTGCAAGGGTAAGGTTTGATTGAGCAGTCTAGAGGAGGACGGATGAGGGGACGGAGGAAGGGAGACAAACAGAACGTGGATAACTACATGCTGCTAAGTGGCTGTAGGCCACACCAACTGTCGGGCTCGTAGTTCTTTTGAGCACACAACGTGGGCCTTATCAGCCTGATAGCGGTCTCTCCTGCTGTTGTTAGCAGGCGCTACTCCAGAGACTTTAGATAATTTAGTGGGACCATTTAGATCCCTCGGAAGGCTTTTTTGGGTTCCACCCGATGGCTGGAATCGACCATGTGCACCAGAATACAGCTGTTTATGCTCCTGATTTCAACTTTAATATACCCTGCTGGCAGGTGTTCCTTTATTATTTTGGATAGTAGCCGGCTCGTGTGACTAATATAGGCCGCCCCACAGGAACAAGTGAAGGAGACGATGCACATTAAGGAAGCTGAGATGGTAAACTATCCTTAACATCCCCCATGTAAGATTGGGTTGGTTTAGAATAATACCTGAACTCTGGCTGCTGTGAAGGTTCTTGCAACGGCTTGTTCAAGGCGTCTTTGAAGCAGTTCACTTGCTGCGTCCCCTTGAAATAGGACTTTGAGAAATGGCGTTTTCTTTGCTACAGTAGATGTCCTTGTTTTTATTTGTTTCTCCGCCATATTCCTTGTAAGAAATCTCGCAGGATACCCGTTCTCACGCTGTAGGTCCTCGATTTTGCACATTAAGCGTGCAGTTGATTTTTGACAGCAAGCCATGCAGACAAATGGACGGCTTTGCCATGGGCTCGGCTCCTGGACCTATTCTACCTGAAATAGTAATGAGCAAGCTGGGGAAATTTCAACTATGATTTTAGATCCACAAGGTAAAACTCTATGTTCACCACATTGCTGACAACTTCGCGATCGACCCAACTAAAACTGACGTAGATGCACTCCTAAATATGGTCAACCAAGCACATCCATCCATCCGGTCCACGCTGCCTATGGAAAATGCGGGATCATTTCCGATCGGAAAAGTACTCCTAAATCGATTAGCGCCTGCTAACAACAACAGAAGCGACCGCTATCAGGCTGATGAAGCTCAAACGAACTCGCTACGAGCCTAACAGTTGGCGTCGCCCACAGTCACTAAGCAACATGCAGTCATCCACGTTCTGTTTGTTTTCTCCCCTTGTCCCCCCATCCCTTCTTTCCTATACTGCTCCATCAAACCTTACCCTCACATTTTGCCTTCGCTTATCGACCCTAGCCCCATTCCGACGACTCACTTGCCCTAAAAGTCGAACGCATGTGAACTTGCACCCAGTTTGTATGTAAATGTAAGGCTTGACGGGAATTTGTCGAAGGTACACGTATACTCGCCAAACTAGACTTCTGAATTTTTCGGATGAGAATCATTGCACTTCTGAAACATTCTCTTCGCATATGTCAGCTGTTTGCATGATTTGGGAACCACACTGGAGTTTGATTTTTTTGAAAATGCAAGCGTTAAAATTAAACTTGAATGAAGCGACTGAAGCCGGGCAGATGCAGAACATCTCCAATCTTGACGCCTGTAACACCGTGATCGTAACACACCATACACATACAAGAAACCTGGATGCCCAGAAACTACGCCATCAACCAACATTTTGAAATTTCTTTTCAAGTACATTTCTTTTAAACCTCTCTGACAAGAGCTGGAAGTTGCTTATTATTTTATCAGTTAAATAAGGCAGATCATGTTACGTAGAAAAGGGAATTCGACGAAGACTTACAGTGATCATTGGTTGGTTATGCATCATGCAAAACTGGAGAGTACACATGGAACATGTGCAGACTTATCCAGTTTCTGACGCTTGGTCAGCTGGATAAGTTCTCGAATCCGTAGATCTGCAATAATTCTGCCCTGTGAGCGTCTTTCTTTCGTGTGACATGTCACCCACGAGTGGCACTATCATTTCTGTTTATTTTAATTATTATGGTTTGTAAATGTGTGATCTAGTTGATTTAACACAAACTGCAACGAAAAATAGAAGATGTTCTAGTAACGCTTGCATTCTTCATACCTGCTTCTTTTACTGGGATGGTGCCCTGAAAAATACCGTACGGGAGCAAGTTTATTCTTTCACATTTCAATGTTGTCGTAAGAGGGCCAGCAACGCAATGATATCGAAAACATTAAATTATATTCAAAATACACGCTGTTTTTATAACGGCGTCTGTATAACTCGCCTTAATAAAGTGTACTAATCTCCCAAGTTAAAGTAATTTCTTTTGGATTTGGACTTGCAGATGTTTAGGTTGTCACAGTCTTACAGCGTCCATAGCATCATCTTAATTTACAACGCCTCCATACGACAATATTTCTGGAAAAAACACGCCCATTATCGATCTCGCAACTTACTGTTAATTGTTTTTACCTGTAAGAGTAAATGCTGTGCCCATAGCGTTCACTTTTAATACAGTCAACAATGATGCAGTCTGCTATTATTTGCATTTAATATCATAGAACTTAAAGTGGATCTGTTCTAACATTTTTCGTCTGCAATGACTCCTTTTAAAGAGGTCATCACATTTATTCTCCAAGTTATCTAAAATAATATTAAACCAACTTGGCATTTATCTTCCCTCGGATCTATCACACTTATTTACATCGCTTAATATTTGATTCCTTTGAGATGGATCAATTGTTGGACATCTTTCCAACTCAAATAAGTTACCTACGACGTAAAAAAATAAAAATAACAAAACGCTGTCTGGGTACCTTAACATTTAGAAATACCAAGCCATTATTGTCCCTGTTTCAGCACATGCCTCTAGCATTTTCAAAACATTAAACGAAAAACTGTATAAATGTATACTGGAATCACCCTTATGCATTCCGTCGGTAAAAGTACTCCATTTCCGAAACATAGATGGCTGATCTGAAGTACAGTGCTGCGAGGCCTACAAGAAACTTTCATGACGAAATTTAACTCGGTAAATTAGCGGAAATCTGAAAAGGTTATCCTGATCAACTGAGTGAATTTATTAATAAGTAGGGTCTTGCGTTGGAAAACTGCTCTTATATTTCAAGGTATTGAGGGAAATAGGCTCTCATTTTGGCAAAATCATGAGTAAGTTTATACTAAAGAAATTCCCTTTGCTATAGGAAAAACCGAACAAAACTTACTTCTAATATACATTGTGCTGTGGAAGAATTCCATAATTAGTAAAATAAAGCAGTGAAATCATAATCCATTCCAGCACTGAACAAATGTTTGCGAAGTTGATCAAATGGAACTGAAGCGAAGTTAAAGGAATAGTAATTATTTTCAAAAACAAGCAGCGGTATAAGTTTTAAAAATTATATTACCCTATCCTGTGAAGTTTTTTTTCCAACATATGCAGTCCCAAAAATTATTGGTATTACATTTTCATTTACCGCTTAGCTGGCCATGCGCGTAAACAAAGTTTCTACATGTTACCGCGAAGACAGCCCATAGAAGGTCTTATTAAATGAACTTCATGTAGAAATATAGTTTTTGTGTAAACAAAACGTTCCACTACAACGTTTTTTAGCAACGGAACACACAGAAAAATAAAAAGTTTTGTAAAAAACATTCATTAAGGTATCCTGTTTTTTCTGAATTCACACGCTTAGTATGGATCATGGAATAAATCTTCTTTAGCGAAAAATAATCCATTATAAAGAGAAAGGTATGTTCTATCATTTACGGTCAAACGTAATCGTTAGTCTACAGATAAATTCAAGAAATTGTCAAAAGTCCCCACTTGCCCTGTGAGATTACCTTGGAATCAGTTAATATACACAGAACTTCGTCAGCTAGATATTCAATAAAAGCAACTTTTAAAGAGGTTGCCTATTATGGAAACCTTTTTAAAACGTCCACTGTGGACATGATTCACACTCGACAATATATTTTGTGTTTTTTGAGGCCACACGCATTAAAACTAATATTGAAATACGCTTTCTTTTGGTAAATGATCTTTTTGATAGCTTATTATTTTTGATTTTATGAAAAAAATATACGTGGTATCTAGCACACATGTTGTATGCTCGAAAATGTGGTTCGCCGTTTTTAAGCATTTTTAGATTTGACCAACGTAGCAATCTGCATAGGAAATAATATCCAAAAGCTCATTTTTCGACAAATGGTGTTCAGTTATATGTTTTTTAAAAAGGTTTGATGTAAACGTCGAACAGGCGGACAATTGGTAAACATATTGATGAAAACATTGAAAACTAGCAAAATGAAGTGAGACTTTATTCAACGATATTCAATAACTCCGTTTCCAATCATCACCACGAATACAAGATTTTTGACTTAAGGCAAGTTCTTTTTGTAAAAAAAGTGTTTTCCTCAAGTTTTTTTACTTAGCTATTAATTTAAATTTATCGTTTTAATGTTGTAGCTATTTCGACGTCTCCACAAGCTGGGAATTATCAAGAACATTTTATTTTTCTTTACAAACACGTTATGCTCTTTTTAGTTATTTTAAGTACTGAATATGCCTAATTCTGCTCATTATCATTTATATGTTTTCATAAATGCATTTCCACTTGTATGGGAGAAATAATCAAACATTAACAAACTTAGGCAAGTTGCTCGCAGGACTAGCAGAACCGTAGTTATACTGCTAATCATGCGGAGGTTTTGCAAGAAGATTACCTTTAACATTTTCGAGAGGCCACACAGTGGACGGCTGGCTGAAAATCGTCAGAGTTTAGTGGTAGTTGAGTTTGGTGGTCCTGAGTTAGTTCGCCTTGCCTTAGGCCTCAAATTTTATCGGTGTTGCACGCGTAAACTTTGACCTGCCCATTCGTTGCCGACCACAATTGGTCTCCCGGATATTGGCCGCTGGTGGGCTTGCGTGAACTTCGTCCCGTCTCCGGTCAGCGTAGTTGTAGGCGAGACAGTATACTTGCTGGCTTTCCCCACGTCACACGAAAGACTGAGCACTCGTTGCCGTTCACTTGGGTTGTTCTTAGCCTCGCGGTTGCGACATTGGTACAGTGCTTGATGTTGGTCACGTGACCTCCGATTTCAACTTCTTTATTTGGTGGGCGTTGCGTACTCGTTTGCCCTAGTTGCTTGGGCCTACTTTATCCGAGCCTTGTGCGAAGCACTTGGCAGACAAGGTTGAGGTCGATAGCTCTGTTGTTTATGCGAGTGGAGAACCATCGTTATAGCACTAGCCGGGCCATTTTCTGATTGGCCCTGCCGATCACCCTCGCTTTCTCAAATGCGAATTCGTGATTGAGCTGTTGCACATGGCCATAGAATAAAGAAAACTTGTCCTTGCGATTGATTACAAGTTGATATTCGTGCAATCTTGCGCACAGGCGGTTGCCCGTCTCTCCAGCATGCCCAGCCTCAGAGGTTTTGCAGGTTAGGCTGAAGTCAACGGCTGATTGCTCAGTTGCTGGCAGTGGGTCTTTGGGCTTGCTGATAGCGATGCTACAACTACCTTCTCAGTCATTTCTGATTGTAAAGAAGATACAATATTCGCCCCAGTCCACCTCCGGTCATCCGCCTGTATCTTCCGGAAGGGTTCTGGCAAAATGTAACTTAGTTTTATCCCATAGGCACTCGTAATCTTCTTACATTTTGCATGGAACTTCTGTTAGATAGAAAAGGCTTAGTTGACCACAGTATCGGCTGCGAAGGCTAGTGCAAATCATGAACGTTGCAGGTCTTGCATACGGACAATGCGCTTAATTTTATTTATGAGTTTACACGTTTGTTATGACGTCGTCTATCAGTCGGCTGGGTTGTGCACTCGTCTTAATAGCTTAAATTAAATGCAAAAAATAAGCTACAAAAGTAAGCCCCATTCTCGATAAGGAACAAGTTGGGCGCATAAAAAGTCCGATCGATTTACTATTCTTGTACAAACAAATCAGACACGCCTATAATTTTAAACAACTAGGTAGTAAATTAAGCCATCGGCGATATTTTCACAAAAGTAAGCTAGGTAGCAAGCCAACCATTTATGTGATAGCCGTATGGTATTTTGTTTTATACATCACTTTGGTAAAGTATGGAAACGCATTTTGTGTAAAATATCCGGAAATCGAAGTTGCGGGAGCCGTGTGCTTCAAATTTTTCCTGCTTTTATTGGTGATTCACTTAAAGCCCAAACCCAAAAAATAGAAGGGTTTGTTCGGTCAAACTAAGTAGCGTAGACAATTATTTTGATAGATGGCAGCCTCTGACTTTGCCGAAATCCAGCCTGTCTTTGTAAAATAAACTGTACTGAGGATGCAGCCTTCCTTACTTGTAGGGTTTGTTACGATCCAATCAACTCATTAGATAAACATGACGACACCAATTATTTGCTTAACTACCAATTTATATTTCGATCACGGGTTTGCGTGAGTTAGCTCACTTATATACCGTTTGACCCAAAAAAGTTTTATGCTTCCCTGCATACCAGCGTGAACGCATTGATGATAACTTAATACCAATAATGAACAGCACATTCACCAATTAAATGATTTTAAATAAGTCCTCAGTGTTGCAGTGTCAGTTTATTGAGGGACAGATAGATTGTTAAGAAAAAAATAAAGCTTTCCCAATAATCCATAAGTTCCGAAGATTTACAAATATGTATAAATAAGAGCCAGAGGGACGCTAGTCCGAAACTCGGGTTTGGCGCTGTTAGATTGAAGTTGAGGTTACACCACCGGATGACACAAATGATGCAGAAATGTCCATCGTGGATTTACTTTGTTGTTTATCGGTAATACATTAGTTACTAAAACGTAGCAAGTAACATAAGAAATTCGCTTTGGACGCATATATACTCTGGGCACTAAGGTCTTGCAACCAAGGCATCAACCAGGATAGGTTCATCCTGAAACAGATCGGTGCACTGTTACCCACTACGAAATTTAAATATTGCTTAAAACTGGAAACTCAAGGTTACCACTATTTTATCTAAAATGAGTTATTTAAGTCAGTATTTTTTATACATATAATCATTGATAGATAAGTATTTATTGAGTTTTCTTTGTTCAGTTCTGGCATAAATTCGAGCGTTTTCAGTCTATATATTTGTTCATCCATCAATTGAGCTTCTGTTTGAGGTTCAAATTAAATTTTTAAATTAAGATATACCTGAAATTGGAAACATATCATAAAAATTGAACGAATTTATAGTTGCTGGCTTTATGTTTATTGAGATGTATGCCATCGTTTATACGTCACTCTTCTCCAAAGAAGGTTTTTATCGGATTCCGCCTTCGCAATGGAGAACACTGCGTCTCATTTAACAGTTTCATGGGTGCTTATGGAATGACTTTACATCCTACTGCCTAAAGTTAGTAAATGATTTCTAAGAATCCAGTTAGGTGGTGAGTTTAGAGAATGTAAAAGTCAGCTACGCGTGAGATAAGAGATAGAAACGGACGTAGCATTAGGTCTGAAGACATAAGGCTAAAATCAAACTGTAACCCTTACCAAATAATGGTGAAAAAATGCAATCATAATCAATAGCATTCGAAAATTCTGCCCACAGTTCGTAAACACAGGCAAAAATGCCCAGTTAAATTTTTATATAAAGACTGACTTAAGTTTTTAAAGTAATAATATAAAATTAAGCGTTCACAAGGATAGGTTGCTCGACAAATCTTCTTCCTAATCTGCTTAAAATTAATTTACTGATGACAATATTTAGAGGACGGTGGGGTATTCATCATCCGCAGTGTAAACGCACCATTTTGTTGAATCTTCAGAGCAGTTTTGCGTTTCAATATGAAGAAGGCATAGAGGTCCCCGGTTGTCTAGATCATTTATGAGGTAAATTATCACAGGTTATTAAAAGTTATTATAATAGGTTATTATAACAGGTCCTTATGATGTCATGCATAACTTTTGCTTAAGAATTTGGCAAGTATTCTGAACTATAAAAGAACAGTTGACACTTTCTGACAAAAAAACCGTTGCTTCAGAACCGTTTGATCGTCCAATTGGTCGGTTGGTTCGTTGGGATGCATGCCTAAGAAAAAGCTACAAGTTTGATGTTGAAGTGTTTGTAGAACAGTTGAGAATAAAATTCGCAACTGCGTCACAGACTCGTTGTCTTGCCGGTGACTTTTGCGAATATGCGTGATGGTAGACAGGCGCTCAACACTCGATTATGGAACTCATTCGTCCTGTTATGGCTTGGGGATCGCTCTTGATTCCTGCCAGCAGCCACTCAACGGCAAAAATATTAAAGCATATTTGGTGTATGTCTCCGTTTAAAACCGGCAAGGCAACGGGCCCGCGGCGCAGTAGTTAGAGCTTTGAACTTCTAAGTAACAACGTCTGTAGTTCAAGCACCGTGGGTTGGCAGGCCTTGGTAACAAGCGAAGCATGGCCATCTGAGTTTCCCTCGTATTTATTTGTAATAAAAAGGGTGTCATAAAAATTTGTCTTAACCATACTTTCATTATTTACTAGAGGCAAAAATATTTTAAAATGTCATCGTCTTGCTTTTTTTCTTAACTTAATATTCTCAAACAGACGTTGGTTTTGATCATGACACTGCAGACAACACAAAGCAATGGAATCGTACATACCATGAAGCAATGGCCTTGGTATTCGGATGTATTCATTTTCAGAAATTTCTTTTAATTCAGCCAATATTGCAACAGTCTAAATGCAGTGCAATACAATAAAATGGTTCCTGCAAATATGATTGCGTATTTAAAATAATAAATCTATAATACAAGCTAAGTTTTCAATTATTTAAAATGCGTATACGTTTTTCGGGACATTCTGGATGTCTGTTATCTTTTTAGCGGCTGCTGATATATGTCGAGCGTAAATGCCAAGGCACACTGCGACGAGTCTGTGCCGTAACCATTTGGTGAGAGCCTGCCTATAATTCTGTTATTTACTTAAAGGTTGGTGCAGAAAAACTTTTCGTGCATAATCAATGAAGCAGTACAAATTCGAAACGAATTTTGGCCATGCTATTTCGGCATTTATATGTCTAAATGACGTTTGTTTTTCTTCTTTATCTAGTGAAGTCTCCGAATTTTGTCGAAGCAACAATATGTCGCAACCATACATAAATTCCAGTGGGTTAAGTGAGTTAGGCCAGCAACCGCGATCTTCAGCCCATGGTTACTTACTGCAGCAGAGAAGTCGGTAAGGCCTTAGTAGTGAGAAGAGTTTATTGTGTACACAAAGGAACGAAGAGTAGATGATAGAAGTCTGACTTGATGGGGACACGTCCGCTTAGTAGGTTGACGGGGTCCCAAGAGACTGTTTGAGAGTAGTCAGGCCAGGAAACAGAGACAGAGTGCGTCCATTGGCTACGTCGGCCTGTGATTAGTTGGAGACCATGTAAGTGGACAGTGTGTGGGTGAATAGCGCATGGTTCGACACCGTGGGTGGTCTTTGTCTCGAACCCGGAAGTTTGGCCACCACAACGACCCTGAGCTCCAAACAGATTGAGGCCATGACCGGAAAGCCAGGCATAGATACGCAACGATCAACTAGATGCACGCGAGTTGAGAGTTAAGCCCCCTACTATGGATATATTCTGCGAAGTCAGGTTTTTTACATGTAGATCCTTTACGTTTAGGGGCGGGAACACGAGAACCCTGTAATTTTGTGAGCATTTGCGCATTTCCGAAGAATTTTTCTGAAATTAACTGTGAAAATGTTTTCAATACATAACGGCAATCTGCGCACGCGAAAGCAACATCATTTAAACGTCGTATTTCTGTAAAAATCGCCAACTAGACTGCAGTAGTCTGTAATATATTTTTTTTCATTTTTTAAACAAAATTGCCTACGCGAGTGCATGTTAGGTATGAACCTGCAATTATTAAAAAGGGGATGATCAGAATCACCTGTATTGCTCACGCACGGACATCTGAAAACTGCGGCCAACATTCGGTGATCTGGTAAACTTAAACGACTTGCCAATTAAACCAGAGATTTCCCGGAAGAGATTTGAAGAAGGCAAATGTCACGTAAGCAGTTAAACAAGATTTTACGTAATTACTTGACGTCTTATATGCTGCTTCTCTCGTGATCTTTGTCAGACTTATCAATTGACCTCGGAGACTTTCCGTCAGATAGCTTTTTTAAAAGTTTGATAGGAGTACTTGGGCCTTTTTCACATTAATTTGCTTGTACTCAAGAAAAGGTAGGTGAACGCTTTTAATCCTGATTTGTTAAAACTACGTTGCAGGATATAAATTCATTTACATACTGAGTTTTTGAGAAAACTACTATAGCATAATTACTGGAAAATAGGGAGTAGCACGTTGAGTTGTCTGTAAATATAATGTTTTAACCTAGCTTACGGGTACTGCAACTGTTTCCTACTAATGTCTCTGATTATGAATCCGTGATGGAGGCCAAAACGTCAGGCAAATAAGCGTATTTTCCCAGCGATCGAGTTTTCTTCTTTTTAATGTAGTTAATGCCATAGCTTCTGTTGGCTGGGTGGTATGTATGGCCATACTGTTCGGGCTCCATATTATAGTTGTCTACGGATGGGGAGATGACAATGTCCACAGAAAGAACATCTGATTA
Organism: Ligula intestinalis; assembly: GCA_036362985.1. Classification (NCBI taxonomy): domain Eukaryota; kingdom Metazoa; phylum Platyhelminthes; class Cestoda; order Diphyllobothriidea; family Diphyllobothriidae; genus Ligula; species Ligula intestinalis. The sequence goes on from JAYGXS010000009.1 coordinate 11,007,222, forward strand.
CTTAGTATGTGTCTACTCTTGCCCCGGTCACTCGTAGTTTGGGCGAACGTTTTCGCAGTCTAGCGCTTGTGGACAGATCAAAAAAGTTGCTGGATGCGAAGCACACACCCTGACTCAACAGCCAAAAAATGGTTTGTATTAGGTCACAGCCTAGCTATTTGCAATCCTGTTCGGTTTATTGGGCCATTCTGGCAGCTTTGACGATCTTTGTGAAAAGGAACCTCAAACATTTTTTTTGCGCCTTGTACTTATTCAATAACTTTATCCTATTTTGCCGAGGTAAGTATACCAGGGTTTATTTTGGTTAAATTTTATCTTTATTGTTGTTAGCCGTCGGGGCCTGATAGGGACCTAAAACATTGCTTGATCGTTGATCCGTGTAATAAGGTCTTTGATTCCGACAAATCCCCGATAACACACACGAAGAATGGTTCCTTTAACTCAATAGAGTGCACGCGGATTTTCATGTCAGTTGAATTTCCTCAACATAGGTTGAATCTAACGTTCTTGCTACAGTCATATCGCGTCGTGTTGCCTAAAGTATTACAGCAGTAAAGAAGCGGTCGTTCTTCAACATAAGGCATGCTTCAGTTTATCAAGTAATACTACGTTTAAAAAATAATTGCTTTTTGAAAAGCGGAAAATTCCCAGGAAGTACATACAGAGCGTACTAGGTAAACATTAGCTTTAGTTTTAAAGAAAGCATATTAATAAGAATAAGCAGTTAATTTATTAAGCGAAGTAAAATTTTGTTTGAAAATAATCATTTCAAAGAGGTTTTGGATGACATAAACAGTAAAGCATATGCCTTTTATCGAACAGCCTACAGTTTATGCATGTATTTTGACGTGGTCTTACGGGAATTCGTAGTAATTCCTTGCGCGTTTATATTGTTCAAGCAACTATGGATGAAGGCAAGCGAAGTTTAATGAACTCGCGTGTGAAAATGCCGGCTTGTGACTAATATATTGTGAAGTACAATTGTTAATATACCATTTTGTGCATAGGATGAGAAATTTCCTTCCGTCGCCTGTGTTTGCAGTATTCTCGGGATTACAGTTATGACGAGTTTAAGGTCGTTTTTAAAATGGTGGTTAAAACTTAACGATGTTCAGTGGTTTCCGTTGACAGTGTTTCAATAAGAACAATGTCCTACGTTCTTCAAAAACTTTTCAAAATGAGATATAACTTAAACGCCTTTACCTTAATTGTGAGTTTTGGGAATTTTTATAAAGCACATGTCTCCTGGGATAATGGCTTTAAATTCAATCAGATATATGAATTCATCGCTGACTTTTCAGAGTGTGATATACTTAAGATCAATTAATATATTTTGTTTTACTTATTATTTCTTGCAATCGGGCTTTTATCAGCTATTTTAGCGTCAGTTTTTTGGGTAAACTAACGTTTTCAAAACCTAAATTACATTAACGTTGGTAAATTAATACAAGTTTTTGACTTCCCTCGGCATCAGACATTAATATGTTAAAATAAAAAACTCATTTTTTTACATAATTGAGCTCTTTTAAATTTACTAGTATATATTTTGGCCCAATCTACAACCGAATATGTAATACGGAGTGAGAGAATACAGATTGAAGCAAAGACCGTGAAACTTTCATGACGAAATTTAAGTCAGTACTTCAGCATGTACGTGCTCATATTATTTTGATTCATTGAGTAGGTTTTATTCTCCGAAATTCTTTTAGTTTGGAAAATTAACAATTAAATTAGCTTTATCAAGAGAAATATGCATTAATTTTGGCGAATTTGGGACTTATCTTATATTGAGGGAATTCAGTATGCTATTACGTATGGCAAAACCAAAAGTTTTATTTATTTGCACTATGCTTTGTAAGAATTCCAGGATAAGTGAACATTAAAAAATATTATTCTTTCTAGATATGGAAAATTGTATCTTAAGTTGTTCAAATGAAAGTGAAGCCACGTTTAGGGAATCACACTTATTTTCAGAAAAACTGAACAATTTAAGTTTACAAATTATGCGTAGCTTGCATATGAAGTTTGTTTGCATAAAATACTGAAAAAAAGTGTTTGTCAACTTTTATTTTACCACATGGCTCATCTTGACGTTAAGGCGAATTGTCTGCATATATTACGCAAAATTAATGTAGAAAAAAGGCCTTGTTGAATCTTTGTCATATAGAAATATGCGTTTTTGTAAGTAAGACCTTGTACTTATGCGTTATTTAGAAACGGAGCAGACAGAATAATAATAATTCTTTTCAAAAATTAGCCATAAATCTGCCCTGTTCCTTGCACTCGCAAGCTTATAGCGCATTGTAGATCATATTTGTTTACTCGAAAAATAACCAATTATAAAGGAATCTGTGATTTATTTCATCTCCAGTCAAATTAAATCGACTACCTTCGAGTTCCTTCATTAATTGTCAGTATTCATCGATTTATATGTAACATTTCCTAGAAGAAAGTTGATGAACACAGAAATGTGTCAGCCAAGTATGTCAATGTGCCTGTCCAAAAAAATGCTGGACATCTATTTAAATACTCCGATCGGCGTTCTGCACTCCCAAAATAAAATTTAAATTCGTGGCTTTCGTATGATTGAGGGTAATCAAGATGAAGCCAGTCAAACATTCTTTTTTTTGTTTCCGTGTATTTTCAAAGCCATGGATCTGACTTACACTACCGTTGAATAAAACTTGAGCAGAAAGTATTACCCACAACGACAAGTGAAACCAGAGTGCTCGATGCTGGCTTATTATCAATCATCAGCTAGTCATACCCAGACCAAAGTGGTGCTCTATCCCATGCTTCAACGCACGACCTTTTTGATTCAACGCTAAGCCAAGAGCTCCTCTTCTTGCCAGTTAAGGCCGATAAATATTAACACTCGTTGATGAAACTTCACATTAAGTTTCCCAACAATACTTTCTGTCGATATTACTAGCAGCTACGGTTGCTCTCAGGGTCCGAGCAATGAGACCCGGGGCAAAGCGCAACAAGTGATTTCCGTTAGCGGTCAGTGAACGTTCCTCAACGACTGTCAATATGGCCGAACTGAATCTATAAGAGACATTTCTGGTGAGTCAAACGTTGCATCGTCGGATAGTCCGACATATAGCGCTATAATTCTTCCTAAGCCGTCACTCACAGACAACGAAAAATACTTTTATCATAAAAAACCCCCTGCAACTTGCGTTAATCCAAGCAACGCGGGGAATGAAAGTACCCTGATGCACGTGCCAACGAGCCCTGCCTAAACCTAATTGCCACGTGCTGAAGATTGCATACATTTGCTTTTCTCCTCCCCTACCGCCTGGTCAGTAAGCCCGCTGTGTGCTACAGTACCGAGGTCGGTGGGCTGACGCTGCCTGTCTGCGCATGAATGCACCTGCACCAACGATTTCTTAACGTAATTCAGTTAGCACTACTTGGTGCACGTAAACAAATTGTTTTAACCCGCGGGAGGCCCATAGCGTTCACCGCTGCATCCGGATTTTAGTCACCTAACTCCAAAATATATGACACATAGGACTTATAAGTGGCGTATTATCCAAGATAAGCCGTGTCGGATGTAACATGTTATGCAGAAAGTAAATCGCAGTTTCTTCGGTCTGTCTACATGACAGTTTCACGCAACACATCGTGTAAACATTTTCTTCAGCTGGAAATCTTTTTTCGCATTGTAGAGTGGAATGCAACTTTTGACTTATGTGTGTTCTCGAGGATTGGTCGAAAGTGAAGGTCGTTTTACACTGACTGAAAAAAAACAGGTAATGCCCTATGTTGAAAAAAGAATATCACCAACAGACCCTGGTGACTGGAGAAGAAGACTTTAAACGAAAGCTTTAGAAGATTTAAATAAGGGAGAAAGTGGAAGAGGTGCCGAACAAGTACAATACGCAGAGAAATACTGCGAAGGTTAATGTCCACAAAGCCCGCCAATCGTGCAAAAAATGACCTGATGAACAGAGTAGTAGGAAACTTGATGCTGCTTTAAACCAATGTAAGAAAATTCATTTTTAAAATGGCATCCATCCCTTCGTTAAACACCGAGAATGCTGCTGGGTCTTTGGTTCATTATTACAACAAACAAAAAGATCGAAACGCTGAATATTGAAGAGCAGATGAAGTCCTGACAATTAAATCAGTGTTTGTCCCAGAAGCTAATGTTCTAGAGGAACTTCTGAAGTCCCAAATAACGAAATTGCCAAGTCCGGATCTATAAGCTTAATAGCTGTTTGAAGGCTATTCCCTATGATTGGCTTATCAAGCGAAGCTTACTTCAGGGGTGATGATTTCCGAGGCACTAAGCAGTGGCATTAGAAATTCAACGGTCTAAACACTGCGACAGAGCGTTACTAAACACAGCTAAGAAAGGAAGTGTGGCTATTCTACTAATCGTTGTCTTTGTTGTTACTGCATTTCTGCCTTAAATATGCTAACAATAAAGTTGCTGCCGGTGGCGCTAGAGGATAATCCCTACGACACAACGGGAGGACTGTGGTTCGTTACCGATCGATGAGAGCTTGTCTACCAATATATGTTTATTGTTAAGTGTTGATGAAAAGGCGTTCTTTGGTAAAATAACTTATTTTATTCAGCTAATTTTTGAGTCAGTTAATTTGAAGTAACGGATGAACACAATGGAGGCTTTAATAAGTATATAGGTGCTGATTTATTAAATACGGAATTCAACCGTCCCGTTCTGAATAAAAGCTAACTCTGGAACACCACCAGCAGCCAAACGGTAGCTGATTGAGTAGGCAGATAATATAAGCAAGTACAACAAGAGAGACTCGAGTAGCTATTTTTGACCATTTTACCCATTATCAGCTGGCCATACACAATTTGACGAGTACGTTCCGCAACCGCTCTGTTAGCGCTTGCCTTATATTATACAAATATATACGTTTTGGTGATGAAACATTCGTTTCAAAAATAGTCTATGTTTATTCAGTAAATTTTCCATTCATTTTATTTTAAATTTCGGGCGAAACAGAGGAAACTAAATAAAGTATACAAAAGTGCACCAATCGTTAACAGGATTTGTACGCTCCATTTTGCTGTAAGGCCGAACACCTGCAACCGTATACAAACACTATAATCGAGAAAGGTAATGGAGCTTGGCATGACAAGCTCTGGCTTATTGGCCGTCATCAGCAAGGTATCCATAACCGTGGTGTTATTTCACCCCTGAGGCAACTAAACTACCCGTGGGTGAGAAGTCTCATGCTCCAGCTATTGATGCATTTACTGATGCTCTTACTGAAATGAAAAAAACGCTCTTTTCTAGCAAAGTAGTTGATATCAACAAGTCCAGGCATTTGAACATAGAGTCATCGCACATCCAATCAGATGGTCTTAGTCACAACTTCGTCACCGGTCGGTTGTGATTTGGAATACTGGCTGCATTTGAAGTGTTTTTAGTGATCTGAGAACAGAAGTCACTTGTCCAATTGTGGCGTACGCAGGTACACCATCGTTAGCAGAGTAAACGACAGATTGATAACCAATAACGCCATGGGCCTGGAATGACCAGTTCGGACGTATAACGGTCACCAGTAGTTCTATTCAACCCCAGCTTGGGGCAACCTAAAATGGGGACTCTGAATAATTTCGGAAAACTCGGAGGTGTGGATATTTATCCAAGCTAAAAAAAGTTATGAACTGTAGAGTAGAGTGACACTTTCGGTGGGGGTGTAATTGAGGATTGGTCCGAAGTTAAGTGAACAAAAAATTATGTCCCAAACTAGGAACGAATTTCACTAACAGGCCCGGGGACTAAAAATCACACTAGTTAGAGAAGGATACTGCCGACGAAAGCTATAAGGACCCCTAATCAGGAAAAGGCCATAGAGTCGCTGAATAACTACTATGTGCAGGGGTATTTGTCCAGAAAAGACCGCAAATGGGGAAAAGTCGTCTGAAACCACTGGAAATTGCTAGTTGTTAACCATAAGTTCAAGAAATCATTGATAAGTGTCGTGATTGAAATCACAAAATAATTGCAAAGTTAGACAGAAGGAAATATATATTAGTGTACACAAAATATAACGTTTACAATTGCAGTTGACAGTACGATTTAAATGTATATGTTAATGGCCAGTAGATCTGTGAGGAGTTAACGATGCAGCTTATGTTGTGGCTTGAAACGTTCTCAAACAGTGGTTAATCTTGATCCGTTTCTCTGAATATTGAACCAGAGTGAAGCCTCTCTTACGTCACATGACCTCTGTGGTACTCATAAACATTTCAGATAGCGACTGACCACTTTTTTTTGTGAAAAATGTTGGTCATTGAACGCGAAACACGGAAGATTGGGTTAAGCATAAGGGGTCGCTTTACTGTATGAAGTGCTCTATACGATGGTATTAGGCTCATGTATGTCGAGAGTAAGTGCGACAATTACAGTGCAAGTACACTGACACTTAGGTAACCTCGTCGTCTCATATCTGTGTCTGGTGTGGAGTACACTGTCGACATAATTGAAATAGACAGTCAAATTTCACCTGGCTGTTCTTTAACAGAAGAAAGGAATTTCTGGTTGTCCAACGTGGCTACCCCTCAGTAAGAGTTAAGGAGAAACCTAAGTTTTGTCCAAGAGTACCACGAATATGAAACGTAAAGAGCTTCGAAACATATCCATTGGACTGTTACAAAATCTTCCATTCACAGCTTCTGAACTTGTCTGTTTCCAAAGTAAATCAAGCACACGAGTTGCAATTTCATGGTGAAAGCTAAAATAAAATGCCTATTTTTTACAAATATGACTTCGACTGACGCGATGAGTGATAAGGGCAAATTATTCATTCAAAAAAGTTTTGACTGAAATTAAATACCTAACGGACTTCAATGGATTTTCTGGCTTAATTTACATTTATCTATGTGCCGTCGTATACACGCCATTGTTTTCCGTAGCAGGTTTTTATCTGATTCCTCCTCCGCGAAAATGCGTCTCTTCAAACAGTTCCGTGAAGAAATAATTAGCGTGCTAATTTCCAAGAAAACGTTGTTGATTTTGATCATCAAGTGAACCACTTATCCATAGATGGGGAGGGTGCTAAATATCCCCAACAATTTTCCATGACCCTCTCTCCACTATTGGCTGTTTCTGTTATGAATGTTTTCATTTTCTCATGCATAAACCAACAGCCTAACGTGTGAACAGAAATATAAAAAAATACATTGACGCCGTGCCTTCACATACATTTGCCTACGCAGTACCTGGGAGGGTCAGCCGAAGTGGATCAAATTAATTTGCAGCAGAAGTTTAAAATTTGCCAATTTATCCAGAAATCTTGCAAATTTTCTTCCAAAAGCAGCTGATTCACTCAGTTGTAAAAGTATATTGCTACTTTTATGACGAGAAAATGAAAATTAATGAGCACAATCTTCGGCTGACAGTTCAAAGCACTGCAGGGTTTACCGAAGTTATTTAAAGTTGTCTTTCCAGGAAATCCACTTCGCAATGTTTTTTGTTTAATTTCGTCCCATATGGACACTTGTGCTGAGAGAACTGAGCACTTATCAGCAGTTTTTAAATGGTAACTGTTGAAAAAACCGGAAAGGTTTGAAGCATCTTTAGGGATCTGGGTATATGAGGTGCTTGTACAGATGTAGGTAATTTTCTGATCTACAGGTTTATCAGCAGTCGGATAGTAAATAGCAAAGCCACAACCATTTCCGACCTAATAAAAGTCCTCTGGTTGTTACACCCAAACCCTGGTTGTGCCAGTCGCAGATTTTGAACCAAAATACATTTGGGAAACATTGTATTTCGAGAAAACTACCGCCAACCTTAGTTTCGTCATCTAGTCGGCACACTCGGTTACCAGCAAGGGTGCACGATGAGCGCGACACTAGATGACGTTCTCGTGACCCCCGCAATCTTTTATTTGTAGGATCCTTAGGATTTTAAAAAACCCGTGATGAGCTCCTCTCAACATGCGTCAAACACCTTCAGCACAGGCCATCCAATTCGTTTATATTCTTCGCCAGCCACCTCCACAGGCAACCATTTTTCTCCTCTTATTCCGCAAATGACATTTAAAATCCCAGGCTTTCTAAACAATGCCTTAGGAGTGTTTCACTGTCAGCCCTCCATAACCTAGTTCCCAGTACTGGCAGCACCACTGTTCTAAAATGTGTTGCTGAACAAATGCATTGCACAACTGTTTTGCACCAATAGGGAGTTCAAAGGCATTTACCTTCATTTCCCTCAATATAATTTAACGTGAGATTATAACCACCTCATATTATCACGCAAAAAACAATAATTTTCACATTATGTGACCGGGTAATTTAGCCAGAGGAACCTCAAGACATAATGATTAATACCTGTGGTGTAATACTTAGTCACGTAGACATTCTTGTGGTTCAAAAAAGCACAAGGACAAGAGGCCTACATCGAAGAAAACAGACAAATAGCTTTGGCTCATAGATGAATTGATCGAAAGGAACTTCAAACATAAAAAAATGCATGCCAAATTGTCAAAACGCAAATCAAGTGACTCTCAAACTTCAAACATTTTTGCCAAATAGTTGCATTAGAGAAAATGACCGAAAACAATCAATGAAAATTTGACTAGACAACGGCTAGTCGCACGAAGTCTTCTCGTGGTTATTTGGCATTCAGTGTTGAAAACATGCGAGTCGATTGAGATTTTCCGTAATGAAAAAATCTCGTCCGTTAAAAAACTCGACTTTGCCAAAAGAGGACAATATACGAGTTCCAGGCAGCAGTTCCGAAGAAGCAGATGCGATACTTGGAACAAGGACTTTATTTTTCTGACGCTTCGGATTTCTTCGGGAATCCTTAGTTATAGGTTATCGAAAACAGGTCTGAGACATGCGCAGATAAGGGGTGATACATGCATAGATTACACGGTATTTATAGTTCACAGCGGTCACCCGCCTGCGTACTTTAATTGTCCATTCGGGTAGTGACCACTGGAGGTCTTAATTGGTCCGGTAATTGCTCATTAATTGCAACAGTGTTCTTGTCCGCGTCGGATGCGGGTTTGATAATTTCTCGACAATAACGCCCACTGTGGATAGAGTTACGCCCAGTTCTTCCCACGTGACTGATTCTCTTGCTCAGGAAATTTCTCAGTACACCGTACACCAGTCCATCAACAAGCGCAACAATTTGGCGTTTCCATACTGTGTACTGGAATCGTTTACCGGATCTGGTGTAGTTGTGGACAAAGCAACTACGTCGGAGAAAACGGGAGATTACTCCGCACGCAAATGGCCGAGCATGCAGCGGTGGTGAGGAAGAAAGACGTCAATTCGCAGGTTGCAGCTCACGTAACAGGACCCGGCCATATTTTCAAGTTTGACCAGGTTGAAATTCTCGCAGGAGGGGATAACCTCGTGAGTCGCGAGCTACTCGAGTCATGGTTCTCAGGCCCCCAGTCCATCAACAAGCGCAACGATTTGGCGTTCCCATACGGTGTACTGAGAAACTACCTGAGCAAGAGTATCAGTCAAGTGGGAAGGACTAGGCGCAACTTTGGCGACAGCGGGCGTAATTGTCGAGCAATTATCAAACGTGCATCCGGCGCGGACAAGAATGTTGTTGCAATTAATGAGCAATAACCAGACCAATGTAGACCTCCAAAGGTGGCTATGGGAATGGAACATTATAATACGCGTGCGGGTGACCGCTCTGAACTATAAATACCGTGCAATCTGTGCATACATTAACCTTTAACTGCGCATGTCTCCGACCTGTTGACGATAACCTATGACTAAAGATTCCCGACGGAATCCGAAACGTCAGGAAAATAAAGTCGGTGTTCCAGTGATCGCATCTTTTGCTTTGAAACTCGATTTTCTCAGACCTTGCGGATTCCCTGCTCACTGAATTGTAAATTTGGCATGTAGTGTTCCCGTTATCACATTTTAACCAATATTACGTAAAATTGTGTTTGGCACGGCCAGACGGGCTCATGTGGACGAAGGTGAAGGTGCAACTGATGTTGCTGCTCGTAGTGATTTCAACTAGATAAAATGTCTGTTTTCTACTGGACTCTCAAACAATTCGAAATTGCAGCTGATTTGTTTCTTGTGTGGAAAATCTGTGCCCGTGAGGCGCGGACAAAAGGTAGTCGGCATTTGAAAACGAGTCTCTTGGCTCCATGTATGCAGGATGAGATACCACATGCGGTGATATGAGACTCATCTGGGTAAACCGGTCGTAATTAAAATTCCAAAACAATTGCAAAGAATTAAGACGAAAGTTAATATATTTTAGTGTACATAAAAATAGTAAGTTTACGATTGCATTTCGATAGTTCCATTTGAATTAATTGGTCCATGACCAGTATTTTCATGAGGAGTTTACGATGAACCTCAGGTTACAGCTCGAAACGCTCTCAAACAGTAGGTAATCTCGATTATTCTCTCTGACCATTAAACCAGAGTGCAGCCTCTCCCGCGTCAAATGAACTCTATGGTATTTGTAACATTTCAGAGAACGACTGACCTGTTGTGAACGTATTTGCCCATTGCTTGTGGCTAGGGAAGATTGGGTTGAGCATAAGGAGTCGTTGCACAGTTTGAAGTGTTGTATCATAAATCTAGAGAGCTTGGTTGTATTCTACGGCGGTATCAGACTCATGTTGGTCAATAGTGAGTGATTGTGATGAGTGCAGTGCAAGCGCACTAACACTTGATGAAACCTTATCGTCTCCTTTCTGAGTCTGGTGTGGAGCACATTAATGGCATCATCGGAATAAGCCATCGAATTGCACCTGACTGAACTTTAGCAAAAAGAAGAAAGGTCAGTTTTCAGATGGCAAAAATTCCCATCACTGAAACCTGAGGAGCAATTGGCGAACATACTCATGTTTTCAGTTTATTCTCCTAAGGCCAGTACATTTGCATTTACGGTTTACATTTTTACTTTTGTCTTACATGGCTTTCTTTCTGTAGGAGTTCAGAAAAAGCTGAAGTTTGATCCCACAATACAAGGAATGCGAGCAGCAACGAGCTTAGAAAAAAAACAACTTGACTCTTATAATTTCGCTCATTTACGGCTTTTGATGTCTTCTGTTTCCATAGAAAATCCAAAAAAGAGTAGTGGTTTCATGTAAAAGCTGAAAAAATGCCTATTGTTAACACAAACGACTTAGAAATGGCTGATTGTTATTCAGACTGACAGATTAGGGCAAATTACTGATTCAAAAATGGTGCCTGAAATGTAATCTATAACGGAGAAAAATAAATGTTTTTGCTTCAGTGGTAATGTACTATATGGTGTCGTGAAAACATTTTTGTTTTTATCTGTTTACTCGTCCACAATATGCGAAAAGACGTTTTTTTCGTTCATGTTTTTCCCACTTGCGGTTGCTTCAGGGCTCGATAATGACCCTTACGACAGAGAAGGGGTTGGGTCGGGCAATTGAATCCCGTACACGATCGGTGATTGCTATTCAAACAACATTAATATCTCGTGATCTAAACCCATAAGTCAACAAGCCCGTTGCTCAGCGGTTTAGGACGCTGCCCACTGTAAAGTATATTTCTGCATATGTAGCATGTAATTAGGCCTCTTTTACATCACTGAAGAGGTAACATATACGGACACACTGATAATTTGCCAGGTGAGCAGTGCTGTTTAATGAAAATGCGATGAAATTTTTTTAACTGCATCCTATGCGAGAAAATTCACAGTTAAGCTACAAATATTTTTCAAAAACATAAGTCGTTCCAATTTTTTTGAAACTACACGCGATTCCATTTAGTTATCTTCACTCGAATGTGTACAATGACGGACAAAAATTTCCAAGGAAAACTTCTAAACCTATTTGTTCCTTTTATATTTTGGAGTAATTTCATGGTATAATCATCAAAGAAAACAAGTTTGTTTCTGTGTTACGTAATAGAATATGAAATTCCTTATGTATGAGTCTACTCCTATTTTTGCCAAAATAAGTGTCCATTTCTCTTAATTAACCCGACTAAAATGAGGATTTTCCTAACTAAAAGTCGTTTAAAAATTAAAGCTACTCGATAAATCAATAAACAGTGACCAAATATACGCTAAAATACAAAGCCAAATTTGGTCTTCAAATTTAATAATACTGGCGAATACTCTAATTGCCCTGAATAAGATTAATTTCGTAGTACCCCGACACAACCACGGGCAAAATGGATGAATATATGCAGAAAAAAGTTGGATGAGCATTTAAAAAACAAAAAAAATAATTTGTCTATACCACAGTTTTTGTAATCCTGGGGCTCAAAATCGACTATTATTGGGCCACTGGGTCGATGAGATTCGGGGTTTAATAACATATAATAATAATATTTAAGAAAGCCCAACGATCATCATCGACCCACGCTGCTGTGAGATGCTCTGTTGTGCCCGCGAGACGAGGTAGTTTTACGTTAACGAACCAGTAAGTAACTGTCCGCATAATGGAAGGAATGCTAGGAATGCTGGCGAACAAAACTTTGCATTTTTTAGCTGCTTCGCTTAAAAAACAGAAAAAACGAAAAGTCTTTCCGTATACTCATTATCTATTGGCAATTACAGTCTTACGTAAACTTATCAGAAAAGGACTTTATGGCCCATTCTCAACTTTTTTCCTCAATATACCTAAAAAGTAATGACAATTTGACTTAGTAGCGCTTAAATTTTCTAGAAAGAGAAGATTATAGTGAGTTTATATTCTGTTTATATAGCTGTCAAAATATAAAATAAATTGCAACCACACAGACGTATTGTTTGAATTGTGCTTTTTATTAGTCTTCTACATAGCACTTACGCTTTAATGGCCTTGAGTTGAATTATTTTCGCGGATTCGAGCGCCGGAAAGTTTTTCTTTACAATTCATATCCTGCAGATTTTCACGGTGCTGGTGAACAGTTCTTAGTTACTCTATGTTCACATTATAATAATTTGCACATGTCAGTGAAGTTCCTGCAATAAGAAGGAAACCTTTAATATGTTAAGATAATTCTAAAAAATTTTAAACAGTTGGCTGACCTCTGCTTAAAATTGACTTCGTTAAAACCAAAAAGAAGTCAAAATAATGCAAGTGGAAGCATAACTTAACGGTCGTTTATACAATATGCTTAATTTCTTGTCTGAGTTTTTTATCTGAGGCATGTTATAATGAATGGGATAATTGTGAACTGTACAGCCCAGCCTCGCATAGATATGAGTTCAGCCATTTAGCTCTGCGCCATTAAGGAATCGTCCAGAAAGCTTCTTATGCATATTTTACCACTAAAGGTCACTGTATTTGCCTCTTAAAAAAATTTATACACAAGGAGGAGAAAGAACTTGATTTTTCCTTTTGCCGGTTTAAAATTGCTTCTTAGTGTCATTTTATGAGACGTAATGTCACCTGTTCCAGTCGATGAACCCAAAGTGGAAGCCTAAATGACTTCTATTAGCAGTATTATGCGCCAACATTAATCTCGTCACGGGTAGTCGGATTCCTTGTAACTAGAACTTAGATTCATTAGTTGCTCAGTGTACAGTCGAAACGGCAGTGAGTAAAAATTCCTCTTTTGTTGGTATATTATAATTACACGCTTTTTCAGGCGTCAGACTGTGAGCAGTGTTCATTTACAGGGACTCGAGTGGCTCCACGTGTAGGTTATGCTACTTGGATTCTTACAACAGTATTATGCCTTCAGTAGGGTCATAAGTGGTGGGGTCCACTTTAATTTGAATTAAATTGCATTTTTAAGATATCTACTGTATTAAAACACTTTATATTCAAAGCACCGATAACCGGACATTCCTATGTTTCTTGATTTATTATAACTACAGAATTAGCAGACTACAACTTGAAAATATTTTTCTTTAACACGGATTCAATTAGTTGTACTAACACAAACATGCAGTATTATAGTTTCTCGCATACGGTCTGCAAAACATTATGCACGAGAATTGACTTCCTCTAAGAGTAGACGTCCAAATATTGTTGAACATCCCTCCACTCTCTCAACATAGCGTCTATCCACGCAAATAAAGCTTGAACTTTGTATGTTCAGTGCGATTTGTGTGAGAGAAACTGCAATTTGTCAAACAGTTACTGCAGTTAAGGCGTTTCTTTCAAAGCCCTCATTATTTTGACAATAAAATAGTGCATTCTAAATATACAAGTGTACCAGTGTATTTGACGTACACTGTCATGGACCATCGCTTCGATTAAAGTAGTGCAGGAGTTTCTCGGGTGCTAGATGCTCCTTTGAGGCTGGCTTAGTCTGAACTTTCTAGGGTTTAGCAGGGACTCTTTTTCAGGTATATGGTTTCTGATGCAAGACACACGTAAAATAGCGTCAGGTAAGAGTGCCTGTTCAGCAAATGTTAAGCATCCATTTACATTCTTTGCTCAACATCGTTCTACGCAAAATGCGATTAGTTTCGTAGTGTTCTGCATACAGCCTTACTCCCCCTGCGAGGACAACAGGCAAGAATTTTTGTTATAGCGGAACAAAGCAGCTCAGGGGCGTTAAGTCAACTTGGGAAAATGTGTACCCACGCAACGCTTAGCAAAAAACCCTGTCTTACAGCCAATTTTGCAGTGCAAATTGTTTGCGTAAACTTAGTTGATCTTCTTTCGAGTGTGTCCCATGAGCGTTTCACCTGCTTACTCAGCACGCTGTGTGCTGGAGCCGTCAGTTCTGATTGGTTACGCTGCCTGCTTGAGCGCACGAATTCACAAGCACTAAACCTTTCCTAGCATAACTCAATTATCTAAGAGAGCACTAAGAAAACTACGTAAACATGTTACTTAGACGCAAACCAGGGTCAGATCGATCCCGTGTCGATGTTTCTGGTGGCGACTGTTTATCTTCTTTGCTAAAAACTCTGTTGGTCGAGTCACCGTTTCTTCATTTTTGCGGAGTAGGAGGGCAAATGTTTTCGTCAAAAAGCGTGGTCATAACGCTTCCTTTACAACCCATATAAATAGCGGCTGCAGCAAAACTTGCCAAGAAATTGAAGCATGAAACTCCTTATCAGTTTGGCCTTGCTGCTAGTAATCGCTGCTGTAGTCTCCGGAGGTATGTTTAACCAGTTTTTTTCCTTTTACATGTGTACGTTTATCTAAATCCAAAGTCGGTGACCATACGTATTAGATTGTTTTCATTTTTAAAGTTTTTACGCCTTAGCAGTTTGTAGGTGTTATAGCAACGAGAATCGGGCAAGCAACACTAAGTACTGCATAACTACCTAATTGTGTGGACATACTGGTATCGGTGGGTGAAATAATAACATTTATGTTTTCAATAAGTATAGCAAATTCGAAAGTTTGAACTAATTTTCTTTTAATTTTTTTATTTAATATGATTAAGCTCGATCCTGGGTCGCAGTAAAATTATATCGCCATATTCTTTTTACCTATCAGTCCAAAGATAACGCAATATCAGACACAGGGTATAAGGTGTTACATAAATGGGTCAATTCTTAAAACTGCAAAACTGTGCGACACCAAATATATATTTGATAACTTTGACAACATGTTTGCCAGGAAATTTAATATCAATCCTGGACTGCGTGCTATTAGTCTTAATTAGTAAATCAGCACAAATTCTATCTCCTCCTGTTATAAAGGCGTTTTAACCTGAAAATTTTAACTTCAATGATATATTGATGTTATACATAATAAAGCTGTCTTATGGTATTTGTTACTCTAATATGTATGCGATCGTTCATCATTAAGTGCCAAAATGGATTTCGTGAACAATTTATCTGGGAGCGAGCCATCCCAAATTTAACACCCGTATATTTATATCTTTAAATCAGTATGATATGCCAGCCTTATGCGAATATATTTTTAAGAAGGTAATAATCATCCGGACATTGATAAGTATATCATTTGTAAAGCCAAATATTGATTAACAAATGTTATGTTTTTCTCCAAAGACAAACTCATATAACCGCATCGTTGCCAGTAAACAAGCAAGATTCCTTGTAATATCTAGCAATATTTTGGGTCACTTTATGAAATTATCCTAGAATACCGATGGTGACGCTGGAGGCCGTGAAACTTTTCATCAATATGTAGTAACTCAAATAATTTTTTGCCATGAAAAAACTAATTTAAATACAACAAATACTCTTGGTCCGCATACGTATTCTTTTAGGATTGGAGAGGATAACTTCAGTTCAACTTTGGCGTAGAATATAAATTAGCCGCTTGAGGCATGCGGCACGAAAGAGAAAGCTAGACACGTTCTATATGGCGTAGGTTTCCTAATTTACCAATTACTACATAACCGCGTTATTGTTTGGAAATACTGGCATTAGTGGGCGAAGTGATAAGATGTATGTTTTCTGTAGGTATTGATATATTGGAGAGTTCGGGATAATCCTACGTTGTTTTATGTCTTACCATATTCGTAACTGTTTTCAGTCCAAAGCATAGCATTATATTTATTGTTTGGCACAATATCAGACACGAAGGTTGCGAAATTAACAAAACAGGTCATCGTTCTCCCTACCAAACTCTGCGGCACATATTCAATAACGCTGATCATCTATTTGCCGGGACATACTATATCAATCCTGGACTGAGTGCGATATGTGTAGCTTAGTAAATCAGAACAAATAATATCTACCTTACTACTAACATGGATATTTAAGGGACAATTAAACGTCGATGTTAAACATAAAAAAGCTGCAATATGGCATTTATAACCCTCATATGTCTGCGAGCATTCATCAGTCAGTGCCGAAATGGACTTCTTGAACAACTTAGTCTGTGACCCAGCCATCAAACGTTTTACGCCGCTATATGTCTGTCTTGAAATCAGTATGACACACCACTCTAAAAGGCATGTATATTTTTAAAGAGATCAAGATCATACGTACATATGTTGGTGTTAAATATTTTGTGCGTATACCTTAGTAATAATCATCACAATGAATGATTTTTCCTCGAAGATATAGTATTACAATCACATCGCTGCCAGTAAACAAACATTGCATTAAGTTATGTCTAGCCACTTTGGGTCACTGTATGAAACTGTCATGGAATATTGATAGAAGCGTTGGACGCCGTCACACTCTTCATCCTTTTTCGGTTATTTAAATGAAATTTGCGCCATGAAGCATCTAATTTGCATAGAAGAAATACCCTTTTCCCGCATAATGCATACTAATAGGACTGGAGATGTCGACTGCAATCCTTTTTGGCATATGTTTAGGGAGAAAAAGCTGTAAAAGTTGGTGTACTGTTCCGTCCAGGTTTTCTTTTGGAATACCTTACGCAGGATTGATCCATCATCTTGCCTTCGCATAAGGACATCAAGGAACGCAATTCCATTATAAACCTCGGTTTCTGCTGAAAACCTGAGCGCTGGATGCACGCTGTTAAACTTCCTGACCATGGCATCAGTGTCAGCGTTTGAGTCTGGTACACATTGTACGGTCGATATGCGGATGACATCTTCTGTCTGACAGACTCCAACGCTGACACTGACACCATGGTCAGGAAGTCTATAAGCGTGCATCTAGCGCTCAAGTTTTCAGCAAAAACCAAGGTTTATAAGGAAATTGCGTTCCTTGATGTCCGTATGCGAACGCAAGATGATGGATCGATCCTGCGTAGGGTATTCCGAAAGAAAACCTCGACGGGACAATATTTTGGTACAATCATAAATAGGAAACTTAAGGTTAGCCGCACGAATGAGAGAAAAACACACCTTTTATATGGCGTAGGCGTCCTAATTTACTAAGTACTACATAATTACATGTTTGTTTTCAATACTTATACTGAATGTTAGAGTTTTGGTTGACTGGATTTCCTATTTTTCAGAAAGTGAGATAACGACCGATCCTGATAGGTTGTTAATATGTTTCACCATATATTTACCTGTTTTAAGTCCAAACATTACGTATATATTTATTGTTAGGGGCAATATCAGACACGCAGGATGCATAGTTAACTAACAAGGTCATCGTGTTTCATATCAAGCCATGCAGCACATATAAAGTAACGCTGATTATCTGTTTACCGGGACATACTATATCAATTTTGAACCGAATGTTATTGGCATAGCTAAGTAAATTATAACAAGTTCATGTACACGAGCAATAAAATCGAACGAACCTGCTGAAGTTATTATCAATTATATGTTAGCGTAAAATAAACATAAGATGCCTTTTTCGAATTTGTGAAACTTACCTGCCGGTGATCTTTTATTTACTGTACAAATAACTCTGGATCAAACCGTCACAAACTATCCTTCGTTATATTTCTGTTTACCTCGTGTGCAAATATTGATCCCGGTGAGCATACAGTTTGGCAGTTGCTGCAAAAAAAAATTCTGCAATTTGTAAAAGACTAGTAATCACTCGAATAACAACATTAATTAGGGTTGCAGTACTGTTCAGCATGCAGTCCTTTTTAATTCTTGTCATTCACGCTAGAATGCCAATTCTGTGATTAGCTTCTTTCTGTCTGCTGCAAAATAGTTGATTCTGCAAAAAATGACTACTTATAGTGAGCATTTATATCACTGCTTTTGAATATGTTAATGATTTCAAATATATTTTATAAAACGCATGCACGAATAAACCCTCTTTTGTACACATTTGATAAAAAATTACGCCTTCATTACTTTTATTCTTAAAGCAAATGTTTCCGTCTGGTTAAGAAATGCTTCTTAATTGCTGATTGATTTTGAAAGGTACCAACTGCTAGCGATTAATTTAAGTTTTACAAATTGAATGCTGCACTCATCCTGTTTTAGGGTTAGTGTGTTTGTGTGTGCTGCTTGAGGTACGGATTGGATGGCTCTCAGATAATTTTGCAGTAGGCAGGGGCACCATTAATAAATTGATGGATACGATTTATTATAAATAAACATCGCACAGTCGTAAAACAACTCAAATTAAAATTTTTAAAACTAAAATAAACCCCTTTTTCAGACTAAATGTTAAAGGAGGCGGAATTTGCTATAAAATTAGTACAAGTGAGAGAGATTTTTCGTGCATCGTTTCCATAAAATATATTTGAATTCATAAAGGCAGCCGACATCAATGATGAAAATTCATGGTATATTAGAAGGTATATTTTAATGAATCAGCTTTTTCACAGCGGTCAAAAAGAACCTCAGCACAAAGTTAGCAGCTTAGCGTTAATGAAAAGCGATGAAACTGGACTAAATGCTTTACAGTATTGCAACCGTACTCACTCTTGTTTTCCAATTGATTACCTTTTTTAATTGCAGTATGTTTCTTGCAGCACTCGCCATACTGTGAAAAGGAGGCAGCTTGTTCCAAACAGTAGAAGAATCTGAAACTCTGAGCTAAGATTGTTTTTCATGTATTCATCAAATGAATGTGCAAATTTAGGAAAAAACATTAGAGAAATTAAGGATAAATGACGCACGAACTCCTTTTATATGGCGTAGGTTGCATAATGTACCATGTGCTGCTTGACAGTTTATTGTGGAAAAGCCTGACGTTACATGGCGTAAGAATTAAATGTATTTCTCCAGTATGCATGATAAACACAAAAGACGGTCTCAGTTCTTTATACTTTTGAGGGAATCATTATGACCATAATAGTACACAGCTCATATTTATCACCCTATATTCTACAGTTTTCAATACAAACATAGCAAGGATAAAAACTTCTAGCCACCATATTACAGACAGCGTGGCAAATAGACCACACAGGTTACTCTGACTTCCTACAAAACTTTCGGTCGTGCAATTTTTGCGTTAGCAATAAACAAGAACTTCCATTTGGCCATAGCACTGTGAATGCTGTAGAAAGTAAAATTTTTAAAAAAATTGCCCAAGTTTCATAAGCATGTTGTAAACCGCAGATAAATAATTAGTATGCTGTTTTTCTTATCTTTTATTTTTCTGCCTTATCTTTGTAGTAGAAACATGTAAGTCGAATGTGATCAAAACCATGCTAGCAATCAAGGCGGTAAGGTGTGATGGGCTTAACAATGGATGTGTTGAATAAATTAATGTAAACCGAAGGCTTCTTTAATAATTAATATCTATGTTTCTGCCTTAATATGTTGGTTTAGTTCGCGTTTAATGTCCGAAAAACGAAGCGTGTGTTTTTAAATTTAAAATAAATGTGAGGGATTGCCTAAGATATTATTTTTTATTTTTAGTGAAGAGTAGAAACGCCGATTATGGTACATAAATTATATAAACCTTCAAATACATTTAAGCATTTTTATATAAAAAAATAAAAAAATAGTGCTTTTGCAATATTAACAAGTAAAGATGCAGCCTTGTCAAAAAATGAAGAATGTTCATGGTTACTGCTAGGATTATTTTTGATGGATGACTGATAAAAGAGTGTAAGCCCTTTTATTATTAAGAGATCTATTACTGTTTAAACGTTATGCCTTCGTTTATATCGGTTGTCGAAAGACGGAAATACATGTTTTTTTTTTCAGAATTACAAATACAAAACGTGGTTGTTTGTCTTGCATTTTAGAGGAAAGTGACTATGGCTATGATCGTACGTACTTGAGATATATCTTAAAATAAATTAGCGTGCTTATACAAAAATAAAAACATAACAGTAAAACAGCATTGGCAGAGCAGCAACATTTTCAAATCAAAATGCTTCCCTTTTAACCGCTATTTACCTCCTTTTTGGACAAATGAAAGTAGGGCGTGAACAGTTTAATTTATTCACAGGTCTATATTTTAAGTAAATTTTCGTTGTCGAAAGAACGAATTACATGAATTTACGATTAATAATAAAAACGTAAGAAGCATCTTGTAAATTTTTAGATGACCCGCAGTTCGTTGATAGTGGTACGTACTTGAAATATATCTTAATATATATGTTTTTTTTAATGCAAAAATAAAAAGAAGTTTATCATTGGACATCCACCAGCAGAGACACAGCTTTTTCAATAACCAAACAATGTTCCTTGGTTCTTCTACGAATCGTGAGTGGGCACAATTCATGAAATTGTGACGGCTTAGTGATAGCGACACCGGATTTTCAACTGGAAAAAAAATTTTAGAAGTTTTGCCAATATGTTCACCATCGAAAAAAATCGCTCTGAGCAAATGTTATTTGTTTAATTTAATTTACTTGAGAGAATTTCTTTCGCTTTTGGTTTATGTATGCAAAAAAACATGAACATAGTAAATTCCATCTAATTTCGATACAAAATATAAGCTACGTGCCCATGCCCTTGTGCATTTTATGAACACATGCGTTCCTTTGACAATAAAGTTTAGAGGTTTAGCTCTTTAGTTAGTCCACTGTTTCAGAAATGTATAAGTTATGTTAAAATAGTGTTTTGTTTCAAATCAACGAAACATATCCTGCCAGTAACCATGCAAAATTATGAACGTAGGCCATAATATCTTTATTTTTATTTTTTGTCAGTTGAACATCATGTGTACGAGAATGGTACGTAATTCATCGGTGCCTTTATTTACCTCACAAGTTTTGATAAGAAATGCGTAGGATGTATCTTTGTACACAAATAAGAGCTATATATAATGGTGAGATTGTAATGCTTGAATTAATTTTTACTCCTTGCGGTATTTGTGGTCTTTGGCTGTTAGTAACGTTTCTTTAACGAATTTCGAAAATTGATTTCTAGTACAATTGAATCGAAAGATGAGTTGGAACAAATTATCTTGAGATCTATTGCTATGTGAACTACACAAAATTTTGGTAACAGTAAACACAGGAACGAAATAGGTGCTTTCAATACGCATAAGTACGTGAAACTACGAGCCAATATATTTTATGCTTACAAATGTATACGAATGTTGAAACTAGCAAAGCGTGAACCTACTCCTCCACCTGTTTTTTCCTTTTGCTTGTTTTCAGCTAACTCGTTTGGTAAGACTTTAATTTATACTTTCACATATTTTGCCATCCTTATTGAAAGAATAACAATGTGCCTAGCTGTATTGTGCAGATCATAGGAATAAGCAACACAAACAAATATAATATGATACATTGTTTGATGTGTTGTGAATATCAGACTCCCGAAGTAATAACGATCTTCATCTGTGTTCTGCATCTCAGAGAGGATTACTTTTAGTTGAATATAAATGAATTAACACCTGTTCACAAAGTACCCGATTTCAGTGCAAAATGTTAAGGGTAACCTGACAGATCACGAAGCATTTATATATGCAAATTATATGGGCCGCTAAATTAGTAGACATAATATGCTCAAAGTGTACGTGTTGCATGCTCCATACCATCTTAATATGCATTACTCGCCATGTGAAGTGCATTTTGTAAATACAATACAGTAACATCAAGTCCATTTGCCTTCTATTTCAAAATTCTACTTGCACTTATCATTCAGGTGGAAGGCGTAAGTCAAATCAAGAAATGAATAATGTTCCAGAACAATTTACTAAAAGATGACTAAATTGCACCCTATCATAACATGATCTGATCAGGAATTATTTCTTTTAGTGAAAACATGGCTTAGTGAAATATGGGGTAAGTCAAAGCATATGGATCTTAGTGAAGCCTTCTTGCGCCACGGGTCAATTTTGGTTGAGTTTTGAAGAAACATTAAGCAGTTGTTGTTAGTTGAGTTAACGTAAGCAGACCAGAACATTTAAATATATCCACAAGTGAAGAAGGAATATGAGAGAAAAATCAGAAATTTTCAATTACTGAAGGTAACCCTTAACTTTTCAAAATGGAAAAACAATCCCTACCCTCTTTTTGCCTAAGAATGTGGTTAAGCCTCGTCATTTAATATTCTCTTAGTGACTGCCATGCCTTTAAATGCATATCTTTATTGCGATACCAATATTTATACAATGGTTCCCTTAGCGTAATGTTTTGACACAGCTTATTTTGCAGCGTCATTAACAACAACAGCAAAACAATATACTCACTAGCGTATACAGTTATATTCTCCTTATTTTAGATCGTTTTCTAGCATGTGAGTTCAACAAAATGCAATATTATATGTGCCCAAGTCTTTTTTAACTCAAATGGGAAAAACAATAAATTTTATCCATTGCATGAAACAGCTTATTTGCGAAGATGAATATCAGAAGACGAATATGCGATCACTTGAACAAAGGTTTTATTTGCCTGACGTTTCAGATTCCTTCGGGAATCCTTAGTCATAGGTTATCGTAAACAGGTCTGAGACATGCGCAGACGCCTTATCTGAAGATGAATATTTTGGGTAATTGCAAACGAAATTAATTTTGTTTTAGGCCTGAGAAACATTTTATTCGTACAACATATCGATACTGCAGTAGGCAGCACCCTGCAGCAGGTGATATTTAGACCATGTAATGCAAGCGGAGTCAATTAAGTCAAAAATTATGTCCATTTTTATCTAGATTGTTTAAGCCCACATAATTGCACACAGCGGTCTCTCCATAATGCAATGATGTTTCGCGACCTCCTCTGAATAAGCCCCTGCGGCATTCAAAACGCACAAGACAACTATTTTACATCCTCATCAGTGAGGATCTATTGCTTCTCTAGCGAGCACTGGACTAACTCCACCCCCGGATAAAACTGCAGGTAGTAATTTTTGCCAACACTAAGCGCTTTTAACGCCAGTGGAAATTGTGACTTCTGGGTGTTGGCGCATACAATCACTGCAAAGGAAATGTGAAGGTATACAGTTACTAACAAAAGGCTTCTTAATGAAGCAATCATCCCGTTACACCCTAACTCAGCAACCTACCAGTTTTTGAGGCAGTTAGGAAAAGCTATCTAAAATATAATCATGTCAATGTGTTTCAGTGCAATCCAAAGGTAATTATTTAAATAGATATGTGAATTTGCCCAACATAACGGTGTTTGAGATGTTGTGCTGACTTGGCATCTGCAAATTATCGAGATATTCCATGCATATTTCATGGCAGCATTCCGAGTGTTGTTTTAATGTTTGCGAATGTCACCCTCAAGGATGCAGTATACAATATGAGTAGAAAGGCATAATGATACGTGGCATTTTATAAAAAATGTTCCTTAAACCTCGGGAAACCTAGTTCGTTTAAGTGAGAAACATTAATTGGAATCATCAGACTTTTTGTTTTTTTTTCAGTCTTCGCCTCCGGAAGAGAGAAAATCGAATTAAATTTCGACATAAAAAATTTATTTAGTTAAAATATGGTTAGTTTTGCATAGTTATTTGGTGATATGCAAAATATATGTAATTCAGTATAAAAAGAGCAGCCTTATTTATTATTTATGTTTCATTTGTTTTAGGAAGCCTAACTAGAACTCACGTTGAAGAACAGGATGAAACTTGCTTTAATTTGACACCAAATAAAAGCATCTGGATATAATGCTATATCAGTTTTACTTTTTTTGGTTAACGGTAAATTGTGGTTCCAGTTAGATGATGTCAATGCTGATTTAGAATAAAGGTTTATTTGGAGAGCCACAGAATGCCTTACACACATGGTGCGAGATGTCAGCCATAAGGGAGACCAGTGACCTACCATCTAAGCCCATAATGGCATCTGGAATATCTGCCGAACAGAATTATGAGGATCACTTCTGTCCTTGGGCTGGTTTGGGAATAAACTGCAATGACTCCCAATTGACAGTAACATCCAGATAACACTTGGTCAGCAAATATGGCAAGTGCTTCTTATTTCAGCTTGACAGGCACCTCAGAAGAAAATACGAAATGGGTTTTATGGTAAAATGTGTCTGCGTTAAACTCATGAAGCAACACTTGCTATTTTGCTTTGTCTGCTCCAAACGTTGGGCAAACTTCCGCCTTTAATTCATATCACATGTCAGCTATTGTTGACCTGAAATGTAGCATCAGTAAATGTATCTGGCTTACGCTATAAACCATTGTGAGAGCACAGATACTAGTATAACGCCCGAGGCAAAGTCTACTGATGCAAGTCAGACATTTGTGACATTCAATTAGTCGCCTTCAACAGTTAACAAGGTAGTTAAAACAATATATTCATTGTATCCTTCAGTTAGCCACTAAGTCAATATTCAGTGGTTCTAACTCGACTTAAAGTGAATGTATTTTCCCAAATCGTAATTACAATCGTGCAATGGAACGTGCGCTAAAGTCCTCATTGGTGAAAACTGCAATAGGGCAACTTGTGGTACAATCGGGTAGAATCGGAAAGTCACGGTGAGTCGATGTGAACATTTATTAAGTTAAAACGAGTGTAGAGATGCCACATCGTTTTTTTCAAGTTGTCAAATAAAGACAAATCTTGTGTGGTAGATAAACAAATATGAACTTCAGCAAATTAATAAAGATTGGTATGACGAACTCTAGTTTAATGGCCGTCATCAGCAAGTCATACAGAAAACAGTTTATGTACCAGCCGAGACACTTATACGTGTAGGTTACAAGACTGGCTTTCCAGCTGATGAGGCGACGTTATTGAGGCATAGTTTTAAGAACGAGATAATTTTGCACTTTATATCACCGCCTGGTGTGGATATGAGCTCATACATTTAGCAACGTACCATCTAGGAGAAGTCCAGGAAGCTTCTTTTGTGGATTAAATCACACTTGGACAATATTACTGACTTTTGAAAAACGTAAGGTTCTACAGTGAATAGGAATATATTTTTCTGCCTTATTCTGACAAATCAAAAATTCATGGAGTCATTTGATCAGAGTCAATATCATCTAGTGCGGTCGATGTACCCAAACAGTGGGTTTAATCTTAGTGGATTCTAACAGCAGTATTAATTGCCAACATTAATTCCGTCATAATAAGTCGGGTTCTCAATGACTATAAATTTTGTGCGTTATTTTAGCTGTGTCGGTCCAAATGCCGATCACCAGACATTCCTATTATTGTTGGTACATTATAGTTACAGGTTTATCAGGCTTCAAGATGTCAATAATTTTTAGTTACAGGGACTATTGTTGCTTCACACATAGGCTTCTCTATTTGTATTCTAAGAGCAGTATTCTGCCTACATTAGAGTCATAAGGGGTGGAGTTTTCAGCAATTTGAAATATGTTGCATACTTTAGATGTCTATTTATACAATTTACAATATAAGTACCAATGACCGGACATGCACGTATTTTTTGCTATATTATATTTACAGACTTGATGGGCTAAAAGTTGCAAACATCTTTTATCAAAACGGATTCCAGTAGATCCAGAAACTCAACTATGAAGCACTATAGCTTTATGAATAGGGTCTGTAATGTAGTACGAACGAGAATTTACATCATCTTAGAGTAGATATTATAGTTTTGTTGATATTATATATATTTGATTTGTTTGGCCTGTGTCGTCATTAATAACCTCCCGTCAATACTCCTGCCTCAATTTCTCTTCCTTTAAAAGTTTTATCTATATTCCCCCAACAGTTACTATCTAGGACATTGTGGCAGAATCTCAACGTATTCACATTTTGTCGGCGTCTCTAGAAATCGATATCCGCGTGGAACATCGTTTGAAGTAGGGGTTTATGCGGGTTTTTGCATTTAAACACATTTTACCGGAAGGAAACTTCTGTGGCATAACATATCGGCCCAGGATAACTTATCATCAGAAACCCACGATCCAAGATTCTCGAAAACTTCAAAGGCTGTGTTGTTTACCAAACAATTACTACATTACTTAAATAAAATTTATTCCTCGTACGTTAAAGTGGCAAAATTCTTTAGACTGAAATTTCCTAAATCTTCCCACTTTTAAACCCTATTTCCATCGAAACGTGAGGATAATATTTGCAACTCATTGTAGAATAAATGTCGCCAGACGGAAGTGGTGCCCGACTAAACCTATTTGTCATCATCTTGATATAAATATGCAGCCCATAGTCAAGACTAAGGGACTTAACTTAACCGCTTAATAGAACAGAAATTATTTCATACTGAAGTTCAGAACCATACTGTCGATATTGAGGAACCTATTAAATGGTAATATATCTCATGTTCCTTCTGAAGTCTGTAAAAAAATGACTCCCTCGCCTGTTAAAATTCCACTGAAGCCTTTGATAGACAAAAGCAAATATATACCTTTGTTTTGCATAACGTCCCCACGCACAGTGTCCCACACAACGATATTCGAAAAAGCCATAGCATAGCTGAATTAAGAAGAAAGACCAAACAATACTTTTCAGAAGATCATTATCAGTTTACTGAATTTTATGTAGGTAAATTACCTTTGCGTCCCCTTTTTGTACATGTGTGTCGCGATAGCTGAAATCTTGCATCTCCGATTGTTGGCGAGGCCAGTTGTCCTTAGCCATCGAGTGGAAAAAATAGGAGCAGACACTGAAAAAACTCCAAAGGATCTTTTAGGAGAAAAACTGTCGCTCTTGTGTGGAGGAGAAGGCTTGGGGTTAAGGAGAAAAAAGGGAAAAAAACGTCCGATCTTGGGGTTTCCAACGGGGGAGGGGCATTGCAAAGGTCTCCAGGATCATCACCGAGCGTGGTGGCTGCGGCCGGATTCATCCTAGCTGATTGCAGAGACCGCCAACAGGACTAAAAAACAAAAAGATATGTGTAGATCGTCGACAGTCCGCTGCAAGTCGAACTACGGGTGTGTTTATATCGTCACGTTCGGCTTATATGATCGCTGACGGGTTAATCACGATACGCAGATAGCCAAACAGGGAAGAACGGGAAAACCTATGGGCATGAATGCTGGTGGGAGGGCGTTGTAAAACAGAATATACATTTTACTGAAATATTGCTATTATTATCGGTAGTCGTTTTAGTAGTCGCAGTAGTAATAGTAGTAAATATTAAGTGTTAGTATACACGCTCCTCGTAGCAGAGCTCTCCTTCGCCCTTATGCTTCAAAACTAATAGTGCTGAAATATCGAAAGTTGTATTACTATCGTAAATTTTGGCGGCGGATTATTCATGTAAAGAGCACGCATTGGTATATCGATCCAACTTTTACTTGAATACCCCCAGGGATTCCGATATAAGGATTATCCAGAGAGCCCGTTTCACGCTTTGACCACTCTTTTGAAGAGTAAATGCTTCCCAGCGTCCAGCCTGGCCAAAGTCACGCATGATTTGAGAGGATGACCCCAAAAATTCGTTGTTGTTGTAAATTCGAAGAAATATTTTGATACAAGACAACAGTCCCGAACACAATATGCGATTGTTTAGAATCAGGTCCTTGAAGCTGTCTGTAACACAATGAAAAGAGTTTCAGATTACACAGCCATGTTCCATTAGACTGCGCGCTCTGCCTTATAACAAGTTTGGTTGCGCGCATTTGGCCCTTTTTGAGGATTTTGACGTGTTTCGTGGCCCAGTATCTCCAAGCTTGGATAGCGGATTCTAGTTGTGGTCCTACGAAAGTTCCAAGGACTTTTGTGAAGAAATCATCAATGAAGGCAGAAAAGGCTCGCTTTATGAGGGAAAGGATTGAAATCTAAGACTTCGCTACCTTTGTGCAATGCAGATAGGGTTAAAGCGAGGGCGTGATCCAGAATCCCAAGTCCTCCTGGGTTTTCACGCCTTTCAGTGTTATGCCGTTTAGTCGGTAAACAGTGCTGTTTAAAGAACTAATTTTACCAAATCGAATATGTGCACTTGCTCTTATTGAAAGGCAAGCGAATTTTTGAATTCAATATAAATTTTCCTGAAAGAGCTCTTTATCAGCCGCAGTTAAAATAACAGTCAAACGTTTGATTTCATCGACGAATCTGAAGTCAACGCAATGCAGTCCACTGACGCAATCGTTGGTGTAGATGATGAACAAGACACGGCCGAGAACGGAGACTTGGGGAAAACCAATACCAAACACAAATTTGGCTGACAGTTTGGTGCTGATGTGGACAGTTTGCGAAACCTAAGTGCAGACACAACTTCTGCTGGAAAGAAAGTCGTCCCTGCGGACTATGCATGCTGGAGTTTTCTTTCAGCCGGATTGTGTACCAAAGGAACGCAGGTAAATGTGACCTTTGAAAAACGATCTAAATGACCGAAAATACAAAGGCGAAACTGGCCTGCAAATAAGAGGAACAATAGTCCACATCGAACGAATTTTTTTTGGCCAGAATAAGTCAGGCGGAAAACTAAACCAAGGTCTACCGGCCGGTTCAACAAGATACCACAAGTGATCGTGTCTGCTGCCTCGAGATCTATTATACCAATTTTCGCAGTCTCTTCAATAAACTTGACGAACTCAAGACAATAGTATCTGAACAGAAACCGCATATAATTGCATTAACAGAGACTTGGCTGACCGAAGCAATAGGGATCAGCGAAGTCAGCATTGAAGACTATTAACTGTTCCGCTAGGACAGATCTCAACGTACGGGCGTAGGAGTGACACTTTATGTAGCAAATAAAATTTCCTGCTGACAGAGTGAAATGGCAGATATTGTCCTACGACGACGTGAAATAATTTCGTGCAAAATTAAGATGAGGCAACATCCGGCAGTCAATATATGCCTTGTTTATCGGCCTTCCGGCTCCAGTGAAAGTGACGACGTAAAACTGCTAAGTTCACTAACAGCTATCTGTAAACAGGAAAACCTAGTACCCCTATGTGATTTCAATGCTCCTGGCATCGATTGGAGGAGGCCTGGAATAAAGGCCGCAGCAGCACCTTTGGACGAATATCTCATTCAACACAGACTTCACAACCCGACTGCTAGAAGGCCAGCCATCAAACTGTTTGGATCTCGTTTTCATTAGAAAAAAGGGGATCATAAGGGAAGTAAACTCATAGGCGCCACTGGGATTAATTGACCACGTTGCTTTTACCTGCGTGTGTTACTTACTGTCTCCAAAATCGCAAATAAAGAGACGCAGAAATATTTGGAACACCAATTTTGAAGAAATGAAACGTACCGCTTCCACAGAAAACTAGTAACCTAATACAAACGTTGCAAATGAATTATGGCAGCATATCCAAGGGACTGTAGAGCGCTTGATTGAAGTTCATCGCCCAATGAAAGTAATAAGACCATGTGCCAGACCTCCATTAGTCAACCAGCACATTAAACGGGCTAAAAAGAAGAAACACAGACTGTCGAAAAAGTCGGAGCATCTGCGAGATTCAACATCACTCGCCAAATATAAAGCGCAACGAAATATATGCCGTAGGGAAATAAGAAATTCAAGAACTGTCTTTGAGTTTCAACTTACAACACAAGCTACAATATGTCCAAAGAAGTTTTATGGGTAAATCCGCAGTCAAAGGAAGCACCGGGACGACATTGCAGCTCTAAGAGATAACCTTGGAAACAGACAAACGAAAGGACCGCGGAGAGAAGAGTTACTGTCAGAGTTTTTGAGATCGGCGTTTATGATGGAATCCCCCGACGACAATCTGGGAGTAGTCGTGGGCGAAGATGCATCCGTTATTAAAACTGTTACATTTTCCGTCGCAGACGTAAGACATGTCCTCAGTCACATCAAACCAGACAAATCTCCTGGAACGGATGCGATCCCTGGACTGATACTTAAAGAGCTGTCGACCGAGCGGTCGGTGCCTCTTTCATCTCTGTTTGAGCTTTCCATGAGAACAGGGGACTTGCCTTTGCAGTGGAAGACGGCCAACATCGTACCGTTATATAAGGGAGGAAGCGAGATGTCTGCAAACAGCTTTCGGCTGATAAGCTTGACTTGTCTTTTTCGGCAAAATGATGGAGTTCCTTGTCAAGCAGGCCATACTAAGATTTTGCGATGAAAATGACATCACACAAAATTTCCAACATGGCTTTCGGCAAGGGCACTCCTGCCTTTCAAATCGACTGACTTCAATTGAGGCCTGGACAAGGGCTTTAGAAGAGGGCTTCAAAGTGAGCGTAGTGATCATTGATTTCCGCAAAGCCTTTGACAGCGTTCCCCATCAACGCCTTTTACATAAACTTAGTGTTCTTGGCATCAAAAGGCAAAATTTGGACTGGATTTGGTCATTTTAAGCCGGTCGAAAACAACGCGTTTGCATCGGGGAGGATAAATCGGACTAGGTTGACGTAGTTAGTGGGGTTCCTCAAGGCTGCATTCTCAGTCCTCTACTTTTCATTCTCTATGTAAATGACAGCCTTCAAGAACTGGACTGCGGTAAAATCACGTTCGCCGATGACGTTAAGCTCTGGCAGGTCATTAAGCGCCCAAGCCACCGAGATGCCCAAAAAAAATTTTGGAAACTGCAGACGTGGTCCGAGAGATGGCTGCTGGATTTCAATGTGCAAAAGTGTGTCAGCCTACACCTGCGTCCAACAAACTACCCTATCTCCCAGAGCAGCAGAAAATATCACCTGAAAAACATCCAAATTCACGTAGCATCTACGCAAAATGACCTCGGCATTTAGATACAGAGTAATCTGAAGCCCTCATTACAATCTGTCAAAGCTGCAAATAAAGCCATGGGAGTACTGCACGCTATCAAAAGGGCGTTTCTGGCCTTTGATGATGATCTCTTTGGCAGAGTGTATGGCACATTTGTTCGATTCCACCTAGAGTATGGCATACAAGCGTGGCGGCCATGGCTAGCAAAGGACACAGCATGTCTGGAGAAAGTGCAGCGTCGGGCAACAAAGCTAGTAAGATGTCTAAAGAACCACGCTTACATAGATACACTTGCATGCCTAAATTTATTCCCTCTGCATTACAGGCAGCAAAGGGGGGATCTTATCCTAGTTTATAAGAAAATAAACGGTCTTGAGAAAGGATTACGCTTTGAAGACATGTTTCAGTGGCACCTATAGCCTCATCTCCATGGGCACACAATGAAGCTGCGCACGAAGATGTCCAAACTAAACCTCCGCTATGAATTCTTCACGCAAGGTGTCATACAACAGTGGGACAACTTTCCACAGTCAGTCATGGAGGCCACTTACCTTCAGATGTACAAACAATGCTTAGATAATAACCTGCGTCCCCTCTCCTCTCTCCAAGTCTGAACTCTAAAAATCAGACATATATTATAAAAAACAATGCTATTCACTCTTTGCCAATACTATGATAGTAGATGAAATTTTTTATAGGTTTTGTACACGAAATGAATAGGGTTTTCAAATGCATTGCCTATTATCCTCACCAAATAAACTGAAAAACTAAAATAACAGCTGCAAGGGGTCCAGCTCATTAGTAGGTTCTTTAGATTTCCATGTCTGCTTTTTGGTTGATAAACCGATTGATGAAGTTCAGCTTCTTAATCTCATAGGAAATTTATTTCGGTTCTGTTCTTTATACTACTAATGTATGTCTGCCTGCCGAAATTTGACATTATTTGGTGATTGACGTGTTAATCCCTAAAATACACTAATGATTTCGGTTTCCGCCTATAGGCATTAAATATACTGATATATGCCGCGAACACAAATAAAATTCGCAGAATATTATGAAACTGAACCCTTTTGGAATATTGGCAATCTTTTTTGACAGACTATTTAAACGACTTCTGCTCCATCATGGACGTACATGGCTAAAAATATTATTTTCAAGCAATTTTTCTATGCCATTCTGATATTTGAATGTAAATTAACAGCGTGTATCAATGTCCAATATTGACTGTTCACTGATCACAAAATTGACTTCTTTGGACATTAGTGATTGATATAAATGTTTCCTTCTATTTACGAAGGAGAACTCTCCCCTGTTGCCTTACATAACGTTAGTTGACAGCCGTCAATTTCATTGCGTATGCCTCCCTGTGTGCAAAGGTGGTGAGATCGAAAACACCTATGGCAGTCAGAAAACTGTATTCTCTGTTGGACGTGACCCTGTTGTGCAATATATCGCCGGCACATGGCCTGCGGAGTGCAAAATAATTGGCCTAGTATATATCCCCAAAATCATCCAAATTGTGTCGAGAAACCGTCGTAAATGCAACAGGGAACGCGACAGCGATATTAGTTTATCATGCTGATCCCCCATTTCGTTCTTTTGATGCATTGGGTGTTCTTGGGGCGGAGTCAAAAAGGTAGGCGTACATTAAAAAAATAATTTTTGAACTAAATCTTTACATAACCCAACATATTTTGCCACAACTAGTAAGCATAGCATTGAATGGTGAATTTTGTGGCGGTAATTGGAGGAAGGCATTTGCTGAGGCTTGCAGCATACTTGTTATCTTAAAAATATGTCTCTTTATGTCTTAAAAAATACTCGCTTTTTGAATATCTTCAGAAAATCTGAAACGCAAGCTCTTTTATAAAATTATGCCAAAAACAGTTTTTTTATACGAAAGCGCATATCATGATTTCATTAATAATCACTTGTATTGCCAGTTTTTGCCTATACTCCTATAGGTACAGAATAAAGTTTTCAGCATATGGTGATACAATCTCGCTTTCGAAGTATCAATGGATTTTTAAACTTAATTCTACGTGCTTAAGGCCTCGACGACACAGACTTAATGCAGGGAAATACGTAGGTAATTTTGAACTCGGTTAACACTCTTAGATAAGCAAACCCAGAACTCTGCCGTGAAGGACCGGTGGTAGTATTATAGTTCTGTTTTTAGTTGATTATGAATATAATTATGGCTTTCGGTTTATTTGGTTTTTGTAGTTGTGTTTGTCTTCGCTTAGTTTACTCAATTTAATTAAGTAACAGTACTACAAATAAAAGTCACAGAAGCACAAGAAGCTAGGTTTAACAAATTGTGCAGAGAATTTATACTGTTAGTCTTGTTTAATACGCATCAACCTTATTATGAGGGCATGCACGCTGTTTGGGTGAATGCAACTACTTAGATCTCAGAAGTGAGCTTGTCATACCTAGACCCTGGTGGTGTTATAGCCAAGTCTAAAACGGACCACCTCAAGTCAAATAAACTTTCGTGTTAGCGCTGTTATTCCATATATTTTGTTTGCTTTTAGTGGTGATGGAGGACATATGCAAACTACCCCTGGATGTGGGAGAAAAAAACGCCGACTGAGGAGTGCAGTATGGCTACAACTGAGATAAAAAGATCTGTGAAGCCTTCAACTATTGTGGAAAGGGTGGAAATGCCAACAGATTTGAGTGGATGTCGGAGTGCGATGAAGCAACTAAATACTGTCCTCAGAGAGGTAGGTTATTGAGCTTCTTTTTCCCGTTTTATATATAAGGCTTACCGGCAAACGTTAAGGGCATGCATAGAAGCTATTTCTGTCTCACTATATGTCATCAGGTTCAGTCATCCAACTCCAGTGTAGCCGTGGAAATCGCCGCCACATTTGAGTTTCGAACCTGCGTCTCTCAAGCTAAGGGCGAACTTCCTAACCATCGAGCTAACAGGCCCGATATTTGCCAGTTGTTGGTCGGGGATATAGATAAGTGCATATGTGCACGAACAGACACCTATGACCGCTAAAAGGCATCAAATACTAAGGCAGCTGTGTTCTGTATATGGTCGGCGTACATATATGTACTAGTACAAATAGATATTTGTGTCGTAGTATTGTTTTCCACAAATGAATTTTAATGTGCATACTTTCACCTGCTTCTAGGTATTATCATCTAGATAGACATAACGGTTTAAAATTCCACTGCTACGCTGTTTAAAATCTATACGTTTCTTCGAACGGTCCATTAGATAGAACAGTTAAACTGACAAGTAAATACTTAAGTAAAGTGTTTTCCTTTAAGCAGATTCGTTCATCTCCCGTTTACTTTGTATATATTTTAAGTCACTGCTTAGTGTAACCATCAACATGAGCAATCATCCATTCAACCCGACTGCTATGCTGTCTTATTTCTGAGATTTTCTTGGTTTACCCTTTATATGTTGCAGTTTCAGTTGAGAATAACTACCGAATTCATTTTTTCCTTTTTGTCTTTCCATCCTTAGCCGGTATACAAAAACGATCCAGGATTCACAAATGATTTGAAGAAAATGTCAAGCAGTTGTCTATTAATAAAGCTGCTTTTTGAGAGAAATATTTGCTGGTAATTGTCATTACTATGTTAGTTAGATTTCTATAAAATATATGTTGCTGAAATGACCTTTGCCTATATGTAAATATATACTTATAAAAGCCAGTGTTATGTTGGCACCGAATTCGATTTTTCAGTGGAATGTTACATTTAAAAATAAAATGAAAGTTCTGATAAATATGCTGAAGGTATGCTGTCACTAAAATGGTTGCGTATTTTTTAGGAAATTCGGTATAAGCCTAGTATAGGTCTTCGTTCGATCACCAAACCATCAACAATCCGTAAAACTTGACATGCGGTAAATAGAAGTATACGGCATAACGGGAGTCAATAACATAAAAAAATCATATATCCTACAACACTTCATTATGGTCACTAAATTCCCAAGAGCAGGAATGGTGACTGTGGTCAGGCATAGTAAAAGCAGATGAGCAGCCATCTTTCACACTCTATGCCCTCCTCCAGTTTGAACCGGTGACAAGACAAAATCGAAATGGCCAAGCAGGAATCAGGCGTAAGCCGCTTTTCTCCCTGCATGCCAGAAACACCCACTATCTTAGTCCTAAGGGACAGTTAACATTTGCGTGGTACTAAAAGTCGACAGTTTGCCAGTACACTGTAACAGGAATAGTGCAATACTATTTATGGATGGCTTACCATGGTAGCATAGTAGGTCTTAAACTCTAAGCAGAACATAGCCCAATATGCACGTATTAGTGATGCAGCCGCTAACAGTCAATTGATAAAGCTTTGTGCCAGTCAAGCGCCAAAATAGATTTGTGATTTACCAATAACTCCAGGTTTTGCACATGGTGTTTCGGCCATGCATTTTAGTGATGCCCAACTAATGCTCCAAACAGGTGGTTGTTGTCCTTTAGTGGTTGCACTTAACAAAGCTCGAGTTCAATAAACCAACCCAAAACGAAAACGACAATTGAACTAAATAATAAACTGAAAAAAACAAAACTACTACCACTGGTCCTGTAAGCCAGAATTTTGGGGTGAGGTGTATATAAGTTGGTTGGAGAACTTAATTGTTGCCTTTTTATCCCGTATTTCCGACGAATAATGTGCGCATTGCCTTGCGAAGCCTTCATTTGAACTGTGTTGCAACGTTTAATCGATCATGGTTAATGTGACTATGCGAATTAAGAAGAATTGTCAAAAAAGAAGCAGACTGAAACGCTGAGATACACGCACACACGACTGTCCACACGACTACTTGAACTATTTTTATATTCCTGTGTTGTGCTGGTCTTCAACCAACGGCAGTAGGTAGCACGTCTTTGGCCTCCTCACATCCGCCAAAAATACCATCATGCTTTAAATAAGTTAGTACAAACATATATTGAGGACTTAAAGGCATCCTTCAAGGGATTTTAGTAAATTCTCTGATCGAGATTTCTTTATTTTAGTGAAAAAACGTCTTAAGAAAATGTGGAATAAGAAGAAAAATGTTAAGCATCGCAGTAACGCTTTATTGCGCAACGCAACACGTTTGGTGGAATTTGATAGATCTTCAAATAGTCCTTCTTTTTATTATTTTATTTATGTATGTAATTTTTTGTTGGACGAAACCATCCTATGATAAGTCAGCTGCAGCTGCAGCTCAAAGTCCCACGCCGTGGCTTGACAACGCGTCAATACATATCGATATTCCTTTCTATCTGATTGGACCGTAAATACTGACGCCTCCTAGCTGTGTGCGTTAAATAAATAACCTAAAGCCATTTTCTGTGACAGACGCATCAAGTTATGCATTGCAAATAGTTGAAATCGTTTTAGAAATATAATTTCTTAACATTATAATTAAATAACATGTTTTTTTTTTCTAAAGGTATGTATTTATCCTCCATGTACCCAGACTTCGCGGACACCCTGTATACCTCTGCAATGCATCGGTGCTAAGAGCTGTCAATTTGCAGTCTTCAGAGGTTTTCCTGCATCCAGCATTTCATGCACGGACATACACAAAGGGGGTTGCTCATTGACCCTAGGTTGCCTTATGCATAGCGCATGGACAGTGGAGAAACTAGAGCGATTTGATTGATTTCTGGATGGACATCTGTCGTGTGTCTTACTTTATGCTAGGTTACGCAATCCAAGCAATAATGTTCGCATTTGGAAATCTTAGTTGCTTATTTGCTGTTTAATGAAAGATTAAACGTAATGTAAGGTTATGCCATGGCCATGCACAAGATCGTACTTTTAGCTATGGAGGCGTTGATTGATAATCAAGAAATGCGAGGAATTGAAGAAAACTGACTATAATCTAGGCGGCTATCCATCAGGTGTTTTATTTTTGCCAGTTGTTCAAAGTAAATGCAATTGTGTATACTTTTTACAACGCGAACTGCACTATTTCTTACAACTTCGTAATTGCCAACTCGTTCTTTTGACTAACATTTGTGAAAACCCATTGCAACGGAATATATTTCAGATTCGTTCTATTTTCAATAAACATTGTGGGCTTCGTAAAAAATATTAAGCATCTTAGTCAAGCTTTCTTGCGCAACGCGTCACGTTTGGTTGAATTTGAAAGGACCATCAAGCAGTCCTTCTTAGTTGAATTAATTTAAGCACGCTGAAACATTTAAATACGCTCATAAGAGAACAAGTCATATGATGCAAAAATCAGATCTCCTGCACTACTACATCTAAAAACAACCTTTACCTCTATTTGCCTCAGGACATAGTTGAGCATCGTCATTTTATATCCTTTTAGCGGCTTCTTTGCCTATAAAGGAATATCTTGTTAGCAATAAAAATAATAAAACAAGATTATGCAAAATATTAAGCCTAAGTAGCATTTTATTCCTAAAACATATCGACGATCCAGTAGGCAGAACCCTGTAGCAGGTGATATTTAGACCATGTGTTGCAAGCAGAGTACATAACCTCAACAATATGCCGATTTCTCTCTAGATTTTCCCGGCTGAAGTAATTCCGCACAGTGGTCTTTCCAAAGAGAAATGGTGATTCTGGACCTCCTCTTAATATGTCCCTGCGGCATTCAAAACGCATAAAAC
Source organism: Ligula intestinalis (assembly GCA_036362985.1). Classification (NCBI taxonomy): domain Eukaryota; kingdom Metazoa; phylum Platyhelminthes; class Cestoda; order Diphyllobothriidea; family Diphyllobothriidae; genus Ligula; species Ligula intestinalis. The sequence continues at coordinate 11,045,005 of JAYGXS010000009.1, forward strand.
ACACCCATTCTGGATCCTCTTCAGTGAGGATATGTTGCTAGTCTAGCCAGCACTGGACATACTCAGCACTCGAGAGACGTAGCAGTAAGTAATGTTTACCCCGTCTCAGCGTTAGTAGCGCCAATGGAAATTGTGACTTGTTGGGTATTGGCGCATACAATCACTACAAAGAAACTCCATAGATATACATTTACTGAAAAAGGCTAATTAAGAATCAATCCTCCCGTTTCACACTCTCTCAGCAACCTATCAGTTTTTGGGGCAGTAAGAGAAGGCCATCTAAAAGATAATCATGGTAAGATGTTACAGTGTAATCCAAAGGTACTTATTTAAATAGATGTATGCATTTGCCCAATATACCGGTGTTATAGACGTCGGGCTGACTTGCTATCAGCGAATTTTGAAGATATTTCATGCGTATTTCATAGCAGCATTGCAAGTGTTATTCTTTGTGGATCTGATATGTCATGGATGTGCATAAGAACATTGGTTGAGCAAAGGGGCGTTGGTAGAGAATCAGGAAATGCGAGAAATTGTATCAAAACTGACATAAATCTAGGCGGCTATCCGTCAGGTGTTTTATTTTCGTCTTTTCTTAAAGTAAATGCACTTGCGTATACATTTTCAAAATCGAACTGCAATATTTCTTTCAACTTCGTTATTGCCAACTCGTTCTTTTCACCAACATTTGGGAAAACCCATTGCAACGGAATACATTTCAGAATAATTGTTTTAAATTTAAGAATATGTTTTCACAAGACCAGCTTTCAATAATTTAAGCCTGATTTTCAGGCTATCAAATAGTTAAGAAAATGCTATCACAATGTATCCGTTCTTATAATGCTTAAAAGTCCAGAGACGGATACAGTCGCTAGTTACATTTGTACCAACGCTGCAAGCCTTCCTACATAAATGTCCGAGCCTAAGATGTACTGGTCAATTTTGTCCGCAAAGAGCACTGTAACCGCGTTACGCACAAACCTTTCGTCATATAGGCATAAGGCCTATTGCAAATTTTAAACTATTTTCATTACCTACACCGAAAGAAACTTCGAAACTTTTTGTGCGCAAATGATCGATTGTTTGCTAATTTGTTTTGTTACAGTTGAGCAAAGAAGAACGTCAAGGTTCCTGAAAAAAATATCCATATGGATCACAGCTACTCCAAATTATGGTTTTACTAACTGTGGGAAATCGGTGTGGGCACTGAATGTGTAGACGTTGCCATAGTATGAGATACCCTAGTCCAAAATGTGGGTGCATAGTGAGGGGTAGAGGATGGGGGAGGTAATTATCACAACAAGGCATTTAAAGTCATTCTTCGGGCAGCGACCGGATGTCTCTTACAGTGTGCCGGGGCCGCTGCAATACGCAGTCGAAAACTAGAACTTTGTAATCATCTGGATCACGGGATCAACCTCACACTTCCGTGGTAATGATTGGTCATCCTAGTCTGTCTCACGCCTTCTTCCTCGCCACCGCCGCTATGACCGACTGTTGCCCTGTTATTTGCACCCCCTCCCTTTAATCACATTTCAGAAGGTTTAACTGTTACCTGAACCGCCTTTCTGCGATAATTACCTCCCCTCTTCTCTACCCCTCAATATGCACCCACATTATTGACTTATATTTCCCATTCTTATGACATATTAAACTTCACCCTTCTAATTGTGCAGTTAATTTACTATATTAAAAAGCAGTGTCCTTTGGCACATGAATCAGAGGTCACGAAAATGTATGTTCGCGTATTGCTTTTTACTGGCAAAAATGGAAAAGGAAGAAATTACGTAAGGCTTAAAGGATATTAGTCAATGTTTCTTGTGCTACGCGTTAGTTTTTGGTTGATTGCTGAGTGCCTAATTAAATAAATGGGGATACTCAAGAATACATGCAAGTCTGAACTCTTAAGACCAGACATCTATTGTAAAAAGCAATGCTACTTACTGTTTGCCAATAATCTGTTATAAGTGGTAATTGTTATAGGTTTTGTACACGGCATGAATAGGGTTTTCAAAGGCATTGCCTATTATCCTCACCAAATAAAGTGAAATACAAAAATAAGTTTTTTTGCAATGAAAAATGTTAGGCTTATTTGATTTTACTGTTTTATAGCTGCATGATCACAACAATGGTAAGCCTTCAATACGTACAATCTTATATTTTATGATTTGCCATACAGAAAAACAATTGTGTGTATTTGTGGACGCAACATTCCAGACTCAGCATTGCCAATAAAAAACAGATCACTTTAAAGTCCAAAGAACTTCTGCGACTCTTATAACACGTAAGTGATAACGCCAACAACTGGTCTTCCACAGAAAAATATTAATCGTGGACGATTGATATTGGCAAATATCAGTGCACTATTAAAATATTATCTACCCTTATAATAATGATTTAAGCATCATTAAATTAACTCAAATCATATTTTGATGTTAAACAAGAACAAGCTGCTTATTCGAATTCGCGGCCCGTATTTGGCGCTGGTCCTGCATCATAAATGTCTAAAATGGATTTGTTGAAATAGTAAATATACGACGAAGCCGTCACAAAATATTCTCCATTATATTTCTGTCTCTTTTGGAAAACAATGTTGGTAAATGGAACAATATAAAGCTAAGCCTCACATTATTTTCCTTCCGCGTGTTTCAAAAGGACAATCGCAGGGGCCCATTCAGATAGATTTTAAATTACTGATTTCTTATATTCTGTGATGCTGTATAAAATTATTTAAATTAATATAGGTCTTTACTTTCACCAGAAAATAGCTGGCATCGCGAGCGTTCACGAAAGTTTGGCACTGACACCTGGTCACGGATTAACAGGTGTAATTGAATAAGCATATATTAGGCTCTGTGTATTGCATACATGGATGTCTTGTATTTATGTGCGCCTGCATGTTGATAGGCATACATTAATCATAAGGAACGCTTTGCATATAAAGTGCAAATAAGTTTGTTTCTGAAATAAAGTAAAATAAATTTATACTATTTTCCTTCCTCGTTCAAAACCCTGGTTGCCTTTTCCTTTGAGAGGAATGTAGTATCAAATCTTTGCCATTAGTTTCTACTAAAATATTTCATTCGTACACTATTAAGCTACATGCAAAACATGTCACTTTTACCTTTTCACCACATTTCGCATATAGCATAGTTCGGTCGGTAAATAATTTTTGGTCAATCGTAATGGGAAGGCTGAGCAAGGTATCAAGATAAGATTTTAATGTAAAAGTAAATTAACTGCCTGCAGTAAATGTGACCGTTAGATGTCAGTGATCGTTCAGCAACGCGCACGAAAGTGGATGTCTTGTCCCACTCCAGCCGAAAACGAGCCACCACAAGCTACTTATCGTAGCCTTTGTGTTAATTTTGGGCATTCTTACTGGAGAAATGTTATGACCAGCCTAGTTCTGATTAGTTGGTCGAACGCCGAGCCAATGAACCCGTAA